>OY751556.1:15084266-15684266 GCA_963572265.1 Caenorhabditis doughertyi | reverse complement strand
CTAAAAATGAGTTTTTGAAAATAATAAATTCTTCTCCTGATCAATTAGATATACTGTGTAATTCAACTGGATCTTTCAGGTTTACCTTGATCGTGCTGGAAATGAAGGAAGTTGGTTCATCATCGAACCAGCTTACAAACATTATGCCATTGGAGACAACGTATCAGCTGGAAATAAGATCTCATTAATCCCAAATGCCGTTTCAACAACTCAAACAGGACATGTCAAATCACAACTTCATCTTTCTGGGTTGAATCTTTTGGATCATCAAACAGCTGCAGAAGTTAACTGTTTAAATGAACCAACAGAATGGCAAGTGTTCATGTTCTTGTTGTTTGATGAAAATCAGCAAAATAGTGTCAAATCGGTACGTTTTTTAAGAAAAGATTTTGAAATACAAATGCTTTTCAGGGCGACGTCGTTCGATTATTCCACGCAGATCAGCAAACATTTCTAACATTAGATACAATTCCGAAAACAACTCCACCCAAAGATGTTGTCTTTCTCAGAATGACAAATCGGCCATCAGCAGCTGATGCCACAAGTTCCAGAGCTCTATGGGAAGTTCAGGTGAGTTCAATTCATAGTGAAACGAAAAAAAGAAACTGAATTCTTCAGGTTGTCCAAACGAATGCTTACCGTGGAGGTACTGCCAAATGGAACAAGACATACAGATTCAAACATCTGGCTTCTGATATGTATTTGACCGTCGAAGCTTCTCAAATGCAAGTGAAACCAGCAATGAATGGAAGACGTGCGAGTTTAATTTATTCAAAGTTAGTATGTTTCTCCCTTCATACCGTCTCCCTTTTCAGCCCCTTTGCTGAGCGCATTATCCCAAAAATCGAGACCCACTTTGGAGCGGTAAGACATTTAGTTAAAACTAGGACTTTTTTGCATGTTTCGCATATTCTAATAACATCTGTCCGGACATTCTGATCAGCTAACTTTGCTATTACTAATTTATTCGATTCGATTTGAGTACAATACCAAGTATTTGATTTCCAGAACAAGCAATCCAATGGCAAGTATGTATTCCGATGGTCCAAATGGCATGGCTAATGGTGAGATCTCAAGATCTTCAATCTTCATCGCTCACATACTTTTTTCAGACACATCTGACTCATCCAGTGGACCTAGTGTCTATTTCTTGTCTCCCACAAAATCAGACTTCCCAGAATCAAATGAAAATCTTCTCTTCCAACTTGATCCTTCGACATTTATGAAGTCAAACAAAGATGTTCCACGTCGTTCTTACGTTCGTCTTCTTCATCAAGGAACTGATACTTGGGTACATGCAACAAATGCAACTGAGAAGCAGAATCTTCACTTTAGTAACAAAAATGAAAAAGGATGGGTCAAAGTGATATGCGAGACAAATCGAGTTGATAAGGAAACGTTTGCTTTGCTGCCAGTCAATCCAGATGAGGTGTGAATATTTAGTCTTAAATTGAGGGATAAAAAGTGTTGTAGGTTCGCGATCTTGATTTTGCCAATGATGCTTGCAAGGCTCTTCGTAACTTCATCAATCTCATTAAAATTGGTTCCGTTATCTCAAAAGAATCTCTGAATTCAACAACACAACTTCTTATTGATTGTATTCTCTTCGTCACAAACTCCTCTGATCATCTCGCAGATCCATTGAAAATCACTGATTTCTCACCATCCCGTGATCGACAAAAGTTGCTACGTGAACAAGAAGTACTTCATCAAGTATTCCTTTTACTCAAAGCTCCATTCCAACCCCGTCAAGGAACCACTGAGCTCGGAGCACTTCTCAGTTCACCAGCTGAATTGAGTGATAGTAGAAATGAGATATTCAAGACAATGTTCCAATTATGTTATTGTCTCTTGAAGTACTCTCAAGTTAGTTATAGAAAAAATCAGGAGTTTCTTGCTGAAAAGTTTGGAGAAATTCAGGTTTGTTTCTATTTGCCTCTTGTGGATATAAGTAATTGTTTTCAGGAACAAATTGGTTTTGATTTGATGGCAGAAGACACAATGACAGCTGTTCTCCACAATAATCCAAAGCTTTTAGAGAAATATGTCAAGGCGCCACACGTTGAGAGATTCGTTGAGCTGGTTCGGAATAATCGACAGGGAAAGTAAGTTGACCTTCAATTTCCAATTGAGAAAAGACAGATGGCAGATGTTCATGATCTGAACAAATATAGATTTCGATTCATTCTTTACAGAATTATTCAATTTTCATCTGCACGGTTTGTTTAGAAATATTGTATAATGTGCATATTGTGATTGAGAATCGTTGTTTTTGTCTGAAAATTTCAGCTTTGGTGGATGAAATTCAATTGTTACAGATTCCTGGATTACCTTGCCGATCTTTGTGTTTGCCGTGGTGAAGCCAACAAAAAGATTCAAGAACTTATTTGCACATCAGTTCTTAGTAATACTCATCGAGACATCTTCATGGATACCAAAGTGATAAATGGAGAAGTCGAAATTGGTTGGGCACCTAACTTCAGAAAACTTGTTGAAATCGCAGATGGTGCTAAGTCAAATCACGATGATGTGGAACATCTGGATTACTATCGGTTTGTTTAGAGTATTGTTATCTCACAATTATTCCTTTTTTATTTCAGTCATCAACTCGATCTTCTTTCTCAAATGTGTCAAGAGCAACAATACCTTGCAATCGATCCACCTCCAGAGAGAGGTCTCATGAATATTTCTCAGCAATTACCAGCAGAACTTGTTCTACAGTAGGATTTTTTGAAAAGTCTCAGAAATTCAAATGTCAATTATCTTCCAGATGTATGTCAGATACTCGTCTCCCATATGATTTACGTGGTTCTTTCACTCGTCTCATGCTTCATCTTCATGTTGTTCGTGGCAGTCCAATGTCTGCAATTCGACATGCAAGACTTTGGTGGAGTATTCCAGAAAATGTGAATGTATCTACTTATGAGTCAGTATCTGTTGAAGCATATTCTGATGGAAGTCGAATGCGAATCGGTGCTTCTATTGCTCATAAAGTGCTTGCCACCGTGGAAACATATTTGATGGCGTTGAGAAGTCAATCGACAGACGAGAGACACAGTGTTAATTCGAGCAAACTGACATATGAGGTAAGTGGAACATCATTGAAAGAAAAATGAATTCTTGGATTTTTTAGATTGTGAATCTTGCCAAAGCACTTGCTCAATTCAATTTCTACTCTTTCAATGAACTTCTCCAACTCACTCAAAATCTTCTGGCAATTATCAATGAAGGACCTACAACAGAACAAGTTCCATCACACAGAGCAATGGTGAATGCTATCAGAAACATGTCAAAATCAATGATGAGAAGTGGGAATAACAAGGAAAGTTCGAAAGATCTTGCAAAAACGTCATCTCTGTCAACAGATGATGCTGGAAGAAGTAAAGAAGGAAGAGCTCTGATTGTGAAAACCAAATTGATTGTTGCTGAAATATTACAATTTGTGATGGATGTGAGAAGAGATTATCGAATTACAATGGCCCTTTCATGGTTCAAAAATGTATTTCCATGTGATGAAGATGGTTCTTTAATGCATTCGGCAAGTATCAATGAACGAATGGCTTCTGAACTTTACGATGCAATTTATCGTTCTTCTGGACATGAACTTCATTTAGATGGAAAAGATGGACAACTTCTACTTGCGATCCTTCTACAGATGACGATGTCTGATTATCCTCCATTAACAAGTATTGCTCTTAAAGTACTTTTCCGTCATTTCACCCAATATCAAGAGTTGTTAGAAGATTTGAAGCAAGTTCAGTTATTAGTATCAAATGATGATGTGGAGAACTATCGACAAATCGACAGAGATTTGTTTATTTTGAAGAATCTAACAGAGAAATCTGAGTTATGGGTTCATGGAGACAGAAATCATTCATTGGAAACAAAAGAAGTTGATGATAAGGAAAAGACGACAGAACATGATCTTCAGGTATTGTAGAGTTGTTTCTTCAGTTAGAATACAACATGATTTCAGGCACATGATTTGAATACTCCAAGAGCTTTTGGTTCAAGAGATTCAATGGATGCAGTGATTGCTGTAATTAATGAGCATTATTCAAATTTCAAGAATGAAAGTCTTCAACTTCTGAATCGACTTCTCATTAAAGATGACCGTAATGATGCAGCTGTTGCTCTTCAAGAACTCAGTGATAAAGCTCCTCTCATTGCTTATCCATTGATTCGTCAAATGTTGGTTCGATTGACAAGAATGTGTTATCGAGATGGAAAACCGGATACAATGAATCAACAATTATTGAAGAATATGAGAGTATACGAAGTTATTCTCGAGTTTATCAGTGTTCCTCATGACAAGAAACATGACCATGAGATGATGAAACTGATAACTTTGTCTCATGAGTTCTTGAGAAGTTTCTGTAAGACAAATAAGGAGAATCAGAGCAGACTGTACAAGTTCATTTCGTATGAAAAAGATGCAAAAGAAGGAATGCTTCGAGTCGAAACTGTCGAAGAAGTTGGAACTTTGGTCGCAATTTTCAGAAATAACCGAGAGCTTGCATCAAATGTTCCAGAAGAACTGATTGCTCATATTGTTGGTTTAATTGAACATAACTCTAGAAATCCAATATTCTTGGAACTTTTGCAAGCATTGGTTTGTGTCTATGATAAGGAAATTGAAAGTGGACAAGAGAAAGTTGCGAATGAAATTTGTGCTGCTTCTGATGAAGTGAGGCAACTCTATGTTGATAATGCTTCATTTGAAGAACTGGAAGCAATGATGAAGCAAGAAAAAGAGTCGAGAGGACGTGAGACTGACAGTAGGAAACCATTGAAGTATCATATTGAATTGGTTCGTCTTCTGGCAATGTGTACACGTGGAAAGAATGGAAACACTGAATTGAAATGTGCTTCACAAATACCAATGGATCATATCGTTCGCGTTGTCACTTCAAAACATTGTCTTATTGAAGTTAAAACTGTCTATCTTCAACTTCTTCTT
The DNA here is from genome assembly GCA_963572265.1 of Caenorhabditis doughertyi. Lineage (NCBI taxonomy): Eukaryota > Metazoa > Nematoda > Chromadorea > Rhabditida > Rhabditidae > Caenorhabditis > Caenorhabditis doughertyi. Next base: position 15,679,306 of record OY751556.1, on the reverse strand, counting down.
CATTGTTATATTGACACTGATGCAGAGATGAAAGACGCATACAAAACAGAATATGTGGATAACATTCTCAATAATCTTCTCGAAGATATTCGAACTCTCCGAATCGAAAAACTCTCTGATGCTGAAACAGTGACTTTGGAACATTACATCTGTCACACAGTAACTGAAGTACTCATTAAGTTTTTCGAAGCTCCGTATTCTGCTCTTCAACAAGCTAAAGTTGATGTTCATCATCACAAGAAGACATTTTCTGAAGTTCTTTTGGAATTGACAAGTTTGGAAAGAGGAAAACTGAAAGGAACTAGATCATCGAGAAATTGGTATCGAGTGGCTGAATGCATAAAGAGACTCACAAAATGGGCAGAAGAACACAGTATTACACTTCCAGCCACTCTAGCAGGTCCACAAATGTCAGGCACGGCATCAGTTAGACAGAAGTGGCAGAATGCTGCGACTTCCGCCAAATTGATTGGATTGAATAAGGTGAGTTTTAACAGTCTGGAATCGATTCTGTTTTGTTTTCACAGGTAACAGTTTTTAGGTTTTAGAGTTTTAAACTTTTGAATAGTTGTTTGGGTCTTTTAAAGTTTTTTGATTGGGTTCTCAGAAGAATTTATAGATGATGAGTCAAGAGTCACAGTCGGAGTACGATTCAGATTGCAGTCAGGGTCCATATCAGCCATCGGTTTGTTTCGTTGGCGTGATATTGTAGTAATGAGTTGTGATAAACTGCTCTAAATATGCTTTCTCGTCAAAAAAATCAGACTTTTGTTTTCAAATTAGGTGTCAACTGTACTTTGTTGTTTGTTAGCAAGTGTGGATTATCTTTTTCTTTAATCATCATAATTTTAAATTTTGAAACTTTTCAGCCAATTATAACGCTTGTCGTTGAGGTGAGAATGAAGTGTGGAGTGCGTGTGTGTGACTTTTCTATTCCTTTCTTCACAGTATTCCCCAAATAACATATCAACAGACTATTTCAAAACAAAAACCTATTTCCCTTTCCCGTAGACTCTATTTTAGAATTCTTTGAATGGTAACAAACTTTTTCTAGCATGAACTATCTGCATGATATCTGTTAGTTCGGGTTCAACGTGTGAATTATTTCAGAGACTGAACAGACAAAATACCTTGAATCCTGGTCATAGACTCTATGGAACTTCAAATTCAATGACAGAACATACATCTGCCAATGTCGTTACTTGCTATCATGTTAGTTTGAGAGCATTCTATAATATTTACAACATTTCCAATTCAGATGATGATCGGAGAGTTCAAATTCTATCTTCATCCACTTCATGCTGCCGAAGGAAGTGTTCTTGTAGAAGTCCTTCATACTCCAGAATTACTATTCCCAGATGGTTCTTTACTTCGTGATCAATGTGCACGTGGAGGAGTTGTTGCAAAACTGATTCAACACTGCAAGACTTTAATGCAAAACAAGCAAGACAACTTGTGTGCAAGAGTTCTACAGACATTATGTAAAATGTGTGATTGCACAAAACAACAGCTCACACAGCAGGTACGAACTCTCTCATTTCCCTCTATAAAAACCTCTTTTATTCATAAAAAGTGTAGAAATTAATCAACTCTTCAGGGTCGTCGTATCTATACTAGTAGTTTTGAAAAGGTTTGGCACACACTGTCTTTGTTTAGTTTTGTTTTTACTTTCAAAGTTTTGTATTTGCATACTTTTGTACTTTTTGTGAAATTTCTTTGGGGCAAAGGTTGAGCTTTTTTGATAGCATTTCATCGGTTTTTTGCTTTTTTTTCCATCAGAAAAAAGAGGTTATATTTGGGAATAAATATGATATTTAAGGGTCAACAACTCCGTCAACTTCTATTGCAAAGATACTTTGGACATCATAACCATCATCATCCTCCACTGGATAGACAACAATCAAAGATAGGAGAAGTTATTGAAGCAGTCAAAGGTTAGAAAAAATTCAGTGAACAGTTTGAAACAAAAGAAATTTTCAGAAAAGAAAGAGGAAACATGGAGTCAGGAGAGAGATTTATATGCAATTCAATGCAAGCTAAACGATGCAGGAGCTTCTGATCTTGTTATTGATATTATAATAATGGAACCAAGTAGAGAGATATTTTTGAAAGCAATACATTTGGCTAGAGCACTACTTCATGAAGGAAATGACAAGGTTAATTGTTATGAAATGAACCAAACTTACAAAAATCTTTTAGGTACAACATTCATTCTATATGCGTATGAAACAGAAAGATATCCATGAACCATTTTTCAAAGTGATTCTAACAAGAATTCAAACTGCCCAGAATCGATTGAAAAGTGATATGATGAGTTGCAGTGATAATAAACCAAAAGCCTGTGAGTACTTTCTGAATTTCTTCAAACATTTGTTCTCATATCGTTTTCTACTTCTCATCTTATATAAAATACAAATAATGCTCCCAAAAATAGAAATAACATTAACTTCTCTTAAATTCTTCTTTCTCCACATAATGGAATGAATTGATCACCCAATTAACCATCCACTATTTCAGCATTGTCAGCAACAGTGAGTAGACGATGTAAGTTTCTTCCCATTCACAAATTAACCTCAATGATTATCTGACCATTTTGTGACCTTTTTGCCCTAACCATTCAGCAATTCCTACCTAAACATTATCAGGTTCTGTCCGTCCGAGAGCTCTTCTTAGCCGACAAAAATCCGCAGATGCAATTATATTCTCCAATAAAAAGGAGAAGAAATGGAATGATCGTCGATACTCAGTTGCAGTTGCTTCTCGAAGCAGAAAAAGTTGTCTTTTGCATGGTTTTAATAACACATTTCGGGATGGCTTTTGATCTATTCTTTCCTCACACGAACTGTCCAAAACTCTTTCCTTAAACCTTTATCTTTACCTTTACCTAATTGGGATATCCTGTCTTTATCATTTCATTTTTCCAATCTTTGAATCGGGTTTTAATTTTCCGTGTACTAACTCCAGGTTTTCAGCATCCACTGTTCTTACTCCTCTTATTGATGCTGGTGATTCTGGTTTCAATGGAACATTATTTGAAGTACCACAACAAGTTCGACATCCATCAATATCTGAAATGTCCCAGTTGAGCAATGATTTGACACACTCAATTCCTGATTTAACTCCATATCAAGATGAAGACAAGTAAGATCTGACGTTTGGAAACTTTTGAATTCAACTGAATATTTCTAGATCCACTGATGCTTTACCTCCAGAAGTTGCTCTCGTTGAACCAATTCTTCGTGTTCTTCAACTTCTCTGTGAGAATCACAATAGTCTCCTTCAAAACTTCCTCCGTAAACAATCCGATCGAACAAATCATAATTTGGTTTCTGAAACTCTCAGTTTCTTAGATACGGTATGCGGATCAACAAAGGGAAGTTTGGGAGTTTTCGGAGAAATTGGAGAACATAATTTCTCTCTTATAACTCAAACACTTGCTACTTTAACTGAATTCTGTCAAGGACCATGCCATGAGAATCAGAATACAATGGCAATGCAAGAGAATGGATTGAATATTATCATTTCATTGGTTTTGAATGAGATTAAACCACTGGCAGATGATCATATGGAGTTAGCATTAGAGATTAAAAGTCAGGCATCTAAATTGTTGTTGGCAATTATGGAATCAAGACATGACGGAGAAAATGCAAATCGAGTTCTTAGAAATATGGCTAATATGTCTGGAGGTCCAAAACAATTGGTACATGCAATTAAACAAGCTTATGAGATGACCAATTCAAACCATCACATGCTGAAATCAGTAAGCAGAGACTTATTGAGAAGAGCTGAAGATGATTCAAAGACAAAATCTGGGCCACAGATTACTGTCAATGGTAATTATTATTTCTTTCGAATGATTTCAAAGTTTTCTTTTTTAGTGTCCCTCCCAGAAATTAACGTTGATGCTTCTGGAATTGTATCGATACACACTGAGAAGAATAATTCAAGTTCTTTGGATGATAAATTCCACGAAGATGACAGTCCTAGTGTAGATCCACGAGAAGTCGGTCACAATATCTATATTCTTGCTCATCAATTGGCAATTCATGATGGAGAACTTGAGATTTGGTTAGACGGAAGTGATGAGAAAAAAGATGATCTCACGAGAGAAGCACTTAATTATTACAAGGAGAGAACTGCACAAATTGAGGTGAGGACTAATTTTTTTAAACGTTTAGAGCTGTTCTTGAAAAAACCCCAACCAGAAAAAACGATTTGCTTTTTTGAAAGTTCACAGCACTTACTTCCCTTTTCAAAATTTTTTTGATTCGTAGTCCAGGTCTTATTCAAGTAAATCTGTTTTGTTTCTACAAATCCCCAACTCGGCAGTTCAAAAAATGAATTAAGAGAAAAATTAAAAAATAATTTACAGATCGTGCGTCGTGATCGGACATTGGAACGAGTTGTTTTCCCAATCAACGATATATGTTCCTATTTGACCAAAGAAACGAAAGATTATGTATATAACAACACAGAAAGAGACAATCAAGGGTCAAAAGTAACAGAATTCTTTGATCAATGGGAGACAATGTATCATGAAATGATATGGCAAAGAAAGCTACAAGATAGGAAATGGCTCTCGTGGTGTGCATTCAGATTACCTCTCTGGACACGATTATCATTCCATTTTGCTTTTATTGTCAATGCATTAGTCGCTTGTTATTATCCATTTCCAGAATCAACGTGTATGTATTTTGGTTCAGAATATCAATTCATTAATCTGAACCTTTTCAGCTTCGATCTCATTTGGCAACTCTTACAGTTGGCTTGCCGTGATCACCTCATTTCTTCTTGCTCATTATCTTCGTCATGACAAATCGTATCTTCCAAAAACATTCCTTCTCATTCTTGCGAGTCTCTGTTTCTTATTAGTCAGTTCTATTGGCGTCAATTTGACACTTCACTTCTTTGGAATACTACAGGTAAAGAGACTATTCCGATTGAAAGGCAATAACTTATTAATTTTCAGTTAGTCAATAAAGTGGTCCATGTACTTGCATTTGTGAGTAACAAAGGATTAGAAGATCGTCCGCTGAGTGAAATATTAGCATGTCGAAATCTACATTATCTACTCGTTTATTTAGCAGTATGTGTTGCGGGTCTTTTAGTTCATCCAATGATTTATTGTGCACTATTGTTTGATATTATTGCAACGGAAGAAACACTTCAAAATGTTATTGCTTCTGTGACAAGAAATTATCAATCAATTGTATGGACAGGACTTTTGGCTCTGATTCTTCTTTACATTTTCTCTATTCTTGGATTTTTATTCTTTAGACATGGTAAGGTTAAACTTTCACCACACAATCAGAAACTATTTTATTTTCTAGATTTCTACTTGGAAGTTGATCCAGTTGAAACAGATTCTCCTGCTTCTATATCGGGTATACCAACAGATACGTGTCCATCTGAAGGATGTCCTGGATTGAAACCAACTGGAAATGACGATGATGATGATGATAAAAAGGTCAAATCATGTGAAACATTATGGATGTGCATTCTTCAAACAATGTATCTTGGACTTCGTAATGGTGGAGGAATCGGAGATGTTCTGAGAAATCCAGCTCCATGGGAAGATATGTTTGTATGGCGTGTTGCTTATGATATGACATTCTTCGTTGTTTTGATCGTTATTGTTCTCAATTTGATTTTCGGAGTTATCATTGATACATTCGGTGATTTGAGAGCAGAGAAAAACGAAAAAGAGCAAATTCTTAAAAACAACTGCTTCATTTGTGGATTGGATCGATCTCGATTTGACAATAGATCAGTCACTTTTGAAACTCATCGAGAAACAGAACACAATATTTGGCATTATTTATTCTATATCGTAATGCTTCAAATCAAGGATGAAACTGAATTCACTGGACCAGAAAGCTATGTGGCACAATGTGTGAAAGATCGAAATTTGGATTGGTTCCCCAGAATGCAAGCATTGTCACTTCAAGATTCTGAATTGGATACTGATCAATCAGAAATGAAACAAATGAAAGACCAAATGCTACAGGTATAAATTCAAGGAAATTCCGCTAAAAAAGATTTTCCAGATGATGGCCATATTGCGCGAAAGTCAGGGTCAATTGGATGAAGTTCGTGCATTTATGGAGCAGTTACAATCTCGTTAAACTTCAAAAAAGTAGAACTTTCGGTTAGCAATTTTTAATGTTTTTTATCTTTACTTTAAGTTCTCCCAGTTCCTCAATTTTTCCCCCCGTTTTCAACTCATTTCTACATGTCAAGAATTCTCCCGTTTAGTCGTTTTCAGCACCGGTATTTTCATATTTTTTCATGTCGTTTCTTCGTTATTTGTGATTTATTTCTCCCATAATCTCAAATTTAATAAAATTATTTGGATTTTTTGAGTTTTTCTGTGAATTGAAAACCGGATAGAACAATTCATTCTCTCGAAATTGTGACATCAAAGAAAAAGAAGAAAAAATGCAGTGAGAAGAGCCAAATGGTAGTAGAAGAAGAAGATGAAAAAGATGGAAAACATTCTGAAATGAAGGGGGAGGAAAATGGAATGGATAGGATAAAAAGGAAGTGTAGACACACAATCGTCGACTAGGTAAGATCCAAAATGGACTACAAACACACACACACAAAGAAGAAGAAATGGTAATTTAACATTTATTTTCTGCCAAAACGAATGAGTGGAGCCGATGAAGCACGTCCGAAACGAATGAGTGGAGCACCTGCGGAACGTCCGAATCGGATAAGTGGAGCACTGGATGGAGAACGTCCGAAACGAATTAAAGGAGCTGATGGAGATGCTCTTTTACCGAATCGAATGAATGGAGAGGCAGATGGAGCACGTCCAAATCTAGAAATAAAAAGAAATACAGAAATCAACTAATGGAAGAAATACCTAATCAATGGAGCTCCGTCAGCTGCTCTCTTCCCGAAACGAATGAATGGAGATGCCTCTGGAGCACGTCCGAATCTGATGAGTGGTGCTCCATCAGCAGCTCTTTTACCGAATCGAATCAATGGAGAATCCATTGCACGAGTCGGCCGATCACTTCGTTTTGAGGTTTCGAGATCTTGAAAGAAGGGATTCTTCGTGTCGTCTGGAAATCGTGGAATTCGTTTAGAATTCCAATGGATAACTACAAAATTTCAACTCTAGGTTAGAAAGCTACATATCTGAGTCTGGAATGAATAACTTTCATTTATTTTAACACGTTTAGAACACTTTCAGAACTTTTCTAATGTGTTCCCTAACGTGCTTTATGACTTTTCCGAACGTTACTCATCTTTATCTTCAGCTTTTGTTACTCTTTTATGTTTTTTTATTGTCCTCTTCCCTTCTCATCCTCTTTCTCTCTTGTTCTGATATTTATAACACTGGAAAAACACTCACATTGTTCATCGAGCATTCGAATTTCCGACGAATCAAAGGCCTGAATGGCGACGACGAACACCAGTGGTATAATAAGAAGTGACGTCATCATGTTCGAATCGGAACGGGGCCGAGTTTGAGTGTGTCTGGAAACTGAGGAATCCCTACAATGTAATGCAAATGATAGATGATAGTAGTCATTTTTGAGTGGGGGAAATCCAAAAGAAGAAGAAAAAGAGGCAGGAAATAAGTGACAGATGTAATCTCTTAATCCTCAAAAGAGCAATAATTCTTCAAATGACCTCCTAATTCTTGGTCACTATAGTAGGGGTGGTCAACTATAATGATAGTCAAGAATTATATCAAAATTTGACATAAAAGGTTAATAATAGTCAAAATGATATCCGAAGATAGGAAAGAAGTCAAAATTGTCACGCCTACTTCAAGATTCTCATCCGATTCAGGTGGAGAAATAAAAAGAGTAAAAAGAAGAAGAGGCGGAGAATGAAATGCGTAATTGAGACAAGTCAACTGGAATCTGAACGTCAGAAGAAGTACTACGAATTCTGTGAAATATGAATAGATTTAATGAAACTGATAACTTTCAAAATGCTGTTAACGTTCAAATCAAAGTTTTTGATACATTCAAAGTTCTAGCACACTTTCAGGTACGTTCAAAGAGACGAAAACCAGAATACGAAGAAGAACATTTCAAAATTTCAGAAGCTTCGAGTCTGCAACTTGTTCATGCAGAGAATGAAATCTTTGATTATGGTGACTAAGAAAAGTTAATATTATTAGAAATGGTTCTGAACATTCTAGCTCATAAAACATGTCTCCGCCTCTATCACAGATCACAATTCATCATAATTTAATCGTCTCGGAAGAATGACTATAACATAATTGTGGCTCACCCCCGTTTCTATTCCAAAAAGTAAACGTCAACATAAAGAAATCTTCTTGAAAAGAGATCAAGTTTCGGCCGCCCACCTTCCGCCAAATGGAGGAAGCAAGTGAGAGGATATGGTGTTAGATGGAATGGAAGAAGATTCAAAAAATCAGAAGGCACAATTTCACAATAAATGATACGAATGGGTAAAATATATCTGTACAGAATGATGTCTCCGCCTCCATTTAAATTAAATTTAATGCGACGAAAAAGGAAAAGAGAGAAAGCTCCACCCTTTTGTTTTCACTACTAATTACGGTAAGTGATTCTTAATTTCATTGCGAATCACTTTTCGTTGATTTGAATTTTGTTTTCAGCTTTCGAGAAGATGCGGAATGAGACAGACGATCAGTACGAATGAGTGACCTTTTGGAACGGATACAGAATAATTTCAAAAACATTTGCCTGGATTCTTAGTTATACTTTATATTACTGGAATCAAATAGGTTGTCTGAGAATGAATTCTCATTGAAGAAGCACATTTTTGATCACTTGAAATGAGAAAGACAATTGCATTGAATTGTGAAAATTGAAGATGTTTGACAGGGAGAGACTTGAAATAAATATGCTTGAGGAGGAGTCAGCACTAAACGAACAATTTGCATTTTTTGAAGACTTTGAACATATCGGATTACAGACTCTCGTAGCATGATTCCAGGAAATTGCATATTTTGTGGGCGGAGCCAAAAAGGGACGGTACGGTAGAAGGATGTCACGACGTGGGAGTTTGAAGTAACAGAATGAGTTATAGGAAGTTTTTCGCTTGAATTGACTTCTGAATGAGCGTAATCAAAACAAAATAGAAGAAAAGCACAAATAGAATTGAAGGCGTTCGGAGAAGATAAGGTCTTGAATTACACCTAAAACAGAGAAGTACAAAATGGGGTTAGTCAGTGAGCACGGTCTAATGGATTTCATTGTTTTGAAGATAAACAAGTGCACGAATGACGTTTGAGAATTTGAAGATGGGAACTTTCAAAAATACGGAAGTGATTCATCTAAATGCCAATGTTTCATGTGGATGAAAAAACTTCAAATTCACATGGAATATCACTTTGAGTTTTTTGTTACGATACTCTCAACATGGGCTCATTGCAAAGAAGAATGAATGAGATCTTAATCCAGAGAGGTGGAGCCACTTAAGAAAACGTAGGCTAATGATAAATGGCAAGTCGCAATTTGAAGAGTACCGCTCAAGTGCTCCCACGTCTTCAGGTGTCAGTCTCCGGGAAACGAATACATGGTATATTCTATTTTTGAAGAAGAACTGACGGCTACTATCTGAAGAACGTTTCCATACGAAGAGCACGTCATAGTGATGTGGATGTTGTACAAAATAAAGAGTTCTTGCAAAAATGCCCATTCAAGTGTCGAGTGGGACTTGTAAGTGGACTTTATTTTTATTATTTTGAAGGAAGGAGGAATATTCTGGAAATTAACGGAGAATAAATAGGAAAACAGAAAAGCGGCAAGCGTCATGAAATGGTAGTATTAGGTGGGCCAAGACAAAGGTTTACCAGCATTGTATAGGTTTGACGGCAGAAAATTTTGCGTAGGAAGGTTGGGAATCAATCGGGAAGAAATGAGGCACAGAAAATAATTTTAGCACAAAATAGTGGATTAAGAGGCGACAAGAAGAGGAGGAGAAAAGTAATTATAAACCTAATTTGTACATTTTGGCTGAACGTTAGGCATAAGAAGTGATATTATTGGAGCGAAGATCAGTCAGACTTGACCACCGACTTCCGTCCTCCGAATCCAGTCAACGTGTTGATAACCTGAAAAAATAGATAGTCAACAAATTAACTTTTCTGCAATAAATATGTATATGTCACTTCCAAAACTTTAAAATTCAAAGCGTCACTAGAACTTCTACTACGTCATTATACTCTTTGGGTGTTTGACATTCGGAAGAATTTCACAGAAAGATCTAAAAATGGCTTGTTGAAGATTTGAAGTAATTATTTGATTCCGCCTACGTCAGTAATTAATTTGAATTGCTGCGTAGTGGACAACGACACTATTTTAGAGCACTCAAATTTTATTGATTAACATTGAGGGATACCCCTGATTTAGTCAGAATAGAAAACTGTTGAAGTAAAAGTTACCAGGAAATTGTTGGTCAACCTGATCTGGCTATTTCCAAACTTACATTGGCTATCGACTTATAAACGTGACTCGTCTCGTATGGTCCAGTTCCGTAAAACGAGAATTGATCTGGTTTAGCATACTTTCTCTTGATTCTCTTTCTCAAAGTCATTTTCGGATTGAAAATGAAGTCTGCCATCATGCCGACCCAGCTTTCATGAGTTTGCCAATCCTTGTAGTATTCAGGAGCGATTTCACGGACCTAAAATATCATTTGATACTATTTACTGAACACAATTTGTTTCAATTTCTAAACACTAGATGTGATTTGCATCTGATCAGCATTCGGCTATAAAAATCGCGTATGACCTCATTTTAATTCTGATATTTGATAACCTTGAAAACGTCGCGGGTCTTATTGAAACCAATATTCGAATCGAATTACAAATTTCCGCCCTTTCGTTTCAAGCACTTTTCTACGTATATCCGGCATTTCACTTTGCATAAATGTCGGTCGTGCGGGTGCACACGATCAAAAATAGATGACTAACCTTTGGAAGATTGGATCCAGTAATGTAAGGGAAATCATGATGCTCAACATGGTAACCAACATTGAAAACAACCATATTGATAGGACCATAATAGCTGAAATAACTCTTCCGTGAAAAAATATAATGGTTTTGTAGGCTCTTATTATTTTTGAAAATAAAACATACCTGTATGTTTCTTGATCCTTCTTGAAAACGTAATGCTCAGAAACAAAGTGTCCAGCACATGGATGCAATCCCATTCCAAGAACAAGCCCTCCGAATAAAAACACGAAAGATTTAGGGCCGAATTGAGTATAGATAAATGTACTGAACGCTAATTCAATAACAACATTTATCAGTTCCAAATCAGTCATTGACTTTGGGTAGAGCATAAATGGACGAATTCCATAGAAAAGAGGTTGAAGGCTCATCCAAATCATCTTGCCTAGCCAAGTGCGGAACACATTAGCTTCGAACTCAGTTGGTACATCGGTATCAATAACATCTTCACCAAGATTACGGTGATGTTCTAGATGATACTTTTTGAAGGAAATCGACATTGGAATACACATTGGAAGATTGGCAATGAAACCGAAGATACGATTCTTTAAAACTCAAAAGAATCTATTGAAATATTGTTACCTAAATATTTACCGCGAGTGGTCTACTGGTTCCAAAAGCTTGATTGTGACTGACTTCATGAACCGCGAGAGTAAGCGAGTGATTGATAGTTCCAGAGACGAAATATGCCTGGAGAAGTACTAATAGCCAATCAGAATCTGAAAATATATTGAAATTGGAACTGGATTCGCATTGCAAATACCTCGAAGCAAATATGCGAATACTATTTGGGCGATCACCATACATACTACAACCGGCCTGAATGCTTTATCCTGTCCAAAAAGCTCTTTAATTTGAGGATACTTGGCGAGCATTTCCTTCCTTCTTGAAGCATGTGGCTCTTCTGTGTAAGCCCATGAGAAGTCCTCTTCTTTGGCCGGGGCTTGACCCATGTCTGTAAAACACAAAAATCAATCGTAGAAACAAAGTAACTGCGAACAGAAAAGTGGAAAGTAGAACTAAAGTCCCATGTTCTTTTTAGGTAAAAATTCGACTACTTATATTTAAAAAGTGGATGCGCGAAAGATGGAAACATTAACGAGTTTTGAATAGTGTCAATCATTCAGACGGGTGAATGGCTATCAGAAAAAAATAGGTAAATGTGCAGGGGAACAAACGATGAGAAAAAAAGAAGGAATAGACGAAGAAAAAGTGCGAATAGAAGAAGAAACAATAAGAAAGAAGTACGAAACAATGAGTGAGAAGAAGAAAGTAGGTCGTTAGAGGAATAGAACGTGGAGACATACAAGATATAATTGACACGTTATCCTTCTCTCTGATAATGGGAACTGTCTAGTTCACGCTACAATATATAAAAGAAAATTGCATTGTAAAAATGCTTCTCCTATTGAGATAGTCTTTGCAAACACTCGATCGTTGTTTATTTGTTTTTTCGAGAATAGAGCCTTTGCAAGAAAAAAACTTCCGGCATCCCTCTTTCGATGGGGTCAACTCGATGATCAGTTAAATTAAACCCACGAAGAATCGTAACTCAAATTCACCTTTAAAATATTTTCCCACATTTTTTCAGAGGCAATAGGCATAAAAATGTAATCTAAACTATGCTGAACTAATCACAACTCTCAAAAAGCGGGCACGTCTAAAGCGTTTAACGATTAAACGCCACCTTCCGATTGATAAGAAAGAATTACCGGAGCACACAATCGCCCTTTTTTTCTCACGTAAGTTCAAATATCGGGCGGTGCACCAACCAATAAATTGAGAAGCATAATTAGATGAGTGATAACATTAAAAATTAATATTTATTATCATGTGTATATATAACAAAAACGTCAAAGAAAAAACAAACAATAGACGGATATGAAACTACAAAGCTAAAAGATTCCTACAAATAAAAAATTTAAAGAGCCGCAGCGACACCCGGTGAGACGTCATCGGTGTCTTCCGTCTTCTTTTCGTCCTTCTTCTTCTTTTTGTTCTTCCTCTTCTCAATCTGCAAGAAAAGAACGTTTCACACAAAAGAATACATGGAAACTTTCAACAAAGGATACAATGCACTTCTCGCATAGTATGTTCACAGTAAAACTTCTACTAATTACTTCTTAATTTTTTAAAAATGGGTTTGAACTCCTACCTTCTCAATTTCTTCTTCAGTTGGAACTGGTAGCCATGGTTTCACATCAATGGCATAGTTCTCCTCTCCCGGAATCGTCATTAGCAACGCCCGGTTTATGAACGGACCAAGCGCTGGATTACGATGCCCGCATGCTGCTGCAATAACTGTGGCAATATTGGCTTCAATTTGCTCATTCGACATCGATAACCGCCCAACAACGCAGTCACTAAGTCCCCAAATAGGATAGACAGGATCCCCTTTGATATTTAACTTCACTCCGTTTTTGAACTTTTCAATAAGTTCAGGAAGGTTTTCTCCGAGACCACCGTTTGCTCTTGTTGGGAAGCGTGTTTTGAGAATTCCTCGAAGGGGAAGAATAGATGATCCCATATCTGAATGAGACACACAAAAATCATAATCATCTGTTCTGAATTGTCCTTTAATGATCTTTTTGATAGTATCTTGTCCAAGCGCCATTTCTGCTCCAGATTCAACAGCAAGTTCTTGAAGCTTCAAGTCATTTGCAAAGGCCAAAATTGTTCTCTTTTCGTTGTGGTTGAACGGGAATGGAACGGGAACAATTTCATCACTTCCTGTTACCATTTTCGTTTGTTTTTCAGTTGTCATGTTGAGCTCAAGACGGAGACGAATCGGTGCGTTCGGGTTGTTGTATATCGAAGGTTTTTGAAGCTCACGGTGCATGTCAAGGGCTTCTGAGACTGTGTAGTACTGCGTTTTGAAATGTGATCTGAAAATAACGATTTATATGAGATTCTAAGTATTTATATTTTTCACTTTATGAAAACGTCCAGAGTTGGTTTTTCAGGAAGATTGACTTCGTCTTCGACATTCAATCTTCCAGGAAATTGTTGTGAAGGTGATAACAAATTTTTCATCCGCCTGATGTTAATTTTCTCCATAAATGAGTATTGTTTCCTGGCAGCCTCCTTCTCCTCTCTTTTCATTCGTCGTTCTAATTTTTGCTGTCGAGTGATAGTTTGTTTCAGAGCTCTTTTACGACCTGTAAATAGTTTTTCCGATTGTTTCATATTGTTTTATTACCTCTAATCTGCACAACATCAGCAGCAATCGGCCGAAGCATAGTGGTCCCAGTGGACGAAATCGTCTGTCTAACTAATGATAACATCCTGAAAGTTTCCTGATATATGAAAAATCAAAAAAATGATTTAAAGTAACATGATCTGCCTTTAAAACAGTCAAAAATTATACTTGAAGATACAGTAAAGCTGAAGTGATTCATTATTGAAATATCGTATTTTAGGATTCAAGTGTTTTGGGATTCAAGTCAAAAAAGAACTAGGGGAAGTCAAATAAATATAGGAGGAATGTTTATATTATTAATTTTTTTCTCCAGTTTTCTCTCGTTAATATACATGAACCATTCCGTAGAAGAACACCCAGAGAAGTACAAAAGTGAGAAGCCCGTTTCCATGTGACCAGGTGAATGAGTTTCTTTCGGGGAAATAGCTCAACCAATTTCCTTGTGCTTTCACATTCCATATTAGAGCTTGAATGCCAACTGAGATGAAGTAGAGGATAAAACCGTGAAAACCGGTGAGACCAAGAATCCCTGAAACATTGCATTGATCTTATTTTCTTTCAATGCTAATAACTCACCAGCAGCCATTCCTGCGGCGCATGATTGACACGTTCTACCGAACTCCAGAGCTTCTACATTGTTTGTTATAGCAACGGTACTGAAAAGGTTTTGTCAGAAAATGTTTAGCATTTGTTTCGAAAGCGATTAAACTTACTTGTAGCACTCGTCGTTTTTCTTCTCTGTTTTTGAAGACCTGTCACTCATCTCGAATGCTGAAAAATCAATATGTTGCAGAAAAGAAAAGCATCGTGTTAAAGCTTGGATTAGATTTGTTTGTAGGAAACTGTCAAAACATAAAAGAAGCATAAACATTTAAAAAAATTATAAAAAAGAAAAATCGGAAAATTTTTTCTCCGATTGAGATGTGCATTTTGACGTGACGGTTGCACTCTGTCCGTGGAGCGCGCTTGTAGTTTTCATATTAACTTTTCTGAATTTTGTTCCAAGTCTAAAATCGTTCTTGAATGACTTGGATGTAGCATTCTGGTGCGCTTATTCATCAATATGTTAAAGTTCCAGATGCTTCGAACTCTTCGTCATGCGGAAAATCATCTAAGCCAAAGCTGCCGTCAGATTTCGACGACAACTCCGCTATTGAAAAATAGAGCTGCCAAAACGAAGGTTTGTAGTCTGTTCTTTCAATTTAATTCCTCCAGAACCGTCAGTCGAAATATTTCAGTCAACTTCGAATAGAACACAACTTCTCACATACGAAATGGCACAAAAACCGCATCATATTGGGGTGCGAAAATCGTGGCTTACTTGGCATTCACAGAATCTTGAAGGTAAGTTGATGCTCGCTGTAATAGTTCATATCAATATTCTTCAGAGTTTCGCCAATCTCAGCCTCTGGTTGTCGCTCAGGATGAAGTGGTTCGCCGTTTCATACGAGGTTTCTTCCCACAAAACCTTGTTGTCAGTGGTAACGAGGTAGGCATACTCACAGGGTTCAAAGCTATCGAAAAATATCTTCATGGATTTAACACATTTCTCTCATATTCATTATGAGTAATCTTTGTAGTACAAATTTTCAGATTGTTATCAAGCGGCGTGGTAATGTTCTCGTTGTAGCTGGATTTCTTCAGTACTCGCGTAGGCTTGATATTCGAAGAATTTACTGGATGTTCGGATTCACTGAAGAATTCCTCTCGATCCTTCTCAAACAGCCAGTGAAACTTGAGCTAGCGTTTGTCGAATCAGAAGAAGACGTTGCTTATAACTATATTTAATTTTTTCTGTTTTTTTTAGTTTGGTATCATAGCTGTGTTTCACTCTGTTTTTGTTGTCTGAAATAAAGCAAATAGTTTTCACATTGCCAATTAGCATAGCTTCAAGCAAGTTTGAAGTAGCCGTATTCGAAATCGGCAATCATAGTGGAACAATAGAAGATTGAGATTCTTTCTTTAAAATAGGTATTTAAGAGTGATGCAAGTCACACAAAGGTTACTGTAGTCACAGTAGTCCATCTTTCAACATTGGATTTTGGTCCCGGACACGCGATAGACTCATTGATAACATTTCATGACTAAAATTATCACACAATGCTTCGATAAAATCGATAAATATTTGTGCTCACTTCGCACACTGATAACCGAACCCCCGTCTTCTAACTATTGCGCCCTTTCGACCGTCCTTTTTAACTATACGTGATTCACTGTTAACTATGCCTTGCTATTCTAATCACTGATTATCGTTTGTAGCTTATTATATTGCAATCGTGGTGTGATTTTTCTTCAAATTTGCCTGATTTCTATTTGATACTTCATTAAAACACATTTCATCATTGAAATGCCTTCTTCTTCTTCTCCTTTAATAGATGAGTCTCGAAGGTCAGCTGTTCCTCCAAAAGAGCCGAATGGAAGAGTTTGTACAGTAAGTTCAAAGTAACGTCCCTTTAATATAGAACTCATATGTAGGTATGTTCGGATCGTGCAAATGGATATAATTTTGGTGTGTTAACATGCGAATCTTGTAAAGCATTCTTCCGTCGAAACGCTGCAAAGCAGAAGGTTTTTTCATTAGATATTTCATTAAATATTTTCTATATGTCTCCAGGAAATTAAATGTCCGTTCTCTGATTCTTGTCAAATTACATCAGCCTCTAGAAAGTTTTGTCAGGCTTGTCGACTGAACAAGTGTTTCGCTGTGGGAATGAACAGTGAATGGTTGAATGACTTGAAACCCAAGACTACCGTATCTGGAAAGTTCAAACGGAAAAAGACCGAATCAAAGAATCAATTGAAAATAGAAGTTGACGATACCGAAGAGGATCTTGAAAATGAAGAAGAAGAACAGATAAGTGTTCCAAAGGCACTTTTGGAGAAACTTATCAATAAGGCGAATGAGTGAGTCAATATTAGAAACATTTTATCAAATCTATCAGTTATAAGATATATCAGTACTCTGTGGCTTCTTCAAGTCACCAACAAGAAAAAGGCAATCATTAAGCAGCCGCGTTATTAATACGATCTACGGTTCAGAGATGTGTTGTAGCTTTCGCCTTCGATATGCTTCATCATCCATTTCAAACTCAGCTGGAATAAGATAACAATCAACTTTTTTGAAAACTTCACCCATTTTTATCATCACTTTCATACATCAAAAAACCAACAAAACACATAACGTATAAAGAATCATTTTAGAAAACCAAAAGATCATTGCATGTGCATGTGTAGATGTGGATTCTATCCAACAACACAACGACTAACTGCATATACGGCAAAGGAAGATTCTACGGCGGTATTTAATTAACATTAGAAAGATCGCCATCAGACATCTAAACATTTTCAGAATAGTCCATCAGATCCTACGATGACGCAGTCTAACCACCAGAATGATCCATATCCGTACTCTTCTACTTCTTCAACTCTTTCTCCCATGAGTGTTATCAGCTGTACCCCGTCTTCTCATGATTCCAGCTACAGTACTCCTCAACTAGTGTCTCAATCGCCTTCTAATTACAGGGTTTCACCTTCTTCCATGACAGGATCCATAGCGGGTATCTAAAACTTGAGGACTCCCGATCACTGTATAGTTTCAGAGATGTCTCCTCAAATGACACATCAATATCCTCAAATGCTATCTCCATTTCAATTTGGTATGATGGCACAAATGACGTCATCGTCAAACTTTTTGAATTTTCCGCCAATGCCTGAAAGAACTTGGACACCAATTCCGGCAGTTCTTGTAGGGCCTGTTGATAGCACCATTCCTTCAGGGTTACTTGAAAAAATTCACTCTAGTAAGCTTAATGATTTATTAAACATGTTACAGACTACTTATCTTTTCAGAAATCGACAAATATAGTGGCGTTTTAAATGAAGACGAAATGGGTCTTCTACAAGAGCTGCACATTCAGAATGAACCACTAAACGCCCCTCTCAACCAATGGCACAATCCACAAAACATTGACGGAGTCTTCAAAATTATTGAAGAAGCACTTCGAAGGATTGTCAACATGGCATGTCAATTGAATCTATTCCGTGAACTTCATGTTGACGATAGAAAGAATCTCCTGAAAAGTGGATTCGGAGAACTTTTGATAGTTCGTGGACTCATGGCTTATGACAAAACAGACAATAGTTGGAATCATTCTTTCGGAGTTCGTGGTAAAATGGCAGTTAGTGTTGATGTATTAAAGAATCCAAAACTGGAAGAACACTACAAAGCTCATGTGAATTTGTTGACTACATTCGGTGAAGATGTCAGAAAGAATGAGAATTTGATGCTGATCTTCAATGCCGCTGTGATATTTCATCCTCGTTAGTTCATCTTAAAAATATCAGAAATAATAAAAAACCTATTTTCAGATGTTTCTAATTTAAGAGAAAGTAATCGTGTTCATACAACTCAGGCAAAATATTTCCAAATGCTTTTGAAGTAAAATTGAATTGTTGAATCAAAATTAACTCGCGTTTCCAGACTTCTCACCTTTGAATATGGAAAGACACGTGCTGACATTGCCTACAGTAAACTTCTGAATCAGGTCGTTGAACTTCATCGTGTGAATCGTACCTTGCTTCGTGTCTTCTATGGTTTAGATATTGCTCAATTGGATCCATTAATTCGAGAACTTTGTTCTTTTGAATAACCATTTATTAACCATAAATATTGCACATACTGTACACTTATTAAATCAAGAAATTCGGAGAAATTGCACATACGAACGAGTGAAAGAAGTTATAAAAATACACGTAGATCTGCATCGGAATCAATATCAAACACTAAATATTCGAATGTATTTACTCCTCCTTCAACCATTTTTGGCATTTAGCCACGTAGAGATGAGAGCGAGCACATGTCAATGCTGGATAGTAGTTTTCAATGAAATAACAGTGTTCCTTTGCGAAATCTTCGACGCTATCAAACAAGAATTGACGGGCGAAACTGCGGAGATTCAAACATTGATGTTTTGTGACAACTGCTCTTTTCTTATTCTTCTTTACTCTTTGAGCTCGAGTCACTGGAGCTTCAGTAGTTGTTGTAGTTGGAGCCTCTTCCTCTTCATCTTCAACAAGTTCTTCAGCTTCAATAACGTCATCTCCTTCCTCTTCCTCAACAGCTCTCTTCACAACTTCTTCCTCCTCTGAAGCTGGGGCTTCAGTTGTTGGGGCCTCGGTTGTCGTTGTTGTCGATGTTTTCTCTCTCGAAAGACGGATCCTTTTCATAACTCTCTTTCTAATTTCCTTATTCAATAACTCTTCTTCTTGCTCTTTGGTGAACATTTGTACTTTGCTGCTTCTCTGTTCCATTGCATCATTCATTGGAGTGTCATTTTGTGGTTCTTGTTGTACCATATCATTTCTTTTTGGGCTGTCTTGAATCTCGTCAACTCCATCGAACTGTTCAGCAAAATCTTCAGATGGTGGGGAAACACTTGGAGCAACTTGTGTCTTCCATTGTTCGTCATAAAGCTCTGGGAATGTTCTGATTTCTTTCTTCTCTTTCTTCGATGTTTTGTGTGTTTTTCTCATCTTTCTTTTCTTCTTTGGTGGTTCAGTTGTCTCTTCTGATTCTTCTTGTACAGATTCCTTCTCGTCGACCTTCTCAGTCTGAAATTTCAAGATTAAAAATAATTGAAAGCAATGATGGTGAAGGTTCCCCCGGTTCAGAATAATTATCCAACTGATTCCAATAACTAACAAATTAAACAGAATATCTGGGATCTAACTCTCAACCGGTAACCCCTTCTGAAAGTGCAGAAAACATAAAGTTACTTCTTTAACTTTGACGACACGTGGCTTGCGGATCTTCCTTTTACGGTTGATGGTGTATACACGAACGCTTCCCTGAGAGATGCACAATTGTTAGATTTGCAGAGTTATTAGACACAAAACACCACACAGGTAACCTAAAAAATCTTACTTCTTTTTGAAGAACATTGATTGGTTCCTGCTCCTCTTGTGCTTGAATCTCTATTGGGTCACTCATTTGAACTGTTTTTGCTCCAAATTGGCGAGAGTGCATGTCTTTTGTCTTCTTTTCAAGATAATGAATCTTTCTTCGTGGAAGCCCCTTGCGTTTTGGTTTTACTTGTTCTTCAGTTGTTGTTTCCTCTGGTTCTTCAGTAGTAGTTGTTGTTGTTGTTGTTGTGGTTGAGGTGGTAGGATCAGTGAACAAATTGACCTGAAATCAAATGTTTACTTTTCGATACTTCATATGCTTTTATTTCCAATTATTGAATTATTATTATTATTCAATAACTTACCATTGGTGGGAAAGTTGGGGCCAAGAACTCAGCTTGAGAATCCGATTTCTGGAAAAATGTGCTAGGATGATTCGGTTATAACAACTAGACTAACAACTTGTTTAATCTCAATTTGTTTTGGAACCTCAGGTAACTGTGGAAGTAGAGGGTTTGGAAGAATTTTAACTGATCCATTTGCATCCTTCAAAATAACAACTTGTTCGTAGACACTGAAAACTCGAAGCATTTCAAATGTCTGAATATTTTGTTTTCTCACGTTTTTCCATCTTTTGTAACTGGACGATACATTATTTCAGTGGCTGGTTGAGCGACAGTTGAAGGCCTGAAATATGACAAGTGGTCACTCATAATCCCTTTTTGCTTCTTTTGACCATCACCCGCCATTTTCACTTCCCCCCTATTTGAACCGGTTTATCTGGTTAGTGAGTGTCAAACGTCAAGAACATGAAGAAGAAAAAGAAAGAGTCAAAATGACAGATAAATGTCATAGAACGTCTCCTTACATCTGAAGAGCGGGCATTTGAAGTGGGACTGGTGGCAATGGAACAAGAGGTGGCAATGTGATCATTGGCTCTTGTTGTGGTTGTTGTTGAATCATTTGAGGATTTTGAGATGCCTTAGCAGCTTGAGCCTCTCTGATTGCATTTCCAGTTGCAGATATAAGTCTGAAACGGTGGTTATTATAGTTAGTCTCAAATTATGCAATTTCAGAGCAATTATTTTTAGAAAGCTTTTCCAGGCAAATAATGACACACATCATCAAATATGACAAATGCAAATCATTAGGTTTTCGGCTATGTTATCATTCAGATATACTTTTTCACCAATCAGATTTCATCTCATAACTGATTTCAGCCAGTTAGCATGCAAAAAGGTTCTGCCAACAGTTACTTTCTGGATTTCATCGAACTTGGGTTGCAGTGAGTTTCTATCATATCTATTATTAGTTATCTTACTTTGAGATTGAGAAGATATCTTCATCGTCTTCCTCTTTCTTTGAAACAAGAGTTGGGCGTTCATTGAGTTCTCTTTGTTGTTCTGCCTTAACATCATCAACCTAAAATATCATATTCCGTTGGACTAAAGTACATTTCACAGAGAGACAAATTCGAATTGTGTTCTCTTGAATATTAGCTTAGGAGAAGAAGGCCTTCTTTTGAATGACGTGCGTAAAAAGACTTCACACCCAATTAAAGATGTTCCCGGATGTACTTTGTTCTCTCTGTTTATTTACCGTTTTGAAGCTGTACGACTCCTCATTTTCCTTTTTCTTCTCAACTCTCTCGTCCTCCTCTTGCTTCTTTTCAGCCAGTTTTGCTTCTTTTTTCTGATCTTTTTCACTGATAAATCCAGCATCCTTAGCTAACCGAGACATGATATCAGCGGGAAGTTTCAAAATAGAATCATAAACATCTTCTCGTGCTTTGACAACCTTCTGTGGTTCTGGAGTAGACACTTTCAATTCTTCTGGTTGAGCACTCGTGGATGTTTGATTTTGACTCTTTAACAATTCTGGTACTTCTTTGATTGCATCAATCGTATCTCTCACAAGAGAACGAACATCGATAAAACCATCTTGAGCCAAAGAAACCGCCAGAAGAGCCGGCAAAACTACAAGGAGATGCCTCATCTGAAAAAAGAAGAATAGATTTCAATAGAACGAAAATATAGATAAAAGAAATAAAGTATGAAGAAACATGTTCCATGAAACAGTTTCCCGTGTTTCACAAAAGAATAAGAAAGGGTAAGAAATAAAAAGGAACACCGGAAAGCCAAGAGTAAAAGGAAATGAAGCATTCAACCCCGGGGATTTCGTCTACTCTATGTATTCTACTCCGCCCCCTCATCGCTTCTTTTCTAAAGCTACCTGTACATAAATAAATTGACAAATTACACGAAGACCGAGAGAAAGTTGGTAATTAGAAGAGAAGAAGAAGAAGTGACCACCAGCACTCTCTTCTTTATTCCCTTTTACAAAAGTGAATTCAAAAAGCATAAGTGACGAAAAAACGGAAACGAGATATTAGATATTATAATGAAGATGATGTGTGTAATCGCCGATCGGTTTTCGGATAAGCGTGCGAACGGTTTCTATTTGGCAATGTTAGCTTTCGAGATTTCACAGATAAATTAATTGAAAATGTGTCAAGAATGTTGCATTTTTCGAGATTTTCAAACGAACGAACGTCATCAAGAGAATATGAAATTGAGAAGGGAAACTGAAATCGGGGAACTTTATGTGATAGGATAAATGAAGAGTATTGGTAAGCTAGATGTGCACTTCTATTACAGAATTTTGACAAATTGTTGCCTTGGATAAGATTGATAAAATATTCTAGTCTTCCTTCAACTAAAGCCTTCTTACATAGATGAGAAATGTTCTGAATCCTAAATTTCAAATCAAAAGCAAAATACCCTAAAACCCTGTCGATAAACAAATAGAAAGGACACATCAAGAAGAAATGGAAATATGCCTTTGAAACACAATGAAATGTATCTTATTATCACCACTTGTGACTATTTAGAAGCATGGAGGCGGGGGCGAACAAAAAGCGAAACGCACACACACACACACGAAATCTCAGAAGACTATTCGCAAAAAGAGGTCTCGATCAAGTTCTCTTTTAGGATTGAATGAAGAAAGAAGAAGCCTGATATGCAGAAAGAGAAGGACGAGAATCGGAATCGACGACCGATTGAAACAAACAAGCCAGTTTTTGAACATTCTGGATAATGTAGAGATGCGAGAAAAATGAAAAAATAGAGAAAAAAGAAGCAATGTTAGCTGCGAAATTAAGCGATAGATAGGGTGTAGATATCCTTCCGTTTATTACACAACAGTCCAGAATTTTCAAAACGTAAGAAAGTGTCGAGATTGATTCAGGTTTCTCGAGAACAGGATTAATGAGGAAGCTCTTGGAAATGTCAAAATGAAAAATGAAAGAATTTTTTTCAAAATTACAGTGCTCAAAAGTATTCAAAAAACTTCTTTAGAAAAATATATAGGAGAAGGGATTACTGTAGTTATGATTCTATGAAAAGAATGAAAGATTTGTTCATTTATAAAGTGTTTAATCTAACTTTCTTTTCAGTTTTGTACGTTTAACGCTTCCTTTTTCCATCATTGAATCTTGCTATTTGTTATGTTGTTGTTTTTCTTTTCTAATTGGATTTTGCAAACGAAGAATTCATTAAACTTATCTAAATCATACCGTACTGCTAACTACTTCATTAAACTAATCCTCGTTTTCCTCATTTCTTTGAAAGAAATTAACCGTTTACGACTTTCTTTTTCTTTTCTTTTTTGTCTCTTCTTCATTTTCATTTTGTTCGTTATCAAGTGTTCCGATCCACTACTATCATAAAAACAAGCTTTTATTGAATGTCCAAATGAAAGAAAAAAGAAGCGAGGGAGGAGGGGAATCTGATTGAAAGAGAGGGTCAATCCTTATTACATCCATTCGTATTGACAGCTAAACCATCTTGTTTTGTTATGAGTTTAATTAAAAGCTTTTCAAAAAATATATTTTCTGAATTGAAGAAAAGTTTAACCGATTGGAAGACATTGCAAAATAAGATGAAGAAATGATAAAATGAACAACTTTATTGAAGTTTCATGCAATCATTCAGATGATTTTTCAGTGATGCTTCTCATTTTTTCCTGGTCAGTCATAACTTTGATAACATGATCGTGAATACGCATTGCTTTAGGGAATTTCTTGAGGAAAGTTTGACGAGAGTCTGTTCTGTATCTTCTGCTAACAAACTTTTCACCATGAAGGGCCTGTGCAATTGCATATCCGTGCTCTCTCACTTCAAGGACATACTCTTCAAGATCAGCAGCTAATTTTCTGATGGCAGGAATATCATGGAATGTCGTGTAAATAACATCATCAGTGGTTTCGTAGCCAAGAATGGCACAAATGTCAAGTAAAGCTGACATCTCCTGTAATAATTGTATCGAATCATTGTATTAGATTTGTAGTTAGTATGTTACCATCGGATAGAGACGATCCAACTGAACTGCATTATTGTATTGCGTTGTACTGTTTGTCGTGTTCCGGGCGGAAAGAATTTCCTGAGCCATATGTTTTGCTGTGAAGATTACTTGAGAAACTGAAAGGAACTTCTCGTAGAGGATGTCCATCGAACGAGCATTTGCGATGAGAGTAGTACGTATAGTATTCTGAATTATTTAAAAGATTATAACACTTTTTTTAATTGAAAATACCTGTTGATTGAAATGAGAACCCAAAACAACCAGCTTCCGATTAGTTTCCTCCTCACATACCGATGTGTCGTCGACGATCAAATCGAATTGTTCCAGATATCCATGTTCAATAAATGGACGGATATCTTCATAATCGCGTAGTTCGGAGTGAACGTCGACGACGAAAAGAAGTAGAAATCCAAAAATAATTTTCATTTTGAATGTTCGAAACGGGAAGAGAGCCCGCTTTTATTCCGAATTTCGGGTTCTCATAAGACGTAGGTGGGAGTGATGAGAAACACAATTGAAATTTGAGTTTTGCATTGAAACTGTATGAGAAACTCATATTGATTATTGGTCATCTATTCATGAGAACTTGCAGAAAACTAATAAAAGAAGGGGAACATTGTTGAAGGTGTACTTGCATTCAAGTTTGTAAAGAAAATAAGTCTCTCTTTTCAGTCTTTCCATAGTCATAGTGTAAGATCCGTTTTTCTGTATCACTTTTATTTTGTGATTCATGTTTCGCTACGGAGCTGATAAATCGATTCTCTCATTTGGAAGGAAAGAGAAAAACACTAGATCGATCCTGGTTCTCTTTGTTCCACGACATTTTATAAATTGAACACTGTAGAAATCACAAAATAAATACTTTATTCAAAACAAGAAGATGATATTTAAAGCAAAATATTAGATTCAAAAGGCATTGATTTCAGATTGATTGTTTTTAACCCATTTGTGGTGGTTGTCCTTGATTTCCTCCTTGTTGTCCACCCTGTTGTCCTCCCATACCTCCTTGTTGGCCTCCTTGTTGGCCTCCTTGTTGGCCTCCTTGTTGACCTCCTCCCATACCTCCTTGTCCACCTTGACCTCCTTGCTGACCTCCCATTCCCCCCTGCTGTCCTCCCTGTTGTCCTCCTTGTTGTCCACCTGGAGGTCCTCCTTGTTGCCCTCCGGTGTTTGGACGTGAAGTGGATCCACCTTGTTGTCCTCCTTGCTGTCCTCCTTGTTGTGGTGGTTGAGCCATGACGGCAATGGTGACCACGGAAAGAAGAATGAGGATAGTCTTCATTATCTGAAAGCCAAACAATAATCAAATAAAGTAATAAATTGAGAATGAAATGAAAAACTAAAAAAAGTAGATTAGGATGCTTCTCTTTCCCTCAATCCTTCACTTTTATACCAATTCTATTGGATGCGGATGTATGACAAACTCTTCATTAATCCCCTATTCTCTGATCTATTTGTCACACTCCGCCCACTTTTTTATCCACTATTTTTTTTACAATGAGAGAAATCAGACAAATGGAGCACATTTTCAGATATTTTGTTGCTGAACTTGGCTCTCGATTTCTGCCTAAACCAAAGAAAGTAACAAGATCAACAACAATTTTTTTTCAGAATGAGTCACTCATGTGAAAATATTGACTACTGATTATGTCCATTGAGAGAAAAATCAGAGAACCAGGTGATATTTAAATCAATTTAGTCATGTAATTATGTGAGTGACTCGTTGCCTTGGTTTGTGTGAATAACAATAAATTCGTGAAAACGGAAGTCATGTATCAGACTTTGGACTTGGTAGACAGAATAACAAAAACACTATAATTTGTCTGAAAATTTTGAGTTCTCCAAGGGATAATAATTTCTGTATGAGTAATCATTTTATTCCTCAATAGATCCTGTGTGGGATTCTCAATAGATACTACACTTATCAATGTTATAATTTTGTTAGTTTGAAGAAAATCCTGCATCTGTTTGACAGCTCTTCAAAAGTAACATAATTCTTCATATTTTTTTGCAGATATGACCAATTCTTCAAACTGAAAACCCACAGAAACTCAAAGGTCTTTTTTTGGAAAGGTTAAAGAACACTGGACTACTTTCAACAGGAAACTTGTCAGACATTTCCTCTCTACTCAGTGCAGATTCAACCAGTAAACTTTCATCGAATCTCTCGTCATAACGTGCGAATTTATTCTCACACAGCCTGTAGTTCAGTTTCCTTTTTGAAAAAAAGTTCAAACGGTCGAAGGATTTTTGTTTTTTTCCTATGTACAACTTTATTTTATCGGGCAAGACAATTATTTACAAAACACTATGATTTAATAACAGTTATGAAAATTATCCGGAAGCTGTAGTAGTTGAGAATCCAGATAAGTTTGATCTTCCTGTGAATCCTCCATTTTGGCCTTCATTTTGTCTTCTATATGTTCCCTTATGTGCTCCACGTCCTTGTGGTTTTAGAGCCACTTCTTGAGTGGATAAACTGAATTAACTTTGTCCGCCGGCGGATAAACTGTATTGTTTGGGTGCAGAAATAAACGCCAAATGTGTACTTTATGATGTGTGTCTATTGTTGAAAAATGTGTTGAAAATGGAACTTGAAAAGTTATTCGAGACAATGAATGACATATTTGTTTTCTGAAGACATTCTCATGAGAAAGTAATATCATTCCAGTAAACATGACAAGGTCCTTATTTGTGGTGTTTCTATTTTTTAAAAACTGAATTCATATAAGGGTTTGCAGAAACGTTTTAAATAGCCAAAAATCATCGAAAGTCTGACTTTTTATCGGCTAAATCGATATATCACCTGAAAATCTCTTCCAAATCTATAATAAAAACTTGAACTATACATTCCGAATTGATGTTTGAACGCCGCAAAAATCAACGATATCTCTTTTTTTTCAAACGAATTGAAATCAAAATAATTAGAATACCTAGCACTGCATGTAATCAACTTATCAGTCAATCAGTGGTTTCAATTCAAAATGAAATTCTTCATCGTCGCCTCTTCTTCTGTATTGTTTTTAATGTATTCGCATGGAACCATGGAGACCGTATTTCTTAGGCTTATGATGAATATAGTCCAGAAGCTATTGCCAATCGTTAACAAATTGCAAAGAAGTACATGATTCGTGAGAAGTTCCGTACTAGAGTTCGTGATTTTGTTAAGGAGGAACTTCGTCACATGTACCAAAGAGAAAAAATTCGCAGAGACATGAATGAATTCAATGATAACTAATTTTTCATATTCATATAGTTTTTTTATAAATAAGATTTTAGATTAGATCTTGGAAGTTATAAGTTGAAATCGGTGATATTACAAAATGTGAGTATTATCATTTATATCATAAAAAACTGTGCTTGCTCTTTTCACAAAGAAGCCACTCGGCTAACAGGAGAAGTCTTTTTTGTTAATTTCCAGCAGAAGTTTGAAAGACGACCCTTGAATAGAACATTATATTGAGGCTTTGGTGATCCATAATATGTCCAGAGATTAATATTCGAGACGCGAAAGCAACCTTTCGAAACCGATCTTCTTCATAATTCTTTTTCCGATTCCAATTATCTTATCACTTTAGCCACCCTTTGATGCCGTTCATGCTTATCGCTTCACTTTTTTAACGTCCCGACACGGTTTATAAAAGAAAGAGGAGAAAAATTAGTAAATATAAAATGACAATATTTTACAATTTGGGGATTATGCTGATAGGGAGGCAAATAAAATAAATACAAATTACTGGGAAAAAGGTGGTGGTGGACGGAATTGGAATATTTACAATAGAACCCGTTTATGGAGGGGAGGGACGGTTAGAGAGAGAGAGTGGATAGAAAAGAGATATACAATTATCCAGCTCAATCAGTTAGCCCGATCATCGACATACATCAGACGCCAGCGAGTTGGATCCGAAATGTCGAGCAGAACCTCTTCCCAAACATGCCCTCTTTCCTCGTTGTTGATGTAGTGAACTTCGTCAAAAACTACCCATTCTGAATCCCGAATTACTTCGGATCCATTGTATAACATGGATCTCAAAATTTCTGTAGTCATAATGAGACATGCGGCCTCTGGATGCAATTGAATATCTCCTGTTACTAAACCTACATCCCCGAATAATTGTTTGAAATCGCGAAACTTCTGGTTTGAAAGAGCTTTGATAGGAGAAGTGTAGACGGCTCTGATAAATGAAAGATTCAGAAAGCTAATTTCTAGAATGTTTCACCTACCTGGTCTTATGAGCTTGGCATAATGCAATGGCGTATTCTGCCACAACGGTTTTTCCAGCAGAAGTATGGGCGGCAACGAAAAGTGATTCACCTCTCTCCATGGACAAAACTGCCGATTGTTGGAACGAATCCAGAGAAAATGGATACTTCAAAATCAGTTTAGAAATTCGAAAATTGATGACGTTCACTTACGTTCCTAGCCATAGTGGGTAAAATTTTCTTGTATTCATGTTCTTCCTCAAAGCTCATGGCAAGTCTTCGGGAGAACTCGAATTGTTCTTTTGGCTTTTCAATAACTTCTCCAAAGATGTGCTCTTTTTTTCCAATTTTAGGAAGATCCGGTACTTCAAGCTCATCTGATTCAAGATTTTCAGAATTGGATTTATCTGGAGTAACAAATTCTTGCAATTTTCCTGCTTTCCGTGGTTTAGGTGATGAAACTGGTCGTTCGGCAGGGCCAACCGAAGTAATAAAATCAAGAATTTCAAATGTATCCATATCTCGTACATTGTGCTTTTTAAGTGATTCTGTCTTCTTTCGGATAGGAATCCGCTCTGGTAGCGTGATTTGCCCAATGGTCGGAACGGAGTTAAGCAGGGATTCTGAAAGTAGATTATACAGCATGGTGATTGTCAGTTTTTTCACTCACCTTCGTTTTCAAAGTTCAAATATTTTATTTCCTCTCCATCTATTAGCTTTTCTTTTTTATTGCTTTCTAACAACTGATCCAGCTCCTCCAAGAATCCTGGAAGAAATGGTACATTTCCAGGGGATCCTTTGATACTATTTCCCGCAGAGTTTTGCAAACTTTTTTGTTTGAATGGAGCTCTTTAAAAAATAATCATCGGTTTGGCCAAAAAACTTTCCTTTGGTACCTGTTAATTGACATTGAAGTTGTGGTAGATCCAATCATGACACGTTCGTTCTCAATGAATCCAATTATTCTTCCGTCAGGGTCGACGTTCGCAACTATGTTTGCGGGACCGTCGATTGGTTGCAAAAGTGAATTCAAATTATCGGCAACATTATGAAACTCGAGCTTTGGATCTTGTCTGCACTCGAACATAATTTATTCGTTTTACTTCAAAATGTGACCAGGAATCGGTGCTCATGGTGGCCAATTGAATGTTTCTAGGCATTCCAGACGGAACAGACGTTCGGCTTGTTCTTCAAGCATGCGAAGCTTTTCTTCTGTAGAATTTTCATTAGCTTTTTGAAGTGACTCCGACTAACGTCTAGAAAATGAAAAAATGCAAAAAAACTAAGTTTTTCCACGGGCCAAAAATTAGCAATGAACAAGAGTGATGACACTGAAAATGCGAGGAAAAACTTTTTTACAAAGAGAAAGTTCATAAGAAGCTGTTTTCCACGCAGACTACACAATTCTTCTATGAAGATAAACAAGTGGCCGTATTGCGATTAGGCCTCCAACATCTAACGCGCTCCATCGCCAAACATGTCGACTCACCCGACTGGCGGGAAAGCGAACCATTCGGCGCCAACTTTCGCTGTTGAATTGCAATTGGTTCGCGTTTAGGTTTTTTTTTCTTTTTCAGTTATCAGCTGATATCAGATTATTCATTGAAAAATCCTTTCATTTTTTCTGCAATTATTCATTCAAAAAAGTAAAGCGCGTTTCGAAACTATCATAAGTTCTGTTGTCTGCGCCTTTGAATTTTTCTCAACATAGTACTTCGATTTATATAAGAGGAGAAGTTTGTTCTTCGACTTCAATCTGAAATTTCTCAGCTTTTCACAAAGTTTAACAATATTTTTGATGATTTTCTACTTCTGCCGATTACTCACTTCATTTTACATCAACAAATCGAAATTCGTTATTGCTTGAGGGTCTGATTAATTTTTGAGCCCTTGCTCTCATTCCTTACTTTTTCTATTCTCAGATGTTCATCTCCTTGACGGTTTCAATTGCCTCGCCACCGGCATCATCGTCTCTTCATGCTCACACTCTAACAGAAGCTCCAGAAGTGAAACCGAAAGTTGGAGATGTTCCAGAAGTGAAGCAGGATGTAAAGGATGTTTCTGAAGTGAATCCAGCTGGACCATCCACCTCAACTGCTCTTATCACCACAACTCCTCTTCCATCAATCGACTTTGCGACTATTCTCAGAGTAAGTTTTCAGTATTTTACCCTGGAATTCTCTCTAACCAATGACTAATTTTCAGTCGAATCCTACGTTCCAAGCACTTCGCGCCCAAGGAATCCTCGGTGATCATCCAGCTTCGACGATTACAAAGCTTTTTAGAGCTGTTAAAGAGTCGCCAGAAGGAATAACATCGGCAGGAAAAACACCAAAGCAAAGCAGTTATAAAGTCTTCTCCAACGGATTCTTCATGACGTTTGAGAGAATGTCAAAGGATAAAGTTATTTGGCGTTGTGAATACAGAGGAGGACGAATAGATTGTAGAGCAAGAATGCATACAGATTTCACAAGTGTATTAATCACCAGCTACAAAGGAAATCACACACACATCGCTCCATCACACGAAGAAGTCAAAGTATACGGAATCGATCCAACGCAAATCGAGGAGAACCAAGTGTACATCGTTAACAATACTAGAGTTATCAAACGACGTCGAGAAGTTCAAATGGCCGACGCTCTTGCTCTCTCTGACGTAGGCAATAACGAAATGCCGACGTCGTCTGCGGCTGCCGCCTCTCTTTCCCCGTCAACATCGTCTCCAGCCGCCGGCGCCTCATCGGCTTCGATGAGCAGCCCGCATGCAATGCTCTTGGCACAATTTGATGGATTTCAAAGTGGAGCAGGAGGAATGAGCCAATCTCCAAACTTGGTAAGTAAAATTAAAGACATGAAGATAGAACCGGGATTCATAAGCATCTTATTTCAGCCATTGTTGAGTTCTACTCCATCGAGACCACCATCAGCAAAGCGGAGAGCTGTGGAGGATGTTCGAGATGACAATGATTTGAGAAGAGATCCGCTGTTCGAACCAACATACAAAATTGTTCGTGAACTTCAAAAACTCTGGAAAAAGGAGCCAAGCAGATACCCGAGAATCTGTGGTACTCCATCAACCCACTTTGAGTTCTTTGTCTCCAAAAAGGACGGCTCAGATAAGCATTTGTATGTTCCACTTAGAATCGAGCAACGTGATGAGGATCATCTGAAAGAAGCTCTTCAAAAATTCGTCAGACGAAACTGCACCGGAATGTTGATTTTCGGAATCTCCCCAAAAATCAGTGTGATGATCAATCAGACAAGCATTTCGAGCTGGGAGAACAATCAATTCTTCTTGCTCGACATTTCGGATCCAACTCGCTGGCGTCTGATGTATGTCGATGATCGGGCTAACTGATTGAGCTGGATAATTGTATATCTCTTTTCTATCCACTCTCTCTCTCTAACCGTCCCTCCCCTCCATAAACGGGTTCTATTGTAAATATTCCAATTCCGTCCACCACCACCTTTTTCCCAGTAATTTGTATTTATTTTATTTGCCTCCCTATCAGCATAATCCCCAAATTGTAAAATATTGTCATTTTATATTTACTAATTTTTCTCCTCTTTCTTTTATAAACCGTGTCGGGACGTTAAAAAAGTGAAGCGATAAGCATGAACGGCATCAAAGGGTGGCTAAAGTGATAAGATAATTGGAATCGGAAAAAGAATTATGAAGAAGATCGGTTTCGAAAGGTTGCTTTCGCGTCTCGAATATTAATCTCTGGACATATTATGGATCACCAAAGCCTCAATATAATGTTCTATTCAAGGGTCGTCTTTCAAACTTCTGCTGGAAATTAACAAAAAAGACTTCTCCTGTTAGCCGAGTGGCTTCTTTGTGAAAAGAGCAAGCACAGTTTTTTATGATATAAATGATAATACTCACATTTTGTAATATCACCGATTTCAACTTATAACTTCCAAGATCTAATCTAAAATCTTATTTATAAAAAAACTATATGAATATGAAAAATTAGTTATCATTGAATTCATTCATGTCTCTGCGAATTTTTTCTCTTTGGTACATGTGACGAAGTTCCTCCTTAACAAAATCACGAACTCTAGTACGGAACTTCTCACGAATCATGTACTTCTTTGCAATTTGTTAACGATTGGCAATAGCTTCTGGACTATATTCATCATAAGCCTAAGAAATACGGTCTCCATGGTTCCATGCGAATACATTAAAAACAATACAGAAGAAGAGGCGACGATGAAGAATTTCATTTTGAATTGAAACCACTGATTGACTGATAAGTTGATTACATGCAGTGCTAGGTATTCTAATTATTTTGATTTCAATTCGTTTGAAAAAAAAGAGATATCGTTGATTTTTGCGGCGTTCAAACATCAATTCGGAATGTATAGTTCAAGTTTTTATTATAGATTTGGAAGAGATTTTCAGGTGATATATCGATTTAGCCGATAAAAAGTCAGACTTTCGATGATTTTTGGCTATTTAAAACGTTTCTGCAAACCCTTATATGAATTCAGTTTTTAAAAAATAGAAACACCACAAATAAGGACCTTGTCATGTTTACTGGAATGATATTACTTTCTCATGAGAATGTCTTCAGAAAACAAATATGTCATTCATTGTCTCGAATAACTTTTCAAGTTCCATTTTCAACACATTTTTCAACAATAGACACACATCATAAAGTACACATTTGGCGTTTATTTCTGCACCCAAACAATACAGTTTATCCGCCGGCGGACAAAGTTAATTCAGTTTATCCACTCAAGAAGTGGCTCTAAAACCACAAGGACGTGGAGCACATAAGGGAACATATAGAAGACAAAATGAAGGCCAAAATGGAGGATTCACAGGAAGATCAAACTTATCTGGATTCTCAACTACTACAGCTTCCGGATAATTTTCATAACTGTTATTAAATCATAGTGTTTTGTAAATAATTGTCTTGCCCGATAAAATAAAGTTGTACATAGGAAAAAAACAAAAATCCTTCGACCGTTTGAACTTTTTTTCAAAAAGGAAACTGAACTACAGGCTGTGTGAGAATAAATTCGCACGTTATGACGAGAGATTCGATGAAAGTTTACTGGTTGAATCTGCACTGAGTAGAGAGGAAATGTCTGACAAGTTTCCTGTTGAAAGTAGTCCAGTGTTCTTTAACCTTTCCAAAAAAAGACCTTTGAGTTTCTGTGGGTTTTCAGTTTGAAGAATTGGTCATATCTGCAAAAAAATATGAAGAATTATGTTACTTTTGAAGAGCTGTCAAACAGATGCAGGATTTTCTTCAAACTAACAAAATTATAACATTGATAAGTGTAGTATCTATTGAGAATCCCACACAGGATCTATTGAGGAATAAAATGATTACTCATACAGAAATTATTATCCCTTGGAGAACTCAAAATTTTCAGACAAATTATAGTGTTTTTGTTATTCTGTCTACCAAGTCCAAAGTCTGATACATGACTTCCGTTTTCACGAATTTATTGTTATTCACACAAACCAAGGCAACGAGTCACTCACATAATTACATGACTAAATTGATTTAAATATCACCTGGTTCTCTGATTTTTCTCTCAATGGACATAATCAGTAGTCAATATTTTCACATGAGTGACTCATTCTGAAAAAAAATTGTTGTTGATCTTGTTACTTTCTTTGGTTTAGGCAGAAATCGAGAGCCAAGTTCAGCAACAAAATATCTGAAAATGTGCTCCATTTGTCTGATTTCTCTCATTGTAAAAAAAATAGTGGATAAAAAAGTGGGCGGAGTGTGACAAATAGATCAGAGAATAGGGGATTAATGAAGAGTTTGTCATACATCCGCATCCAATAGAATTGGTATAAAAGTGAAGGATTGAGGGAAAGAGAAGCATCCTAATCTACTTTTTTTAGTTTTTCATTTCATTCTCAATTTATTACTTTATTTGATTATTGTTTGGCTTTCAGATAATGAAGACTATCCTCATTCTTCTTTCCGTGGTCACCATTGCCGTCATGGCTCAACCACCACAACAAGGAGGACAGCAAGGAGGACAACAAGGTGGATCCACTTCACGTCCAAACACCGGAGGGCAACAAGGAGGACCTCCAGGTGGACAACAAGGAGGACAACAGGGAGGACAGCAGGGGGGAATGGGAGGTCAGCAAGGAGGTCAAGGTGGACAAGGAGGTATGGGAGGAGGTCAACAAGGAGGCCAACAAGGAGGCCAACAAGGAGGCCAACAAGGAGGTATGGGAGGACAACAGGGTGGACAACAAGGAGGAAATCAAGGACAACCACCACAAATGGGTTAAAAACAATCAATCTGAAATCAATGCCTTTTGAATCTAATATTTTGCTTTAAATATCATCTTCTTGTTTTGAATAAAGTATTTATTTTGTGATTTCTACAGTGTTCAATTTATAAAATGTCGTGGAACAAAGAGAACCAGGATCGATCTAGTGTTTTTCTCTTTCCTTCCAAATGAGAACTTGCAGAAAACTAATAAAAGAAGGGGAACATTGTTGAAGGTGTACTTGCATTCAAGTTTGTAAAGAAAATAAGTCTCTCTTTTCAGTCTTTCCATAGTCATAGTGTAAGATCCGTTTTTCTGTATCACTTTTATTTTGTGATTCATGTTTCGCTACGGAGCTGATAAATCGATTCTCTCATTTGGAAGGAAAGAGAAAAACACTAGATCGATCCTGGTTCTCTTTGTTCCACGACATTTTATAAATTGAACACTGTAGAAATCACAAAATAAATACTTTATTCAAAACAAGAAGATGATATTTAAAGCAAAATATTAGATTCAAAAGGCATTGATTTCAGATTGATTGTTTTTAACCCATTTGTGGTGGTTGTCCTTGATTTCCTCCTTGTTGTCCACCCTGTTGTCCTCCCATACCTCCTTGTTGGCCTCCTTGTTGGCCTCCTTGTTGGCCTCCTTGTTGACCTCCTCCCATACCTCCTTGTCCACCTTGACCTCCTTGCTGACCTCCCATTCCCCCCTGCTGTCCTCCCTGTTGTCCTCCTTGTTGTCCACCTGGAGGTCCTCCTTGTTGCCCTCCGGTGTTTGGACGTGAAGTGGATCCACCTTGTTGTCCTCCTTGCTGTCCTCCTTGTTGTGGTGGTTGAGCCATGACGGCAATGGTGACCACGGAAAGAAGAATGAGGATAGTCTTCATTATCTGAAAGCCAAACAATAATCAAATAAAGTAATAAATTGAGAATGAAATGAAAAACTAAAAAAAGTAGATTAGGATGCTTCTCTTTCCCTCAATCCTTCACTTTTATACCAATTCTATTGGATGCGGATGTATGACAAACTCTTCATTAATCCCCTATTCTCTGATCTATTTGTCACACTCCGCCCACTTTTTTATCCACTATTTTTTTTACAATGAGAGAAATCAGACAAATGGAGCACATTTTCAGATATTTTGTTGCTGAACTTGGCTCTCGATTTCT
Source organism: Caenorhabditis doughertyi (assembly GCA_963572265.1). Classification (NCBI taxonomy): domain Eukaryota; kingdom Metazoa; phylum Nematoda; class Chromadorea; order Rhabditida; family Rhabditidae; genus Caenorhabditis; species Caenorhabditis doughertyi. The sequence goes on along the minus strand of OY751556.1, from coordinate 15,643,236 downwards.
GCCTAAACCAAAGAAAGTAACAAGATCAACAACAATTTTTTTTCAGAATGAGTCACTCATGTGAAAATATTGACTACTGATTATGTCCATTGAGAGAAAAATCAGAGAACCAGGTGATATTTAAATCAATTTAGTCATGTAATTATGTGAGTGACTCGTTGCCTTGGTTTGTGTGAATAACAATAAATTCGTGAAAACGGAAGTCATGTATCAGACTTTGGACTTGGTAGACAGAATAACAAAAACACTATAATTTGTCTGAAAATTTTGAGTTCTCCAAGGGATAATAATTTCTGTATGAGTAATCATTTTATTCCTCAATAGATCCTGTGTGGGATTCTCAATAGATACTACACTTATCAATGTTATAATTTTGTTAGTTTGAAGAAAATCCTGCATCTGTTTGACAGCTCTTCAAAAGTAACATAATTCTTCATATTTTTTTGCAGATATGACCAATTCTTCAAACTGAAAACCCACAGAAACTCAAAGGTCTTTTTTTGGAAAGGTTAAAGAACACTGGACTACTTTCAACAGGAAACTTGTCAGACATTTCCTCTCTACTCAGTGCAGATTCAACCAGTAAACTTTCATCGAATCTCTCGTCATAACGTGCGAATTTATTCTCACACAGCCTGTAGTTCAGTTTCCTTTTTGAAAAAAAGTTCAAACGGTCGAAGGATTTTTGTTTTTTTCCTATGTACAACTTTATTTTATCGGGCAAGACAATTATTTACAAAACACTATGATTTAATAACAGTTATGAAAATTATCCGGAAGCTGTAGTAGTTGAGAATCCAGATAAGTTTGATCTTCCTGTGAATCCTCCATTTTGGCCTTCATTTTGTCTTCTATATGTTCCCTTATGTGCTCCACGTCCTTGTGGTTTTAGAGCCACTTCTTGAGTGGATAAACTGAATTAACTTTGTCCGCCGGCGGATAAACTGTATTGTTTGGGTGCAGAAATAAACGCCAAATGTGTACTTTATGATGTGTGTCTATTGTTGAAAAATGTGTTGAAAATGGAACTTGAAAAGTTATTCGAGACAATGAATGACATATTTGTTTTCTGAAGACATTCTCATGAGAAAGTAATATCATTCCAGTAAACATGACAAGGTCCTTATTTGTGGTGTTTCTATTTTTTAAAAACTGAATTCATATAAGGGTTTGCAGAAACGTTTTAAATAGCCAAAAATCATCGAAAGTCTGACTTTTTATCGGCTAAATCGATATATCACCTGAAAATCTCTTCCAAATCTATAATAAAAACTTGAACTATACATTCCGAATTGATGTTTGAACGCCGCAAAAATCAACGATATCTCTTTTTTTTCAAACGAATTGAAATCAAAATAATTAGAATACCTAGCACTGCATGTAATCAACTTATCAGTCAATCAGTGGTTTCAATTCAAAATGAAATTCTTCATCGTCGCCTCTTCTTCTGTATTGTTTTTAATGTATTCGCATGGAACCATGGAGACCGTATTTCTTAGGCTTATGATGAATATAGTCCAGAAGCTATTGCCAATCGTTAACAAATTGCAAAGAAGTACATGATTCGTGAGAAGTTCCGTACTAGAGTTCGTGATTTTGTTAAGGAGGAACTTCGTCACATGTACCAAAGAGAAAAAATTCGCAGAGACATGAATGAATTCAATGATAACTAATTTTTCATATTCATATAGTTTTTTTATAAATAAGATTTTAGATTAGATCTTGGAAGTTATAAGTTGAAATCGGTGATATTACAAAATGTGAGTATTATCATTTATATCATAAAAAACTGTGCTTGCTCTTTTCACAAAGAAGCCACTCGGCTAACAGGAGAAGTCTTTTTTGTTAATTTCCAGCAGAAGTTTGAAAGACGACCCTTGAATAGAACATTATATTGAGGCTTTGGTGATCCATAATATGTCCAGAGATTAATATTCGAGACGCGAAAGCAACCTTTCGAAACCGATCTTCTTCATAATTCTTTTTCCGATTCCAATTATCTTATCACTTTAGCCACCCTTTGATGCCGTTCATGCTTATCGCTTCACTTTTTTAACGTCCCGACACGGTTTATAAAAGAAAGAGGAGAAAAATTAGTAAATATAAAATGACAATATTTTACAATTTGGGGATTATGCTGATAGGGAGGCAAATAAAATAAATACAAATTACTGGGAAAAAGGTGGTGGTGGACGGAATTGGAATATTTACAATAGAACCCGTTTATGGAGGGGAGGGACGGTTAGAGAGAGAGAGTGGATAGAAAAGAGATATACAATTATCCAGCTCAATCAGTTAGCCCGATCATCGACATACATCAGACGCCAGCGAGTTGGATCCGAAATGTCGAGCAAGAAGAATTGATTGTTCTCCCAGCTCGAAATGCTTGTCTGATTGATCATCACACTGATTTTTGGGGAGATTCCGAAAATCAACATTCCGGTGCAGTTTCGTCTGACGAATTTTTGAAGAGCTTCTTTCAGATGATCCTCATCACGTTGCTCGATTCTAAGTGGAACATACAAATGCTTATCTGAGCCGTCCTTTTTGGAGACAAAGAACTCAAAGTGGGTTGATGGAGTACCACAGATTCTCGGGTATCTGCTTGGCTCCTTTTTCCAGAGTTTTTGAAGTTCACGAACAATTTTGTATGTTGGTTCGAACAGCGGATCTCTTCTCAAATCATTGTCATCTCGAACATCCTCCACAGCTCTCCGCTTTGCTGATGGTGGTCTCGATGGAGTAGAACTCAACAATGGCTGAAATAAGATGCTTATGAATCCCGGTTCTATCTTCATGTCTTTAATTTTACTTACCAAGTTTGGAGATTGGCTCATTCCTCCTGCTCCACTTTGAAATCCATCAAATTGTGCCAAGAGCATTGCATGCGGGCTGCTCATCGAAGCCGATGAGGCGCCGGCGGCTGGAGACGATGTTGACGGGGAAAGAGAGGCGGCAGCCGCAGACGACGTCGGCATTTCGTTATTGCCTACGTCAGAGAGAGCAAGAGCGTCGGCCATTTGAACTTCTCGACGTCGTTTGATAACTCTAGTATTGTTAACGATGTACACTTGGTTCTCCTCGATTTGCGTTGGATCGATTCCGTATACTTTGACTTCTTCGTGTGATGGAGCGATGTGTGTGTGATTTCCTTTGTAGCTGGTGATTAATACACTTGTGAAATCTGTATGCATTCTTGCTCTACAATCTATTCGTCCTCCTCTGTATTCACAACGCCAAATAACTTTACCGCTCCAAAACTTTTGGTGCCGCTCCAAAACTTTTGGTGCAAGACCATAAACTTTTAATGCCGCTCCAAAACTTTTGGTGCCGCTCCAAAACTTTTGGTGCAAGACCATAAACATTTGGTGCCGCTCCAATACTTTTGGTGCCGCTCCAAAACTTTTGGTGCCGCTCCAAAACTTTTGGTGCAAGACCATAAACTTTTGGTGCCGCTCCAAAACTTTTGGTGCCGCTCCAAAACTTTTGGTGCCGCTCCAAAACTTTTGGTGCCGCTCCAAAACTTTTGGTGCCGCTCCAAAACTTTTGGTGCAAGACCATAAACTTTTGGTGCCGCTCCAAAACTTTTGGTGCCGCTCCAAAACTTTTGGTGCCGCTCCAAAACTTTTGGAGCCGCTCCAAAACTTTTGGTGCCGCTCCAAAACTTTTGGTGCAAGACCATAAACTTTTGGAGCCGCTCCAAAACTTTTGGTGCCGCTCCAAAACTTTTGGTGCCGCTCCAAAACTTTTGGTGCCGCTTCAAAACTTTTGGTGCCGCTCCAAAACTTTTGGTGCAAGACCATAAACTTTTGGTGCCGCTCCAAAACTTTTGGTGCCGCTCCAAAACTTTTGGAGCCGCTCCAAAACTTTTGGTGCCGCTCCAAAACTTTTGGTGCCGCTCCAAAACTTTTGGAGCCGCTCCAAAACTTTTGGTGCCGCTCCAAAACTTTTGGAGCCGCTCCAAAACTTTTGGTGCCGCTCCAAAACTTTTGGTGCCGCTCCAAAACTTTTGGTGCAAGACCATAAACTTTTGGTGCCGCTCCAAAACTTTTGGTGCCGCTCCAAAACTTTTGGTGCCGCTCCAAAACTTTTGGTGCCGCTCCAAAACTTTTGGTGCCGCTCCGAAACTTTTGGTGCCGCTCCAAAACTTTTGGTGCAAGACCATAAACTTTTGGTGTCGCTCCAAAACTTTTGGTGCCGCTCCACCAAAACTTTTGGTGCCGCTCCAAAACTTTTGGTGCCGCTCCAAAACTTTTGGAGCCGCTCCAAAACTTTTGGTGCCGCTCCAAAACTTTTGGTGCCGCTCCAAAACTTTTGGTGCCGCTCCAAAACTTTTGGTGCCGCTCCAAAACTTTTGGAGCCGCTCCAAAACTTTTGGTGCAAGACCATAAACTTTTGGAGCCGCTCCAAAACTTTTGGTGCCGCTCCAAAACTTTTGGTGCCGCTCCAAAACTTTTGGTGCCGCTCCAAAACTTTTGGTGCCGCTCCAAAACTTTTGGTGCCGCTCCAAAACTTTTGGTGCAAGACCATAAACTTTTGGAGCCGCTCCAAAACTTTTGGTGCCGCTCCAAAACTTTTGGTGCCGCTCCAAAACTTTTGGTGCCGCTCCAAAACTTTTGGTGCAAGACCATAAACTTTTGGTGCCGCTCCAAAACTTTTGGTGCCGCTCCAAAACTTTTGGTGCCGCTTCAAAACTTTTGGTGCCGCTCCAAAACTTTTGGTGCAAGACCATAAACTTTTGGTGCCGCTCCAAAACTTTTGGTGCCGCTCCAAAACTTTTGGAGCCGCTCCAAAACTTTTGGTGCCGCTCCAAAACTTTTGGTGCCGCTCCAAAACTTTTGGAGCCGCTCCAAAACTTTTGGTGCCGCTCCAAAACTTTTGGAGCCGCTCCAAAACTTTTGGTGCCGCTCCAAAACTTTTGGTGCCGCTCCAAAACTTTTGGTGCAAGACCATAAACTTTTGGTGCCGCTCCAAAACTTTTGGTGCCGCTCCAAAACTTTTGGTGCCGCTCCAAAACTTTTGGTGCCGCTCCAAAACTTTTGGTGCCGCTCCAAAACTTTTGGTGCCGCTCCAAAACTTTTGGTGCAAGACCATAAACTTTTGGTGTCGCTCCAAAACTTTTGGTGCCGCTCCACCAAAACTTTTGGTGCCGCTCCAAAACTTTTGGTGCCGCTCCAAAACTTTTGGAGCCGCTCCAAAACTTTTGGTGCCGCTCCAAAACTTTTGGTGCCGCTCCAAAACTTTTGGTGCCGCTCCAAAACTTTTGGTGCCGCTCCAAAACTTTTGGAGCCGCTCCAAAACTTTTGGTGCAAGACCATAAACTTTTGGAGCCGCTCCAAAACTTTTGGTGCCGCTCCAAAACTTTTGGTGCCGCTCCAAAACTTTTGGTGCCGCTCCAAAACTTTTGGTGCCGCTCCAAAACTTTTGGTGCCGCTCCAAAACTTTTGGTGCAAGACCATAAACTTTTGGAGCCGCTCCAAAACTTTTGGTGCCGCTCCAAAACTTTTGGTGCCGCTCCAAAACTTTTGGTGCCGCTCCAAAACTTTTGGTGCAAGACCATAAACTTTTGGTGCCGCTCCAAAACTTTTGGTGCCGCTCCAAAACTTTTGGTGCCGCTCCAAAACTTTTGGAGCCGCTCCAAAACTTTTGGTGCCGCTCCAAAACTTTTGGTGCCGCTCCAAAACTTTTGGTGCCGCTCCAAAACTTTTGGTGCCGCTCCAAAACTTTTGGTGCCGCTCCAAAACTTTTGGAGCCGCTCCAAAACTTTTGGTGCCGCTCCAAAACTTTTGGTGCCGCTCCAAAACTTTTGGAGCCGCTCCAAAACTTTTGGTGCCGCTCCAAAACTTTTGGTGCAAGACCATAAACTTTTGGAGCCGCTCCAAAACTTTTGGTGCCGCTCCAAAACTTTTGGTGCCGCTCCAAAACTTTTGGTGCCGCTCCAAAACTTTTGGTGCAAGACCATAAACTTTTGGTGCCGCTCCAAAACTTTTGGTGCCGCTCCAAAACTTTTGGAGCCGCTCCAAAACTTTTGGTGCCGCTCCAAAGCTTTTGGTGCCGCTCCAAAACTTTTGGTGCCGCTCCAAAACTTTTGGAGCCGCTCCAAAACTTTTGGTGCCGCTCCAAAACTTTTGGTGCAAGACCATAAACTTTTGGAGCCGCTCCAAAACTTTTGGTGCCGCTCCAAAACTTTTGGTGCCGCTCCAAAACTTTTGGTGCCGCTCCAAAACTTTTGGTGCCGCTCCAAAACTTTTGGTGCCGCTCCAAAACTTTTGGTGCCGCTCCAAAACTTTTGGTGCAAGACCATAAACTTTTGGAGCCGCTCCAAAACTTTTGGTGCCGCTCCAAAACTTTTGGTGCCGCTCCAAAACTTTTGGTGCCGCTCCAAAACTTTTGGTGCAAGACCATAAACTTTTGGTGCCGCTCCAAAACTTTTGGTGCCGCTCCAAAACTTTTGGTGCCGCTCCAAAACTTTTGGAGCCGCTCCAAAACTTTTGGTGCCGCTCCAAAACTTTTGGTGCCGCTCCAAAACTTTTGGTGCCGCTCCAAAACTTTTGGTGCAAGACCATTAACTTTTGGTGCCGCTCCAAAACTTTTGGTGTCGCTCCAAAACTTTTGGTGCAAGAACATAAACTTTTGGTGCCGCTCCAAAACTTTTGGTGCCGCTCCAAAACTTTTGGTGCAAGACCATTAACTTTTGGTGCCGCTCCAAAACTTTTGGTGCCGCTCCAAAACTTTTGAAGCCGCTCCAAAACTTTTGGTGCCGCTCCAAAACTTTTGGAGCCGCTCCAAAACTTTTGGTGCCGCTCCAAAACTTTTGGTGCCGCTCCAAAACTTTTGGTGCAAGACCATTAACTTTTGGTGCCGCTCCAAAACTTTTGGAGCCGCTCCAAAACTTTTGGTGTCGCTCCAAAACTTTTGGTGCAAGAACATAAACTTTTGGTGCCGCTCCAAAACTTTTGGTGCCGCTCCAAAACTTTTGGTGCAAGACCATAAACTTTTGGTGCCGCTCCAAAACTTTTGGTGCCGCTCCAAAACTTTTGGTGCCGCTCCAAAACGTTTGGTGCAAGACCATAAACTTTTGGTGCCGCTCCAAAACTTTTGGTGCCGCTCCAAAACTTTTGGAGCCGCTCCAAAACTTTTGGTGCAAGACCATTAACTTTTGGTGCCGCTCCAAAACTTTTGGTGCCGCTCCAAAACTTTTGGTGCAAGACCATAAACTTTTGGAGCCGCTCCAAAACTTTTGGTGCCGCTCCAAAACTTTTGGTGCCGCTCCAAAACTTTTGGAGCCGCTCCAAAACTTTTGGTGCCGCTCCAAAACTTTTGGTGCAAGACCATTAACTTTTGGTGCCGCTCCAAAACTTTTGGTGCCGCTCCAAAACTTTTGGTGCCGCTCCAAAACTTTTGGTGCCGCTCCAAAACTTTTGGTGCGAGACCATAAACTTTTGGTGCCGCTCCAAAACTTTTGGTGCAAGACCATAAACTTTTGGAGCCGCTCCAAAACTTTTGGTGCCGCTCCAAAACTTTTGGTGCCGCTCCAAAACTTTTGGAGCCGCTCCAAAACTTTTGGTGCCGCTCCAAAACTTTTGGAGCCGCTCCAAAACTTTTGGTGCCGCTCCAAAACTTTTGGTGCCGCTCCAAAACTTTTGGTGCCGCTCCAAAACTTTTGGAGCCGCTCCAAAACTTTTGGTGCCGCTCCAAAACTTTTGGTGCAAGACCATTAACTTTTGGTGCCGCTCCAAAACTTTTGGTGCCGCTCCAAAACTTTTGGTGCCGCTCCAAAACTTTTGGTGCGAGACCATAAACTTTTGGTGCCGCTCCAAAACTTTTGGTGCAAGACCATAAACTTTTGGAGCCGCTCCAAAACTTTTGGAGCCGCTCCAAAACTTTTGGTGCCGCTCCAAAACTTTTGGTGCCGCTCCAAAACTTTTGGTGCAAGACCATAAACTTTTGGTGCCGCTCCAAAACTTTTGGTGCCGCTCCAAAACTTTTGGTGCCGCTCCAAAACTTTTGGTGCCGCTCCAAAACTTTTGGTGCAAGACCATAAACTTTTGGTGCCGCTCCAAAACTTTTGGTGCAAGACCATAAACTTTTGGTGCCGCTCCAAAACTTTTGGTGCCGCTCCAAAACTTTTGGTGCCGCTCCAAAACTTTTGGTGCCGCTCCAAAACTTTTGGTGCGAGACCATAAACTTTTGGTGCCGCTCCAAAACTTTTGGTGCAAGACCATAAACTTTTGGAGCCGCTCCAAAACTTTTGGTGCCGCTCCAAAACTTTTGGTGCCGCTCCAAAACTTTTGGAGCCGCTCCAAAACTTTTGGTGCCGCTCCAAAACTTTTGGAGCCGCTCCAAAACTTTTGGTGCCGCTCCAAAACTTTTGGTGCCGCTCCAAAACTTTTGGTGCCGCTCCAAAACTTTTGGTGCCGCTCCAAAACTTTTGGAGCCGCTCCAAAACTTTTGGTGCCGCTCCAAAACTTTTGGTGCAAGACCATTAACTTTTGGTGCCGCTCCAAAACTTTTGGTGCCGCTCCAAAACTTTTGGTGCCGCTCCAAAACTTTTGGTGCCGCTCCAAAACTTTTGGTGCGAGACCATAAACTTTTGGTGCCGCTCCAAAACTTTTGGTGCAAGACCATAAACTTTTGGAGCCGCTCCAAAACTTTTGGAGCCGCTCCAAAACTTTTGGTGCCGCTCCAAAACTTTTGGTGCCGCTCCAAAACTTTTGGTGCAAGACCATAAACTTTTGGTGCCGCTCCAAAACTTTTGGTGCCGCTCCAAAACTTTTGGTGCCGCTCCAAAACTTTTGGTGCCGCTCCAAAACTTTTGGTGCAAGACCATAAACTTTTGGTGCCGCTCCAAAACTTTTGGTGCAAGACCATAAACTTTTGGTGCCGCTCCAAAACTTTTGGTGCCGCTCCAAAACTTTTGGTGCCGCTCCAAAACTTTTGGTGCGAGACCATAAACTTTTGGTGCCGCTCCAAAACTTTTGGTGCAAGACCATAAACTTTTGGAGCCGCTCCAAAACTTTTGGTGCCGCTCCAAAACTTTTGGTGCCGCTCCAAAACTTTTGGAGCCGCTCCAAAACTTTTGGTGCCGCTCCAAAACTTTTGGTGCCGCTCCAAAACTTTTGGTGCAAGACCATTAACTTTTGGTGCCGCTCCAAAACTTTTGGTGCCGCTCCAAAACTTTTGGTGCAAGACCATAAACTTTTAATGCCGCTCCAAAACTTTTGGTGCCGCTCCAAAACTTTTGGTGCAAGACCATAAACATTTGGTGCCGCTCCAATACTTTTGGTGCCGCTCCAAAACTTTTGGTGCCGCTCCAAAACTTTTGGTGCGAGACCATAAACTTTTGGTGCCGCTCCAAAACTTTTGGTGCCGCTCCAAAACTTTTGGAGCCGCTCCAAAACTTTTGGTGCCGCTCCAAAACTTTTGGTGCCGCTCCAAAACTTTTGGTGCCGCTCCAAAACTTTTGGTGCCGCTCCAAAACTTTTGGTGCCGCTCCAAAACTTTTGGTGCAAGACCATAAACTTTTGGTGCCGCTCCAAAACTTTTGGTGCCGCTCCAAAACTTTTGGTGCCGCTCCAAAACTTTTGGAGCCGCTCCAAAACTTTTGGTGCCGCTCCAAAACTTTTGGTGCAAGACCATAAACTTTTGGAGCCGCTCCAAAACTTTTGGTGCCGCTCCAAAACTTTTGGTGCCGCTCCAAAACTTTTGGTGCCGCTCCAAAACTTTTGGTGCCGCTTCAAAACTTTTGGTGCCGCTCCAAAACTTTTGGTGCAAGACCATAAACTTTTGGTGCCGCTCCAAAACTTTTGGTGCCGCTCCAAAACTTTTGGAGCCGCTCCAAAACTTTTGGTGCCGCTCCAAAACTTTTGGTGCCGCTCCAAAACTTTTGGTGCAAGACCATAAACTTTTGGTGCCGCTCCAAAACTTTTGGTGCCGCTCCAAAACTTTTGGTGCCGCTCCAAAACTTTTGGTGCCGCTCCAAAACTTTTGGTGCCGCTCCAAAACTTTTGGTGCAAGACCATAAACTTTTGGTGCCGCTCCAAAACTTTTGGTGCCGCTCCAAAACTTTTGGTGCCGCTCCAAAACTTTTGGAGCCGCTCCAAAACTTTTGGTGCCGCTCCAAAACTTTTGGTGCCGCTCCAAAACTTTTGGTGCCGCTCCAAAACTTTTGGTGCCGCTCCAAAACTTTTGGTGCCGCTCCAAAACTTTTGGAGCCGCTCCAAAACTTTTGGTGCCGCTCCAAAACTTTTGGTGCCGCTCCAAAACTTTTGGTGCCGCTCCAAAACTTTTGGAGCCGCTCCAAAACTTTTGGTGCCGCTCCAAAACTTTTGGTGCAAGACCATAAACTTTTGGAGCCGCTCCAAAACTTTTGGTGCCGCTCCAAAACTTTTGGTGCCGCTCCAAAACTTTTGGTGCCGCTCCAAAACTTTTGGTGCCGCTCCAAAACTTTTGGTGCCGCTCCAAAACTTTTTGTGCCGCTCCAAAACTTTTGGTGCCGCTCCAAAACTTTTGGTGCAAGACCATAAACTTTTGGAGCCGCTCCAAAACTTTTGGTGCCGCTCCAAAACTTTTGGTGCCGCTCCAAAACTTTTGGTGCCGCTCCAAAACTTTTGGTGCAAGACCATAAACTTTTGGTGCCGCTCCAAAACTTTTGGTGCCGCTCCAAAACTTTTGGTGCCGCTCCAAAACTTTTGGAGCCGCTCCAAAACTTTTGGTGCCGCTCCAAAACTTTTGGTGCCGCTCCAAAACTTTTGGTGCCGCTCCAAAACTTTTGGTGCCGCTCCAAAACTTTTGGTGCCGCTCCAAAACTTTTGGAGCCGCTCCAAAACTTTTGGTGCCGCTCCAAAACTTTTGGTGCCGCTCCAAAACTTTTGGTGCCGCTCCAAAACTTTTGGTGCCGCTCCAAAACTTTTGGAGCCGCTCCAAAACTTTTGGTGCAAGACCATAAACTTTTGGAGCCGCTCCAAAACTTTTGGTGCCGCTCCAAAACTTTTGGTGCCGCTCCAAAACTTTTGGTGCCGCTCCAAAACTTTTGGTGCCGCTCCAAAACTTTTGGTGCCGCTCCAAAACTTTTGGTGCAAGACCATAAACTTTTGGAGCCGCTCCAAAACTTTTGGTGCCGCTCCAAAACTTTTGGTGCCGCTCCAAAACTTTTGGTGCCGCTCCAAAACTTTTGGTGCAAGACCATAAACTTTTGGTGCCGCTCCAAAACTTTTGGTGCCGCTCCAAAACTTTTGGAGCCGCTCCAAAACTTTTGGTGCCGCTCCAAAACTTTTGGTGCCGCTCCAAAACTTTTGGTGCCGCTCCAAAACTTTTGGTGCCGCTCCAAAACTTTTGGTGCCGCTCCAAAACTTTTGGAGCCGCTCCAAAACTTTTGGTGCCGCTCCAAAACTTTTGGTGCCGCTCCAAAACTTTTGGTGCCGCTCCAAAACTTTTGGAGCCGCTCCAAAACTTTTGGTGCCGCTCCAAAACTTTTGGTGCAAGACCATAAACTTTTGGAGCCGCTCCAAAACTTTTGGTGCCGCTCCAAAACTTTTGGTGCCGCTCCAAAACTTTTGGTGCCGCTCCAAAACTTTTGGTGCCGCTCCAAAACTTTTTGTGCCGCTCCAAAACTTTTGGTGCCGCTCCAAAACTTTTGGTGCAAGACCATAAACTTTTGGAGCCGCTCCAAAACTTTTGGTGCCGCTCCAAAACTTTTGGTGCCGCTCCAAAACTTTTGGTGCCGCTCCAAAACTTTTGGTGCAAGACCATAAACTTTTGGTGCCGCTCCAAAACTTTTGGTGCCGCTCCAAAACTTTTGGTGCCGCTCCAAAACTTTTGGAGCCGCTCCAAAACTTTTGGTGCCGCTCCAAAACTTTTGGTGCCGCTCCAAAACTTTTGGTGCCGCTCCAAAACTTTTGGTGCCGCTCCAAAACTTTTGGTGCCGCTCCAAAACTTTTGGAGCCGCTCCAAAACTTTTGGTGCCGCTCCAAAACTTTTGGTGCCGCTCCAAAACTTTTGGTGCCGCTCCAAAACTTTTGGTGCCGCTCCAAAACTTTTGGAGCCGCTCCAAAACTTTTGGTGCAAGACCATAAACTTTTGGAGCCGCTCCAAAACTTTTGGTGCCGCTCCAAAACTTTTGGTGCCGCTCCAAAACTTTTGGTGCCGCTCCAAAACTTTTGGTGCCGCTCCAAAACTTTTGGTGCCGCTCCAAAACTTTTGGTGCAAGACCATAAACTTTTGGAGCCGCTCCAAAACTTTTGGTGCCGCTCCAAAACTTTTGGTGCCGCTCCAAAACTTTTGGTGCCGCTCCAAAACTTTTGGTGCAAGACCATAAACTTTTGGTGCCGCTCCAAAACTTTTGGTGCCGCTCCAAAACTTTTGGTGCCGCTCCAAAACTTTTGGTGCCGCTCCAAAACTTTTGGTGCCGCTCCAAAACTTTTGGTGCAAGACCATAAACTTTTGGAGCCGCTCCAAAACTTTTGGTGCCGCTCCAAAACTTTTGGTGCCGCTCCAAAACTTTTGGTGCCGCTCCAAAACTTTTGGTGCCGCTCCAAAACTTTTGGTGCCGCTCCAAAACTTTTGGTGCCGCTCCAAAACTTTTGGTGCAAGACCATAAACTTTTGGAGCCGCTCCAAAACTTTTGGTGCCGCTCCAAAACTTTTGGTGCCGCTCCAAAACTTTTGGTGCCGCTCCAAAACTTTTGGTGCAAGACCATAAACTTTTGGTGCCGCTCCAAAACTTTTGGTGCCGCTCCAAAACTTTTGGTGCCGCTCCAAAACTTTTGGAGCCCCTCCAAAACTTTTGGTGCCGCTCCAAAACTTTTGGTGCCGCTCCAAAACTTTTGGTGCCGCTCCAAAACTTTTGGTGCCGCTCCAAAACTTTTGGTGCCGCTCCAAAACTTTTGGAGCCGCTCCAAAACTTTTGGTGCCGCTCCAAAACTTTTGGTGCCGCTCCAAAACTTTTGGTGCCGCTCCAAAACTTTTGGTGCCGCTCCAAAACTTTTGGTGCCGCTCCAAAACTTTTGGTGCAAGACCATAAACTTTTGGAGCCGCTCCAAAACTTTTGGAGCCGCTCCAAAATTTTTGGTGCCGCTCCAAGCCGCTCCAAAACTTTTGGTGCCGCTCCAAAACTTTTGGTGCAAGACCATTAACTTTTGGTGCCGCTCCAAAACTTTTGGTGCCGCTCCAAAACTTTTGGAGCCGCTCCAAAACTTTTGGTGCCGCTCCAAAACTTTTGGTGCCGCTCCAAAACTTTTGGTGCAAGACCATTAACTTTTGGTGCCGCTCCAAAACTTTTGGAGCCGCTCCAAAACTTTTGGTGTCGCTCCAAAACTTTTGGTGCAAGAACATAAACTTTTGGTGCCGCTCCAAAACTTTTGGTGCCGCTCCAAAACTTTTGGTGCCGCTCCAAAACTTTTGGTGCAAGACCATAAACTTTTGGAGCCGCTCCAAAACTTTTGGTGCCGCTCCAAAACTTTTGGTGCCGCTCCAAAACTTTTGGTGCAAGACCATAAACTTTTGGAGCCGCTCCAAAACTTTTGGTGCCGCTCCAAAACTTTTGGTGCCGCTCCAAAACTTTTGGAGCCGCTCCAAAACTTTTGGTGCCGCTCCAAAACTTTTGGTGCCGCTCCAAAACTTTTGGTGCAAGACCATTAACTTTTGGTGCCGCTCCAAAACTTTTGGAGCCGCTCCAAAATTTTGGTGTCGCTCCAAAACTTTTGGTGCAAGAACATAAACTTTTGGTGCCGCTCCAAAACTTTTGGTGCCGCTCCAAAACTTTTGGTGCAAGACCATAAACTTTTGGTGCCGCTCCAAAACTTTTGGTGCCGCTCCAAAACTTTTGGTGCAAGACCATAAACATTTGGTGCCGCTCCAATACTTTTGGTGCCGCTCCAAAACTTTTGGTGCCGCTCCAAAACTTTTGGTGCAAGACCATAAACTTTTGGTGCCGCTCCAAAACTTTTGGTGCCGCTCCAAAACTTTTGGTGCCGCTCCAAAACTTTTGGTGCCGCTCCAAAACTTTTGGTGCCGCTCCAAAACTTTTGGTGCAAGACCATAAACTTTTGGTGCCGCTCCAAAACTTTTGGTGCCGCTCCAAAACTTTTGGTGCCGCTCCAAAACTTTTGGAGCCGCTCCAAAACTTTTGGTGCCGCTCCAAAACTTTTGGTGCAAGACCATAAACTTTTGGAGCCGCTCCAAAACTTTTGGTGCCGCTCCAAAACTTTTGGTGCCGCTCCAAAACTTTTGGTGCCGCTTCAAAACTTTTGGTGCCGCTCCAAAACTTTTGGTGCAAGACCATAAACTTTTGGTGCCGCTCCAAAACTTTTGGTGCCGCTCCAAAACTTTTGGAGCCGCTCCAAAACTTTTGGAGCCGCTCCAAAACTTTTGGTGCCGCTCCAAAACTTTTGGTGCCGCTCCAAAACTTTTGGAGCCGCTCCAAAACTTTTGGTGCCGCTCCAAAACTTTTGGAGCCGCTCCAAAACTTTTGGTGCCGCTCCAAAACTTTTGGTGCCGCTCCAAAACTTTTGGTGCAAGACCATGAACTTTTGGTGCCGCTCCAAAACTTTTGGTGCCGCTCCAAAACTTTTGGTGCCGCTCCAAAACTTTTGGTGCCGCTCCAAAACTTTTGGTGCCGCTCCAAAACTTTTGGTGCAAGACCATAAACTTTTGGTGTCGCTCCAAAACTTTTGGTGCCGCTCCAAAACTTTTGGTGCCGCTCCAAAACTTTTGGAGCCGCTCCAAAACTTTTGGTGCCGCTCCAAAACTTTTGGTGCAAGACCATAAACTTTTGGAGCCGCTCCAAAACTTTTGGTGCCGCTCCAAAACTTTTGGTGCCGCTCCAAAACTTTTGGTGCCGCTTCAAAACTTTTGGTGCCGCTCCAAAACTTTTGGTGCAAGACCATAAACTTTTGGTGCCGCTCCAAAACTTTTGGTGCCGCTCCAAAACTTTTGGTGCCGCTCCAAAACTTTTGGAGCCGCTCCAAAACTTTTGGTGCCGCTCCAAAACTTTTGGAGCCGCTCCAAAACTTTTGGTGCCGCTCCAAAACTTTTGGTGCAAGACCATAAACTTTTGGAGCCGCTCCAAAACTTTTGGTGCCGCTCCAAAACTTTTGGTGCCGCTCCAAAACTTTTGGTGCCGCTTCAAAACTTTTGGTGCCGCTCCAAAACTTTTGGTGCAAGACCATAAACTTTTGGTGCCGCTCCAAAACTTTTGGTGCCGCTCCAAAACTTTTGGAGCCGCTCCAAAACTTTTGGAGCCGCTCCAAAACTTTTGGTGCCGCTCCAAAACTTTTGGTGCCGCTCCAAAACTTTTGGAGCCGCTCCAAAACTTTTGGTGCCGCTCCAAAACTTTTGGAGCCGCTCCAAAACTTTTGGTGCCGCTCCAAAACTTTTGGTGCCGCTCCAAAACTTTTGGTGCAAGACCATGAACTTTTGGTGCCGCTCCAAAACTTTTGGTGCCGCTCCAAAACTTTTGGTGCCGCTCCAAAACTTTTGGTGCCGCTCCAAAACTTTTGGTGCCGCTCCAAAACTTTTGGTGCAAGACCATAAACTTTTGGTGTCGCTCCAAAACTTTTGGTGCCGCTCCAAAACTTTTGGTGCCGCTCCAAAACTTTTGGAGCCGCTCCAAAACTTTTGGAGCCGCTCCAAAACTTTTGGAGCCGCTCCAAAACTTTTGGTGCCGCTCCAAAACTTTTGGTGCAAGACCATAAACTTTTGGAGCCGCTCCAAAACTTTTGGTGCCGCTCCAAAACTTTTGGTGCCGCTCCAAAACTTTTGGTGCCGCTCCAAAACTTTTGGTGCCGCTTCAAAACTTTTGGTGCCGCTCCAAAACTTTTGGTGCAAGACCATAAACTTTTGGTGCCGCTCCAAAACTTTTGGTGCCGCTCCAAAACTTTTGGAGCCGCTCCAAAACTTTTGGTGCCGCTCCAAAACTTTTGGAGCCGCTCCAAAACTTTTGGTGCCGCTCCAAAACTTTTGGTGCCGCTCCAAAACTTTTGGTGCAAGACCATTAACTTTTGGTGCCGCTCCGAAACTTTTGGAGCCGCTCCAAAACTTTTGGTGTCGCTCCAAAACTTTTGGTGCAAGAACATAAACTTTTGGTGCCGCTCCAAAACTTTTGGTGCAAGACCATAAACTTTTGGTGCCGCTCCAAAACTTTTGGTGCCGCTCCAAAACTTTTGGTGCAAGACCATAAACTTTTGGTGCCGCTCCAAAACTTTTGGTGCCGCTCCAAAACTTTTGGTGCCGCTCCAAAACTTTTGGTGCCGCTCCAAAACTTTTGGTGCAAGACCATAAACTTTTGGTGCCGCTCCAAAACTTTTGGTGCAAGACCATAAACTTTTGGTGCCGCTCCAAAACTTTTGGTGCCGCTCCAAAACTTTTGGTGCCGCTCCAAAACTTTTGGTGCCGCTCCAAAACTTTTGGTGCGAGACCATAAACTTTTGGTGCCGCTCCAAAACTTTTGGTGCAAGACCATAAACTTTTGGAGCCGCTCCAAAACTTTTGGTGCCGCTCCAAAACTTTTGGTGCAAGACCATTAACTTTTGGTGCCGCTCCAAAACTTTTGGTGCCGCTCCAAAACTTTTGGTGCAAGACCATAAACTTTTGGTGCCGCTCCAAAACTTTTGGTGCCGCTCCAAAACTTTTGGTGCCGCTCCAAAACTTTTGGTGCAAGACCATAAACATTTGGTGCCGCTCCAATACTTTTGGTGCCGCTCCAAAACTTTTGGTGCCGCTCCAAAACTTTTGGTGCAAGACCATAAACTTTTGGTGTCGCTCCAAAACTTTTGGTGCCGCTCCAAAACTTTTGGTGCCGCTCCAAAACTTTTGGAGCCGCTCCAAAACTTTTGGAGCCGCTCCAAAACTTTTGGTGCCGCTCCAAAACTTTTGGTGCAAGACCATAAACTTTTGGAGCCGCTCCAAAACTTTTGGTGCCGCTCCAAAACTTTTGGTGCCGCTTCAAAACTTTTGGTGCCGCTCCAAAACTTTTGGTGCAAGACCATAAACTTTTGGTGCCGCTCCAAAACTTTTGGTGCCGCTCCAAAACTTTTGGAGCCGCTCCAAAACTTTTGGTGCCGCTCCAAAACTTTTGGAGCCGCTCCAAAACTTTTGGTGCCGCTCCAAAACTTTTGGTGCCGCTCCAAAACTTTTGGTGCAAGACCATTAACTTTTGGTGCCGCTCCGAAACTTTTGGAGCCGCTCCAAAACTTTTGGTGTCGCTCCAAAACTTTTGGTGCAAGAACATAAACTTTTGGTGCCGCTCCAAAACTTTTGGTGCAAGACCATAAACTTTTGGTGCCGCTCCAAAACTTTTGGTGCCGCTCCAAAACTTTTGGTGCAAGACCATAAACTTTTGGTGCCGCTCCAAAACTTTTGGTGCCGCTCCAAAACTTTTGGTGCCGCTCCAAAACTTTTGGTGCTGCTCCAAAACTTTTGGAGCCGCTCCAAAACTTTTGGAGCCGCTCCAAAACTTTTGGTGCCGCTCCAAAACTTTTGGTGCCGCTCCAAAACTTTTGGTGCCGCTCCAAAACTTTTGGTGCCGCTCCAAAACTTTTGGTGCCGCTCCAAAACTTTTGGTGCGAGACCATAAACTTTTGGTGCCGCTCCAAAACTTTTGGTGCAAGACCATAAACTTTTGGAGCCGCTCCAAAACTTTTGGTGCCGCTCCAAAACTTTTGGTGCAAGACCATTAACTTTTGGTGCCGCTCCAAAACTTTTGGTGCAAGACCATAAACTTTTGGTGCCGCTCCAAAACTTTTGGTGCCGCTCCAAAACTTTTGGAGCCGCTCCAAAACTTTTGGAGCCGCTCCAAAACTTTTGGTGCCGCTCCAAAACTTTTGGTGCAAGACCATAAACTTTTGGAGCCGCTCCAAAACTTTTGGTGTCGCTCCAAAACTTTTGGTGCCGCTCCAAAACTTTTGGTGCCGCTCCAAAACTTTTGGTGCCGCTTCAAAACTTTTGGTGCCGCTCCAAAACTTTTGGTGCAAGACCATAAACTTTTGGTGCCGCTCCAAAACTTTTGGTGCCGCTCCAAAACTTTTGGAGCCGCTCCAAAACTTTTGGTGCCGCTCCAAAACTTTTGGAGCCGCTCCAAAACTTTTGGTGCCGCTCCAAAACTTTTGGAGCCGCTCCAAAACTTTTGGTGCCGCTCCAAAACTTTTGGAGCCGCTCCAAAACTTTTGGTGCCGCTCCAAAACTTTTGGTGCCGCTCCAAAACTTTTGGTGCAAGACCATAAACTTTTGGTGCCGCTCCAAAACTTTTGGTGCCGCTCCAAAACTTTTGGTGCCGCTCCAAAACTTTTGGTGCAAGACCATAAACTTTTGGTGCCGCTCCAAAACTTTTGGTGCCGCTCCAAAACTTTTGGTGCCGCTCCAAAACTTTTGGAGCCGCTCCAAAACTTTTGGTGCCGCTCCAAAACTTTTGGTGCCGCTCCAAAACTTTTGGTGCAAGAACATAATTTTTTGGTGCCGCTCCAAAACTTTTGGTGCCGCTCCAAAACTTTTGGTGTCGCTCCAAAACTTTTGGTGCCGCTCCAAAACTTTTGGTGCCGTTCCAAAACTTTTGGAGCCGCTCCAAAACTTTTGGTGCCGCTCCAAAACTTTTGGTGCAAGACCATTAACTTTTGGTGCCGCTCCAAAACTTTTGGTGCCGCTCCAAAACTTTTGGAGCCGCTCCAAAACTTTTGGTGCCGCTCCAAAACTTTTGGTGCCGCTCCAAAACTTTTGGTGCAAGACCATTAACTTTTGGTGCCGCTCCAAAACTTTTGGAGCCGCTCCAAAACTTTTGGTGTCGCTCCAAAACTTTTGGTGCAAGAACATAAACTTTTGGTGCCGCTCCAAAACTTTTGGTGCCGCTCCAAAACTTTTGGTGCCGCTCCAAAACTTTTGGTGCAAGACCATAAACTTTTGGAGCCGCTCCAAAACTTTTGGTGCCGCTCCAAAACTTTTGGTGCCGCTCCAAAACTTTTGGTGCAAGACCATAAACTTTTGGAGCCGCTCCAAAACTTTTGGTGCCGCTCCAAAACTTTTGGTGCCGCTCCAAAACTTTTGGAGCCGCTCCAAAACTTTTGGTGCCGCTCCAAAACTTTTGGTGCCGCTCCAAAACTTTTGGTGCAAGACCATTAACTTTTGGTGCCGCTCCAAAACTTTTGGAGCCGCTCCAAAATTTTGGTGTCGCTCCAAAACTTTTGGTGCAAGAACATAAACTTTTGGTGCCGCTCCAAAACTTTTGGTGCCGCTCCAAAACTTTTGGTGCAAGACCATAAACTTTTGGTGCCGCTCCAAAACTTTTGGTGCCGCTCCAAAACTTTTGGTGCAAGACCATAAACATTTGGTGCCGCTCCAATACTTTTGGTGCCGCTCCAAAACTTTTGGTGCCGCTCCAAAACTTTTGGTGCAAGACCATAAACTTTTGGTGCCGCTCCAAAACTTTTGGTGCCGCTCCAAAACTTTTGGTGCCGCTCCAAAACTTTTGGTGCCGCTCCAAAACTTTTGGTGCCGCTCCAAAACTTTTGGTGCAAGACCATAAACTTTTGGTGCCGCTCCAAAACTTTTGGTGCCGCTCCAAAACTTTTGGTGCCGCTCCAAAACTTTTGGAGCCGCTCCAAAACTTTTGGTGCCGCTCCAAAACTTTTGGTGCAAGACCATAAACTTTTGGAGCCGCTCCAAAACTTTTGGTGCCGCTCCAAAACTTTTGGTGCCGCTCCAAAACTTTTGGTGCCGCTTCAAAACTTTTGGTGCCGCTCCAAAACTTTTGGTGCAAGACCATAAACTTTTGGTGCCGCTCCAAAACTTTTGGTGCCGCTCCAAAACTTTTGGTGCCGCTCCAAAACTTTTGGTGCCGCTCCAAAACTTTTGGAGCCGCTCCAAAACTTTTGGTGCCGCTCCAAAACTTTTGGAGCCGCTCCAAAACTTTTGGTGCCGCTCCAAAACTTTTGGTGCCGCTCCAAAACTTTTGGTGCAAGACCATAAACTTTTGGTGCCGCTCCAAAACTTTTGGTGCCGCTCCAAAACTTTTGGTGCCGCTCCAAAACTTTTGGTGCCGCTCCAAAACTTTTGGTGCCGCTCCAAAACTTTTGGTGCCGCTCCAAAACTTTTGGTGCAAGACCATAAACTTTTGGTGTCGCTCCAAAACTTTTGGTGCCGCTCCAAAACTTTTGGTGCCGCTCCAAAACTTTTGGAGCCGCTCCAAAACTTTTGGAGCCGCTCCAAAACTTTTGGAGCCGCTCCAAAACTTTTGGTGCCGCTCCAAAACTTTTGGTGCAAGACCATAAACTTTTGGAGCCGCTCCAAAACTTTTGGTGCCGCTCCAAAACTTTTGGTGCCGCTCCAAAACTTTTGGTGCCGCTCCAAAACTTTTGGTGCCGCTTCAAAACTTTTGGTGCCGCTCCAAAACTTTTGGTGCAAGACCATAAACTTTTGGTGCCGCTCCAAAACTTTTGGTGCCGCTCCAAAACTTTTGGAGCCGCTCCAAAACTTTTGGTGCCGCTCCAAAACTTTTGGAGCCGCTCCAAAACTTTTGGTGCCGCTCCAAAACTTTTGGTGCCGCTCCAAAACTTTTGGTGCAAGACCATTAACTTTTGGTGCCGCTCCGAAACTTTTGGAGCCGCTCCAAAACTTTTGGTGTCGCTCCAAAACTTTTGGTGCAAGAACATAAACTTTTGGTGCCGCTCCAAAACTTTTGGTGCAAGACCATAAACTTTTGGTGCCGCTCCAAAACTTTTGGTGCCGCTCCAAAACTTTTGGTGCAAGACCATAAACTTTTGGTGCCGCTCCAAAACTTTTGGTGCCGCTCCAAAACTTTTGGTGCCGCTCCAAAACTTTTGGTGCCGCTCCAAAACTTTTGGTGCAAGACCATAAACTTTTGGTGCCGCTCCAAAACTTTTGGTGCAAGACCATAAACTTTTGGTGCGAGACCATAAACTTTTGGTGCCGCTCCAAAACTTTTGGTGCAAGACCATAAACTTTTGGAGCCGCTCCAAAACTTTTGGTGCAAGACCATAAACTTTTGGTGCCGCTCCAAAACTTTTGGTGCCGCTCCAAAACTTTTGGTGCCGCTCCAAAACTTTTGGTGCAAGACCATAAACATTTGGTGCCGCTCCAATACTTTTGGTGCCGCTCCAAAACTTTTGGTGCCGCTCCAAAACTTTTGGTGCAAGACCATAAACTTTTGGTGTCGCTCCAAAACTTTTGGTGCCGCTCCAAAACTTTTGGTGCCGCTCCAAAACTTTTGGAGCCGCTCCAAAACTTTTGGAGCCGCTCCAAAACTTTTGGTGCCGCTCCAAAACTTTTGGTGCAAGACCATAAACTTTTGGAGCCGCTCCAAAACTTTTGGTGCCGCTCCAAAACTTTTGGTGCCGCTCCAAAACTTTTGGTGCCGCTTCAAAACTTTTGGTGCCGCTCCAAAACTTTTGGTGCAAGACCATAAACTTTTGGTGCCGCTCCAAAACTTTTGGTGCCGCTCCAAAACTTTTGGAGCCGCTCCAAAACTTTTGGTGCCGCTCCAAAACTTTTGGAGCCGCTCCAAAACTTTTGGTGCCGCTCCAAAACTTTTGGTGCCGCTCCAAAACTTTTGGTGCAAGACCATTAACTTTTGGTGCCGCTCCGAAACTTTTGGAGCCGCTCCAAAACTTTTGGTGTCGCTCCAAAACTTTTGGTGCAAGAACATAAACTTTTGGTGCCGCTCCAAAACTTTTGGTGCAAGACCATAAACTTTTGGTGCCGCTCCAAAACTTTTGGTGCCGCTCCAAAACTTTTGGTGCAAGACCATAAACTTTTGGTGCCGCTCCAAAACTTTTGGTGCCGCTCCAAAACTTTTGGTGCCGCTCCAAAACTTTTGGTGCTGCTCCAAAACTTTTGGAGCCGCTCCAAAACTTTTGGAGCCGCTCCAAAACTTTTGGTGCCGCTCCAAAACTTTTGGTGCCGCTCCAAAACTTTTGGTGCCGCTCCAAAACTTTTGGTGCCGCTCCAAAACTTTTGGTGCCGCTCCAAAACTTTTGGTGCGAGACCATAAACTTTTGGTGCCGCTCCAAAACTTTTGGTGCAAGACCATAAACTTTTGGAGCCGCTCCAAAACTTTTGGTGCCGCTCCAAAACTTTTGGTGCAAGACCATTAACTTTTGGTGCCGCTCCAAAACTTTTGGTGCAAGACCATAAACTTTTGGTGCCGCTCCAAAACTTTTGGTGCCGCTCCAAAACTTTTGGTGCCGCTCCAAAACTTTTGGTGCCGCTCCAAAACTTTTGGTGCAAGACCATAAACATTTGGTGCCGCTCCAATACTTTTGGTGCCGCTCCAAAACTTTTGGTGCCGCTCCAAAACTTTTGGTGCAAGACCATAAACTTTTGGTGCCGCTCCAAAACTTTTGGTGCCGCTCCAAAACTTTTGGTGCCGCTCCAAAACTTTTGGTGCCGCTCCAAAACTTTTGGTGCCGCTCCAAAACTTTTGGTGCCGCTCCAAAACTTTTGGTGCAAGACCATAAACTTTTGGTGCCGCTCCAAAACTTTTGGTGCCGCTCCAAAACTTTTGGTGCCGCTCCAAAACTTTTGGAGCCGCTCCAAAACTTTTGGTGCCGCTCCAAAACTTTTGGTGCAAGACCATAAACTTTTGGAGCCGCTCCAAAACTTTTGGTGCCGCTCCAAAACTTTTGGTGCCGCTCCAAAACTTTTGGTGCCGCTTCAAAACTTTTGGTGCCGCTCCAAAACTTTTGGTGCAAGACCATAAACTTTTGGTGCCGCTCCAAAACTTTTGGTGCCGCTCCAAAACTTTTGGTGCCGCTCCAAAACTTTTGGTGCCGCTCCAAAACTTTTGGTGCCGCTCCAAAACTTTTGGTGCCGCTCCAAAACTTTTGGTGCCGCTCCAAAACTTTTGGTGCCGCTCCAAAACTTTTGGTGCCGCTCCAAAACTTTTGGTGCCGCTCCAAAACTTTTGGTGCGAGACCATAAACTTTTGGTGCCGCTCCAAAACTTTTGGTGCAAGACCATTAACTTTTGGTGCCGCTCCAAAACTTTTGGTGCAAGACCATAAACTTTTGGTGCCGCTCCAAAACTTTTGGTGCCGCTCCAAAACTTTTGGTGCCGCTCCAAAACTTTTGGTGCCGCTCCAAAACTTTTGGTGCAAGACCATAAACATTTGGTGCCGCTCCAATACTTTTGGTGCCGCTCCAAAACTTTTGGTGCCGCTCCAAAACTTTTGGTGCAAGACCATAAACTTTTGGTGCCGCTCCAAAACTTTTGGTGCCGCTCCAAAACTTTTGGTGCCGCTCCAAAACTTTTGGTGCCGCTCCAAAACTTTTGGTGCCGCTCCAAAACTTTTGGTGCCGCTCCAAAACTTTTGGTGCCGCTCCAAAACTTTTGGTGCCGCTCCAAAACTTTTGGTGCCGCTCCAAAACTTTTGGTGCAAGACCATAAACTTTTGGTGCCGCTCCAAAACTTTTGGTGCCGCTCCAAAACTTTTGGTGCCGCTCCAAAACTTTTGGAGCCGCTCCAAAACTTTTGGTGCCGCTCCAAAACTTTTGGTGCAAGACCATAAACTTTTGGAGCCGCTCCAAAACTTTTGGTGCCGCTCCAAAACTTTTGGTGCCGCTCCAAAACTTTTGGTGCCGCTCCAAAACTTTTGGTGCCGCTTCAAAACTTTTGGTGCCGCTCCAAAACTTTTGGTGCGAGACCATAAACTTTTGGTGCCGCTCCAAAACTTTTGGTGCCGCTCCAAAACTTTTGGAGCCGCTCCAAAACTTTTGGAGCCGCTCCAAAACTTTTGGTGCCGCTCCAAAACTTTTGGTGCCGCTCCAAAACTTTTGGAGCCGCTCCAAAACTTTTGGTGCCGCTCCAAAACTTTTGGAGCCGCTCCAAAACTTTTGGTGCCGCTCCAAAACTTTTGGTGCCGCTCCAAAACTTTTGGTGCAAGACCATAAACTTTTGGTGCCGCTCCAAAACTTTTGGTGCCGCTCCAAAACTTTTGGTGCCGCTCCAAAACTTTTGGTGCCGCTCCATAAACTTTTGGTGCAAGACCATAAACTTTTGGTGTCGCTCCAAAACTTTTGGTGCCGCTCCAAAACTTTTGGTGCCGCTCCAAAACTTTTGGAGCCGCTCCAAAACTTTTGGAGCCGCTCCAAAACTTTTGGTGCCGCTCCAAAACTTTTGGTGCAAGACCATAAACATTTGGTGCCGCTCCAATACTTTTGGTGCCGCTCCAAAACTTTTGGTGCCGCTCCAAAACTTTTGGTGCCGCTCCAAAACTTTTGGTGCAAGACCATAAACTTTTGGTGCCGCTCCAAAACTTTTGGTGCCGCTCCAAAACTTTTGGTGCCGCTCCAAAACTTTTGGTGCCGCTCCAAAACTTTTGGTGCCGCTCCAAAACTTTTGGTGCCGCTCCAAAACTTTTGGTGCAAGACCATAAACTTTTGGTGCCGCTCCAAAACTTTTGGTGCCGCTCCAAAACTTTTGGTGCCGCTCCAAAACTTTTGGAGCCGCTCCAAAACTTTTGGTGCCGCTCCAAAACTTTTGGTGCAAGACCATAAACTTTTGGAGCCGCTCCAAAACTTTTGGTGCCGCTCCAAAACTTTTGGTGCCGCTCCAAAACTTTTGGTGCCGCTTCAAAACTTTTGGTGCCGCTCCAAAACTTTTGGTGCAAGACCATAAACTTTTGGTGCCGCTCCAAAACTTTTGGTGCCGCTCCAAAACTTTTGGAGCCGCTCCAAAACTTTTGGTGCCGCTCCAAAACTTTTGGAGCCGCTCCAAAACTTTTGGTGCCGCTCCAAAACTTTTGGTGCCGCTCCAAAACTTTTGGTGCAAGACCATTAACTTTTGGTGCCGCTCCAAAACTTTTGGTGTCGCTCCAAAACTTTTGGTGCAAGAACATAAACTTTTGGTGCCGCTCCAAAACTTTTGGTGCAAGACCATAAACTTTTGGTGCCGCTCCAAAACTTTTGGTGCCGCTCCAAAACTTTTGGTGCAAGACCATAAACTTTTGGTGCCGCTCCAAAACTTTTGGTGCCGCTCCAAAACTTTTGGTGCCGCTCCAAAACTTTTGGTGCCGCTCCAAAACTTTTGGTGCAAGACCATAAACTTTTGGTGCCGCTCCAAAACTTTTGGTGCCGCTCCAAAACTTTTGGTGCGAGACCATAAACTTTTGGTGCCGCTCCAAAACTTTTGGTGCAAGACCATAAACTTTTGGAGCCGCTCCAAAACTTTTGGTGCCGCTCCAAAACTTTTGGTGCAAGACCATTAACTTTTGGTGCCGCTCCAAAACCATAAACTTTTGGTGCCGCTCCAAAACTTTTGGTGCCGCTCCAAAACTTTTGGTGCCGCTCCAAAACTTTTGGAGCCGCTCCAAAACTTTTGGTGCAAGACCATAAACTTTTAATGCCGCTCCAAAACTTTTGGTGCCGCTCCAAAACTTTTGGTGCAAGACCATAAACATTTGGTGCCGCTCCAATACTTTTGGTGCCGCTCCAAAACTTTTGGTGCCGCTCCAAAACTTTTGGTGCAAGACCATAAACTTTTGGTGCCGCTCCAAAACTTTTGGTGCCGCTCCAAAACTTTTGGTGCCGCTCCAAAACTTTTGGTGCAAGACCATAAACTTTTGGTGCCGCTCCAAAACTTTTGGTGCCGCTCCAAAACTTTTGGTGCCGCTCCAAAACTTTTGGAGCCGCTCCAAAACTTTTGGTGCCGCTCCAAAACTTTTGGTGCAAGACCATAAACTTTTGGAGCCGCTCCAAAACTTTTGGTGCCGCTCCAAAACTTTTGGTGCCGCTCCAAAACTTTTGGTGCCGCTCCAAAACTTTTGGTGCCGCTTCAAAACTTTTGGTGCCGCTCCAAAACTTTTGGTGCAAGACCATAAACTTTTGGTGCCGCTCCAAAACTTTTGGTGCCGCTCCAAAACTTTTGGTGCCGCTTCAAAACTTTTGGTGCCGCTCCAAAACTTTTGGAGCCGCTCCAAAACTTTTGGTGCCGCTCCAAAACTTTTGGTGCCGCTCCAAAACTTTTGGTGCCGCTTCAAAACTTTTGGTGCCGCTCCAAAACTTTTGGTGCAAGACCATAAACTTTTGGTGCCGCTCCAAAACTTTTGGTGCCGCTCCAAAACTTTTGGTGCCGCTCCAAAACTTTTGGTGCCGCTCCAAAACTTTTGGAGCCGCTCCAAAACTTTTGGTGCCGCTCCAAAACTTTTGGAGCCGCTCCAAAACTTTTGGTGCCGCTCCAAAACTTTTGGTGCCGCTCCAAAACTTTTGGTGCAAGACCATAAACTTTTGGTGCCGCTCCAAAACTTTTGGTGCCGCTCCAAAACTTTTGGTGCCGCTCCAAAACTTTTGGTGCCGCTCCAAAACTTTTGGTGCAAGACCATAAACTTTTGGTGTCGCTCCAAAACTTTTGGTGCCGCTCCAAAACTTTTGGTGCCGCTCCAAAACTTTTGGAGCCGCTCCAAAACTTTTGGAGCCGCTCCAAAACTTTTGGAGCCGCTCCAAAACTTTTGGTGCCGCTCCAAAACTTTTGGTGCAAGACCATAAACTTTTGGAGCCGCTCCAAAACTTTTGGTGCCGCTCCAAAACTTTTGGTGCCGCTCCAAAACTTTTGGTGCCGCTCCAAAACTTTTGGTGCCGCTTCAAAACTTTTGGTGCCGCTCCAAAACTTTTGGTGCAAGACCATAAACTTTTGGTGCCGCTCCAAAACTTTTGGTGCCGCTCCAAAACTTTTGGAGCCGCTCCAAAACTTTTGGTGCCGCTCCAAAACTTTTGGAGCCGCTCCAAAACTTTTGGTGCCGCTCCAAAACTTTTGGTGCCGCTCCAAAACTTTTGGTGCAAGACCATTAACTTTTGGTGCCGCTCCGAAACTTTTGGAGCCGCTCCAAAACTTTTGGTGTCGCTCCAAAACTTTTGGTGCAAGAACATAAACTTTTGGTGCCGCTCCAAAACTTTTGGTGCAAGACCATAAACTTTTGGTGCCGCTCCAAAACTTTTGGTGCCGCTCCAAAACTTTTGGTGCAAGACCATAAACTTTTGGTGCCGCTCCAAAACTTTTGGTGCCGCTCCAAAACTTTTGGTGCCGCTCCAAAACTTTTGGTGCCGCTCCAAAACTTTTGGTGCAAGACCATAAACTTTTGGTGCCGCTCCAAAACTTTTGGTGCAAGACCATAAACTTTTGGTGCGAGACCATAAACTTTTGGTGCCGCTCCAAAACTTTTGGTGCAAGACCATAAACTTTTGGAGCCGCTCCAAAACTTTTGGTGCAAGACCATAAACTTTTGGTGCCGCTCCAAAACTTTTGGTGCCGCTCCAAAACTTTTGGTGCCGCTCCAAAACTTTTGGTGCAAGACCATAAACATTTGGTGCCGCTCCAATACTTTTGGTGCCGCTCCAAAACTTTTGGTGCCGCTCCAAAACTTTTGGTGCAAGACCATAAACTTTTGGTGTCGCTCCAAAACTTTTGGTGCCGCTCCAAAACTTTTGGTGCCGCTCCAAAACTTTTGGAGCCGCTCCAAAACTTTTGGAGCCGCTCCAAAACTTTTGGTGCCGCTCCAAAACTTTTGGTGCAAGACCATAAACTTTTGGAGCCGCTCCAAAACTTTTGGTGCCGCTCCAAAACTTTTGGTGCCGCTCCAAAACTTTTGGTGCCGCTTCAAAACTTTTGGTGCCGCTCCAAAACTTTTGGTGCAAGACCATAAACTTTTGGTGCCGCTCCAAAACTTTTGGTGCCGCTCCAAAACTTTTGGAGCCGCTCCAAAACTTTTGGTGCCGCTCCAAAACTTTTGGAGCCGCTCCAAAACTTTTGGTGCCGCTCCAAAACTTTTGGTGCAAGACCATTAACTTTTGGTGCCGCTCCGAAACTTTTGGAGCCGCTCCAAAACTTTTGGTGTCGCTCCAAAACTTTTGGTGCAAGAACATAAACTTTTGGTGCCGCTCCAAAACTTTTGGTGCAAGACCATAAACTTTTGGTGCCGCTCCAAAACTTTTGGTGCCGCTCCAAAACTTTTGGTGCAAGACCATAAACTTTTGGTGCCGCTCCAAAACTTTTGGTGCCGCTCCAAAACTTTTGGTGCCGCTCCAAAACTTTTGGTGCTGCTCCAAAACTTTTGGAGCCGCTCCAAAACTTTTGGAGCCGCTCCAAAACTTTTGGTGCCGCTCCAAAACTTTTGGTGCCGCTCCAAAACTTTTGGTGCCGCTCCAAAACTTTTGGTGCCGCTCCAAAACTTTTGGTGCCGCTCCAAAACTTTTGGTGCGAGACCATAAACTTTTGGTGCCGCTCCAAAACTTTTGGTGCAAGACCATAAACTTTTGGAGCCGCTCCAAAACTTTTGGTGCCGCTCCAAAACTTTTGGTGCAAGACCATTAACTTTTGGTGCCGCTCCAAAACTTTTGGTGCAAGACCATAAACTTTTGGTGCCGCTCCAAAACTTTTGGTGCCGCTCCAAAACTTTTGGTGCCGCTCCAAAACTTTTGGTGCCGCTCCAAAACTTTTGGTGCAAGACCATAAACATTTGGTGCCGCTCCAATACTTTTGGTGCCGCTCCAAAACTTTTGGTGCCGCTCCAAAACTTTTGGTGCAAGACCATAAACTTTTGGTGCCGCTCCAAAACTTTTGGTGCCGCTCCAAAACTTTTGGTGCCGCTCCAAAACTTTTGGTGCCGCTCCAAAACTTTTGGTGCCGCTCCAAAACTTTTGGTGCCGCTCCAAAACTTTTGGTGCAAGACCATAAACTTTTGGTGCCGCTCCAAAACTTTTGGTGCCGCTCCAAAACTTTTGGTGCCGCTCCAAAACTTTTGGAGCCGCTCCAAAACTTTTGGTGCCGCTCCAAAACTTTTGGTGCAAGACCATAAACTTTTGGAGCCGCTCCAAAACTTTTGGTGCCGCTCCAAAACTTTTGGTGCCGCTCCAAAACTTTTGGTGCCGCTTCAAAACTTTTGGTGCCGCTCCAAAACTTTTGGTGCAAGACCATAAACTTTTGGTGCCGCTCCAAAACTTTTGGTGCCGCTCCAAAACTTTTGGTGCCGCTCCAAAACTTTTGGTGCCGCTCCAAAACTTTTGGTGCCGCTCCAAAACTTTTGGTGCCGCTCCAAAACTTTTGGTGCCGCTCCAAAACTTTTGGTGCCGCTCCAAAACTTTTGGTGCCGCTCCAAAACTTTTGGTGCCGCTCCAAAACTTTTGGTGCGAGACCATAAACTTTTGGTGCCGCTCCAAAACTTTTGGTGCAAGACCATTAACTTTTGGTGCCGCTCCAAAACTTTTGGTGCAAGACCATAAACTTTTGGTGCCGCTCCAAAACTTTTGGTGCCGCTCCAAAACTTTTGGTGCCGCTCCAAAACTTTTGGTGCAAGACCATAAACATTTGGTGCCGCTCCAATACTTTTGGTGCCGCTCCAAAACTTTTGGTGCCGCTCCAAAACTTTTGGTGCAAGACCATAAACTTTTGGTGCCGCTCCAAAACTTTTGGTGCCGCTCCAAAACTTTTGGTGCCGCTCCAAAACTTTTGGTGCCGCTCCAAAACTTTTGGTGCCGCTCCAAAACTTTTGGTGCCGCTCCAAAACTTTTGGTGCCGCTCCAAAACTTTTGGTGCCGCTCCAAAACTTTTGGTGCCGCTCCAAAACTTTTGGTGCAAGACCATAAACTTTTGGTGCCGCTCCAAAACTTTTGGTGCCGCTCCAAAACTTTTGGTGCCGCTCCAAAACTTTTGGAGCCGCTCCAAAACTTTTGGTGCCGCTCCAAAACTTTTGGTGCAAGACCATAAACTTTTGGAGCCGCTCCAAAACTTTTGGTGCCGCTCCAAAACTTTTGGTGCCGCTCCAAAACTTTTGGTGCCGCTCCAAAACTTTTGGTGCCGCTTCAAAACTTTTGGTGCCGCTCCAAAACTTTTGGTGCGAGACCATAAACTTTTGGTGCCGCTCCAAAACTTTTGGTGCCGCTCCAAAACTTTTGGAGCCGCTCCAAAACTTTTGGAGCCGCTCCAAAACTTTTGGTGCCGCTCCAAAACTTTTGGTGCCGCTCCAAAACTTTTGGAGCCGCTCCAAAACTTTTGGTGCCGCTCCAAAACTTTTGGAGCCGCTCCAAAACTTTTGGTGCCGCTCCAAAACTTTTGGTGCCGCTCCAAAACTTTTGGTGCAAGACCATAAACTTTTGGTGCCGCTCCAAAACTTTTGGTGCCGCTCCAAAACTTTTGGTGCCGCTCCAAAACTTTTGGTGCCGCTCCAAAACTTTTGGTGCAAGACCATAAACTTTTGGTGTCGCTCCAAAACTTTTGGTGCCGCTCCAAAACTTTTGGTGCCGCTCCAAAACTTTTGGAGCCGCTCCAAAACTTTTGGAGCCGCTCCAAAACTTTTGGTGCCGCTCCAAAACTTTTGGTGCAAGACCATAAACA
Organism: Caenorhabditis doughertyi; assembly: GCA_963572265.1. Taxonomy (NCBI): domain Eukaryota; kingdom Metazoa; phylum Nematoda; class Chromadorea; order Rhabditida; family Rhabditidae; genus Caenorhabditis; species Caenorhabditis doughertyi. The sequence continues at coordinate 15,612,913 of OY751556.1, read as the reverse complement.
TTTGGTGCCGCTCCAATACTTTTGGTGCCGCTCCAAAACTTTTGGTGCCGCTCCAAAACTTTTGGTGCCGCTCCAAAACTTTTGGTGCAAGACCATAAACTTTTGGTGCCGCTCCAAAACTTTTGGTGCCGCTCCAAAACTTTTGGTGCCGCTCCAAAACTTTTGGTGCCGCTCCAAAACTTTTGGTGCCGCTCCAAAACTTTTGGTGCCGCTCCAAAACTTTTGGTGCCGCTCCAAAACTTTTGGTGCCGCTCCAAAACTTTTGGTGCAAGACCATAAACTTTTGGTGTCGCTCCAAAACTTTTGGTGCCGCTCCAAAACTTTTGGTGCCGCTCCAAAACTTTTGGAGCCGCTCCAAAACTTTTGGAGCCGCTCCAAAACTTTTGGTGCCGCTCCAAAACTTTTGGTGCAAGACCATAAACATTTGGTGCCGCTCCAATACTTTTGGTGCCGCTCCAAAACTTTTGGTGCCGCTCCAAAACTTTTGGTGCCGCTCCAAAACTTTTGGTGCCGCTCCAAAACTTTTGGTGCAAGACCATAAACTTTTGGTGCCGCTCCAAAACTTTTGGTGCCGCTCCAAAACTTTTGGTGCCGCTCCAAAACTTTTGGAGCCGCTCCAAAACTTTTGGAGCCGCTCCAAAACTTTTGGAGCCGCTCCAAAACTTTTGGAGCCGCTCCAAAACTTTTGGTGCCGCTCCAAAACTTTTGGTGCAAGACCATAAACTTTTGGAGCCGCTCCAAAACTTTTGGTGCCGCTCCAAAACTTTTGGTGCCGCTCCAAAACTTTTGGTGCCGCTTCAAAACTTTTGGTGCCGCTCCAAAACTTTTGGTGCAAGACCATAAACTTTTGGTGCCGCTCCAAAACTTTTGGTGCCGCTCCAAAACTTTTGGAGCCGCTCCAAAACTTTTGGTGCCGCTCCAAAACTTTTGGAGCCGCTCCAAAACTTTTGGTGCCGCTCCAAAACTTTTGGTGCCGCTCCAAAACTTTTGGTGCAAGACCATTAACTTTTGGTGCCGCTCCAAAACTTTTGGTGTCGCTCCAAAACTTTTGGTGCAAGAACATAAACTTTTGGTGCCGCTCCAAAACTTTTGGTGCAAGACCATAAACTTTTGGTGCCGCTCCAAAACTTTTGGTGCCGCTCCAAAACTTTTGGTGCAAGACCATAAACTTTTGGTGCCGCTCCAAAACTTTTGGTGCCGCTCCAAAACTTTTGGTGCCGCTCCAAAACTTTTGGTGCCGCTCCAAAACTTTTGGTGCAAGACCATAAACTTTTGGTGCCGCTCCAAAACTTTTGGTGCCGCTCCAAAACTTTTGGTGCGAGACCATAAACTTTTGGTGCCGCTCCAAAACTTTTGGTGCAAGACCATAAACTTTTGGAGCCGCTCCAAAACTTTTGGTGCCGCTCCAAAACTTTTGGTGCAAGACCATTAACTTTTGGTGCCGCTCCAAAACCATAAACTTTTGGTGCCGCTCCAAAACTTTTGGTGCCGCTCCAAAACTTTTGGTGCCGCTCCAAAACTTTTGGAGCCGCTCCAAAACTTTTGGTGCAAGACCATAAACTTTTAATGCCGCTCCAAAACTTTTGGTGCCGCTCCAAAACTTTTGGTGCAAGACCATAAACATTTGGTGCCGCTCCAATACTTTTGGTGCCGCTCCAAAACTTTTGGTGCCGCTCCAAAACTTTTGGTGCAAGACCATAAACTTTTGGTGCCGCTCCAAAACTTTTGGTGCCGCTCCAAAACTTTTGGTGCCGCTCCAAAACTTTTGGTGCAAGACCATAAACTTTTGGTGCCGCTCCAAAACTTTTGGTGCCGCTCCAAAACTTTTGGTGCCGCTCCAAAACTTTTGGAGCCGCTCCAAAACTTTTGGTGCCGCTCCAAAACTTTTGGTGCAAGACCATAAACTTTTGGAGCCGCTCCAAAACTTTTGGTGCCGCTCCAAAACTTTTGGTGCCGCTCCAAAACTTTTGGTGCCGCTCCAAAACTTTTGGTGCCGCTTCAAAACTTTTGGTGCCGCTCCAAAACTTTTGGTGCAAGACCATAAACTTTTGGTGCCGCTCCAAAACTTTTGGTGCCGCTCCAAAACTTTTGGTGCCGCTTCAAAACTTTTGGTGCCGCTCCAAAACTTTTGGAGCCGCTCCAAAACTTTTGGTGCCGCTCCAAAACTTTTGGAGCCGCTCCAAAACTTTTGGTGCCGCTCCAAAACTTTTGGTGCCGCTCCAAAACTTTTGGTGCAAGACCATAAACTTTTGGTGCCGCTCCAAAACTTTTGGTGCCGCTCCAAAACTTTTGGTGCCGCTCCAAAACTTTTGGTGCCGCTCCAAAACTTTTGGTGCCGCTCCAAAACTTTTGGTGCAAGACCATAAACTTTTGGTGCCGCTCCAAAACTTTTGGTGCCGCTCCAAAACTTTTGGTGCCGCTCCAAAACTTTTGGAGCCGCTCCAAAACTTTTGGTGCCGCTCCAAAACTTTTGGTGCCGCTCCAAAACTTTTGGTGCCGCTCCAAAACTTTTGGAGCCGCTCCAAAACTTTTGGTGCCGCTCCAAAACTTTTGGTGCAAGACCATAAACTTTTGGAGCCGCTCCAAAACTTTTGGTGCCGCTCCAAAACTTTTGGTGCCGCTCCAAAACTTTTGGTGCCGCTCCAAAACTTTTGGTGCCGCTCCAAAACTTTTGGTGCCGCTCCAAAACTTTTGGTGCCGCTCCAAAACTTTTGGTGCCGCTCCAAAACTTTTGGTGCAAGACCATAAACTTTTGGAGCCGCTCCAAAACTTTTGGTGCCGCTCCAAAACTTTTGGTGCCGCTCCAAAACTTTTGGTGCCGCTCCAAAACTTTTGGTGCAAGACCATAAACTTTTGGTGCCGCTCCAAAACTTTTGGTGCCGCTCCAAAACTTTTGGTGCCGCTCCAAAACTTTTGGAGCCGCTCCAAAACTTTTGGTGCCGCTCCAAAACTTTTGGTGCCGCTCCAAAACTTTTGGTGCCGCTCCAAAACTTTTGGTGCCGCTCCAAAACTTTTGGTGCCGCTCCAAAACTTTTGGTGCCGCTCCAAAACTTTTCGTGCCGCTCCAAAACTTTTGGTGCCGCTCCAAAACTTTTGGTGCCGCTCCAAAACTTTTGGAGCCGCTCCAAAACTTTTGGTGCCGCTCCAAAACTTTTGGTGCCGCTCCAAAACTTTTGGTGCCGCTCCAAAACTTTTGGTGCCGCTCCAAAACTTTTGGAGCCGCTCCAAAACTTTTGGTGCCGCTCCAAAACTTTTGGTGCAAGACCATAAACTTTTGGAGCCGCTCCAAAACTTTTGGTGCCGCTCCAAAACTTTTGGTGCCGCTCCAAAACTTTTGGTGCCGCTCCAAAACTTTTGGTGCCGCTCCAAAACTTTTGGTGCCGCTCCAAAACTTTTGGTGCAAGACCATAAACTTTTGGAGCCGCTCCAAAACTTTTGGTGCCGCTCCAAAACTTTTGGTGCCGCTCCAAAACTTTTGGTGCCGCTCCAAAACTTTTGGTGCAAGACCATAAACTTTTGGTGCCGCTCCAAAACTTTTGGTGCCGCTCCAAAACTTTTGGTGCCGCTCCAAAACTTTAGGAGCCGCTCCAAAACTTTTGGTGCCGCTCCAAAACTTTTGGTGCCGCTCCAAAACTTTTGGTGCCGCTCCAAAACTTTTGGTGCCGCTCCAAAACTTTTGGTGCCGCTCCAAAACTTTTGGAGCCGCTCCAAAACTTTTGGTGCCGCTCCAAAACTTTTGGTGCCGCTCCAAAACTTTAAAAAATAAAATGAGGCGCCTCAAAAATAAAATGAGGCGCCTCAAAAATAAAATGTGGCGCCTCAAAAATAAAATGAGGCGCCTCAAAAATGAAATGAGCCGCCTCAAAAATAAAATGTGGCGCCTCAAAAATAAAATGAGGCGCCTCAAAAATAAAATGAGCCGCCTCAAAAATAAAATGAGCCGCCTCAAAAATAAAATGTGGCGCCTCAAAAATAAAATGAGGCGCCTCAAAAATAAAATGAGGCGCCTCAAAAATAAAATGAGCCGCCTCAAAAATAAAATGAGGCGCCTTAAAAAAAATGAGGCGCCTCAAAAATAAAATGAGCCGCCTCAAAAATAAAATGAGGCGCCTCAAAAATGAAATGAGCCGCCTCAAAAATAAAATGAGGCGCCTCAAAAAAAAAAGTTTTGGAGCGGCACCAAAAGTTTTGGAGCGGCACCAAAAGTTTATGGTCTTGCACCAAAAGTTTATGGTCTTGCACCAAAAGTTTTGGAGCGGCACCAAAAGTTTTGGAGCGGCACCAAAAGTTTTGGAGCGGCACCAAAAGTTTTGGAGCGGCACCAAAAGTTTTGGAGCGGCTCCAAAAGTTTTGGAGCGGCACCAAAAGTTTTGGAGCGGCACCAAAAGTTTATGTTCTTGCACCAAAAGTTTTGGAGCGACACCAAAAGTTTTGGAGCGGCTCCAAAAGTTTTGGAGCGGCACCAAAAGTTTATGGTCTCGCACCAAAAGTTTTGGAGCGGCACCAAAGGTTTTGGAGCGGCACCAAAAGTTTTGGAGCGGCACCAAAAGTTTTGGAGCGGCACCAAAAGTTTATGGTCTTGCACCAAAAGTTTTGGAGCGGCACCAAAAGTTTATGGTCTTGCACCAAAAGTTTTGGAGCGGCACCAAAAGTTTTGGAGCGGCACCAAAAGTTTTGGAGCGGCACCAAAAGTTTTGGAGCGGCTCCAAAAGTTTTGGAGCGGCTCCAAAAGTTTTGGAGCGGCACCAAAAGTTTTGGAGCGGCACCAAAAGTTTTGGAGCGGCACCAAAAGTTTTGGAGCGGCACCAAAAGTTTATGGTCTTGCACCAAAAGTTTATGGTCTTGCACCAAAAGTTTTGGAGCGGCACCAAAAGTTTTGGAGCGGCACCAAAAGTTTATGGTCTTGCACCAAAAGTTTTGGAGCGGCACCAAAAGTTAATGGTCTTGCACCAAAAGTTTTGGAGCGGCACCAAAAGTTTTGGAGCGGCACCAAAAGTTTTGGAGCGGCACCAAAAGTTTTGGAGCGGCTCCAAAAGTTTTGGAGCGGCACCAAAAGTTTTGGAGCGGCTCCAAAAGTTTTGGAGCGGCACCAAAAGTTTTGGAGCGGCACCAAAAGTTTATGGTCTTGCACCAAAAGTTTTGGAGCGGCACCAAAAGTTTTGAAGCGGCACCAAAAAATTTGGAGCGGCACCAAAAGTTTTGGAGCGGCACCAAAAGTTTTGGAGCGGCACCAAAAGTTTTGGAGCGGGTCCAAAAGTTTATGGTCTTGCACCAAAAGTTTTGGAGCGGCACCAAAAGTTTTGGAGCGGCTCCAAAAGTTTTGGAGCGGCTCCAAAAGTTTTGGAGCGGCACCAAAAGTTTTGGAGCGGCACCAAAAGTTTTGGAGCGGCACCAAAAGTTTTGGAGCGGCACCAAAAGTTTTAGAGCGGCACCAAAAGTTTTGGAGCGGCTCCAAAAGTTTATGGTCTTGCACCAAAAGTTTTGGAGCGGCACCAAAAGTTTTGGAGCGGCACCAAAAGTTAATGGTCTTGCACCAAAAGTTTTGGAGCGGCACCAAAAGTTTTGGAGCGGCTCCAAAAGTTTATGGTCTTGCACCAAAAGTTTTGGAGCGGCACCAAAAGTTTATGGTCTCGCACCAAAAGTTTTGGAGCGGCACCAAAAGTTTTGGAGCGGCACCAAAAGTTTTGGAGCGGCACCAAAAGTTTTGGAGCGGCACCAAAAGTTTTGGAGCGGCACCAAAAGTTTTGGAGCGGCACCAAAAGTTTATGGTCTTGCACCAAAAGTTTATGGTCTTGCACCAAAAGTTTTGGAGCGGCACCAAAAGTTTTGGAGCGGCACCAAAAGTTTATGGTCTTGCACCAAAAGTTTATGTTCTTGCACCAAAAGTTTTGGAGCGACACCAAAAGTTTTGGAGCGGCTCCAAAAGTTTTGGAGCGGCACCAAAAGTTAATGGTCTTGCACCAAAAGTTTTGGAGCGGCACCAAAAGTTTTGGAGCGGCACCAAAAGTTTTGGAGCGGCACCAAAAGTTTTGGAGCGGCTCCAAAAGTTTTGGAGCGGCACCAAAAGTTTTGGAGCGGCTCCAAAAGTTTTGGAGCGGCACCAAAAGTTTTGGAGCGGCACCAAAAGTTTATGGTCTTGCACCAAAAGTTTTGGAGCGGCACCAAAAGTTTTGAAGCGGCACCAAAAAATTTGGAGCGGCACCAAAAGTTTTGGAGCGGCACCAAAAGTTTTGGAGCGGGTCCAAAAGTTTATGGTCTTGCACCAAAAGTTTTGGAGCGGCACCAAAAGTTTTGGAGCGGCTCCAAAAGTTTTGGAGCGGCTCCAAAAGTTTTGGAGCGGCACCAAAAGTTTTGGAGCGGCACCAAAAGTTTTGGAGCGGCACCAAAAGTTTTGGAGCGGCACCAAAAGTTTTAGAGCGGCACCAAAAGTTTTGGAGCGGCACCAAAAGTTAATGGTCTTGCACCAAAAGTTTTGGAGCGGCACCAAAAGTTTTGGAGCGGCTCCAAAAGTTTATGGTCTTGCACCAAAAGTTTTGGAGCGGCACCAAAAGTTTATGGTCTCGCACCAAAAGTTTTGGAGCGGCACCAAAAGTTTTGGAGCGGCACCAAAAGTTTATGGTCTTGCACCAAAAGTTTTGGAGCGGCACCAAAAGTTTTGGAGCGGCACCAAAAGTTTTGGAGCGGCACCAAAAGTTTTGGAGCGGCACCAAAAGTTTATGGTCTTGCACCAAAAGTTTTGGAGCGGCACCAAAAGTTTTGGAGCGGCACCAAAAGTTTATGGTCTTGCACCAAAAGTTTTGGAGCGGCACCAAAAGTTTATGTTCTTGCACCAAAAGTTTTGGAGCGACACCAAAAGTTTTGGAGCGGCACCAAAAGTTAATGGTCTTGCACCAAAAGTTTTGGAGCGGCACCAAAAGTTTTGGAGCGGCACCAAAAGTTTTGGAGCGGCTCCAAAAGTTTTGGAGCGGCACCAAAAGTTTTGGAGCGGCTCCAAAAGTTTTGGAGCGGCACCAAAAGTTTTGGAGCGGCACCAAAAGTTTATGGTCTTGCACCAAAAGTTTTGGAGCGGCACCAAAAGTTTTGAAGCGGCACCAAAAGTTTTGGAGCGGCACCAAAAGTTTTGGAGCGGCACCAAAAGTTTTGGAGCGGCTCCAAAAGTTTATGGTCTTGCACCAAAAGTTTTGGAGCGGCACCAAAAGTTTTGGAGCGGCTCCAAAAGTTTTGGAGCGGCAGAAAAGTTTTGGAGCGGCACCAAAAGTTTTGGAGCGGCACCAAAAGTTTATGGTCTTGCACCAAAAGTTTTGGAGCGGCACCAAAAGTTTTGGAGCGGCACCAAAAGTTTTGGAGCGGCACCAAAAGTTTTGGAGCGGCACCAAAAGTTTTGGAGCGGCACCAAAAGTTTTGGAGCGGCACCAAAAGTTTATGGTCTTGCACCAAAAGTTTTGGAGCGGCACCAAAAGTTTTGGAGCGGCTCCAAAAGTTTTGGAGCGGCACCAAAAGTTTTGGAGCGGCACCAAAAGTTTTGGAGCGGCTCCAAAAGTTTTGGAGCGGCACCAAAAGTTTTGGAGCGGCACCAAAAGTTTTGGAGCGGCACCAAAAGTTTTGGAGCGGCACCAAAAGTTTTGGAGCGGCACCAAAAGTTTTGGAGCGGCTCCAAAAGTTTTGGAGCGGCACCAAAAGTTTTGGAGCGGCACCAAAAGTTTTGGAGCGGCACCAAAAGTTTATGGTCTTGCACCAAAAGTTTTGGAGCGGCACCAAAAGTTTTGGAGCGGCACCAAAAGTTTTGGAGCGGCTCCAAAAGTTTATGGTCTTGCACCAAAAGTTTTGGAGCGGCACCAAAAGTTTTGGAGCGGCACCAAAAGTTTTGGAGCGGCACCAAAACTTTTGGTGCCGCTCCAAAACTTTTGGTGCAAGACCATAAACTTTTGGTGCCGCTCCAAAACTTTTGGTGCCGCTCCAAAACTTTTGGTGCCGCTCCAAAACTTTTGGAGCCGCTCCAAAACTTTTGGTGCCGCTCCAAAACTTTTGGTGCCGCTCCAAAACTTTTGGTGCCGCTCCAAAACTTTTGGTGCCGCTCCAAAACTTTTGGTGCCGCTCCAAAACTTTTGGAGCCGCTCCAAAACTTTTGGTGCCGCTCCAAAACTTTTGGTGCCGCTCCAAAACTTTTGGAGCCGCTCCAAAACTTTTGGTGCCGCTCCAAAACTTTTGGTGCAAGACCATAAACTTTTGGTGCCGCTCCAAAACTTTTGGTGCCGCTCCAAAACTTTTGGTGCCGCTCCAAAACTTTTGGTGCCGCTCCAAAACTTTTGGTGCCGCTCCAAAACTTTTGGTGCCGCTCCAAAACTTTTGGTGCAAGACCATAAACTTTTGGTGCCGCTCCAAAACTTTTGGTGCCGCTCCAAAACTTTTCTGCCGCTCCAAAACTTTTGGAGCCGCTCCAAAACTTTTGGTGCCGCTCCAAAACTTTTGGTGCAAGACCATAAACTTTTGGAGCCGCTCCAAAACTTTTGGTGCCGCTCCAAAACTTTTGGTGCCGCTCCAAAACTTTTGGTGCCGCTTCAAAACTTTTGGTGCCGCTCCAAAACTTTTGGTGCAAGACCATAAACTTTTGGTGCCGCTCCAAAACTTTTGGTGCCGCTCCAAAACTTTTGGAGCCGCTCCAAAACTTTTGGTGCCGCTCCAAAACTTTTGGAGCCGCTCCAAAACTTTTGGTGCCGCTCCAAAACTTTTGGTGCCGCTCCAAAACTTTTGGTGCAAGACCATTAACTTTTGGTGCCGCTCCAAAACTTTTGGTGTCGCTCCAAAACTTTTGGTGCAAGAACATAAACTTTTGGTGCCGCTCCAAAACTTTTGGTGCAAGACCATAAACTTTTGGTGCCGCTCCAAAACTTTTGGTGCCGCTCCAAAACTTTTGGTGCAAGACCATAAACTTTTGGTGCCGCTCCAAAACTTTTGGTGCCGCTCCAAAACTTTTGGTGCCGCTCCAAAACTTTTGGTGCCGCTCCAAAACTTTTGGTGCAAGACCATAAACTTTTGGTGCCGCTCCAAAACTTTTGGTGCCGCTCCAAAACTTTTGGTGCGAGACCATAAACTTTTGGTGCCGCTCCAAAACTTTTGGTGCAAGACCATAAACTTTTGGAGCCGCTCCAAAACTTTTGGTGCCGCTCCAAAACTTTTGGTGCAAGACCATTAACTTTTGGAGCCGCTCCAAAACTTTTGGTGCCGCTCCAAAACTTTTGGTGCAAGACCATTAACTTTTGGTGCCGCTCCAAAACTTTTGGTGCCGCTCCAAAACTTTTGGTGCAAGACCATAAACTTTTGGAGCCGCTCCAAAACTTTTGGTGCCGCTCTAAAACTTTTGGTGCCGCTCCAAAACTTTTGGTGCCGCTCCAAAACTTTTGGTGCCGCTCCAAAACTTTTGGTGCCGCTCCAAAACTTTTGGAGCCGCTCCAAAACTTTTGGAGCCGCTCCAAAACTTTTGGTGCCGCTCCAAAACTTTTGGTGCAAGACCATAAACTTTTGGACCCGCTCCAAAACTTTTGGTGCCGCTCCAAAACTTTTGGTGCCGCTCCAAATTTTTTGGTGCCGCTTCAAAACTTTTGGTGCCGCTCCAAAACTTTTGGTGCAAGACCATAAACTTTTGGTGCCGCTCCAAAACTTTTGGTGCCGCTCCAAAACTTTTGGAGCCGCTCCAAAACTTTTGGTGCCGCTCCAAAACTTTTGGAGCCGCTCCAAAACTTTTGGTGCCGCTCCAAAACTTTTGGTGCCGCTCCAAAACTTTTGGTGCCGCTCCAAAACTTTTGGTGCAAGACCATTAACTTTTGGTGCCGCTCCAAAACTTTTGGAGCCGCTCCAAAACTTTTGGTGTCGCTCCAAAACTTTTGGTGCAAGAACATAAACTTTTGGTGCAAGACCATAAACTTTTGGTGCCGCTCCAAAACTTTTGGTGCCGCTCCAAAACTTTTGGTGCAAGACCATAAACTTTTGGTGCAAGACCATAAACTTTTGGTGCCGCTCCAAAACTTTTGGTGCCGCTCCAAAACTTTTGGTGCCGCTCCAAAACTTTTGGTGCCGCTCCAAAACTTTTGGTGCCGCTCCAAAACTTTTGGTGCCGCTCCAAAACTTTTGGTGCGAGACCATAAACTTTTGGTGCCGCTCCAAAACTTTTGGTGCAAGACCATAAACTTTTGGAGCCGCTCCAAAACTTTTGGTGCCGCTCCAAAACTTTTGGTGCAAGACCATTAACTTTTGGTGCCGCTCCAAAACTTTTGGTGCCGCTCCAAAACTTTTGGTGCAAGACCATAAACTTTTGGAGCCGCTCCAAAACTTTTGGTGCCGCTCTAAAACTTTTGGTGCCGCTCCAAAACTTTTGGTGCCGCTCCAAAACTTTTGGTGCCGCTCCAAAACTTTTGGTGCCGCTCCAAAACTTTTGGAGCCGCTCCAAAACTTTTGGAGCCGCTCCAAAACTTTTGGTGCCGCTCCAAAACTTTTGGTGCAAGACCATAAACTTTTGGACCCGCTCCAAAACTTTTGGTGCCGCTCCAAAACTTTTGGTGCCGCTCCAAAACTTTTGGTGCCGCTCCAAATTTTTTGGTGCCGCTTCAAAACTTTTGGTGCCGCTCCAAAACTTTTGGTGCAAGACCATAAACTTTTGGTGCCGCTCCAAAACTTTTGGTGCCGCTCCAAAACTTTTGGAGCCGCTCCAAAACTTTTGGTGCCGCTCCAAAACTTTTGGAGCCGCTCCAAAACTTTTGGTGCCGCTCCAAAACTTTTGGTGCCGCTCCAAAACTTTTGGTGCCGCTCCAAAACTTTTGGTGCAAGACCATTAACTTTTGGTGCCGCTCCAAAACTTTTGGTGCAAGACCATAAACTTTTGGTGCCGCTCCAAAACTTTTGGTGCCGCTCCAAAACTTTTGGTGCAAGACCATAAACTTTTGGTGCAAGACCATAAACTTTTGGTGCCGCTCCAAAACTTTTGGTGCCGCTCCAAAACTTTTGGTGCCGCTCCAAAACTTTTGGTGCCGCTCCAAAACTTTTGGAGCCGCTCCAAAACTTTTGGAGCCGCTCCAAAACTTTTGGTGCCGCTCCAAAACTTTTGGTGCCGCTCCAAAACTTTTGGTGCCGCTCCAAAACTTTTGGTGCAAGACCATAAACTTTTGGTGCCGCTCCAAAACTTTTGGTGCAAGACCATAAACTTTTGGTGCCGCTCCAAAACTTTTGGTGCCGCTCCAAAACTTTTGGTGCCGCTCCAAAACCTTTGGTGCCGCTCCAAAACTTTTGGTGCGAGACCATAAACTTTTGGTGCCGCTCCAAAACTTTTGGAGCCGCTCCAAAACTTTTGGTGTCGCTCCAAAACTTTTGGTGCAAGAACATAAACTTTTGGTGCCGCTCCAAAACTTTTGGTGCCGCTCCAAAACTTTTGGAGCCGCTCCAAAACTTTTGGTGCCGCTCCAAAACTTTTGGTGCCGCTCCAAAACTTTTGGTGCCGCTCCAAAACTTTTGGTGCCGCTCCAAAACTTTTGGTGCAAGACCATAAACTTTTGGTGCAAGACCATAAACTTTTGGTGCCGCTCCAAAACTTTTGGTGCCGCTCCAAAACTTTTTTTTTTGAGGCGCCTCATTTTATTTTTGAGGCGGCTCATTTCATTTTTGAGGCGCCTCATTTTATTTTTGAGGCGGCTCATTTTATTTTTGAGGCGCCTCATTTTTTTTAAGGCGCCTCATTTTATTTTTGAGGCGGCTCATTTTATTTTTGAGGCGCCTCATTTTATTTTTGAGGCGCCTCATTTTATTTTTGAGGCGCCACATTTTATTTTTGAGGCGGCTCATTTTATTTTTGAGGCGGCTCATTTTATTTTTGAGGCGCCTCATTTTATTTTTGAGGCGCCACATTTTATTTTTGAGGCGGCTCATTTCATTTTTGAGGCGCCTCATTTTATTTTTGAGGCGCCACATTTTATTTTTGAGGCGCCTCATTTTATTTTTGAGGCGCCTCATTTTATTTTTTAAAGTTTTGGAGCGGCACCAAAAGTTTTGGAGCGGCACCAAAAGTTTTGGAGCGGCTCCAAAAGTTTTGGAGCGGCACCAAAAGTTTTGGAGCGGCACCAAAAGTTTTGGAGCGGCACCAAAAGTTTTGGAGCGGCACCAAAAGTTTTGGAGCGGCACCAAAAGTTTTGGAGCGGCTCCTAAAGTTTTGGAGCGGCACCAAAAGTTTTGGAGCGGCACCAAAAGTTTTGGAGCGGCACCAAAAGTTTATGGTCTTGCACCAAAAGTTTTGGAGCGGCACCAAAAGTTTTGGAGCGGCACCAAAAGTTTTGGAGCGGCACCAAAAGTTTTGGAGCGGCTCCAAAAGTTTATGGTCTTGCACCAAAAGTTTTGGAGCGGCACCAAAAGTTTTGGAGCGGCACCAAAAGTTTTGGAGCGGCACCAAAAGTTTTGGAGCGGCACCAAAAGTTTTGGAGCGGCACCAAAAGTTTTGGAGCGGCTCCAAAAGTTTATGGTCTTGCACCAAAAGTTTTGGAGCGGCACCAAAAGTTTTGGAGCGGCTCCAAAAGTTTTGGAGCGGCACCAAAAGTTTTGGAGCGGCACCAAAAGTTTTGGAGCGGCACCAAAAGTTTTGGAGCGGCACCAAAAGTTTTGGAGCGGCTCCAAAAGTTTTGGAGCGGCACCAAAAGTTTTGGAGCGGCACCAAAAGTTTTGGAGCGGCACGAAAAGTTTTGGAGCGGCACCAAAAGTTTTGGAGCGGCACCAAAAGTTTTGGAGCGGCACCAAAAGTTTTGGAGCGGCACCAAAAGTTTTGGAGCGGCACCAAAAGTTTTGGAGCGGCACCAAAAGTTTTGGAGCGGCTCCAAAAGTTTTGGAGCGGCACCAAAAGTTTTGGAGCGGCACCAAAAGTTTTGGAGCGGCACCAAAAGTTTATGGTCTTGCACCAAAAGTTTTGGAGCGGCACCAAAAGTTTTGGAGCGGCACCAAAAGTTTTGGAGCGGCACCAAAAGTTTTGGAGCGGCTCCAAAAGTTTATGGTCTTGCACCAAAAGTTTTGGAGCGGCACCAAAAGTTTTGGAGCGGCACCAAAAGTTTTGGAGCGGCACCAAAAGTTTTGGAGCGGCACCAAAAGTTTTGGAGCGGCACCAAAAGTTTTGGAGCGGCACCAAAAGTTTTGGAGCGGCACCAAAAGTTTTGGAGCGGCTCCAAAAGTTTATGGTCTTGCACCAAAAGTTTTGGAGCGGCACCAAAAGTTTTGGAGCGGCTCCAAAAGTTTTGGAGCGGCACCAAAAGTTTTGGAGCGGCACCAAAAGTTTTGGAGCGGCACCAAAAGTTTTGGAGCGGCTCCAAAAGTTTTGGAGCGGCACCAAAAGTTTTGGAGCGGCACCAAAAGTTTTGGAGCGGCACCAAAAGTTTATGGTCTTGCACCAAAAGTTTTGGAGCGGCACCAAAAGTTTTGGAGCGGCACCAAAAGTTTTGGAGCGGCACCAAAAGTTTTGGAGCGGCACCAAAAGTTTTGGAGCGGCACCAAAAGTTTATGGTCTTGCACCAAAAGTTTTGGAGCGGCACCAAAAGTTTTGGAGCGGCACCAAAAGTTTTGGAGCGGCTCCAAAAGTTTTGGAGCGGCACCAAAAGTTTTGGAGCGGCTCCAAAAGTTTTGGAGCGGCACCAAAAGTTTTGAAGCGGCACCAAAAGTTTTGGAGCGGCACCAAAAGTTTTGGAGCGGCACCAAAAGTTTATGGTCTTGCACCAAAAGTTTTGGAGCGGCACCAAAAGTTTTGAAGCGGCACCAAAAGTTTTGGAGCGGCACCAAAAGTTTTGGAGCGGCACCAAAAGTTTTGGAGCGGCACCAAAAGTTTTGGAGCGGCTCCAAAAGTTTATGGTCTTGCACCAAAAGTTTTGGAGCGGCACCAAAAGTTTTGGAGCGGCTCCAAAAGTTTTGGAGCGGCACCAAAAGTTTTGGAGCGGCACCAAAAGTTTTGGAGCGGCACCAAAAGTTTATGGTCTTGCACCAAAAGTTTTGGAGCGGCACCAAAAGTTTTGGAGCGGCACCAAAAGTTTTGGAGCGGCACCAAAAGTTTATGGTCTTGCACCAAAAGTTTTGGAGCGGCACCAAAAGTTTTGGAGCGGCACCAAAAGTATTGGAGCGGCACCAAATGTTTATGGTCTTGCACCAAAAGTTTTGGAGCGGCACCAAAAGTTTTGGAGCGGCATTAAAAGTTTATGGTCTTGCACCAAAAGTTTTGGAGCGGCTCCAAAAGTTTTGGAGCGGCACCAAAAGTTTTGGAGCGGCACCAAAAGTTTTGGAGCGGCACCAAAAGTTTATGGTTTTGGAGCGGCACCAAAAGTTAATGGTCTTGCACCAAAAGTTTTGGAGCGGCACCAAAAGTTTTGGAGCGGCTCCAAAAGTTTATGGTCTTGCACCAAAAGTTTTGGAGCGGCACCAAAAGTTTATGGTCTCGCACCAAAAGTTTTGGAGCGGCACCAAAAGTTTTGGAGCGGCACCAAAAGTTTATGGTCTTGCACCAAAAGTTTTGGAGCGGCACCAAAAGTTTTGGAGCGGCACCAAAAGTTTTGGAGCGGCACCAAAAGTTTTGGAGCGGCACCAAAAGTTTATGGTCTTGCACCAAAAGTTTTGGAGCGGCACCAAAAGTTTTGGAGCGGCACCAAAAGTATTGGAGCGGCACCAAATGTTTATGGTCTTGCACCAAAAGTTTTGGAGCGGCACCAAAAGTTTTGGAGCGGCATTAAAAGTTTATGGTCTTGCACCAAAAGTTTTGGAGCGGCTCCAAAAGTTTTGGAGCGGCACCAAAAGTTTTGGAGCGGCACCAAAAGTTTTGGAGCGGCACCAAAAGTTTATGGTTTTGGAGCGGCACCAAAAGTTAATGGTCTTGCACCAAAAGTTTTGGAGCGGCACCAAAAGTTTTGGAGCGGCTCCAAAAGTTTATGGTCTTGCACCAAAAGTTTTGGAGCGGCACCAAAAGTTTATGGTCTCGCACCAAAAGTTTTGGAGCGGCACCAAAAGTTTTGGAGCGGCACCAAAAGTTTATGGTCTTGCACCAAAAGTTTTGGAGCGGCACCAAAAGTTTTGGAGCGGCACCAAAAGTTTTGGAGCGGCACCAAAAGTTTTGGAGCGGCACCAAAAGTTTATGGTCTTGCACCAAAAGTTTTGGAGCGGCACCAAAAGTTTTGGAGCGGCACCAAAAGTTTATGGTCTTGCACCAAAAGTTTTGGAGCGGCACCAAAAGTTTATGTTCTTGCACCAAAAGTTTTGGAGCGACACCAAAAGTTTTGGAGCGGCACCAAAAGTTAATGGTCTTGCACCAAAAGTTTTGGAGCGGCACCAAAAGTTTTGGAGCGGCACCAAAAGTTTTGGAGCGGCTCCAAAAGTTTTGGAGCGGCACCAAAAGTTTTGGAGCGGCTCCAAAAGTTTTGGAGCGGCACCAAAAGTTTTGGAGCGGCACCAAAAGTTTATGGTCTTGCACCAAAAGTTTTGGAGCGGCACCAAAAGTTTTGAAGCGGCACCAAAAGTTTTGGAGCGGCACCAAAAGTTTTGGAGCGGCACCAAAAGTTTTGGAGCGGCTCCAAAAGTTTATGGTCTTGCACCAAAAGTTTTGGAGCGGCACCAAAAGTTTTGGAGCGGCTCCAAAAGTTTTGGAGCGGCACCAAAAGTTTTGGAGCGGCACCAAAAGTTTTGGAGCGGCACCAAAAGTTTATGGTCTTGCACCAAAAGTTTTGGAGCGGCACCAAAAGTTTTGGAGCGGCACCAAAAGTTTTGGAGCGGCACCAAAAGTTTTGGAGCGGCACCAAAAGTTTTGGAGCGGCACCAAAAGTTTTGGAGCGGCACCAAAAGTTTATGGTCTTGCACCAAAAGTTTTGGAGCGGCACCAAAAGTTTTGGAGCGGCACCAAAAGTTTTGGAGCGGCACCAAAAGTATTGGAGCGGCACCAAATGTTTATGGTCTTGCACCAAAAGTTTTGGAGCGGCACCAAAAGTTTTGGAGCGGCTCCAAAAGTTTTGGAGCGGCTCCAAAAGTTTTGGAGCGGCACCAAAAGTTTTGGAGCGGCACCAAAAGTTTTGGAGCGACACCAAAAGTTTATGGTCTTGCACCAAAAGTTTTGGAGCGGCACCAAAAGTTTTGGAGCGGCACCAAAAGTTTTGGAGCGGCACCAAAAGTTTTGGAGCGGCACCAAAAGTTTATGGTCTTGCACCAAAAGTTTTGGAGCGGCACCAAAAGTTTTGGAGCGGCACCAAAAGTTTTGGAGCGGCTCCAAAAGTTTTGGAGCGGCACCAAAAGTTTTGGAGCGGCACCAAAAGTTTTGGAGCGGCACCAAAAGTTTATGGTCTCGCACCAAAAGTTTTGGAGCGGCACCAAAAGTTTTGAAGCGGCACCAAAAGTTTTGGAGCGGCACCAAAAGTTTTGGAGCGGCACCAAAAGTTTTGGAGCGGCACCAAAAGTTTTGGAGCGGCTCCAAAAGTTTATGGTCTTGCACCAAAAGTTTTGGAGCGGCACCAAAAGTTTTGGAGCGGCTCCAAAAGTTTTGGAGCGGCACCAAAAGTTTTGGAGCGGCACCAAAAGTTTTGGAGCGGCACCAAAAGTTTATGGTCTTGCACCAAAAGTTTTGGAGCGGCACCAAAAGTTTTGGAGCGGCACCAAAAGTTTTGGAGCGGCACCAAAAGTTTTGGAGCGGCACCAAAAGTTTTGGAGCGGCACCAAAAGTTTTGGAGCGGCACCAAAAGTTTTGGAGCGGCACCAAAAGTTTTGGAGCGGCACCAAAAGTTTTGGAGCGGCACCAAAAGTTTATGGTCTTGCACCAAAAGTTTTGGAGCGGCACCAAAAGTTTTGGAGCGGCACCAAAAGTATTGGAGCGGCACCAAATGTTTATGGTCTTGCACCAAAAGTTTTGGAGCGGCACCAAAAGTTTTGGAGCGGCACCAAAAGTTTTGGAGCGGCACCAAAAGTTTATGGTCTTGCACCAAAAGTTTTGGAGCGGCACCAAAAGTTAATGGTCTTGCACCAAAAGTTTTGGAGCGGCACCAAAAGTTTATGGTCTCGCACCAAAAGTTTTGGAGCGGCACCAAAAGTTTTGGAGCGGCACCAAAAGTTTTGGAGCGGCACCAAAAGTTTTGGAGCGGCACCAAAAGTTTTGGAGCGGCACCAAAAGTTTTGGAGCGGCACCAAAAGTTTTGGAGCGGCACCAAAAGTTTTGGAGCGGCACCAAAAGTTTTGGAGCGGCACCAAAAGTTTTGGAGCGGCACCAAAAGTTTATGGTCTTGCACCAAAAGTTTTGGAGCGGCACCAAAAGTTTTGAAGCGGCACCAAAAGTTTTGGAGCGGCACCAAAAGTTTTGGAGCGGCACCAAAAGTTTTGGAGCGGCTCCAAAAGTTTATGGTCTTGCACCAAAAGTTTTGGAGCGGCACCAAAAGTTTTGGAGCGGCTCCAAAAGTTTTGGAGCGGCACCAAAAGTTTTGGAGCGGCACCAAAAGTTTTGGAGCGGCACCAAAAGTTTATGGTCTTGCACCAAAAGTTTTGGAGCGGCACCAAAAGTTTTGGAGCGGCACCAAAAGTTTTGGAGCGGCACCAAAAGTTTTGGAGCGGCACCAAAAGTTTTGGAGCGGCACCAAAAGTTTTGGAGCGGCACCAAAAGTTTATGGTCTTGCACCAAAAGTTTTGGAGCGGCACCAAAAGTTTTGGAGCGGCACCAAAAGTATTGGAGCGGCACCAAATGTTTATGGTCTTGCACCAAAAGTTTTGGAGCGGCACCAAAAGTTTTGGAGCGGCACCAAAAGTTTTGGAGCGGCACCAAAAGTTTTGGAGCGGCACCAAAAGTTTATGGTCTTGCACCAAAAGTTTTGGAGCGGCACCAAAAGTTAATGGTCTTGCACCAAAAGTTTTGGAGCGGCACCAAAAGTTTTGGAGCGGCTCCAAAAGTTTATGGTCTTGCACCAAAAGTTTTGGAGCGGCACCAAAAGTTTATGGTCTCGCACCAAAAGTTTTGGAGCGGCACCAAAAGTTTTGGAGCGGCACCAAAAGTTTTGGAGCGGCACCAAAAGTTTTGGAGCGGCACCAAAAGTTTTGGAGCGGCACCAAAAGTTTTGGAGCGGCTCCAAAAGTTTTGGAGCGGCTCCAAAAGTTTTGGAGCAGCACCAAAAGTTTTGGAGCGGCACCAAAAGTTTTGGAGCGGCACCAAAAGTTTTGGAGCGGCACCAAAAGTTTATGGTCTTGCACCAAAAGTTTTGGAGCGGCACCAAAAGTTTTGGAGCGGCACCAAAAGTTTATGGTCTTGCACCAAAAGTTTTGGAGCGGCACCAAAAGTTTATGTTCTTGCACCAAAAGTTTTGGAGCGACACCAAAAGTTTTGGAGCGGCTCCAAAAGTTTCGGAGCGGCACCAAAAGTTAATGGTCTTGCACCAAAAGTTTTGGAGCGGCACCAAAAGTTTTGGAGCGGCACCAAAAGTTTTGGAGCGGCTCCAAAAGTTTTGGAGCGGCACCAAAAGTTTTGGAGCGGCTCCAAAAGTTTTGGAGCGGCACCAAAAGTTTTGGAGCGGCACCAAAAGTTTATGGTCTTGCACCAAAAGTTTTGGAGCGGCACCAAAAGTTTTGAAGCGGCACCAAAAGTTTTGGAGCGGCACCAAAAGTTTTGGAGCGGCACCAAAAGTTTTGGAGCGGCTCCAAAAGTTTATGGTCTTGCACCAAAAGTTTTGGAGCGGCACCAAAAGTTTTGGAGCGGCTCCAAAAGTTTTGGAGCGGCTCCAAAAGTTTTGGAGCGGCACCAAAAGTTTTGGAGCGGCACCAAAAGTTTTGGAGCGACACCAAAAGTTTATGGTCTTGCACCAAAAGTTTTGGAGCGGCACCAAAAGTTTTGGAGCGGCACCAAAAGTATTGGAGCGGCACCAAATGTTTATGGTCTTGCACCAAAAGTTTTGGAGCGGCACCAAAAGTTTTGGAGCGGCACCAAAAGTTTTGGAGCGGCACCAAAAGTTTATGGTCTTGCACCAAAAGTTTTGGAGCGGCTCCAAAAGTTTATGGTCTTGCACCAAAAGTTTTGGAGCGGCACCAAAAGTTTATGGTCTCGCACCAAAAGTTTATGGTCTTGCACCAAAAGTTTTGGAGCGGCACCAAAAGTTTATGGTCTTGCACCAAAAGTTTTGGAGCGGCACCAAAAGTTTTGGAGCGGCACCAAAAGTTTTGGAGCGGCACCAAAAGTTTTGGAGCGGCACCAAAAGTTTATGGTCTTGCACCAAAAGTTTTGGAGCGGCACCAAAAGTTTTGGAGCGGCACCAAAAGTTTATGGTCTTGCACCAAAAGTTTTGGAGCGGCACCAAAAGTTTATGTTCTTGCACCAAAAGTTTTGGAGCGACACCAAAAGTTTTGGAGCGGCTCCAAAAGTTTCGGAGCGGCACCAAAAGTTAATGGTCTTGCACCAAAAGTTTTGGAGCGGCACCAAAAGTTTTGGAGCGGCACCAAAAGTTTTGGAGCGGCTCCAAAAGTTTTGGAGCGGCACCAAAAGTTTTGGAGCGGCTCCAAAAGTTTTGGAGCGGCACCAAAAGTTTTGGAGCGGCACCAAAAGTTTATGGTCTTGCACCAAAAGTTTTGGAGCGGCACCAAAAGTTTTGAAGCGGCACCAAAAGTTTTGGAGCGGCACCAAAAGTTTTGGAGCGGCACCAAAAGTTTTGGAGCGGCACCAAAAGTTTTGGAGCGGCTCCAAAAGTTTATGGTCTTGCACCAAAAGTTTTGGAGCGGCACCAAAAGTTTTGGAGCGGCTCCAAAAGTTTTGGAGCGGCTCCAAAAGTTTTGGAGCGGCTCCAAAAGTTTTGGAGCGGCACCAAAAGTTTTGGAGCGGCACCAAAAGTTTTGGAGCGACACCAAAAGTTTATGGTCTTGCACCAAAAGTTTTGGAGCGGCACCAAAAGTTTTGGAGCGGCACCAAAAGTTTTGGAGCGGCACCAAAAGTTTTGGAGCGGCACCAAAAGTTTTGGAGCGGCACCAAAAGTTTTGGAGCGGCACCAAAAGTTTATGGTCTTGCACCAAAAGTTTTGGAGCGGCACCAAAAGTTTTGGAGCGGCACCAAAAGTTTTGGAGCGGCTCCAAAAGTTTTGGAGCGGCACCAAAAGTTTTGGAGCGGCTCCAAAAGTTTTGGAGCGGCACCAAAAGTTTTGGAGCGGCACCAAAAGTTTTGGAGCGGCACCAAAAGTTTTGGAGCGGCACCAAAAGTTTATGGTCTTGCACCAAAAGTTTTGGAGCGGCACCAAAAGTTTTGAAGCGGCACCAAAAGTTTTGGAGCGGCACCAAAAGTTTTGGAGCGGCACCAAAAGTTTTGGAGCGGCTCCAAAAGTTTATGGTCTTGCACCAAAAGTTTTGGAGCGGCACCAAAAGTTTTGGAGCGGCTCCAAAAGTTTTGGAGCGGCACCAAAAGTTTTGGAGCGGCACCAAAAGTTTTGGAGCGGCACCAAAAGTTTATGGTCTTGCACCAAAAGTTTTGGAGCGGCACCAAAAGTTTTGGAGCGGCACCAAAAGTTTTGGAGCGGCACCAAAAGTTTTGGAGCGGCACCAAAAGTTTTGGAGCGGCACCAAAAGTTTATGGTCTTGCACCAAAAGTTTTGGAGCGGCACCAAAAGTTTTGGAGCGGCACCAAAAGTATTGGAGCGGCACCAAATGTTTATGGTCTTGCACCAAAAGTTTTGGAGCGGCACCAAAAGTTTTGGAGCGGCACCAAAAGTTTATGGTCTTGCACCAAAAGTTTTGGAGCGGCACCAAAAGTTTTGGAGCGGCACCAAAAGTTTATGTTCTTGCACCAAAAGTTTTGGAGCGACACCAAAATTTTGGAGCGGCTCCAAAAGTTTTGGAGCGGCACCAAAAGTTAATGGTCTTGCACCAAAAGTTTTGGAGCGGCACCAAAAGTTTTGGAGCGGCACCAAAAGTTTTGGAGCGGCTCCAAAAGTTTTGGAGCGGCACCAAAAGTTTTGGAGCGGCACCAAAAGTTTTGGAGCGGCTCCAAAAGTTTATGGTCTTGCACCAAAAGTTTTGGAGCGGCACCAAAAGTTTTGGAGCGGCACCAAAAGTTTTGGAGCGGCTCCAAAAGTTTATGGTCTTGCACCAAAAGTTTTGGAGCGGCACCAAAAGTTTTGGAGCGGCACCAAAAGTTTTGGAGCGGCACCAAAAGTTTATGTTCTTGCACCAAAAGTTTTGGAGCGACACCAAAAGTTTTGGAGCGGCTCCAAAAGTTTTGGAGCGGCACCAAAAGTTAATGGTCTTGCACCAAAAGTTTTGGAGCGGCACCAAAAGTTTTGGAGCGGCACCAAAAGTTTTGGAGCGGCTCCAAAAGTTTTGGAGCGGCACCAAAAGTTTTGGAGCGGCACCAAAAGTTAATGGTCTTGCACCAAAAGTTTTGGAGCGGCACCAAAAGTTTTGGAGCGGCTCCAAAAGTTTTGGAACGGCACCAAAAGTTTTGGAGCGGCACCAAAAGTTTTGGAGCGACACCAAAAGTTTTGGAGCGGCACCAAAAGTTTTGGAGCGGCACCAAAAAATTATGTTCTTGCACCAAAAGTTTTGGAGCGGCACCAAAAGTTTTGGAGCGGCACCAAAAGTTTTGGAGCGGCTCCAAAAGTTTTGGAGCGGCACCAAAAGTTTTGGAGCGGCACCAAAAGTTTTGGAGCGGCACCAAAAGTTTATGGTCTTGCACCAAAAGTTTTGGAGCGGCACCAAAAGTTTTGGAGCGGCACCAAAAGTTTTGGAGCGGCACCAAAAGTTTATGGTCTTGCACCAAAAGTTTTGGAGCGGCACCAAAAGTTTTGGAGCGGCACCAAAAGTTTTGGAGCGGCTCCAAAAGTTTTGGAGCGGCACCAAAAGTTTTGGAGCGGCTCCAAAAGTTTTGGAGCGGCACCAAAAGTTTTGGAGCGGCTCCAAAAGTTTTGGAGCGGCACCAAAAGTTTTGGAGCGGCTCCAAAAGTTTTGGAGCGGCACCAAAAGTTTTGGAGCGGCACCAAAAGTTTATGGTCTTGCACCAAAAGTTTTGGAGCGGCACCAAAAGTTTTGAAGCGGCACCAAAAGTTTTGGAGCGGCACCAAAAGTTTTGGAGCGGCACCAAAAGTTTTGGAGCGACACCAAAAGTTTTGGAGCGGCTCCAAAAGTTTATGGTCTTGCACCAAAAGTTTTGGAGCGGCACCAAAAGTTTTGGAGCGGCTCCAAAAGTTTTGGAGCGGCTCCAAAAGTTTTGGAGCGGCACCAAAAGTTTTGGAGCGGCACCAAAAGTTTATGGTCTTGCACCAAAAGTTTTGGAGCGGCACCAAAAGTTAATGGTCTTGCACCAAAAGTTTTGGAGCGGCACCAAAAGTTTTGGAGCGGCTCCAAAAGTTTATGGTCTTGCACCAAAAGTTTTGGAGCGGCACCAAAAGTTTATGGTCTCGCACCAAAAGTTTTGGAGCGGCACCAAAAGTTTTGGAGCGGCACCAAAAGTTTTGGAGCGGCACCAAAAGTTTTGGAGCGGCACCAAAAGTTTTGGAGCGGCACCAAAAGTTTTGGAGCGGCTCCAAAAGTTTTGGAGCGGCTCCAAAAGTTTTGGAGCAGCACCAAAAGTTTTGGAGCGGCACCAAAAGTTTTGGAGCGGCACCAAAAGTTTTGGAGCGGCACCAAAAGTTTATGGTCTTGCACCAAAAGTTTTGGAGCGGCACCAAAAGTTTTGGAGCGGCACCAAAAGTTTATGGTCTTGCACCAAAAGTTTTGGAGCGGCACCAAAAGTTTATGTTCTTGCACCAAAAGTTTTGGAGCGACACCAAAAGTTTTGGAGCGGCTCCAAAAGTTTCGGAGCGGCACCAAAAGTTAATGGTCTTGCACCAAAAGTTTTGGAGCGGCACCAAAAGTTTTGGAGCGGCACCAAAAGTTTTGGAGCGGCTCCAAAAGTTTTGGAGCGGCACCAAAAGTTTTGGAGCGGCTCCAAAAGTTTTGGAGCGGCACCAAAAGTTTTGGAGCGGCACCAAAAGTTTATGGTCTTGCACCAAAAGTTTTGGAGCGGCACCAAAAGTTTTGAAGCGGCACCAAAAGTTTTGGAGCGGCACCAAAAGTTTTGGAGCGGCTCCAAAAGTTTATGGTCTTGCACCAAAAGTTTTGGAGCGGCACCAAAAGTTTTGGAGCGGCTCCAAAAGTTTTGGAGCGGCTCCAAAAGTTTTGGAGCGGCACCAAAAGTTTTGGAGCGGCACCAAAAGTTTTGGAGCGACACCAAAAGTTTATGGTCTTGCACCAAAAGTTTTGGAGCGGCACCAAAAGTTTTGGAGCGGCACCAAAAGTATTGGAGCGGCACCAAATGTTTATGGTCTTGCACCAAAAGTTTTGGAGCGGCACCAAAAGTTTTGGAGCGGCACCAAAAGTTTTGGAGCGGCACCAAAAGTTTATGGTCTTGCACCAAAAGTTTTGGAGCGGCACCAAAAGTTTTGGAGCGGCACCAAAAGTTAATGGTCTTGCACCAAAAGTTTTGGAGCGGCACCAAAAGTTTTGGAGCGGCTCCAAAAGTTTATGGTCTTGCACCAAAAGTTTTGGAGCGGCACCAAAAGTTTATGGTCTCGCACCAAAAGTTTTGGAGCGGCACCAAAAGTTTTGGAGCGGCACCAAAAGTTTTGGAGCGGCACCAAAAGTTTTGGAGCGGCACCAAAAGTTTATGGTCTTGCACCAAAAGTTTTGGAGCGGCACCAAAAGTTTATGGTCTTGCACCAAAAGTTTTGGAGCGGCACCAAAAGTTTTGGAGCGGCACCAAAAGTTTTGGAGCGGCACCAAAAGTTTTGGAGCGGCACCAAAAGTTTATGGTCTTGCACCAAAAGTTTTGGAGCGGCACCAAAAGTTTTGGAGCGGCACCAAAAGTTTATGGTCTTGCACCAAAAGTTTTGGAGCGGCACCAAAAGTTTATGTTCTTGCACCAAAAGTTTTGGAGCGACACCAAAAGTTTTGGAGCGGCTCCAAAAGTTTCGGAGCGGCACCAAAAGTTAATGGTCTTGCACCAAAAGTTTTGGAGCGGCACCAAAAGTTTTGGAGCGGCACCAAAAGTTTTGGAGCGGCTCCAAAAGTTTTGGAGCGGCACCAAAAGTTTTGGAGCGGCTCCAAAAGTTTTGGAGCGGCACCAAAAGTTTTGGAGCGGCACCAAAAGTTTATGGTCTTGCACCAAAAGTTTTGGAGCGGCACCAAAAGTTTTGAAGCGGCACCAAAAGTTTTGGAGCGGCACCAAAAGTTTTGGAGCGGCACCAAAAGTTTTGGAGCGGCACCAAAAGTTTTGGAGCGGCTCCAAAAGTTTATGGTCTTGCACCAAAAGTTTTGGAGCGGCACCAAAAGTTTTGGAGCGGCTCCAAAAGTTTTGGAGCGGCTCCAAAAGTTTTGGAGCGGCTCCAAAAGTTTTGGAGCGGCACCAAAAGTTTTGGAGCGGCACCAAAAGTTTTGGAGCGACACCAAAAGTTTATGGTCTTGCACCAAAAGTTTTGGAGCGGCACCAAAAGTTTTGGAGCGGCACCAAAAGTTTTGGAGCGGCACCAAAAGTTTTGGAGCGGCACCAAAAGTTTTGGAGCGGCACCAAAAGTTCATGGTCTTGCACCAAAAGTTTTGGAGCGGCACCAAAAGTTTTGGAGCGGCACCAAAAGTTTTGGAGCGGCTCCAAAAGTTTTGGAGCGGCACCAAAAGTTTTGGAGCGGCTCCAAAAGTTTTGGAGCGGCACCAAAAGTTTTGGAGCGGCACCAAAAGTTTTGGAGCGGCTCCAAAAGTTTTGGAGCGGCTCCAAAAGTTTTGGAGCGGCACCAAAAGTTTTGGAGCGGCACCAAAAGTTTATGGTCTTGCACCAAAAGTTTTGGAGCGGCACCAAAAGTTTTGAAGCGGCACCAAAAGTTTTGGAGCGGCACCAAAAGTTTTGGAGCGGCACCAAAAGTTTTGGAGCGGCTCCAAAAGTTTATGGTCTTGCACCAAAAGTTTTGGAGCGGCACCAAAAGTTTTGGAGCGGCTCCAAAAGTTTTGGAGCGGCACCAAAAGTTTTGGAGCGGCTCCAAAAGTTTTGGAGCGGCACCAAAAGTTTTGGAGCGGCACCAAAAGTTTTGGAGCGGCTCCAAAAGTTTTGGAGCGGCTCCAAAAGTTTTGGAGCGGCACCAAAAGTTTTGGAGCGGCACCAAAAGTTTATGGTCTTGCACCAAAAGTTTTGGAGCGGCACCAAAAGTTTTGAAGCGGCACCAAAAGTTTTGGAGCGGCACCAAAAGTTTTGGAGCGGCACCAAAAGTTTTGGAGCGGCTCCAAAAGTTTATGGTCTTGCACCAAAAGTTTTGGAGCGGCACCAAAAGTTTTGGAGCGGCTCCAAAAGTTTTGGAGCGGCACCAAAAGTTTTGGAGCGGCACCAAAAGTTTTGGAGCGACACCAAAAGTTTATGGTCTTGCACCAAAAGTTTTGGAGCGGCACCAAAAGTTTTGGAGCGGCACCAAAAGTTTTGGAGCGGCACCAAAAGTTTTGGAGCGGCACCAAAAGTTTTGGAGCGGCACCAAAAGTTCATGGTCTTGCACCAAAAGTTTTGGAGCGGCACCAAAAGTTTTGGAGCGGCACCAAAAGTTTTGGAGCGGCTCCAAAAGTTTTGGAGCGGCACCAAAAGTTTTGGAGCGGCTCCAAAAGTTTTGGAGCGGCACCAAAAGTTTTGGAGCGGCACCAAAAGTTTTGGAGCGGCTCCAAAAGTTTTGGAGCGGCTCCAAAAGTTTTGGAGCGGCACCAAAAGTTTTGGAGCGGCACCAAAAGTTTATGGTCTTGCACCAAAAGTTTTGGAGCGGCACCAAAAGTTTTGAAGCGGCACCAAAAGTTTTGGAGCGGCACCAAAAGTTTTGGAGCGGCACCAAAAGTTTTGGAGCGGCTCCAAAAGTTTATGGTCTTGCACCAAAAGTTTTGGAGCGGCACCAAAAGTTTTGGAGCGGCTCCAAAAGTTTTGGAGCGGCACCAAAAGTTTTGGAGCGGCACCAAAAGTTTTGGAGCGGCACCAAAAGTTTATGGTCTTGCACCAAAAGTTTTGGAGCGGCACCAAAAGTTTTGGAGCGGCACCAAAAGTTTTGGAGCGGCACCAAAAGTTTTGGAGCGGCACCAAAAGTTTTGGAGCGGCACCAAAAGTTTATGGTCTTGCACCAAAAGTTTTGGAGCGGCACCAAAAGTTTTGGAGCGGCACCAAAAGTATTGGAGCGGCACCAAATGTTTATGGTCTTGCACCAAAAGTTTTGGAGCGGCACCAAAAGTTTTGGAGCGGCACCAAAAGTTTATGGTCTTGCACCAAAAGTTTTGGAGCGGCACCAAAAGTTTTGGAGCGGCACCAAAAGTTTATGTTCTTGCACCAAAAGTTTTGGAGCGACACCAAAATTTTGGAGCGGCTCCAAAAGTTTTGGAGCGGCACCAAAAGTTAATGGTCTTGCACCAAAAGTTTTGGAGCGGCACCAAAAGTTTTGGAGCGGCACCAAAAGTTTTGGAGCGGCTCCAAAAGTTTTGGAGCGGCACCAAAAGTTTTGGAGCGGCACCAAAAGTTTTGGAGCGGCACCAAAAGTTTTGGAGCGGCTCCAAAAGTTTATGGTCTTGCACCAAAAGTTTTGGAGCGGCACCAAAAGTTTTGGAGCGGCACCAAAAGTTTTGGAGCGGCACCAAAAGTTTATGTTCTTGCACCAAAAGTTTTGGAGCGACACCAAAAGTTTTGGAGCGGCTCCAAAAGTTTTGGAGCGGCACCAAAAGTTAATGGTCTTGCACCAAAAGTTTTGGAGCGGCACCAAAAGTTTTGGAGCGGCACCAAAAGTTTTGGAGCGGCTCCAAAAGTTTTGGAGCGGCACCAAAAGTTTTGGAGCGGCACCAAAAGTTAATGGTCTTGCACCAAAAGTTTTGGAGCGGCACCAAAAGTTTTGGAGCGGCTTGGAGCGGCACCAAAAATTTTGGAGCGGCTCCAAAAGTTTTGGAGCGGCTCCAAAAGTTTATGGTCTTGCACCAAAAGTTTTGGAGCGGCACCAAAAGTTTTGGAGCGGCACCAAAAGTTTTGGAGCGGCACCAAAAGTTTTGGAGCGGCACCAAAAGTTTTGGAGCGGCACCAAAAGTTCATGGTCTTGCACCAAAAGTTTTGGAGCGGCACCAAAAGTTTTGGAGCGGCACCAAAAGTTTTGGAGCGGCTCCAAAAGTTTTGGAGCGGCACCAAAAGTTTTGGAGCGGCTCCAAAAGTTTTGGAGCGGCACCAAAAGTTTTGGAGCGGCACCAAAAGTTTTGGAGCGGCTCCAAAAGTTTTGGAGCGGCTCCAAAAGTTTTGGAGCGGCACCAAAAGTTTTGGAGCGGCACCAAAAGTTTATGGTCTTGCACCAAAAGTTTTGGAGCGGCACCAAAAGTTTTGAAGCGGCACCAAAAGTTTTGGAGCGGCACCAAAAGTTTTGGAGCGGCACCAAAAGTTTTGGAGCGGCTCCAAAAGTTTATGGTCTTGCACCAAAAGTTTTGGAGCGGCACCAAAAGTTTTGGAGCGGCTCCAAAAGTTTTGGAGCGGCACCAAAAGTTTTGGAGCGGCACCAAAAGTTTTGGAGCGGCACCAAAAGTTTATGGTCTTGCACCAAAAGTTTTGGAGCGGCACCAAAAGTTTTGGAGCGGCACCAAAAGTTTTGGAGCGGCACCAAAAGTTTTGGAGCGGCACCAAAAGTTTTGGAGCGGCACCAAAAGTTTATGGTCTTGCACCAAAAGTTTTGGAGCGGCACCAAAAGTTTTGGAGCGGCACCAAAAGTTTTGGAGCGGCACCAAAAGTTTTGGAGCGGCACCAAAAGTTTTGGAGCGGCACCAAAAGTTTTGGAGCGGCACCAAAAGTTTTGGAGCGGCTCCAAAAGTTTATGGTCTTGCACCAAAAGTTTTGGAGCGGCTCCAAAAGTTTTGGAGCGGCACCAAAAGTTTTGGAGCGGCACCAAAAGTTTTGGAGCGGCACCAAAAGTTTTGGAGCGGCACCAAAAGTTTTGGAGCGGCTCCAAAAGTTTTGGAGCGGCACCAAAAGTTTTGGAGCGGCACCAAAAGTTTTGGAGCGGCACCAAAAGTTTTGGAGCGGCACCAAAAGTTTTGGAGCGGCACCAAAAGTTTTGGAGCGGCTCCAAAAGTTTTGGAGCGGCACCAAAAGTTTTGGAGCGGCACCAAAAGTTTTGGAGCGGCACCAAAAGTTTATGGTCTTGCACCAAAAGTTTTGGAGCGGCACCAAAAGTTTTGGAGCGGCACCAAAAGTTTTGGAGCGGCACCAAAAGTTTTGGAGCGGCTCCAAAAGTTTATGGTCTTGCACCAAAAGTTTTGGAGCGGCACCAAAAGTTTTGGAGCGGCACAAAAAGTTTTGGAGCGGCACCAAAAGTTTTGGAGCGGCACCAAAAGTTTTGGAGCGGCACCAAAAGTTTTGGAGCGGCACCAAAAGTTTTGGAGCGGCACCAAAAGTTTTGGAGCGGCTCCAAAAGTTTATGGTCTTGCACCAAAAGTTTTGGAGCGGCACCAAAAGTTTTGGAGCGGCTCCAAAAGTTTTGGAGCGGCACCAAAAGTTTTGGAGCGGCACCAAAAGTTTTGGAGCGGCACCAAAAGTTTTGGAGCGGCTCCAAAAGTTTTGGAGCGGCACCAAAAGTTTTGGAGCGGCACCAAAAGTTTTGGAGCGGCACCAAAAGTTTTGGAGCGGCACCAAAAGTTTTGGAGCGGCACCAAAAGTTTTGGAGCGGCTCCAAAAGTTTTGGAGCGGCACCAAAAGTTTTGGAGCGGCACCAAAAGTTTTGGAGCGGCACCAAAAGTTTATGGTCTTGCACCAAAAGTTTTGGAGCGGCACCAAAAGTTTTGGAGCGGCACCAAAAGTTTTGGAGCGGCACCAAAAGTTTTGGAGCGGCACCAAAAGTTTTGGAGCGGCACCAAAAGTTTATGGTCTTGCACCAAAAGTTTTGGAGCGGCACCAAAAGTTTTGGAGCGGCACCAAAAGTTTTGGAGCGGCTCCAAAAGTTTTGGAGCGGCACCAAAAGTTTTGGAGCGGCACCAAAAGTTTATGGTCTTGCACCAAAAGTTTTGGAGCGGCACCAAAAGTTTTGAAGCGGCACCAAAAGTTTTGGAGCGGCACCAAAAGTTTTGGAGCGGCACCAAAAGTTTTGGAGCGGCACCAAAAGTTTTGGAGCGGCTCCAAAAGTTTATGGTCTTGCACCAAAAGTTTTGGAGCGGCACCAAAAGTTTTGGAGCGGCTCCAAAAGTTTTGGAGCGGCACCAAAAGTTTTGGAGCGGCACCAAAAGTTTTGGAGCGGCACCAAAAGTTTATGGTCTTGCACCAAAAGTTTTGGAGCGGCACCAAAAGTTTTGGAGCGGCACCAAAAGTTTTGGAGCGGCACCAAAAGTTTTGGAGCGGCACCAAAAGTTTTGGAGCGGCACCAAAAGTTTTGGAGCGGCTCCAAAAGTTTTGGAGCGGCACCAAAAGTTTTGGAGCGGCACCAAAAGTTTATGGTCTCGCACCAAAAGTTTTGGAGCGGCACCAAAAGTTTTGGAGCGGCACCAAAAGTATTGGAGCGGCACCAAATGTTTATGGTCTTGCACCAAAAGTTTTGGAGCGGCACCAAAAGTTTTGGAGCGGCATTAAAAGTTTATGGTCTTGCACCAAAAGTTTTGGAGCGGCACCAAAAGTTTTGGAGCGGCACCAAAAGTTAATGGTCTTGCACCAAAAGTTTTGGAGCGGCACCAAAAGTTTTGGAGCGGCACCAAAAGTTTTGGAGCGGCTCCAAAAGTTTTGGAGCGGCACCAAAAGTTTTGGAGCGGCACCAAAAGTTTTGGAGCGGCTCCAAAAGTTTATGGTCTTGCACCAAAAGTTTTGGAGCGGCACCAAAAGTTTATGGTCTCGCACCAAAAGTTTTGGAGCGGCACCAAAAGTTTTGGAGCGGCACCAAAAGTTTTGGAGCGGCACCAAAAGTTTATGGTCTTGCACCAAAAGTTTTGGAGCGGCACCAAAAGTTTATGGTCTTGCACCAAAAGTTTTGGAGCGGCACCAAAAGTTTTGGAGCGGCACCAAAAGTTTTGGAGCGGCACCAAAAGTTTTGGAGCGGCACCAAAAGTTTATGGTCTTGCACCAAAAGTTTTGGAGCGGCACCAAAAGTTTTGGAGCGGCACCAAAAGTTTTGGAGCGGCTCCAAAAGTTTTGGAGCGGCTCCAAAAGTTTATGGTCTTGCACCAAAAGTTTTGGAGCGGCACCAAAAGTTTATGGTCTCGCACCAAAAGTTTTGGAGCGGCACCAAAAGTTTTGGAGCGGCACCAAAAGTTTTGGAGCGGCACCAAAAGTTTTGGAGCGGCACCAAAAGTTAATGGTCTTGCACCAAAAGTTTTGGAGCGGCACCAAAAGTTTTGGAGCGGCTCCAAAAGTTTTGGAGCGGCACCAAAAGTTTTGGAGCGGCACCAAAAGTTTTGGAGCGGCACCAAAAGTTTTGGAGCGGCACCAAAAGTTTTGGAGCGGCTCCAAAAGTTTTGGAGCGGCACCAAAAGTTTTGGAGCGGCTCCAAAAGTTTTGGAGCGGCACCAAAAGTTTTGGAGCGGCACCAAAAGTTTTGGAGCGGCTCCAAAAGTTTATGGTCTTGCACCAAAAGTTTTGGAGCGGCACCAAAAGTTTATGGTCTCGCACCAAAAGTTTTGGAGCGGCACCAAAAGTTTTGGAGCGGCACCAAAAGTTTTGGAGCGGCACCAAAAGTTTTGGAGCGGCACCAAAAGTTTATGGTCTTGCACCAAAAGTTTTGGAGCGGCACCAAAAGTTTATGGTCTTGCACCAAAAGTTTTGGAGCGGCACCAAAAGTTTTGGAGCGGCACCAAAAGTTTTGGAGCGGCACCAAAAGTTTTGGAGCGGCACCAAAAGTTTATGGTCTTGCACCAAAAGTTTTGGAGCGGCACCAAAAGTTTTGGAGCGGCACCAAAAGTTTTGGAGCGGCTCCAAAAGTTTTGGAGCGGCTCCAAAAGTTTATGGTCTTGCACCAAAAGTTTTGGAGCGGCACCAAAAGTTTATGGTCTCGCACCAAAAGTTTTGGAGCGGCACCAAAAGTTTTGGAGCGGCACCAAAAGTTTTGGAGCGGCACCAAAAGTTAATGGTCTTGCACCAAAAGTTTTGGAGCGGCACCAAAAGTTTTGGAGCGGCTCCAAAAGTTTTGGAGCGGCACCAAAAGTTTTGGAGCGGCACCAAAAGTTTTGGAGCGGCACCAAAAGTTTTGGAGCGGCTCCAAAAGTTTTGGAGCGGCACCAAAAGTTTTGGAGCGGCTCCAAAAGTTTTGGAGCGGCACCAAAAGTTTTGGAGCGGCACCAAAAGTTTTGGAGCGGCTCCAAAAGTTTATGGTCTTGCACCAAAAGTTTTGGAGCGGCACCAAAAGTTTATGGTCTCGCACCAAAAGTTTTGGAGCGGCACCAAAAGTTTTGGAGCGGCACCAAAAGTTTTGGAGCGGCACCAAAAGTTTTGGAGCGGCACCAAAAGTTAATGGTCTTGCACCAAAAGTTTTGGAGCGGCACCAAAAGTTTTGGAGCGGCTCCAAAAGTTTTGGAGCGGCACCAAAAGTTTTGGAGCGGCACCAAAAGTTTTGGAGCGGCTCCAAAAGTTTATGGTCTTGCACCAAAAGTTTTGGAGCGGCACCAAAAGTTTTGGAGCGGCACCAAAAGTTAATGGTCTTGCACCAAAAGTTTTGGAGCGGCTCCAAAAGTTTTGGAGCGGCACCAAAAGTTTTGGAGCGGCACCAAAAGTTTATGGTCTTGCACCAAACGTTTTGGAGCGGCACCAAAAGTTTTGGAGCGGCACCAAAAGTTTTGGAGCGGCACCAAAAGTTTATGGTCTTGCACCAAAAGTTTTGGAGCGGCACCAAAAGTTTTGGAGCGGCACCAAAAGTTTATGTTCTTGCACCAAAAGTTTTGGAGCGACACCAAAAGTTTTGGAGCGGCTCCAAAAGTTTTGGAGCGGCACCAAAAGTTAATGGTCTTGCACCAAAAGTTTTGGAGCGGCACCAAAAGTTTTGGAGCGGCACCAAAAGTTTTGGAGCGGCTCCAAAAGTTTTGGAGCGGCACCAAAAGTTTTGGAGCGGCTCCAAAAGTTTTGGAGCGGCACCAAAAGTTTTGGAGCGGCACCAAAAGTTTTGGAGCGGCACCAAAAGTTTTGGAGCGGCACCAAAAGTTTTGGAGCGGCTCCAAAAGTTTTGGAGCGGCACCAAAAGTTTTGGAGCGGCACCAAAAGTTTTGGTGGAGCGGCACCAAAAGTTTTGGAGCGACACCAAAAGTTTATGGTCTTGCACCAAAAGTTTTGGAGCGGCACCAAAAGTTTCGGAGCGGCACCAAAAGTTTTGGAGCGGCACCAAAAGTTTTGGAGCGGCACCAAAAGTTTTGGAGCGGCACCAAAAGTTTTGGAGCGGCACCAAAAGTTTATGGTCTTGCACCAAAAGTTTTGGAGCGGCACCAAAAGTTTTGGAGCGGCACCAAAAGTTTTGGAGCGGCTCCAAAAGTTTTGGAGCGGCACCAAAAGTTTTGGAGCGGCTCCAAAAGTTTTGGAGCGGCACCAAAAGTTTTGGAGCGGCACCAAAAGTTTTGGAGCGGCTCCAAAAGTTTTGGAGCGGCACCAAAAGTTTTGGAGCGGCACCAAAAGTTTATGGTCTTGCACCAAAAGTTTTGGAGCGGCACCAAAAGTTTTGAAGCGGCACCAAAAGTTTTGGAGCGGCACCAAAAGTTTTGGAGCGGCACCAAAAGTTTTGGAGCGGCACCAAAAGTTTTGGAGCGGCTCCAAAAGTTTATGGTCTTGCACCAAAAGTTTTGGAGCGGCACCAAAAGTTTTGGAGCGGCTCCAAAAGTTTTGGAGCGGCACCAAAAGTTTTGGAGCGGCACCAAAAGTTTTGGAGCGGCACCAAAAGTTTATGGTCTTGCACCAAAAGTTTTGGAGCGGCACCAAAAGTTTTGGAGCGGCACCAAAAGTTTTGGAGCGGCACCAAAAGTTTTGGAGCGGCACCAAAAGTTTTGGAGCGGCACCAAAAGTTTATGGTCTTGCACCAAAAGTTTTGGAGCGGCACCAAAAGTTTTGGAGCGGCACCAAAAGTATTGGAGCGGCACCAAATGTTTATGGTCTTGCACCAAAAGTTTTGGAGCGGCACCAAAAGTTTTGGAGCGGCATTAAAAGTTTATGGTCTTGCACCAAAAGTTTTGGAGCGGCACCAAAAGTTTTGGAGCGGCACCAAAAGTTAATGGTCTTGCACCAAAAATTTGGAGCGGCACCAAAAGTTTTGGAGCGGCACCAAAAGTTTTGGAGCGGCTCCAAAAGTTTTGGAGCGGCACCAAAAGTTTTGGAGCGGCACCAAAAGTTTTGGAGCGGCTCCAAAAGTTTATGGTCTTGCACCAAAAGTTTTGGAGCGGCACCAAAAGTTTATGGTCTCGCACCAAAAGTTTTGGAGCGGCACCAAAAGTTTTGGAGCGGCACCAAAAGTTTTGGAGCGGCACCAAAAGTTTTGGAGCGGCACCAAAAGTTTATGGTCTTGCACCAAAAGTTTTGGAGCGGCACCAAAAGTTTATGGTCTTGCACCAAAAGTTTTGGAGCGGCACCAAAAGTTTTGGAGCGGCACCAAAAGTTTTGGAGCGGCACCAAAAGTTTTGGAGCGGCACCAAAAGTTTATGGTCTTGCACCAAAAGTTTTGGAGCGGCACCAAAAGTTTTGGAGCGGCACCAAAAGTTTTGGAGCGGCTCCAAAAGTTTTGGAGCGGCTCCAAAAGTTTATGGTCTTGCACCAAAAGTTTTGGAGCGGCACCAAAAGTTTATGGTCTCGCACCAAAAGTTTTGGAGCGGCACCAAAAGTTTTGGAGCGGCACCAAAAGTTTTGGAGCGGCACCAAAAGTTTTGGAGCGGCACCAAAAGTTAATGGTCTTGCACCAAAAGTTTTGGAGCGGCACCAAAAGTTTTGGAGCGGCTCCAAAAGTTTTGGAGCGGCACCAAAAGTTTTGGAGCGGCACCAAAAGTTTTGGAGCGGCACCAAAAGTTTTGGAGCGGCTCCAAAAGTTTTGGAGCGGCACCAAAAGTTTTGGAGCGGCTCCGAAAGTTTTGGAGCGGCACCAAAAGTTTTGGAGCGGCACCAAAAGTTTTGGAGCGGCTCCAAAAGTTTATGGTCTTGCACCAAAAGTTTTGGAGCGGCACCAAAAGTTTATGGTCTCGCACCAAAAGTTTTGGAGCGGCACCAAAAGTTTTGGAGCGGCACCAAAAGTTTTGGAGCGGCACCAAAAGTTAATGGTCTTGCACCAAAAGTTTTGGAGCGGCACCAAAAGTTTTGGAGCGGCTCCAAAAGTTTTGGAGCGGCACCAAAAGTTTTGGAGCGGCACCAAAAGTTAATGGTCTTGCACCAAAAGTTTTGGAGCGGCTCCAAAAGTTTTGGAGCGGCACCAAAAGTTTTGGAGCGGCACCAAAAGTTTATGGTCTTGCACCAAACGTTTTGGAGCGGCACCAAAAGTTTTGGAGCGGCACCAAAAGTTTTGGAGCGGCACCAAAAGTTTTGGAGCGGCTCCAAAAGTTTTGGAGCGGCACCAAAAGTTTTGGAGCGGCACCAAAAGTTTTGGAGCGGCTCCAAAAGTTTATGGTCTTGCACCAAAAGTTTTGGAGCGGCACCAAAAGTTTATGGTCTCGCACCAAAAGTTTTGGAGCGGCACCAAAAGTTTTGGAGCGGCACCAAAAGTTTTGGAGCGGCACCAAAAGTTTTGGAGCGGCACCAAAAGTTTATGGTCTTGCACCAAAAGTTTTGGAGCGGCACCAAAAGTTTATGGTCTTGCACCAAAAGTTTTGGAGCGGCACCAAAAGTTTTGGAGCGGCACCAAAAGTTTTGGAGCGGCACCAAAAGTTTTGGAGCGGCACCAAAAGTTTATGGTCTTGCACCAAAAGTTTTGGAGCGGCACCAAAAGTTTTGGAGCGGCACCAAAAGTTTTGGAGCGGCTCCAAAAGTTTTGGAGCGGCTCCAAAAGTTTATGGTCTTGCACCAAAAGTTTTGGAGCGGCACCAAAAGTTTATGGTCTCGCACCAAAAGTTTTGGAGCGGCACCAAAAGTTTTGGAGCGGCACCAAAAGTTTTGGAGCGGCACCAAAAGTTTTGGAGCGGCACCAAAAGTTAATGGTCTTGCACCAAAAGTTTTGGAGCGGCACCAAAAGTTTTGGAGCGGCTCCAAAAGTTTTGGAGCGGCACCAAAAGTTTTGGAGCGGCACCAAAAGTTTTGGAGCGGCACCAAAAGTTTTGGAGCGGCTCCAAAAGTTTTGGAGCGGCACCAAAAGTTTTGGAGCGGCTCCGAAAGTTTTGGAGCGGCACCAAAAGTTTTGGAGCGGCACCAAAAGTTTTGGAGCGGCTCCAAAAGTTTATGGTCTTGCACCAAAAGTTTTGGAGCGGCACCAAAAGTTTATGGTCTCGCACCAAAAGTTTTGGAGCGGCACCAAAAGTTTTGGAGCGGCACCAAAAGTTAATGGTCTTGCACCAAAAGTTTTGGAGCGGCACCAAAAGTTTTGGAGCGGCTCCAAAAGTTTTGGAGCGGCACCAAAAGTTTTGGAGCGGCACCAAAAGTTAATGGTCTTGCACCAAAAGTTTTGGAGCGGCTCCAAAAGTTTTGGAGCGGCACCAAAAGTTTTGGAGCGGCACCAAAAGTTTATGGTCTTGCACCAAACGTTTTGGAGCGGCACCAAAAGTTTTGGAGCGGCACCAAAAGTTTTGGAGCGGCACCAAAAGTTTATGGTCTTGCACCAAAAGTTTTGGAGCGGCACCAAAAGTTTTGGAGCGGCACCAAAAGTTTATGTTCTTGCACCAAAAGTTTTGGAGCGACACCAAAAGTTTTGGAGCGGCTCCAAAAGTTTTGGAGCGGCACCAAAAGTTAATGGTCTTGCACCAAAAGTTTTGGAGCGGCACCAAAAGTTTTGGAGCGGCACCAAAAGTTTTGGAGCGGCTCCAAAAGTTTTGGAGCGGCACCAAAAGTTTTGGAGCGGCTTCAAAAGTTTTGGAGCGGCACCAAAAGTTTTGGAGCGGCACCAAAAGTTAATGGTCTTGCACCAAAAGTTTTGGAGCGGCACCAAAAGTTTTGGAGCGGCACCAAAAGTTTATGTTCTTGCACCAAAAGTTTTGGAGCGACACCAAAAGTTTTGGAGCGGCACCAAAAGTTAATGGTCTTGCACCAAAAGTTTTGGAGCGGCACCAAAAGTTTTGGAGCGGCACCAAAAGTTTTGGAGCGGCTCCAAAAGTTTTGGAGCGGCACCAAAAGTTTTGGAGCGGCACCAAAAGTTTTGGAGCGGCTCCAAAAGTTAATGGTCTTGCACCAAAAGTTTTGGAGCGGCTCCAAAAGTTTTGGAGCGGCACCAAAAGTTTTGGAGCGGCACCAAAAGTTTATGGTCTTGCACCAAAAGTTTTGGAGCGGCACCAAAAGTTTTGGAGCGGCACCAAAAGTTAATGGTCTTGCACCAAAAGTTTTGGAGCGGCTCCAAAAGTTTTGGAGCGCCACCAAAAGTTTTGGAGCGGCTCCAAAAGTTTTGGAGCGCCACCAAAAGTTTTGGAGCGGCACCAAAAGTTTTGGAGCGGCACCAAAAGTTTTGGAGCGGCACCAAAAGTTTTGGAGCGGCACCAAAAGTTTTGGAGCGGCACCAAAAGTTTTGGAGCGGCACCAAAAGTTTTGGAGCGGCACCAAAAGTTTTGGAGCGGCACCAAAAGTTTTGGAGCGGCACCAAAAGTTTTGGAGCGGCTCCAAAAGTTTATGTTCTTGCACCAAAAGTTTTGGAGCGGCTCCAAAAGTTTATGTTCTTGCACCAAAAGTTTTGGAGCGGCACCAAAAGTTTATGGTCTTGCACCAAAAGTTTTGGAGCGGCACCAAAAGTTTTGGAGCGGCACCAAAAGTTTATGGTCTTGCACCAAAAGTTTTGGAGCGGCACCAAAAGTTTTGGAGCGGCACCAAAAGTTTATGTTCTTGCACCAAAAGTTTTGGAGCGACACCAAAAGTTTTGGAGCGGCACCAAAAGTTGATGGTCTTGCACCAAAAGTTTTGGAGCGGCACCAAAAGTTTTGGAGCGGCACCAAAAGTTTTGGAGCGGCTCCAAAAGTTTTGGAGCGGCACCAAAAGTTTTGGAGCGGCTCCAAAAGTTTTGGAGCGGCACCAAAAGTTTTGGAGCGGCACCAAAAGTTAATGGTCTTGCACCAAAAGTTTTGGAGCGGCACCAAAAGTTTATGTTCTTGCACCAAAAGTTTTGGAGCGACACCAAAAGTTTTGGAGCGGCTCCAAAAGTTTTGGAGCGGCACCAAAAGTTAATGGTCTTGCACCAAAAGTTTTGGAGCGGCACCAAAAGTTTTGGAGCGGCACCAAAAGTTTTGGAGCGGCTCCAAAAGTTTTGGAGCGGCACCAAAAGTTTTGGAGCGGCACCAAAAGTTTTGGAGCGGCTCCAAAAGTTTATGGTCTTGCACCAAAAGTTTTGGAGCGGCACCAAAAGTTTTGGAGCGGCACCAAAAGTTAATGGTCTTGCACCAAAAGTTTTGGAGCGGCACCAAAAGTTTTGGAGCGGCACCAAAAGTTTATGGTCTTGCACCAAAAGTTTTGGAGCGGCACCAAAAGTTTTGGAGCGGCACCAAAAGTTTATGGTCTTGCACCAAAAGTTTTGGAGCGGCTCCAAAAGTTTTGGAGCGGCACCAAAAGTTTTGGAGCGACACCAAAAGTTTTGGAGCGGCTCCAAAAGTTTTGGAGCGGCACCAAAAGTTAATGGTCTTGCACCAAAAGTTTTGGAGCGGCACCAAAAGTTTTGGAGCGGCACCAAAAGTTTTGGAGCGGCACCAAAAGTTTATGTTCTTGCACCAAAAGTTTTGGAGCGACACCAAAAGTTTTGGAGCGGCTCCAAAAGTTTTGGAGCGGCACCAAAAGTTAATGGTCTTGCACCAAAAGTTTTGGAGCGGCACCAAAAGTTTTGGAGCGGCACCAAAAGTTTTGGAGCGGCTCCAAAAGTTTTGGAGCGGCACCAAAAGTTTTGGAGCGGCTCCAAAAGTTTATGGTCTTGCACCAAAAGTTTTGGAGCGGCACCAAAAGTTTTGGAGCGGCACCAAAAGTTAATGGTCTTGCACCAAAAGTTTTGGAGCGGCACCAAAAGTTTTGGAGCGGCACCAAAAGTTTATGGTCTTGCACCAAAAGTTTTGGAGCGGCACCAAAAGTTTTGGAGCGGCACCAAAAGTTTATGGTCTTGCACCAAAAGTTTTGGAGCGGCTCCAAAAGTTTTGGAGCGGCACCAAAAGTTTTGGAGCGGCACCAAAAGTTTTGGAGCGGCTCCAAAAGTTTTGGAGCGCCACCAAAAGTTTTGGAGCGGCACCAAAAGTTTT
Source organism: Caenorhabditis doughertyi (assembly GCA_963572265.1). NCBI lineage: Eukaryota > Metazoa > Nematoda > Chromadorea > Rhabditida > Rhabditidae > Caenorhabditis > Caenorhabditis doughertyi. The sequence continues at coordinate 15,574,630 of OY751556.1, read as the reverse complement.
GGAGCGGCACCAAAAGTTTTGGAGCGGCTCCAAAAGTTTTGGAGCGGCACCAAAAGTTTTGGAGCGGCACCAAAAGTTTATGGTCTTGCACCAAAAGTTTATGGTCTTGCACCAAAAGTTTTGGAGCGGCACCAAAAGTTTTGGAGCGGCACCAAAAGTTTTGGAGCGGCACCAAAAGTTTTGGAGCGGCACCAAAAGTTTTGGAGCGGCACCAAAAGTTTTGGAGCGGCTCCAAAAGTTTTGGAGCGGCACCAAAAGTTTTGGAGCGGCACCAAAAGTTTATGTTCTTGCACCAAAAGTTTTGGAGCGACACCAAAAGTTTTGGAGCGGCTCCAAAAGTTTTGGAGCGGCACCAAAAGTTTATGGTCTCGCACCAAAAGTTTTGGAGCGGCACCAAAGGTTTTGGAGCGGCACCAAAAGTTTTGGAGCGGCACCAAAAGTTTTGGAGCGGCACCAAAAGTTTATGGTCTTGCACCAAAAGTTTTGGAGCGGCACCAAAAGTTTATGGTCTTGCACCAAAAGTTTTGGAGCGGCACCAAAAGTTTTGGAGCGGCACCAAAAGTTTTGGAGCGGCACCAAAAGTTTTGGAGCGGCTCCAAAAGTTTTGGAGCGGCTCCAAAAGTTTTGGAGCGGCACCAAAAGTTTTGGAGCGGCACCAAAAGTTTTGGAGCGGCACCAAAAGTTTTGGAGCGGCACCAAAAGTTTATGGTCTTGCACCAAAAGTTTATGGTCTTGCACCAAAAGTTTTGGAGCGGCACCAAAAGTTTTGGAGCGGCACCAAAAGTTTATGGTCTTGCACCAAAAGTTTTGGAGCGGCACCAAAAGTTTATGTTCTTGCACCAAAAGTTTTGGAGCGACACCAAAAGTTTTGGAGCGGCTCCAAAAGTTTTGGAGCGGCACCAAAAGTTAATGGTCTTGCACCAAAAGTTTTGGAGCGGCACCAAAAGTTTTGGAGCGGCACCAAAAGTTTTGGAGCGGCACCAAAAGTTTTGGAGCGGCTCCAAAAGTTTTGGAGCGGCACCAAAAGTTTTGGAGCGGCTCCAAAAGTTTTGGAGCGGCACCAAAAGTTTTGGAGCGGCACCAAAAGTTTATGGTCTTGCACCAAAAGTTTTGGAGCGGCACCAAAAGTTTTGAAGCGGCACCAAAAAATTTGGAGCGGCACCAAAAGTTTTGGAGCGGCACCAAAAGTTTTGGAGCGGCACCAAAAGTTTTGGAGCGGGTCCAAAAGTTTATGGTCTTGCACCAAAAGTTTTGGAGCGGCACCAAAAGTTTTGGAGCGGCTCCAAAAGTTTTGGAGCGGCTCCAAAAGTTTTGGAGCGGCACCAAAAGTTTTGGAGCGGCACCAAAAGTTTTGGAGCGGCACCAAAAGTTTTGGAGCGGCACCAAAAGTTTTAGAGCGGCACCAAAAGTTTTGGAGCGGCTCCAAAAGTTTATGGTCTTGCACCAAAAGTTTTGGAGCGGCACCAAAAGTTTTGGAGCGGCACCAAAAGTTAATGGTCTTGCACCAAAAGTTTTGGAGCGGCACCAAAAGTTTTGGAGCGGCTCCAAAAGTTTATGGTCTTGCACCAAAAGTTTTGGAGCGGCACCAAAAGTTTATGGTCTCGCACCAAAAGTTTTGGAGCGGCACCAAAAGTTTTGGAGCGGCACCAAAAGTTTTGGAGCGGCACCAAAAGTTTTGGAGCGGCACCAAAAGTTTTGGAGCGGCACCAAAAGTTTTGGAGCGGCACCAAAAGTTTATGGTCTTGCACCAAAAGTTTATGGTCTTGCACCAAAAGTTTTGGAGCGGCACCAAAAGTTTTGGAGCGGCACCAAAAGTTTATGGTCTTGCACCAAAAGTTTATGTTCTTGCACCAAAAGTTTTGGAGCGACACCAAAAGTTTTGGAGCGGCTCCAAAAGTTTTGGAGCGGCACCAAAAGTTAATGGTCTTGCACCAAAAGTTTTGGAGCGGCACCAAAAGTTTTGGAGCGGCACCAAAAGTTTTGGAGCGGCACCAAAAGTTTTGGAGCGGCTCCAAAAGTTTTGGAGCGGCACCAAAAGTTTTGGAGCGGCTCCAAAAGTTTTGGAGCGGCACCAAAAGTTTTGGAGCGGCACCAAAAGTTTATGGTCTTGCACCAAAAGTTTTGGAGCGGCACCAAAAGTTTTGAAGCGGCACCAAAAAATTTGGAGCGGCACCAAAAGTTTTGGAGCGGCACCAAAAGTTTTGGAGCGGCACCAAAAGTTTTGGAGCGGGTCCAAAAGTTTATGGTCTTGCACCAAAAGTTTTGGAGCGGCACCAAAAGTTTTGGAGCGGCTCCAAAAGTTTTGGAGCGGCTCCAAAAGTTTTGGAGCGGCACCAAAAGTTTTGGAGCGGCACCAAAAGTTTTGGAGCGGCACCAAAAGTTTTGGAGCGGCACCAAAAGTTTTAGAGCGGCACCAAAAGTTTTGGAGCGGCTCCAAAAGTTTATGGTCTTGCACCAAAAGTTTTGGAGCGGCACCAAAAGTTTTGGAGCGGCACCAAAAGTTAATGGTCTTGCACCAAAAGTTTTGGAGCGGCACCAAAAGTTTTGGAGCGGCTCCAAAAGTTTATGGTCTTGCACCAAAAGTTTTGGAGCGGCACCAAAAGTTTATGGTCTCGCACCAAAAGTTTTGGAGCGGCACCAAAAGTTTTGGAGCGGCACCAAAAGTTTATGGTCTTGCACCAAAAGTTTTGGAGCGGCACCAAAAGTTTTGGAGCGGCACCAAAAGTTTTGGAGCGGCACCAAAAGTTTTGGAGCGGCACCAAAAGTTTATGGTCTTGCACCAAAAGTTTTGGAGCGGCACCAAAAGTTTTGGAGCGGCACCAAAAGTTTATGGTCTTGCACCAAAAGTTTTGGAGCGGCACCAAAAGTTTATGTTCTTGCACCAAAAGTTTTGGAGCGACACCAAAAGTTTTGGAGCGGCACCAAAAGTTAATGGTCTTGCACCAAAAGTTTTGGAGCGGCACCAAAAGTTTTGGAGCGGCACCAAAAGTTTTGGAGCGGCTCCAAAAGTTTTGGAGCGGCACCAAAAGTTTTGGAGCGGCTCCAAAAGTTTTGGAGCGGCACCAAAAGTTTTGGAGCGGCACCAAAAGTTTATGGTCTTGCACCAAAAGTTTTGGAGCGGCACCAAAAGTTTTGAAGCGGCACCAAAAGTTTTGGAGCGGCACCAAAAGTTTTGGAGCGGCACCAAAAGTTTTGGAGCGGCTCCAAAAGTTTATGGTCTTGCACCAAAAGTTTTGGAGCGGCACCAAAAGTTTTGGAGCGGCTCCAAAAGTTTTGGAGCGGCACCAAAAGTTTTGGAGCGGCACCAAAAGTTTTGGAGCGGCACCAAAAGTTTATGGTCTTGCACCAAAAGTTTTGGAGCGGCACCAAAAGTTTTGGAGCGGCACCAAAAGTTTTGGAGCGGCACCAAAAGTTTTGGAGCGGCACCAAAAGTTTTGGAGCGGCACCAAAAGTTTTGGAGCGGCACCAAAAGTTTATGGTCTTGCACCAAAAGTTTTGGAGCGGCACCAAAAGTTTTGGAGCGGCACCAAAAGTTTTGGAGCGGCACCAAAAGTATTGGAGCGGCACCAAATGTTTATGGTCTTGCACCAAAAGTTTTGGAGCGGCACCAAAAGTTTTGGAGCGGCTCCAAAAGTTTTGGAGCGGCTCCAAAAGTTTTGGAGCGGCACCAAAAGTTTTGGAGCGGCACCAAAAGTTTTGGAGCGACACCAAAAGTTTATGGTCTTGCACCAAAAGTTTTGGAGCGGCACCAAAAGTTTTGGAGCGGCACCAAAAGTTTTGGAGCGGCACCAAAAGTTTTGGAGCGGCACCAAAAGTTTATGGTCTTGCACCAAAAGTTTTGGAGCGGCACCAAAAGTTTTGGAGCGGCACCAAAAGTTTTGGAGCGGCTCCAAAAGTTTTGGAGCGGCACCAAAAGTTTTGGAGCGGCTCCAAAAGTTTTGGAGCGGCACCAAAAGTTTTGGAGCGGCACCAAAAGTTTTGGAGCGGCTCCAAAAGTTTTGGAGCGGCTCCAAAAGTTTTGGAGCGGCACCAAAAGTTTTGGAGCGGCACCAAAAGTTTATGGTCTCGCACCAAAAGTTTTGGAGCGGCACCAAAAGTTTTGAAGCGGCACCAAAAGTTTTGGAGCGGCACCAAAAGTTTTGGAGCGGCACCAAAAGTTTTGGAGCGGCACCAAAAGTTTTGGAGCGGCTCCAAAAGTTTATGGTCTTGCACCAAAAGTTTTGGAGCGGCACCAAAAGTTTTGGAGCGGCTCCAAAAGTTTTGGAGCGGCACCAAAAGTTTTGGAGCGGCACCAAAAGTTTTGGAGCGGCACCAAAAGTTTATGGTCTTGCACCAAAAGTTTTGGAGCGGCACCAAAAGTTTTGGAGCGGCACCAAAAGTTTTGGAGCGGCACCAAAAGTTTTGGAGCGGCACCAAAAGTTTTGGAGCGGCACCAAAAGTTTTGGAGCGGCACCAAAAGTTTTGGAGCGGCACCAAAAGTTTTGGAGCGGCACCAAAAGTTTTGGAGCGGCACCAAAAGTTTATGGTCTTGCACCAAAAGTTTTGGAGCGGCACCAAAAGTTTTGGAGCGGCACCAAAAGTATTGGAGCGGCACCAAATGTTTATGGTCTTGCACCAAAAGTTTTGGAGCGGCACCAAAAGTTTTGGAGCGGCACCAAAAGTTTTGGAGCGGCACCAAAAGTTTATGGTCTTGCACCAAAAGTTTTGGAGCGGCACCAAAAGTTAATGGTCTTGCACCAAAAGTTTTGGAGCGGCACCAAAAGTTTATGGTCTCGCACCAAAAGTTTTGGAGCGGCACCAAAAGTTTTGGAGCGGCACCAAAAGTTTTGGAGCGGCACCAAAAGTTTTGGAGCGGCACCAAAAGTTTTGGAGCGGCACCAAAAGTTTTGGAGCGGCACCAAAAGTTTTGGAGCGGCACCAAAAGTTTTGGAGCGGCTCCAAAAGTTTTGGAGCGGCACCAAAAGTTTTGGAGCGGCACCAAAAGTTTATGGTCTTGCACCAAAAGTTTTGGAGCGGCACCAAAAGTTTTGAAGCGGCACCAAAAGTTTTGGAGCGGCACCAAAAGTTTTGGAGCGGCACCAAAAGTTTTGGAGCGGCTCCAAAAGTTTATGGTCTTGCACCAAAAGTTTTGGAGCGGCACCAAAAGTTTTGGAGCGGCTCCAAAAGTTTTGGAGCGGCACCAAAAGTTTTGGAGCGGCACCAAAAGTTTTGGAGCGGCACCAAAAGTTTATGGTCTTGCACCAAAAGTTTTGGAGCGGCACCAAAAGTTTTGGAGCGGCACCAAAAGTTTTGGAGCGGCACCAAAAGTTTTGGAGCGGCACCAAAAGTTTTGGAGCGGCACCAAAAGTTTTGGAGCGGCACCAAAAGTTTATGGTCTTGCACCAAAAGTTTTGGAGCGGCACCAAAAGTTTTGGAGCGGCACCAAAAGTATTGGAGCGGCACCAAATGTTTATGGTCTTGCACCAAAAGTTTTGGAGCGGCACCAAAAGTTTTGGAGCGGCACCAAAAGTTTTGGAGCGGCACCAAAAGTTTTGGAGCGGCACCAAAAGTTTTGGAGCGGCACCAAAAGTTTATGGTCTTGCACCAAAAGTTTTGGAGCGGCACCAAAAGTTAATGGTCTTGCACCAAAAGTTTTGGAGCGGCACCAAAAGTTTTGGAGCGGCTCCAAAAGTTTATGGTCTTGCACCAAAAGTTTTGGAGCGGCACCAAAAGTTTATGGTCTCGCACCAAAAGTTTTGGAGCGGCACCAAAAGTTTTGGAGCGGCACCAAAAGTTTTGGAGCGGCACCAAAAGTTTATGGTCTCGCACCAAAAGTTTTGGAGCGGCACCAAAAGTTTTGGAGCGGCTCCAAAAGTTTTGGAGCGGCTCCAAAAGTTTTGGAGCAGCACCAAAAGTTTTGGAGCGGCACCAAAAGTTTTGGAGCGGCACCAAAAGTTTTGGAGCGGCACCAAAAGTTTATGGTCTTGCACCAAAAGTTTTGGAGCGGCACCAAAAGTTTTGGAGCGGCACCAAAAGTTTATGGTCTTGCACCAAAAGTTTTGGAGCGGCACCAAAAGTTTATGTTCTTGCACCAAAAGTTTTGGAGCGACACCAAAAGTTTTGGAGCGGCTCCAAAAGTTTCGGAGCGGCACCAAAAGTTAATGGTCTTGCACCAAAAGTTTTGGAGCGGCACCAAAAGTTTTGGAGCGGCACCAAAAGTTTTGGAGCGGCTCCAAAAGTTTTGGAGCGGCACCAAAAGTTTTGGAGCGGCTCCAAAAGTTTTGGAGCGGCACCAAAAGTTTTGGAGCGGCACCAAAAGTTTATGGTCTTGCACCAAAAGTTTTGGAGCGGCACCAAAAGTTTTGAAGCGGCACCAAAAGTTTTGGAGCGGCACCAAAAGTTTTGGAGCGGCACCAAAAGTTTTGGAGCGGCTCCAAAAGTTTATGGTCTTGCACCAAAAGTTTTGGAGCGGCACCAAAAGTTTTGGAGCGGCTCCAAAAGTTTTGGAGCGGCTCCAAAAGTTTTGGAGCGGCACCAAAAGTTTTGGAGCGGCACCAAAAGTTTTGGAGCGACACCAAAAGTTTATGGTCTTGCACCAAAAGTTTTGGAGCGGCACCAAAAGTTTTGGAGCGGCACCAAAAGTATTGGAGCGGCACCAAATGTTTATGGTCTTGCACCAAAAGTTTTGGAGCGGCACCAAAAGTTTTGGAGCGGCACCAAAAGTTTATGGTCTTGCACCAAAAGTTTTGGAGCGGCACCAAAAGTTTTGGAGCGGCACCAAAAGTTAATGGTCTTGCACCAAAAGTTTTGGAGCGGCACCAAAAGTTTTGGAGCGGCACCAAAAGTTTTGGAGCGGCACCAAAAGTTTTGGAGCGGCACCAAAAGTTTATGGTCTTGCACCAAAAGTTTTGGAGCGGCACCAAAAGTTTATGGTCTTGCACCAAAAGTTTTGGAGCGGCACCAAAAGTTTTGGAGCGGCACCAAAAGTTTTGGAGCGGCACCAAAAGTTTTGGAGCGGCACCAAAAGTTTATGGTCTTGCACCAAAAGTTTTGGAGCGGCACCAAAAGTTTTGGAGCGGCACCAAAAGTTTTGGAGCGGCACCAAAAGTTTTGGAGCGACACCAAAAGTTTATGGTCTTGCACCAAAAGTTTTGGAGCGGCACCAAAAGTTTTGGAGCGGCACCAAAAGTTTTGGAGCGGCACCAAAAGTTTATGGTCTTGCACCAAAAGTTTTGGAGCGGCACCAAAAGTTTTGGAGCGGCACCAAAAGTTTTGGAGCGGCTCCAAAAGTTTTGGAGTGGCACCAAAAGTTTTGGAGCGGCTCCAAAAGTTTTGGAGCGGCACCAAAAGTTTTGGAGCGGCACCAAAAGTTTTGGAGCGGCTCCAAAAGTTTTGGAGCGGCTCCAAAAGTTTTGGAGCGGCACCAAAAGTTTTGGAGCGGCACCAAAAGTTTATGGTCTTGCACCAAAAGTTTTGGAGCGGCACCAAAAGTTTTGAAGCGGCACCAAAAGTTTTGGAGCGGCACCAAAAGTTTTGGAGCGGCACCAAAAGTTTTGGAGCGGCTCCAAAAGTTTTGGAGCGGCACCAAAAGTTTTGGAGCGGCACCAAAAGTTTTGGAGCGGCACCAAAAGTTTATGTTCTTGCACCAAAAGTTTTGGAGCGACACCAAAAGTTTTGGAGCGGCTCCAAAAGTTTATGGTCTTGCACCAAAAGTTTTGGAGCGGCACCAAAAGTTTATGTTCTTGCACCAAAAGTTTTGGAGCGACACCAAAAGTTTTGGAGCGGCTCCAAAAGTTTCGGAGCGGCACCAAAAGTTAATGGTCTTGCACCAAAAGTTTTGGAGCGGCACCAAAAGTTTTGGAGCGGCACCAAAAGTTTTGGAGCGGCTCCAAAAGTTTTGGAGCGGCACCAAAAGTTTTGGAGCGGCTCCAAAAGTTTTGGAGCGGCACCAAAAGTTTTGGAGCGGCACCAAAAGTTTATGGTCTTGCACCAAAAGTTTTGGAGCGGCACCAAAAGTTTTGAAGCGGCACCAAAAGTTTTGGAGCGGCACCAAAAGTTTTGGAGCGGCACCAAAAGTTTTGGAGCGGCACCAAAAGTTTTGGAGCGGCTCCAAAAGTTTATGGTCTTGCACCAAAAGTTTTGGAGCGGCACCAAAAGTTTTGGAGCGGCTCCAAAAGTTTTGGAGCGGCTCCAAAAGTTTTGGAGCGGCTCCAAAAGTTTTGGAGCGGCACCAAAAGTTTTGGAGCGGCACCAAAAGTTTTGGAGCGACACCAAAAGTTTATGGTCTTGCACCAAAAGTTTTGGAGCGGCACCAAAAGTTTTGGAGCGGCACCAAAAGTTTTGGAGCGGCACCAAAAGTTTTGGAGCGGCACCAAAAGTTTATGGTCTTGCACCAAAAGTTTTGGAGCGGCACCAAAAGTTTTGGAGCGGCACCAAAAGTTTTGGAGCGGCTCCAAAAGTTTTGGAGTGGCACCAAAAGTTTTGGAGCGGCTCCAAAAGTTTTGGAGCGGCACCAAAAGTTTTGGAGCGGCACCAAAAGTTTTGGAGCGGCTCCAAAAGTTTTGGAGCGGCTCCAAAAGTTTTGGAGCGGCACCAAAAGTTTTGGAGCGGCACCAAAAGTTTATGGTCTTGCACCAAAAGTTTTGGAGCGGCACCAAAAGTTTTGAAGCGGCACCAAAAGTTTTGGAGCGGCACCAAAAGTTTTGGAGCGGCACCAAAAGTTTTGGAGCGGCTCCAAAAGTTTATGGTCTTGCACCAAAAGTTTTGGAGCGGCACCAAAAGTTTTGGAGCGGCTCCAAAAGTTTTGGAGCGGCACCAAAAGTTTTGGAGCGGCACCAAAAGTTTTGGAGCGGCACCAAAAGTTTATGGTCTTGCACCAAAAGTTTTGGAGCGGCACCAAAAGTTTTGGAGCGGCACCAAAAGTTTTGGAGCGGCACCAAAAGTTTTGGAGCGGCACCAAAAGTTTATGGTCTTGCACCAAAAGTTTTGGAGCGGCACCAAAAGTTTTGGAGCGGCACCAAAAGTATTGGAGCGGCACCAAATGTTTATGGTCTTGCACCAAAAGTTTTGGAGCGGCACCAAAAGTTTTGGAGCGGCACCAAAAGTTTATGGTCTTGCACCAAAAGTTTTGGAGCGGCACCAAAAGTTTTGGAGCGGCACCAAAAGTTTATGTTCTTGCACCAAAAGTTTTGGAGCGACACCAAAATTTTGGAGCGGCTCCAAAAGTTTTGGAGCGGCACCAAAAGTTAATGGTCTTGCACCAAAAGTTTTGGAGCGGCACCAAAAGTTTTGGAGCGGCACCAAAAGTTTTGGAGCGGCTCCAAAAGTTTTGGAGCGGCACCAAAAGTTTTGGAGCGGCACCAAAAGTTTTGGAGCGGCTCCAAAAGTTTATGGTCTTGCACCAAAAGTTTTGGAGCGGCACCAAAAGTTTTGGAGCGGCACCAAAAGTTTATGGTCTTGCACCAAAAGTTTTGGAGCGGCACCAAAAGTTTTGGAGCGGCACCAAAAGTTTTGGAGCGGCACCAAAAGTTTATGTTCTTGCACCAAAAGTTTTGGAGCGACACCAAAAGTTTTGGAGCGGCTCCAAAAGTTTTGGAGCGGCACCAAAAGTTAATGGTCTTGCACCAAAAGTTTTGGAGCGGCACCAAAAGTTTTGGAGCGGCACCAAAAGTTTTGGAGCGGCTCCAAAAGTTTTGGAGCGGCTCCAAAAGTTTTGGAGCGGCACCAAAAGTTTTGGAGCGGCACCAAAAGTTAATGGTCTTGCACCAAAAGTTTTGGAGCGGCACCAAAAGTTTTGGAGCGGCTCCAAAAGTTTTGGAACGGCACCAAAAGTTTTGGAGCGGCACCAAAAGTTTTGGAGCGACACCAAAAGTTTTGGAGCGGCACCAAAAGTTTTGGAGCGGCACCAAAAAATTATGTTCTTGCACCAAAAGTTTTGGAGCGGCACCAAAAGTTTTGGAGCGGCACCAAAAGTTTTGGAGCGGCTCCAAAAGTTTTGGAGCGGCACCAAAAGTTTTGGAGCGGCACCAAAAGTTTTGGAGCGGCACCAAAAGTTTATGGTCTTGCACCAAAAGTTTTGGAGCGGCACCAAAAGTTTTGGAGCGGCACCAAAAGTTTTGGAGCGGCACCAAAAGTTTATGGTCTTGCACCAAAAGTTTTGGAGCGGCACCAAAAGTTTTGGAGCGGCACCAAAAGTTTTGGAGCGGCTCCAAAAGTTTTGGAGCGGCACCAAAAGTTTTGGAGCGGCTCCAAAAGTTTTGGAGCGGCACCAAAAGTTTTGGAGCGGCACCAAAAGTTTATGGTCTTGCACCAAAAGTTTTGGAGCGGCACCAAAAGTTTTGAAGCGGCACCAAAAGTTTTGGAGCGGCACCAAAAGTTTTGGAGCGGCACCAAAAGTTTTGGAGCGACACCAAAAGTTTTGGAGCGGCTCCAAAAGTTTATGGTCTTGCACCAAAAGTTTTGGAGCGGCACCAAAAGTTTTGGAGCGGCTCCAAAAGTTTTGGAGCGGCTCCAAAAGTTTTGGAGCGGCACCAAAAGTTTTGGAGCGGCACCAAAAGTTTTGGAGCGGCACCAAAAGTTTATGGTCTTGCACCAAAAGTTTTGGAGCGGCACCAAAAGTTAATGGTCTTGCACCAAAAGTTTTGGAGCGGCACCAAAAGTTTTGGAGCGGCTCCAAAAGTTTATGGTCTTGCACCAAAAGTTTTGGAGCGGCACCAAAAGTTTATGGTCTCGCACCAAAAGTTTTGGAGCGGCACCAAAAGTTTTGGAGCGGCACCAAAAGTTTTGGAGCGGCACCAAAAGTTTTGGAGCGGCACCAAAAGTTTTGGAGCGGCACCAAAAGTTTTGGAGCGGCTCCAAAAGTTTTGGAGCGGCTCCAAAAGTTTTGGAGCAGCACCAAAAGTTTTGGAGCGGCACCAAAAGTTTTGGAGCGGCACCAAAAGTTTTGGAGCGGCACCAAAAGTTTATGGTCTTGCACCAAAAGTTTTGGAGCGGCACCAAAAGTTTTGGAGCGGCACCAAAAGTTTATGGTCTTGCACCAAAAGTTTTGGAGCGGCACCAAAAGTTTATGTTCTTGCACCAAAAGTTTTGGAGCGACACCAAAAGTTTTGGAGCGGCTCCAAAAGTTTCGGAGCGGCACCAAAAGTTAATGGTCTTGCACCAAAAGTTTTGGAGCGGCACCAAAAGTTTTGGAGCGGCACCAAAAGTTTTGGAGCGGCTCCAAAAGTTTTGGAGCGGCACCAAAAGTTTTGGAGCGGCTCCAAAAGTTTTGGAGCGGCACCAAAAGTTTTGGAGCGGCACCAAAAGTTTATGGTCTTGCACCAAAAGTTTTGGAGCGGCACCAAAAGTTTTGAAGCGGCACCAAAAGTTTTGGAGCGGCACCAAAAGTTTTGGAGCGGCTCCAAAAGTTTATGGTCTTGCACCAAAAGTTTTGGAGCGGCACCAAAAGTTTTGGAGCGGCTCCAAAAGTTTTGGAGCGGCTCCAAAAGTTTTGGAGCGGCACCAAAAGTTTTGGAGCGGCACCAAAAGTTTTGGAGCGACACCAAAAGTTTATGGTCTTGCACCAAAAGTTTTGGAGCGGCACCAAAAGTTTTGGAGCGGCACCAAAAGTATTGGAGCGGCACCAAATGTTTATGGTCTTGCACCAAAAGTTTTGGAGCGGCACCAAAAGTTTTGGAGCGGCACCAAAAGTTTTGGAGCGGCACCAAAAGTTTATGGTCTTGCACCAAAAGTTTTGGAGCGGCACCAAAAGTTAATGGTCTTGCACCAAAAGTTTTGGAGCGGCACCAAAAGTTTTGGAGCGGCTCCAAAAGTTTATGGTCTTGCACCAAAAGTTTTGGAGCGGCACCAAAAGTTTATGGTCTCGCACCAAAAGTTTTGGAGCGGCACCAAAAGTTTTGGAGCGGCACCAAAAGTTTTGGAGCGGCTCCAAAAGTTTATGGTCTTGCACCAAAAGTTTTGGAGCGGCACCAAAAGTTTTGGAGCGGCTCCAAAAGTTTTGGAGCGGCTCCAAAAGTTTTGGAGCGGCACCAAAAGTTTTGGAGCGGCACCAAAAGTTTTGGAGCGACACCAAAAGTTTATGGTCTTGCACCAAAAGTTTTGGAGCGGCACCAAAAGTTTTGGAGCGGCACCAAAAGTATTGGAGCGGCACCAAATGTTTATGGTCTTGCACCAAAAGTTTTGGAGCGGCACCAAAAGTTTTGGAGCGGCACCAAAAGTTTTGGAGCGGCACCAAAAGTTTATGGTCTTGCACCAAAAGTTTTGGAGCGGCACCAAAAGTTAATGGTCTTGCACCAAAAGTTTTGGAGCGGCACCAAAAGTTTTGGAGCGGCTCCAAAAGTTTATGGTCTTGCACCAAAAGTTTTGGAGCGGCACCAAAAGTTTATGGTCTCGCACCAAAAGTTTTGGAGCGGCACCAAAAGTTTTGGAGCGGCACCAAAAGTTTTGGAGCGGCACCAAAAGTTTTGGAGCGGCACCAAAAGTTTATGGTCTTGCACCAAAAGTTTTGGAGCGGCACCAAAAGTTTATGGTCTTGCACCAAAAGTTTTGGAGCGGCACCAAAAGTTTTGGAGCGGCACCAAAAGTTTTGGAGCGGCACCAAAAGTTTTGGAGCGGCACCAAAAGTTTATGGTCTTGCACCAAAAGTTTTGGAGCGGCACCAAAAGTTTTGGAGCGGCACCAAAAGTTTATGGTCTTGCACCAAAAGTTTTGGAGCGGCACCAAAAGTTTATGTTCTTGCACCAAAAGTTTTGGAGCGACACCAAAAGTTTTGGAGCGGCACCAAAAGTATTGGAGCGGCACCAAATGTTTATGGTCTTGCACCAAAAGTTTTGGAGCGGCACCAAAAGTTTTGGAGCGGCACCAAAAGTTTTGGAGCGGCACCAAAAGTTTATGGTCTTGCACCAAAAGTTTTGGAGCGGCACCAAAAGTTAATGGTCTTGCACCAAAAGTTTTGGAGCGGCACCAAAAGTTTTGGAGCGGCTCCAAAAGTTTATGGTCTTGCACCAAAAGTTTTGGAGCGGCACCAAAAGTTTATGGTCTCGCACCAAAAGTTTTGGAGCGGCACCAAAAGTTTTGGAGCGGCACCAAAAGTTTTGGAGCGGCACCAAAAGTTTTGGAGCGGCACCAAAAGTTTATGGTCTTGCACCAAAAGTTTTGGAGCGGCACCAAAAGTTTATGGTCTTGCACCAAAAGTTTTGGAGCGGCACCAAAAGTTTTGGAGCGGCACCAAAAGTTTTGGAGCGGCACCAAAAGTTTTGGAGCGGCACCAAAAGTTTATGGTCTTGCACCAAAAGTTTTGGAGCGGCACCAAAAGTTTTGGAGCGGCACCAAAAGTTTATGGTCTTGCACCAAAAGTTTTGGAGCGGCACCAAAAGTTTATGTTCTTGCACCAAAAGTTTTGGAGCGACACCAAAAGTTTTGGAGCGGCTCCAAAAGTTTCGGAGCGGCACCAAAAGTTAATGGTCTTGCACCAAAAGTTTTGGAGCGGCACCAAAAGTTTTGGAGCGGCACCAAAAGTTTTGGAGCGGCTCCAAAAGTTTTGGAGCGGCACCAAAAGTTTTGGAGCGGCTCCAAAAGTTTTGGAGCGGCACCAAAAGTTTTGGAGCGGCACCAAAAGTTTATGGTCTTGCACCAAAAGTTTTGGAGCGGCACCAAAAGTTTTGAAGCGGCACCAAAAGTTTTGGAGCGGCACCAAAAGTTTTGGAGCGGCACCAAAAGTTTTGGAGCGGCACCAAAAGTTTTGGAGCGGCTCCAAAAGTTTATGGTCTTGCACCAAAAGTTTTGGAGCGGCACCAAAAGTTTTGGAGCGGCTCCAAAAGTTTTGGAGCGGCTCCAAAAGTTTTGGAGCGGCTCCAAAAGTTTTGGAGCGGCACCAAAAGTTTTGGAGCGGCACCAAAAGTTTTGGAGCGACACCAAAAGTTTATGGTCTTGCACCAAAAGTTTTGGAGCGGCACCAAAAGTTTTGGAGCGGCACCAAAAGTTTTGGAGCGGCACCAAAAGTTTTGGAGCGGCACCAAAAGTTTTGGAGCGGCACCAAAAGTTTATGGTCTTGCACCAAAAGTTTTGGAGCGGCACCAAAAGTTTTGGAGCGGCACCAAAAGTTTTGGAGCGGCTCCAAAAGTTTTGGAGCGGCACCAAAAGTTTTGGAGCGGCTCCAAAAGTTTTGGAGCGGCACCAAAAGTTTTGGAGCGGCACCAAAAGTTTTGGAGCGGCTCCAAAAGTTTTGGAGCGGCTCCAAAAGTTTTGGAGCGGCACCAAAAGTTTTGGAGCGGCACCAAAAGTTTATGGTCTTGCACCAAAAGTTTTGGAGCGGCACCAAAAGTTTTGAAGCGGCACCAAAAGTTTTGAAGCGGCACCAAAAGTTTTGGAGCGGCACCAAAAGTTTTGGAGCGGCACCAAAAGTTTTGGAGCGGCTCCAAAAGTTTATGGTCTTGCACCAAAAGTTTTGGAGCGGCACCAAAAGTTTTGGAGCGGCTCCAAAAGTTTTGGAGCGGCACCAAAAGTTTTGGAGCGGCACCAAAAGTTTTGGAGCGGCACCAAAAGTTTATGGTCTTGCACCAAAAGTTTTGGAGCGGCACCAAAAGTTTTGGAGCGGCACCAAAAGTTTTGGAGCGGCACCAAAAGTTTTGGAGCGGCACCAAAAGTTTATGGTCTTGCACCAAAAGTTTTGGAGCGGCACCAAAAGTTTTGGAGCGGCACCAAAAGTATTGGAGCGGCACCAAATGTTTATGGTCTTGCACCAAAAGTTTTGGAGCGGCACCAAAAGTTTTGGAGCGGCACCAAAAGTTTATGGTCTTGCACCAAAAGTTTTGGAGCGGCACCAAAAGTTTTGGAGCGGCACCAAAAGTTTATGTTCTTGCACCAAAAGTTTTGGAGCGACACCAAAATTTTGGAGCGGCTCCAAAAGTTTTGGAGCGGCACCAAAAGTTAATGGTCTTGCACCAAAAGTTTTGGAGCGGCACCAAAAGTTTTGGAGCGGCACCAAAAGTTTTGGAGCGGCTCCAAAAGTTTTGGAGCGGCACCAAAAGTTTTGGAGCGGCACCAAAAGTTTTGGAGCGGCTCCAAAAGTTTATGGTCTTGCACCAAAAGTTTTGGAGCGGCACCAAAAGTTTTGGAGCGGCACCAAAAGTTTTGGAGCGGCTCCAAAAGTTTATGGTCTTGCACCAAAAGTTTTGGAGCGGCACCAAAAGTTTTGGAGCGGCACCAAAAGTTTTGGAGCGGCACCAAAAGTTTATGTTCTTGCACCAAAAGTTTTGGAGCGACACCAAAAGTTTTGGAGCGGCTCCAAAAGTTTTGGAGCGGCACCAAAAGTTAATGGTCTTGCACCAAAAGTTTTGGAGCGGCACCAAAAGTTTTGGAGCGGCACCAAAAGTTTTGGAGCGGCTCCAAAAGTTTTGGAGCGGCACCAAAAGTTTTGGAGCGGCACCAAAAGTTAATGGTCTTGCACCAAAAGTTTTGGAGCGGCACCAAAAGTTTTGGAGCGGCTCCAAAAGTTTTGGAGCGGCTCCAAAAGTTTTGGAGCGGCACCAAAAGTTTTGGAGCGGCTCCAAAAGTTTTGGAACGGCACCAAAAGTTTTGGAGCGGCACCAAAAGTTTTGGAGCGACACCAAAAGTTTTGGAGCGGCACCAAAAGTTTTGGAGCGGCACCAAAAAATTATGTTCTTGCACCAAAAGTTTTGGAGCGGCACCAAAAGTTTTGGAGCGGCACCAAAAGTTTTGGAGCGGCTCCAAAAGTTTTGGAGCGGCACCAAAAGTTTTGGAGCGGCACCAAAAGTTTTGGAGCGGCACCAAAAGTTTATGGTCTTGCACCAAAAGTTTTGGAGCGGCACCAAAAGTTTTGGAGCGGCACCAAAAGTTTTGGAGCGGCACCAAAAGTTTATGGTCTTGCACCAAAAGTTTTGGAGCGGCACCAAAAGTTTTGGAGCGGCACCAAAAGTTTTGGAGCGGCTCCAAAAGTTTTGGAGCGGCACCAAAAGTTTTGGAGCGGCTCCAAAAGTTTTGGAGCGGCACCAAAAGTTTTGGAGCGGCACCAAAAGTTTATGGTCTTGCACCAAAAGTTTTGGAGCGGCACCAAAAGTTTTGAAGCGGCACCAAAAGTTTTGGAGCGGCACCAAAAGTTTTGGAGCGGCACCAAAAGTTTTGGAGCGACACCAAAAGTTTTGGAGCGGCTCCAAAAGTTTATGGTCTTGCACCAAAAGTTTTGGAGCGGCACCAAAAGTTTTGGAGCGGCTCCAAAAGTTTTGGAGCGGCTCCAAAAGTTTTGGAGCGGCACCAAAAGTTTTGGAGCGGCACCAAAAGTTTTGGAGCGACACCAAAAGTTTATGGTCTTGCACCAAAAGTTTTGGAGCGGCACCAAAAGTTTTGGAGCGGCACCAAAAGTTTTGGAGCGGCACCAAAAGTTTATGGTCTTGCACCAAAAGTTTTGGAGCGGCACCAAAAGTTTTGGAGCGGCACCAACAGTTTTGGAGCGGCACCAAAAGTTTTGGAGCGGCTCCAAAAGTTTTGGAGCGGCACCAAAAGTTTTGGAGCGGCACCAAAAGTTTTGGAGCGGCTCCAAAAGTTTTGGAGCGGCTCCAAAAGTTTTGGAGCGGCTCCAAAAGTTTTGGAGCGGCACCAAAAGTTTTGGAGCGGCACCAAAAGTTTATGGTCTTGCACCAAAAGTTTTGGAGCGGCACCAAAAGTTTTGAAGCGGCACCAAAAGTTTTGGAGCGGCACCAAAAGTTTTGGAGCGGCACCAAAAGTTTTGGAGCGGCTCCAAAAGCTTTGGAGCGGCACCAAAAGTTTTGGAGCGGCTCCAAAAGTTTTGGAGCGGCACCAAAAGTTTTGGAGCGGCACCAAAAGTTTTGGAGCGGCACCAAAAGTTTATGGTCTTGCACCAAAAGTTTTGGAGCGGCACCAAAAGTTTTGGAGCGGCACCAAAAGTTTTGGAGCGGCACCAAAAGTTTATGGTCTTGCACCAAAAGTTTTGGAGCGGCACCAAAAGTTTTGGAGCGGCACCAAAAGTATTGGAGCGGCACCAAATGTTTATGGTCTTGCACCAAAAGTTTTGGAGCGGCACCAAAGGTTTGGAGCGGCACCAAAAGTTTATGGTCTTGCACCAAAAGTTTTGGAGCGGCACCAAAAGTTTTGGAGCGGCACCAAAAGTTTATGTTCTTGCACCAAAAGTTTTGGAGCGACACCAAAAGTTTTGGAGCGGCTCCAAAAGTTTTGGAGCGGCACCAAAAGTTAATGGTCTTGCACCAAAAGTTTTGGAGCGGCACCAAAAGTTTTGGAGCGTCACCAAAAGTTTTGGAGCGGCTCCAAAAGTTTTGGAGCGGCACCAAAAGTTTTGGAGCGGCACCAAAAGTTTTGGAGCGGCTCCAAAAGTTTATGGTCTTGCACCAAAAGTTTTGGAGCGGCACCAAAAGTTTTGGAGCGGCACCAAAAGTTTTGGAGCGGCTCCAAAAGTTCATCGTCTTGCACCAAAAGTTTTGGAGCGGCACCAAAAGTTTTGGAGCGTCACCAAAAGTTTTGGAGCGGCTCCAAAAGTTTTGGAGCGGCACCAAAAGTTTTGGAGCGGCACCAAAAGTTTTGGAGCGGCTCCAAAAGTTTATGGTCTTGCACCAAAAGTTTTGGAGCGGCACCAAAAGTTTTGGAGCGGCACCAAAAGTTTTGGAGCGGCTCCAAAAGTTCATCGTCTTGCACCAAAAGTTTTGGAGCGGCACCAAAAGTTTTGGAGCGGCACCAAAAGTTTTGGAGCGGCACCAAAAGTATTGGAGCGGCACCAAATGTTTATGGTCTTGCACCAAAAGTTTTGGAGCGGCACCAAAAGTTTTGGAGCGGCACCAAAAGTTTATGGTCTTGCACCAAAAGTTTTGGAGCGGCACCAAAAGTTTATGTTCTTGCACCAAAAGTTTTGGAGCGACACCAAAAGTTTTGGAGCGGCTCCAAAAGTTTTGGAGCGGCACCAAAAGTTAATGGTCTTGCACCAAAAGTTTTGGAGCGGCACCAAAAGTTTTGGAGCGGCACCAAAAGTTTTGGAGCGGCACCAAAAGTTTTGGAGCGGCACCAAAAGTTTATGTTCTTGCACCAAAAGTTTTGGAGCGACACCAAAAGTTTTGGAGCGGCTCCAAAAGTTTTGGAGCGGCACCAAAAGTTAATGGTCTTGCACCAAAAGTTTTGGAGCGGCACCAAAAGTTTTGGAGCGGCACCAAAAGTTTTGGAGCGGCACCAAAAGTTTTGGAGCGGCACCAAAAGTTTTGGAGCGGCTCCAAAAGTTTTGGAGCGGCACCAAAAGTTTTGGAGCGGCACCAAAAGTATTGGAGCGGCACCAAAAGTTTATGTTCTTGCACCAAAAGTTTTGGAGCGGCACCAAAAGTTTATGGTCTTGCACCAAAAGTTTTGGAGCGGCACCAAAAGTTTTGGAGCGGCACCAAAAGTTTATGGTCTTGCACCAAAAGTTTTGGAGCGGCACCAAAAGTTTTGGAGCGGCACCAAAAGTTTATGGTCTTGCACCAAAAGTTTTGGAGCGGCACCAAAAGTTTTGGAGCGGCACCAAAAGTTTATGTTCTTGCACCAAAAGTTTTGGAGCGACACCAAAAGTTTTGGAGCGGCTCCAAAAGTTTTGGAGCGGCACCAAAAGTTAATGGTCTTGCACCAAAAGTTTTGGAGCGGCACCAAAAGTTTTGGAGCGGCTCCAAAAGTTTTGGAGCGGCACCAAAAGTTTTGGAGCGGCACCAAAAGTATTGGAGCGGCACCAAAAGTTTATGTTCTTGCACCAAAAGTTTTGGAGCGGCACCAAAAGTTTATGGTCTTGCACCAAAAGTTTTGGAGCGGCACCAAAAGTTTTGGAGCGGCACCAAAAGTTTATGGTCTTGCACCAAAAGTTTTGGAGCGGCACCAAAAGTTTTGGAGCGGCACCAAAAGTTTATGGTCTTGCACCAAAAGTTTTGGAGCGGCACCAAAAGTTTTGGAGCGGCACCAAAAGTTTATGTTCTTGCACCAAAAGTTTTGGAGCGACACCAAAAGTTTTGGAGCGGCTCCAAAAGTTTTGGAGCGGCACCAAAAGTTAATGGTCTTGCACCAAAAGTTTTGGAGCGGCTCCAAAAGTTTTGGAGCGGCACCAAAAGTTTTGGAGCGGCTCCAAAAGTTTATGGTCTTGCACCAAAAGTTTTGGAGCGGCACCAAAAGTTTTGGAGCGGCACCAAAAGTTTATGGTCTTGCACCAAAAGTTTTGGAGCGGCACCAAAAGTTTTGGAGCGGCACCAAAAGTTAATGGTCTTGCACCAAAAGTTTTGGAGCGGCTCCAAAAGTTTTGGAGCGGCTCCAAAAGTTTTGGAGCGGCACCAAAAGTTAATGGTCTTGCACCAAAAGTTTTGGAGCGGCTCCAAAAGTTTTGGAGCGGCTCCAAAAGTTTTGGAGCGGCACCAAAAGTTAATGGTCTTGCACCAAAAGTTTTGGAGCGGCTCCAAAAGTTTTGGAGCGGCACCAAAAGTTTTGGAGCGGCTCCAAAAGTTTATGGTCTTGCACCAAAAGTTTTGGAGCGGCACCAAAAGTTTTGGAGCGGCACCAAAAGTTAATGGTCTTGCACCAAAAGTTTTGGAGCGGCACCAAAAGTTTTGGAGCGGCTCCAAAAGTTTATGGTCTTGCACCAAAAGTTTTGGAGCGGCACCAAAAGTTTTGGAGCGGCACCAAAAGTTTATGGTCTTGCACCAAAAGTTTTGGAGCGGCACCAAAAGTTTTGGAGCGGCACCAAAAGTTTTGGAGCGGCTCCAAAAGTTTTGGAGCGGCACCAAAAGTTTTGGAGCGGCACCAAAAGTTTTGGAGCGGCACCAAAAGTTTATGGTCTTGCACCAAAAGTTTTGGAGCGGCACCAAAAGTTTTGGAGCGGCACCAAAAGTTTTGGAGCGGCACCAAAAGTTTTGGAGCGGCACCAAAAGTTTTGGAGCGGCTCCAAAAGTTTATGTTCTTGCACCAAAAGTTTTGGAGCGGCACCAAAAGTTTATGGTCTTGCACCAAAAGTTTTGGAGCGGCACCAAAAGTTTTGGAGCGGCACCAAAAGTATTGGAGCGGCACCAAAAGTTTATGGTCTTGCACCAAAAGTTTTGGAGCGGCACCAAAAGTTTTGGAGCGGCACCAAAAGTTTATGGTCTTGCACCAAAAGTTTTGGAGCGGCACCAAAAGTTTATGGTCTTGCACCAAAAGTTTTGGAGCGGCACCAAAAGTTTTGGAGCGGCACCAAAAGTTTATGTTCTTGCACCAAAAGTTTTGGAGCGACACCAAAAGTTTTGGAGCGGCTCCAAAAGTTTTGGAGCGGCACCAAAAGTTAATGGTCTTGCACCAAAAGTTTTGGAGCGGCTCCAAAAGTTTTGGAGCGGCACCAAAAGTTTTGGAGCGGCTCCAAAAGTTTATGGTCTTGCACCAAAAGTTTTGGAGCGGCACCAAAAGTTTTGGAGCGGCACCAAAAGTTTATGGTCTTGCACCAAAAGTTTTGGAGCGGCACCAAAAGTTTTGGAGCGGCACCAAAAGTTAATGGTCTTGCACCAAAAGTTTTGGAGCGGCTCCAAAAGTTTTGGAGCGGCTCCAAAAGTTTTGGAGCGGCACCAAAAGTTAATGGTCTTGCACCAAAAGTTTTGGAGCGGCTCCAAAAGTTTTGGAGCGGCTCCAAAAGTTTTGGAGCGGCACCAAAAGTTAATGGTCTTGCACCAAAAGTTTTGGAGCGGCTCCAAAAGTTTTGGAGCGGCACCAAAAGTTTTGGAGCGGCTCCAAAAGTTTATGGTCTTGCACCAAAAGTTTTGGAGCGGCACCAAAAGTTTTGGAGCGGCACCAAAAGTTAATGGTCTTGCACCAAAAGTTTTGGAGCGGCACCAAAAGTTTTGGAGCGGCTCCAAAAGTTTATGGTCTTGCACCAAAAGTTTTGGAGCGGCACCAAAAGTTTTGGAGCGGCACCAAAAGTTTATGGTCTTGCACCAAAAGTTTTGGAGCGGCACCAAAAGTTTTGGAGCGGCACCAAAAGTTTTGGAGCGGCTCCAAAAGTTTTGGAGCGGCACCAAAAGTTTTGGAGCGGCACCAAAAGTTTTGGAGCGGCACCAAAAGTTTATGGTCTTGCACCAAAAGTTTTGGAGCGGCACCAAAAGTTTTGGAGCGGCACCAAAAGTTTTGGAGCGGCACCAAAAGTTTTGGAGCGGCACCAAAAGTTTTGGAGCGGCTCCAAAAGTTTATGTTCTTGCACCAAAAGTTTTGGAGCGGCACCAAAAGTTTATGGTCTTGCACCAAAAGTTTTGGAGCGGCACCAAAAGTTTTGGAGCGGCACCAAAAGTATTGGAGCGGCACCAAAAGTTTATGGTCTTGCACCAAAAGTTTTGGAGCGGCACCAAAAGTTTTGGAGCGGCACCAAAAGTTTATGGTCTTGCACCAAAAGTTTTGGAGCGGCACCAAAAGTTTATGGTCTTGCACCAAAAGTTTTGGAGCGGCACCAAAAGTTTATGGTCTTGCACCAAAAGTTTTGGAGCGGCACCAAAAGTTTTGGAGCGGCACCAAAAGTTTTGGAGCGGCACCAAAAGTTTTGGAGCGGCACCAAAAGTTTATGGTCTTGCACCAAAAGTTTTGGAGCGGCACCAAAAGTTTTGGAGCGGCACCAAAAGTTTATGGTCTTGCACCAAAAGTTTTGGAGCGGCACCAAAAGTTTTGGAGCGGCACCAAAAGTATTGGAGCGGCACCAAAAGTTTATGGTCTTGCACCAAAAGTTTTGGAGCGGCACCAAAAGTTTTGGAGCGGCACCAAAAGTTTTGGAGCGGCACCAAAAGTTTATGTTCTTGCACCAAAAGTTTTGGAGCGACACCAAAAGTTTTGGAGCGGCTCCAAAAGTTTTGGAGCGGCACCAAAAGTTAATGGTCTTGCACCAAAAGTTTTGGAGCGGCTCCAAAAGTTTTGGAGCGGCACCAAAAGTTTTGGAGCGGCACCAAAAGTTTTGGAGCGGCTCCAAAAGTTTATGGTCTTGCACCAAAAGTTTTGGAGCGGCACCAAAAGTTTTGGAGCGGCACCAAAAGTTTTGGAGCGGCTCCAAAAGTTTATCGTCTTGCACCAAAAGTTTTGGAGCGGCACCAAAAGTTTTGGAGCGGCACCAAAAGTTTTGGAGCGGCACCAAAAGTTTATGTTCTTGCACCAAAAGTTTTGGAGCGACACCAAAAGTTTTGGAGCGGCTCCAAAAGTTTTGGAGCGGCACCAAAAGTTAATGGTCTTGCACCAAAAGTTTTGGAGCGGCACCAAAAGTTTTGGAGCGGCACCAAAAGTTTTGGAGCGGCTCCAAAAGTTTTGGAGCGGCACCAAAAGTTTTGGAGCGGCACCAAAAGTTTTGGAGCGGCTCCAAAAGTTTATGGTCTTGCACCAAAAGTTTTGGAGCGGCACCAAAAGTTTTGGAGCGGCACCAAAAGTTTTGGAGCGGCTCCAAAAGTTTATGGTCTTGCACCAAAAGTTTTGGAGCGGCACCAAAAGTTTATGGTCTTGCACCAAAAGTTTTGGAGCGGCACCAAAAGTATTGGAGCGGCACCAAAAGTTTATGGTCTTGCACCAAAAGTTTTGGAGCGGCACCAAAAGTTTTGGAGCGGCACCAAAAGTTTATGGTCTTGCACCAAAAGTTTTGGAGCGGCACCAAAAGTTTTGGAGCGGCACCAAAAGTTTATGTTCTTGCACCAAAAGTTTTGGAGCGACACCAAAAGTTTTGGAGCGGCTCCAAAAGTTTTGGAGCGGCACCAAAAGTTAATGGTCTTGCACCAAAAGTTTTGGAGCGGCACCAAAAGTTTTGGAGCGGCACCAAAAGTTTTGGAGCGGCTCCAAAAGTTTTGGAGCGGCACCAAAAGTTTTGGAGCGGCACCAAAAGTTTTGGAGCGGCTCCAAAAGTTTATGGTCTTGCACCAAAAGTTTTGGAGCGGCACCAAAAGTTTTGGAGCGGCACCAAAAGTTAATGGTCTTGCACCAAAAGTTTTGGAGCGGCACCAAAAGTTTTGGAGCGGCTCCAAAAGTTTATGGTCTTGCACCAAAAGTTTTGGAGCGGCACCAAAAGTTTATGGTCTTGCACCAAAAGTTTTGGAGCGGCACCAAAAGTTTTGGAGCGGCACCAAAAGTTTATGGTCTTGCACCAAAAGTTTTGGAGCGGCACCAAAAGTTTTGGAGCGGCACCAAAAGTTTTGGAGCGGCACCAAAAGTTTTGGAGCGGCACCAAAAAATTATGTTCTTGCACCAAAAGTTTTGGAGCGGCACCAAAAGTTTTGGAGCGGCACCAAAAGTTTATGTTCTTGCACCAAAAGTTTTGGAGCGGCACCAAAAGTTTTGGAGCGGCACCAAAAATTTTGGAGCGGCTCCAAAAGTTTATGGGTTTTTTTAACGTCGCGACACGGTTTATAAAAGAAAGAGGAGAAAAATTAGTAAATATAAAATGACAGTATTTTACAATTTGGGGATTATGCTGATAGGGAGGCAAATAAAATAAATACAAATTACTGGGAAAAAGGTGGTGATGGACGGAATTGGAATATTTACAATAGAACCCGTTTATGGGGGGAGGGACGGTTAGAGAGAGTGGATAGAAAAGAGGTATAAACAATTATCCAGCTTAATCAGTTAGTCCGATCATCGACATACATCAGACGCCAGCGACTTGGATCCGAAATGTCGAGCAAGAAGAATTGATTGGGAGATAGAGATTGAATGGAAGTAGGTGTGCTCCTGAACATTTTTGATCAGGTGAAAATTGAAGTGCATAGCCTTGGTTTTTTTTTTAGAAAAACTGGGCAAAATATGCTTCCCGCACATAAAGAAAAAAGGTGTCCAAGTAAGGCCTTCGATGATTCCAAATTTCTGTCATCTGAAACTCATCGGAACAGATGTACTAACAAGAAAAGATCCTGTTCTTAAAGCTGATAAAGGAACTTCTGCTTATCTCGTTCAGAAAGATAGACATTCTCAGACTGAGAATGAGGTTAGATCTCTCCCCTTTAAACAATTTTGTATCAAATATTTTGCTAGATGGATGAGCTTAAACGTCGCATTGGTGAAGTATTTCTGAATCTGACTCCTTCTGATTTTCTGACTATTAAAACCGACACTTTCTTGAAAAATAGTGGAGGAGAAATCGTATGCCAGTTAGATGCATCTTTCAAAATGATCAGCAATAAGTTAGGAGAAGATGCAAAACATACGATTTTTGGTTTCTCGAACCAAGTGGTATCTGCGTTCTCCGGATTTCACAGATCCACAATTACAAGATTCTTTGATGAAAAAAGCAAAGATCCATCTAAAAAGCATCAGAAGATGAGCGAACTGAGCAAGAAAGAAAAGTGTAACAGAATCGGTGCAAGAATCACGATCCATGATAAATTCTCAATTCGACTCAATTCAATTCTTATTCGTTGCTCTTCCCCTTTACGAAGAACCTGAAATTTTTATCGGAGAGAAAAGCAGTAGTTCTTCTCAAACTAACTCGACAACAACACAAAAAAAAGAGAATCCTCCATTGCAGCGTTGTCGAACGTCTTCTGTGGAAATCCTCGCAGAGCTCATGACGAAATCGGACCTGAAATTTACAGAATTAGAGTGCTAATATCAGCTCTGTTTTCGTTTGCTTGTCCACTAATCAAGTTTTTAAGAACGTCTGGATGTGGAACTGTTTGATCTTTGCAAACAATAACGACTGTTCCAGTTGAATCGAGACCGCGTCTTCCAGAACGACCAGCCATCTATAAAATTTGTAATAAGATCATACTAAGTAGTGGAGCAGACTTCTTTTTCTTACCTGTGTGTACTCTCCTGGGTTCAGCAATCTTCTCTCTGTTCCATCGTGTTTCATGATGCTATCAAACACGACACATCTTGCTGGCATATTTACTCCCATCGCGAATGTTTCAGTTGCGAAAAAAATCTGAAAGAATAGATTACTAATGTTCTATTACTTGGCGTTTACCTTGACGTATTCTTTCTGGAAAAGCAATTCGACTACTTCTTTCAAAATCGGTAAGATTCCAGAATGGTGAACAGCGAATCCTCTCAAACATAACTCTCTCATTGTCAAAACCTGTGGTAATTCTTTATCGGATCCTTTCAACCTTTGAACACATTGGGAGAAGAATGTTCTAACATGTTGCTTCTCAACTTCTGTTGTTAGATTCATTGAAGACAGCATTTGTGCATTTTCGTCGCATCGTTTTCGAGAGAAGACAAAAACAACCATCGGAAGCTGATCAGAACATTTCATGTAGTTGATGAGATTCAAATAAATATTCTTATCGTTTTTTCCGGGATAGTTTCTACCTCCTCCTCCGCCTCCACCATTTCCGTTTCCCCTTGTTCCTCCTCTACCGCCACCTCTCGGCATTCCTATGAAAAATACAATAAATTTCTGAGTTTAGTTGAGAATATCTTCACCTCTTCCGCCAGGACCCGCTTGAGCGACTGGCCCTTTTTCCTTTTCATAAATTTTAGCTTTAGAATCTTTAGCGTCATTATAGCCTTTCAGAATAAACTGTCCACCTCTATCAATAATCTTAAATAAGTCTTTCTGAGTTTTTCCATCTTGGCCTGTATATAGAAAGTGCTCCAATGGAACAGGTCGGCGGTCTGTTGAAATGACATTGATTCTTCGATTTTTGATTCGTCCAACCCAATCGGTAAACTCCACGCAGTTCGGAACTGTGGCAGAAAGCATCACAATTTTAACATGCGCGGGAAGCATGATCAGAACCTCTTCCCAAACATGTCCTCTTTCCTCGTTGTTGATGTAGTGAACTTCGTCAAAAACTACCCATTCTAAATCACGAATTACTTCGGATCCATTGTATAACATGAATCTCAAAATTTCTGTAGTCATAATGAGACATGCGGCCTCTGGATGCAATTGAATATCTCCTGTTACTAGACCTACATCCCCGAATAATTGTTTGAAATCGCGGAACTTCTGGTTTGAAAGAGCTTTGATAGGAGAAGTGTAGACGGCTCTGATAGATGAAAGATTCAGAAAGCTAATTTTTAGAATGTTTCACCTACCTGGTCTTATGAGCTTGGCATAATGCAATGGCGTATTCTGCCACAGCAGAAGTATGGGCGGCAACGAAAAGTGATTCACCTCTCTCCATGCACAAAACTGCCGATTGTTGGAACGAATCCAGAGAAAATGGATACTTCAAAATCAGTTTAGAGGTTCGAAAATTGATGACGTTCACTTACGTTCCTAGCCATAGTGGGAAAAATTTTCTTGTATTCATGTTCTTCCTCAAAGCTCATGGCAAGTCTTCGGGAGAACTCGAATTGTTCTTTTGGCTTTTCAATAACTTCTCCAAAGATGTGCTCTTTTTTTCCAATTTTAGGAAGATCCGGTACTTCAAGCTCATCTGATTCAAGATTTTCTGTTTTTTCAACCTCAGAATTGGATTTATCTGGAGTAACAAATTCTTGCAATTTTCCTGCTTTCCGTGGTTTAGGTGAAGAAATTGGTCGTTCGGCAGGGCCAAACGAAGTAATAAAATCAAGAATTTCAAATGTATCCATATCGCGTACATTGTGCTTTTTAAGTGATTCTGTCTCCTTTCGGATAGGAATCCGCTCTGGTAGCCCAATGGTCGGCACGGAGTTCAGCAGGGATTCTGAAAGTAGATTATACAGCATGGTGATTGTCAGTTTTTTCACTCACCTTCGTTTTCAAAGTTCAAATATTTGATTTCCTCTCCATCTATTAGCTTTTCTCTTTTATTGCTTTCTAACAACTGATCCAGCTCCTCCAAGAATCCTGGAAGAAATGGTACATTTCCAGGGGATCCTTTGATACTATTTCCCGCAGAGTTTTGCAAACTTTTTTGCTTGAATGGAGCTCTTTAAAATATTATCATCAGTTTGCCCAAAGAAACTTTCCTTTGGTACCTGTTAATTGACATTGAAGTTGTGGCAGATCCAATCATGACACGATCGTTCTCAATGAATCCAATTATTCTTCCGTCAGGGTCGACGTTCGCAACTATGTTTGCGGGACCGTCGATTGGTTGCAAAAGTGAATTCAAATTATCGGCAACATTATGAAACTCGAGCTTTGGATCTTGTCTGCACTCGAACATAATTTATTCGTTTTACTTCAAAATGTGACCAGGAATCGGTGCACATGGTGGCCAATTGAATGTTTCTAGGCATTCCAGACGGAACAGACGTTCGGCTTGTTCTTCAAGCATGCGAAGCTTTTCTTCTGTAGAATTTTCATTAGCTTTTTGAAGTGGCTCCGACTAACGTCTAGAAAATGAAAAAATGCAAAAAAACTAAGTTTTTCCACGGGCCAAAAATTAGCAATGAACAAGAGTGATGACACTGAAAATGCGAGGAAAAACTTTTTTACAAAGAGAAAGTTCATAAGAAGCTGTTTTCCACGCAGACTACACAATTCTTCTATGAAGATAAACAAGTGGCCGTATTGCGATTAGGCCTCCAACATCTAACGCGCTCCATCGCCAAACATGTCGACTCACCCGACTGGCGGGAAAGCGAACCATTCGGCGCCAACTTTCGCTGTTGAATTGCAATTGGTTCGCGTTTAGGTTTTTTTTCTTTTTCAGTTATCAGCTGATATCAGATTATTCATTGAAAAATCCTTTCATTTTTTCTGCAATTATTCATTCAAAAAAGTAAAGCGCGTTTCGAAACTATCATAAGTTCTGTTGTCTGCGCCTTTGAATTTTTCTCAACATAGTACTTCGATTTATATAAGAGGAGAAGTTTGTTCTTCGACTTCAATCTGAAATTTCTCAGCTTTTCACAAAGTTTAACAATATTTTTGATGATTTTCTACTTCTGCCGATTACTCACTTCATTTTACATCAACAAATCGAAATTCGTTATTGCTTGAGGGTCTGATTAATTTTTGAGCCCTTGCTCTCATTCCTTACTTTTTCTATTCTCAGATGTTCATCTCCTTGACGGTTTCAATTCCCTCGCCACCGGCATCATCGTCTCTTCATGCTCACAATCTAACAGAAGCTCCAGAAGTGAAACCGAAAGTTGGAGATGTTCCAGAAGTGAAGCAGGATGTAAAGGATGTTTCTGAAGTGAATCCAGCTGGACCATCCACCTCAACTGCTCTTATCACCACAACTCCTCTTCCATCAATCGACTTTGCGACTATTCTCAGAGTAAGTTTTCAGTATTTTACCCTGGAATTCTCTCTAACCAATGACTAATTTTCAGTCGAATCCTACGTTCCAAGCACTTCGCGCCCAAGGAATCCTCGGTGATCATCCAGCTTCGACGATTACAAAGCTTTTTAGAGCTGTTAAAGAGTCGCCAGAAGGAATAACATCGGCAGGAAAAACACCAAAGCAAAGCAGTTATAAAGTCTTCTCCAACGGATTCTTCATGACGTTTGAGAGAATGTCAAAGGATAAAGTTATTTGGCGTTGTGAATACAGAGGAGGACGAATAGATTGTAGAGCAAGAATGCATACAGATTTCACAAGTGTATTAATCACCAGTTACCATGGAAATCACGCACACATCGCTCCATCACACGAAGAAGTCAAAGTATACGGAATCGATCCAACGCAAATCGAGGAGAACCAAGTGTACATCGTTAACAATACTAGAGTTATCAAACGACGTCGAGAAGTTCAAATGGCCGACGCTCTTGCTCTCTCTGACGTAGGCAATAACGACATGCCGACGTTGTCTGCGGCTGCCGCCTCTCTTTCCCCGTCAACATCGTCTCCAGCCGCCGGCGCCTTATCGGCTTCGATGAGCAGCCCGCATGCAATGCTCTTGGCGCAATTTGATGGATTTCAAAGTGGAGCAGGAGGAATGAGCCAACCTCCAAACTTGGTAAGTAAAATTAAAGACATGAAGATAGAACCGGGATTCATAAGCATCTTATTTCAGCCATTGTTGAGTTCTACTCCATCGAGACCACCATCAGCAAAGCGGAGAGCTGTGGAGGATGTTCGAGATGACAATGATTTGAGAAGAGATCCGCTGTTCGAACCAACATACAAAATTGTTCGTGAACTTCAAAAACTCTGGAAAGGAGAGCCAAGCAGATATCCGAGAATCTGTGGTACTCCATCAACCCACTTTGAGTTCTTTGTCTCCAAAAAGGACGGCTCAGATAAGCATTTGTATGTTCCACTTAGAATCGAGCAACGTGATGAGGATCATCTGAAAGAAGCTCTTCAAAAATTCGTCAGACGAAACTGCATCGGAATGTTGATTTTCGGAATCTCCCCAAAAATCAGTGTGATGATCAATCAGACAAGCATTTCGAGCTGGGAGAACAATCAATTCTTCTCGCTCGACATTTCGGATCCAACTCGCTGGCGTCTGATGTATGTCGATGATCGGGCTAACTGATTGAGCTGGATAATTGTATATCTCTTTTCTATCCACTCTCTCTTTAACCGTCCCTACCCCAATAAACGGGTTCTATTGTAAATATTCCAATTCCGTCCATCACCTCGCCTTTTCCCCAGTAATTTATATTTATTTTATTTGCCTCCATACCAGCATAATCCCCAAATTGTAAAATATTTCATTTTTTATTTACTAATTTTTCTCCTTTTTCTTTTATAAATCGTGTCGGGACGTTAAAAAAAGTGAAGCGATAAGCATGAACGGCATCAAAGGGTGGCTAAAGTGATAAGATAATTGGAATCGGAAAAAGAATTATGAAGAAGATCGGTTTCGAAAGGTTGCTTCCGAGTCTCGAATATTAATCTCTGGACATATTATGGATCACCAAAGCCTCAATATAATGTTCTATTCGAGGGTCGTCTTTCAGACTTCTGCTGGAAATTAACAAAAAAGACTGCCTGTTAGCCGAGTGGCTTCTTTGCGAAAAGAGCAAGCACAGTTTTTTGTGATAGAAATGATAATACTCACATTTTGTATTATCACCGATTTCAACTTATAACTTCCAAGATCTAATCTAAAAACTTATTTATAAAAAAACTGTATGAATATAAATAATTAGTTATCATTGAATTCATTCATGTCTCTGCGAATATTTTCTCTTTGGTACATGTGACGAAGTTCCTCCTTAACAAAATCACGAGCTCTAGTACGGAACTTCTCACGAATCATGTACTTCTTTGCAATTTGTTTACGATTGGCAATAGCTTCTGGACTATATTCATCATCAGCCAAAGAAATACGGTCTCCATAGTTCCATGCGAATACTTTAAAAACAATACAGAAGAAGAGGCGACGATGAAGAATTTCATTTTGAATTGAAACCACTGATTGACTAATGACTTGATGATGAAAATGAACTGATGCTCCGCTTTTATAGATGGTTTTGTATACCGAATTTACATGCAGTGCTAAATATTCTATTTATTTTGATTTCAATTCGTTCGAAAAAAAGAGATATCGTTGATTTTTGCGGCGTTCAAACATCAATTCGGAATGTATAGTTCAAGTTTTTATTATAGATTTGGAAGAGATTTTGAGGTGATATATAGATCTAGCCGATAAACAATCAGACTTTCGAAGATTTTTGGCTATTTAAAACGTTTCTGCAAACCCTTATATGAATTCAGTTTGTAAAAAATAGAAACACCACAAATAAGGACCTTGTCATGTTTTTAAGTGATATCATACCAGCTGGAATGATATTACTTTCTCATGAGAATGTCTTCAGAAAACAAATATGTCATTCATTGTCTCGAATAACTTTTCAAGTTCCGTTTTCAACCCATTTTTCAACAATAGACACACATCATAAAGTACACATTTGGCGTTTATTTCTGCACACAAACAAACACAAATTCTATTGAAAAATTCAAAATTGTTCATGTTTTCGAAATAATGATAAGCTGTTCAAACGGTACCGTGGGTGTGCCTATGTCCCACATTTCAGCCGCCTGTTTAAAGTTCAGCATCAGAAATGACTCACTGATCACATCGTTGTCATCTAAATCTCTTCATATTCAGATGGGAAAATACCATCTCTAACACTTGTGGTTCACGTACTTCTGGTATCTCTCCGTGTGCTCACCTGCCTTCCCTTGGCTGCCTGCAAACCTTATTGGAAAAAACATGATGATTCTGTGTCATCACAGTGTGGAATAATATATAAGGAGCATCCCGAAAAGGGGAAAAGTATCATTTCTGTTTTTTAAATGTCTCTTTCATACAATTTCATCTTCGCCGCTCTTGCTTGTACTGTTGTTGTCCTTGCTGGTCCAGGAGGACGTCATGGAGGAGGACATGGGCATGGACATGGACACGGTGGACCACCACTTCCATCATTCCTTCAAAATGTTACTGCTGAAGGAAGACAAGCTTTCATGGCTATTGTCACTAATGCTAGCTTGACGATTGATCAAATTGAAACACAAATTGATGCTTGGGCACAGACTTATGGAGTTTCGGTAAGTTTTGAATAACCTAGGAAAACTTTGTAAATGTTTTTTGAACAAAATTTTGGAGCGAATCCGATTATGCCCAGTATTTTTTCCGTTGAAGTATTTCACAAAAAAGACAAGCAAACCAATACACTTTTTTCCAGAGTCAATTCCAAGAATTTGAGACCCAAGCAGAGACAACGCTCAATCAGATCAAGGCTAATGTAACTGCTGTTGTCAACAACTTGCCAACAGTTCAAACGCAACTCGAAGCTATATTCAACAACAAATCTCAAACTATTCGTGAACAATTCCAAGCTATAGGACAACTCAAACAACAATATCCACAAGAAGTTGGAGTCTTATTCTTCCTCGCCGCTCCAAAGGGAGGATTCGGAGGACAAGGACAATTCGGAGGTTTTCCAGGAGGTTTTCCAGGAGGTCCAGGTGGATTCCCAGGAAATCAAGGAGGATTCCCAGGAAACCAAGGAGGATTCCCAGGAGGTCCAGGAGGATTCCCAGGAGGTCCAGGTGGATTCCCAGGAAATCAAGGAGGATTCCCAGAAGGTAACCAAGGAGGATTCCCAGGAAATCAAGGTGGATTCCCAGGAGGTCCAGGAGGATTTGGTGGACAACAAGGAGGCCGTGGTCGTTTCTAATATTCCTTGTATTCAATGTTGAGATTTATACCTTTATGTGTACATTTAATGAACATTTAACAAAAAAGAGTTCAAATTTTTATTTTAACTAGGGAAGTGTTTGACGAGACCCACTTAGAATCGGTTGGAATGTTGTCTATAGGGTATATCGACCCTCCTGAATCCATTTCTGAAGTCAGTTTGGTCCGATCGGTATTTTGAAGCACACTTTACTAGACACCTGTCAGCTGCCTATGACTTCAAATTCGTTTTTAAAAGTTATTCTGCACCCAGTGAGATTTGAAACAAAGTTAAAACACTATTTTGATCATCCTCTATCACTTCCGACAAGTTTGGAAACTTTTTTCGAAAAAAATTTTTCGGGTCAAAAAACTTTTACAAGTCCAGAATAATCCAAAAGGCGAAGCAATCGAAAATTTTCGAAAAAAGTTTTTTGAATAGAAAATTGAGTTTTTGTGAGAGTCGAGGTTACCGATACTGTTGGAAAACAAAAATTGACATTTCTGAAGACGTTACATCTTCTGGAATATCATGGGGAAAATTCTAAAAAAGTTTTGGATAACGTGGGTTCGAACCCACGTCTTTAATTTCAATGAGCAAGACTGTTGCCACTGCGCCAAATCGACACATTTTTCCACACTGCCGGAGGGCGTATATAAAATCATTACAACGTGAGACTGCGAAGGCCTAAAAAAGCCTGAAAATTTCGAAAAAATGAAAAGGCCGATCGGACCAAACTGAATTCAGAAATGGGTTCAGGAGGGCCAATATAGTATGTCCACAAAATTTCAGCTCTTTCTAAGTGGGTCTCGTCAAACACTTCCCTAGTAAGAGGTTGAACTAGTCGGTCGGGATTAACTCAGAGTAACATGGGATGGTCTGATCAAAATGAGTTATTTTGAGTATGAGGCTTTCATATGATAAAAATTTACATTAATATTTAAAAAAAAAAGAATTTTAGACAGTGGCCAAGTTTTTGAATGCTCATATATACAAACACTTTAGCCAGAAAGAAAGTAGCTTACTTTCTTTTGAGCATTGCTTTCATCATCTTTTCCTTTGATTGAATAATTTGAAGAACCTCTTCATTATCACCTTGATTGATATTTTCTTTCAATTCAGCAATCATTCTCTCATACAAACATCCGATTGTTTCTAATTCCAATGGATATTGTACTTCGAGTTCATCAATCTTGACTTGCATTTCGGAAAGTGTCATTGTCTCACTCTTAAGAGTATCGTCATATTGCTTCTCCACTGAGACAATATTGTTGAGAACAGAATTAAATTTCGTTTTGAACTCATTGATTTTTTCGCGATAGTGCTTTTCAGCCTCCTCCATTACTTCCTGGAAAATTAGTTCTATCAACCGCTTCTTCATTCAAATAATCCTACCGTCAAACCATGTTTTTCAGCCCATGCTTTCGTGTTTTCACTTAAATCCGAAACTGTTTGACTTGAATTAGAAAAAATCAATAACAGTTCTAGTTGAGCTTCATGCGAAATATTTTGAATTGCCGGTATTGCTTCAGGCGGCACAACGGCCATTTGAAGATCCATAAGATGATGAGAAAGTGGTTTAGATGAAACCAAAATGATAGAAGGAATGGTCATAAACAAAAAGGTGAATACGAATGTCATTTTCAGTGAGACTATGTTTTTATCGAAAAAATTCTTTATTTATAGGTAACGAGATCACCTGATGAGCAAATATGTAGGATGATTTTATTTTGATTTCTGGGAAATAACATGATATTACGAGGAGAGAAATATTTGAATAACGGTAAGAGTTTTTTGGGAATTGACAGTTAATATTATTTGTTCAGGTTACCCAATTATAAATTATAATTCATACGAAACCCGATTTTCGCTTTTTTCTGCACTTTTATTTTTTTTTGCATCTATAGCAATTTCTTAATACGTTTCTTTATATTTTGATTTTGATAACATTGAAAATAAAGCTACATTGAAAAGGACAAAGCAACAAAAAACTATCATGTTGATATAAGATTAATTGGTTCTTCACAAAATCGTTTCCTATGATCGATTTCTTCTTGAGTTGAACAAGTAACAACTCGTATCCCATTTAGACATTGATATTGAAGATAGCCAGTTGTAAAGAAGGCAAGAAAGTATATTAATTGAGAAATTGCAACGGAAGGTAAAGCTGAATTGGAAAAAAGTTCAAACATTGAACTATTCAATAGAAAACTCACTCATGGAATCACAATGTGTATCCAGTAAAAAGTTGTCAAAGTCTTCAAGAGCAGTGTTATGAGATAATATGACTGCCGATGCAATAACAACACATGCAACTTGTAATAATTGATTGGTTTGAATAATGGCCACAAATATTAGTTTCAGTACGGTAGTTATAGTCAAGAGGATCATAGATATTCGAGAAAACTGAATTACTGAAATTATCTGAATTAAAAATGAAAAAGTAGATATAACGTACGATGAGAATCTTGTTCGTATTGTAGACAACTAACAATATATAAGCATAAGTTATGAACGAATTCCACAGTAACAAGCGGAAATCCAATGATTCTCTCAAGTTTTGGAGAATGATTTGCTTTTGAAATAAAATTAATCAACATGCATTGAAATAATGAATGTGTCATGGTAAGAAGAACTGCACTTCTGAAGAAAACCTGAAAAAAACACGAAAAAATTGGTGAATTATTATGAAAGAACTAGAGTCGGTTCTAATGTAGGCTAACGGAATTGAACTAACCTGCACTATAACCAAATGATTCATTGACCGTATAATAGATGTCATCCATTCTCTTTTTGGAGGATCACGAGGCTGAATTGTAGTTAATGAGATGGAGAAATACAACAAAAGATAAACTGACCCTACAGTAATTCCAAAATGAATTTCCATAATCATATCGATATTCACCATTCAGAAGGCGATTGAACCAAGGACCTAGACCTCCAACAAAAACACTTCCATTCGGTTCTGTCCATTCGTAATACATGGAACCATTTGGAAAAACCTGGAAATTAAATAAATTCAGATCAAAGTCTTGTTTTAATCGTTTGTGAATCTCAATCCGGTATATGAAACAATTCGTTCTTTGAGCCTCATAAATTTCGTTTTTCTGGCATTTAACAATACTATGGCAGAACAGAAGCAGCCGGCAATAAACGTCTTCAGCGGAACGAAAGCCGTTTTTTGATCATTCATGGATCAAACTTTTTGAGAAATCGGAAAGAATTCTTAGTAGAATAAAAACAACGAAGGTTCAACTGAAACCTTATTGCCGTTACCTTGTAATTCTCAATAACATAATGAGTTCTATTTGAATTCCAAGAATCTTCTAAATAGTGAGGATGAGCAGCGAAATATAGTCCAGCAAGAGTTAGACAAGTTGACATCGTAAAGAATAATTTTCCCATTATATGAGCATCCATTGCAAAATATGAATCAATATCTTCATCATCTGGTGTTAACATCTGAAGACTTCGGAGAATAGAAACCATTTCAGTTGAATGAAGAATTGAGTAAAAGTGTACGGAAAAGGAAGGAACGTCTTGAAGGATGAAGTTGTGGAAAGAGAAGAAGTCCATGGAGGATAGAGTGCGTTCATAACGATAATGGTTATGAGACAAGGGGATGACGCAAGAGAAACAGAATTAGAATTAAGAAAAAGGAGTGAAAGAGGAAAAGGAAGAGGTTGCCATGAGAAAAGAAGCACGGAAGAAGACGAATGGCATCAGGAGGATACTGTTTTAATCATCAAAAACTTCGGGGAAAAAAAAGACGAAAACAGAACGAACTTCATTTTGCATTTCGGATAAAAAAAGATCAGACCAATTTTCTCAATACAAAGACTGTCTAGGCGCAGAAAAATGAATTTGCTGGAAAAAAGAAATATGATCCTCATTGAGCTTCTCAATGACGAATTTGACTCTTTCCTATCAAAATAATAAGGGGAAAATATATTTTGTTTAAAAGAAAAGGAAAAGTGGAAAGAATCGTATGTAGATCAGATTAATGGAGGTTAAAGAAACAAAAACCGTAACCGAGAAATCTATCATATTGATACGTTATGACAGGTGACGTTCAGAAAAAAAGACTTGACGCGGATCACGGAAAAGAAGAAGAAGAAAAGGCGAGAAAGTTTTCATAAGACGGAGAAGAATTGTTTCACAATGGTACATCAAAGAAACAAAGTGTTGATATGAGGAATCAAATTCTGATTTCAAACGAATTTTTCAAAAAATGAACAACAAATACCACTGAAATTGGTCAATAATTTATGCAGTGATTCAACCAACAAACATTCATTTGCAGCTGATGATGTAATAGTTCCTGATTAGAAGGTTCTAATAAAAATCTCAGGCTCGATTCATCTAACAAGAATTTTAAAATCGTTCAAATGTTGTAAACTTTCTAATTCCTAGATTTGATATTTCTTATGTTGAATAAAATTCATTCCAATCAAACAGTTTGTCGAAGGTTTTCGAATATTTTATCTTTTTTTAAATTCAATTTGAAGACTATTCTTGGAAATTTCAGTCTACTCTTTTATCTTTGTATTCTCAGTTTTTCTGCTAAAAGAAAAAAAATGATTCATTCAGGGAGACGAAGACATAGAAAGACAAAACTGCTCGATTATCCAAGTCATAAAAGTAGAAGTGTGTGTGGCATAATCGGTCTACGAAACCATTCACTTTATTCCTCAGAAGCGACTAAGTCTTTCGTCGAGGATTTCATCCATTCCTCCATCTCCTCATCGTTTTGCACTTTCTCTCGGGACGTCGTACTTTTCTTTTGTATTCAGTCGTAACCCCGAAACACACGAAGAGCGAAACGAAATGCTGATTGGTTTTATTGGTGAACGAGGTGTTTGTCGGAAAGAGGAGGCATTCGTTTGGATATATAGATTCAAAAATGAATGACAAGAGGGCAATGGGAAGAATGAAAGATTCAGAAGGCCATGCAAAAAGATCTGCGTCAGTGAACATGATCATCCGAATCAAATCGAGATTTGAAGAGAAAAAGAAGAAGAAGCTGTGAAAATGAAATTCAATTTACTTTTGCATGAAACTGGTCGTTACTATAGAAAATGTTGTTCTAGTAACGCATACCGAGATTGATTTATATCTTTGAAGATGCCAAATGCCTTAGGATGCCAAAAGAGAAATCTTCTTGATCTAGTACAAGAATGTGTTGATCGAATAGATCAGCGATTTTGAAGTATTTTCATTTCACATAGAACCAGCCAGGAACTGACTTCATAGACATATTTTGACCAGCTTGCAAATCTTTTCTGACCCTCTCAATCCGAAAATTAGAGTATGAAGACGAAAATAGTAAAAGTGAAAAACAGCTGAATCATGGAGGGTTTCCCGGGTAGTCATAAGCTGAATGCAGTTGAACCAGGAAAAAAACTGACGGAATAGAAGGAAACGCTAATTAGGTGAGGGTAGAAAAAAGCTAAACGAAAACATCAAAAGTTCAAGTACGAATAAACAGAAAATTGAAAGAAGAAGGTACCATAGTGTTCCGTTTATTGTGATCTTTGATATTTTTGAGTTGATTTGTAATAGCTAATCATGTAGATAATAGATAGTCTTACTTTCAAAAACACACCTAAAATCCCGAAGATTGGTTGTCATGTTTCATCTTCAACAATGGAAAAATATGGGAGAGACTCGAATGATCTTCTGTTGAAAACTATTATAACAATTGTTAGGTCCCTGGTTTCTTGATCAGGGGAATCCCTCAAATAAAATTGCATCAATGAACACTTTCGTTTTATTAAAACAATTTGAGTTTAATCACAAATCATAGCCATTCACATATTTGTGGAAAGTTTATTATTAATTTTAATAAGGTGACTCTGTGATCAAAGTGGTCTTATCAACAAACTCTTCAATTTTCCAGAATGCAAAATGCTTTATGTTTACATTCTCTTATTCACGTGCATTACTGCTCCTGTTATCGCTCTTTGTACTCATCGTAAATTCTTATTCATCATTGCTGTCCACACTCGAAGGTCCCGCTACAGATGATGTTTTCTTGATCATTTGATCGCTACGTGGCATTTCTTTATTTCTCTAACTCTCTCTTTCTTTCTCTGTCTCTTTAATCTGTCCATGAATCCAATTTACTCCTCTCCTCATCCTAGTAGGAGGACTCTTGACCTGCTCTTCTACGATGAGTTGGACTACATTGTAGTCTCCTAAAAAACATTTCTAAGAACTAGACAGACATTGAACGACTACTCACCAGTCAACTACACCTTCAACATTTTTTTTATTTGAAAAATGGAGTTCTAGTGTGAATCTCTCAACCACAGTCAATAAAAAAAAAGTATGAAGACATCTTTTTTTAATCCACTCTGTTGTTATTTTTAGAATAACTTTCCCCCGAAGACATTATTTCATGTTTCTTTGTTTTTTTTTTCTAATACGCCGTCTCAAATAATAATGACCAAAAACCCGAGATATGACCTTGGTTGAGGACTGATCACTTCTATTTATGTTTTCTATATTCCTATCTTTGAAAATCAATCACTGATCTTTGTTGTTCGCCCGATTCTTTTATCAAACTGTTTGTTTCAATCTCTCTTTTCCAATTCTTTTTTCCCTCTATGCCTCTCATTTTTACACAGTGTCCCTATTTCAGACAAAACTCCACCCAGTTTCTCTTCCGTCCATCATCATGCATCAAGACGATCATATTGGGTGAGAAATAATCATTCCACTTTTTGACCGCAATGTCATCGCATTACAGTTCGGAGCACTCTTCTGCGACCACTAATATTTCACATTTATGCAGTCTACGTATTTCCGAAAGACCACAGAAAACAAGAAAAACTGGTGTTATTTGTACGATTGGACCAGCATGTAATGATGTAGAAACACTTCGAAAAATGATCAATACTGGAATGAATATTGCCAGATTGAACTTTTCACATGGAAGTCACGAGGTAACAGTTTTTCTTAAAATTGTTTAGAGTCGATCGATTTTTAGGCTCATGCAGCAACCATAAAAACGATTCGGGAAGCTGCAGAGAATGCTCCATTTCCAGTTGCGATTGCACTTGACACTAAAGGACCGGAGATTCGTACTGGAATGTTTGCTAATAACGCGAAAGAAGTTCAATTGATAAATGGAAAAAGTGTTCGTGTATCAACTGATCCTTCGATGGAATTCTCAGCAACTGCATCAATTATTTATGCAGACTACAGAAATTTACCAAAAGTTGTTCAGCCTGGTTCCAGAATTTATATTGATGATGGTCTTATTTCTTTGATTGTTGAATCATGTGAGGAGAATGCCGTTGTTTGTACAGTTGAAAATGGAGGAGCACTTGGAACAAGAAAAGGAGTTAACCTTCCAGGAACTGTTGTTGATTTACCAGCTGTTACTTCAAAAGATATTGAGGACTTGTTATTTGGAGTTGAACAAAAAGTTGATATAATTTTTGCTTCGTTCATCAGAAATGCCGAAGGTATTCACAAAATTAGACAAGTTCTCGGAGAAAAGTAAGTTCCAGAGTAATCATTTGTCATGTTATAAGTCAGTAAGTTTACAGAGGAAAAAACATTTACATCATTGCAAAAATCGAATCAGAAGATGGAGTCATCAATGCTGATGAAATCATCGAAGCTTCTGATGGAGTGATGGTTGCACGTGGAGATCTTGGAATCGAAATTCCAGCTGAAAAAGTGTTCCTGGCACAGAAAATGTTGATTGCAAAGTGTAATCTTGCTGGAAAACCAGTCATTTGTGCTACTCAAATGCTTGAGAGTATGATCACTAAGCCTCGTCCAACTAGAGCTGAATGCAGTGACGTTGCAAATGCCGTTCTCGATGGTGTCGATTGTGTAATGTTGAGTGGAGAAACAGCAAAAGGAGATTACCCAGTTGAAGCATTGGCAATCATGCACAATGTGAGTTCGTGTACTAGTTTCTGTTTATGTTTCGAGATTCATTTTTAAAAATCACGCGATGTGAGGAGAGAGGTGCAAAAAGTATCCAGTTACCAAATTCTTGTGATTGGTAAACTTTTGGGAAGACAAAGAACAGAAGTTCAGAAAACAGAAATATGAGTGGTGAATTAATTTCAGATTTGCAAAGAAGCAGAATCAGCTTTTTTCCATATGAAGCACTTTGAAGAACTAATACTTCACACCAAAAAACCAACTGGAATGACACATACAACTGCAATTGCAGCAGTCTCTGCAACCATCACTTGTAGAGCTGTTGCTATCATTCTTATCACTACAACAGGAAGGTATTCTGACAATGGAACCCTCATGATATAAATCCTTTATTTTTATTTTAGAACGGCCCGTTTGTGTTCCCGTTATCGGCCACCAGTTCCAATCATTACTGTTTCTCGTGATGAACAAATCTCTCGTCAACTTCATCTTCATAGAGGAATCTTCCCAGTATACTATCCAAGTAAAAACATTCATATTTTGAATGACCTAAAAAACGTGTTATTTTCAGAAGGAAGAATTGATGAATGGGATGTTGATGTAGAAGAACGTGTTCAATACGGTGTGAATCTTGGAAAGACACGTGGATTCATTCATCCTGGAGATCCTCTTATCGTTATTACTGGATGGAAACAAGGCGCTGGTTTCACTAATACAATGAGAATTGTTGTTGCATCATAATCAAAGTCTAATTTATATATTTTCTTGTTTCTTATACTTCTGTGTTACATGTTTTCATAAATAATTTCTATAGTTTTACTTCAAAAAGAACAACTGACCACCTCGTGGCACATATCAGATTTCAGAAAAAAAAAAGTTTTGAACTAACAAAAACTTTAAAGAAAAGGCGGGAAATAGGAAAGCAGCTGCCCATCTTATCATTGTTTTACGGTTTAGTTTCCAACACATTTTTCCGTTATTTTTTGTTTTTGCTATTTCCTTTTTTTCAATTCGATTTTTCTTATAAAAACAGACAATCCAGGACAAATAAATATAGAGTTTTTCAGGCAAGTTCCAAAATGGAAAAATTACTGATCACTTCCGTTTTTCTGGTGAGTTGCTTTGGTTTTAAAGTTCAATGAATCGCAGCCACATATTCTAACAATGAGGAAACTTGTACGACAGAGAAGTCGTTTCCGTGCTATAGTTATAGCTAACA
The DNA here is from genome assembly GCA_963572265.1 of Caenorhabditis doughertyi. Taxonomy (NCBI): domain Eukaryota; kingdom Metazoa; phylum Nematoda; class Chromadorea; order Rhabditida; family Rhabditidae; genus Caenorhabditis; species Caenorhabditis doughertyi. The sequence continues at coordinate 15,533,531 of OY751556.1, read as the reverse complement.
TAAACAGAATTTATAGTTAACAAAATTTGGAAATAAATTTCTTCTATTCTACTGATGGTGTTTCATACGATCAAACAATATCATGCACTCCATCATTTTGTTTTTATGTTATCAAAATTAGAAAATAATAACAATATGATTATACACCGATGAGTCAACAAAACATTGTGTCGTCACTGTAGTACAGTTTTTCTTGGCTGAGAACATATTGTCTCTTAAAAAACTGAGAAGCTGAAAAAATAGGAATATATATTGGTCTTTCAGTTTGTCGTCGCTTTTGTTCCTCTGACAAATTCACGATCGACAGATGAACATCCAAGATATACAGCATCTCGTCTAACAGACGAATACAAACATATTCTGAATGGTAAAATAAAACTGGAAGAAAGTCATATCTTCACTGAAGATATTACGGTGGATGATTGTGGAAAAGGAGGAGATTATGGTTTGTCTGAAAATAGTGTTTTAAAAGGCACACAATCAAATTTCAGGATACTTATCAGACAAACTGGATGAGCTTATTCCAAAACTCAGTCAAGTTGAACTTTCTGTGAAATTTGCCTATCCAGTTCCATTCACTAATAACACGATTCAATTCTCTGTGGACGAAGTTTTGACTCTCATAAACGGTGAAGTACTATCCGGAGAAAAAGCTTTCTTTGCTCGAATGGTTTGTTTTCATTTCAGAGTGAGAAACACAGAAAACGAGGATTTCAGGAAGAAAAGGACAATGACTATAAAATCTACGATATTCGTGTCGTACCGTGCCACTCGCAATGAAATAATTCAATTTATTACTTTATCCTGCTATGATGATAAAATAATTATTCTTTGTATTGCATTTTCCAAGCACATTCACAGCTTATTCTCAGATAGAAACAATTGAATGTACAAAAAGCTGACTTTAAAGAAACCGAATGAAACTGCAGATGAATAGCCAAATGCCGGAAACATGACAAAAACTTTGCAAATGAAATGTAATGAGCTTCATTTTGTTTATACAGTTGACATAAAAACGATGCTCTTACAATATCCGACTGATCAGGAACATATTTTCGAAAGTTTGTTCAGAAAACCTATACTTTGAGCCACGTTAACTTGTTAGGATCCGTTTTTTGAGTTTTATTTCTTCATTGATTTTTGTTGACCACTATTGTATTTTTCAAAAGTGTTTGAACTTTTGTAGCCTACCGCATATCACATGAAATTCTCCATAATCATTTATTTCTCTACTTAATTGAGAGTTCCAAAATTATAATATCATTGAAAACCTCTATTGCGACTTGAACCGATTTTCATTAAAACTTCCTGGTCTCTCTATATTTCCTCTCACAGTTTACAATATCTAAAGTTCATGATTGGTTTAACCAAACTACTACCGAAAAACTCAAATGAAACGCCTGTGTACATACCATTCAGCACCACGCACTAAACATTTTGGTCTTGATCCAACACATCCAAAATAAATACACATTAAACATGACTAAAATTCAAATCCATCAGACAGACAGATATACTTTGGAGTATTCCCATTATTAAACTACATCCAATTTCACATTACAATTGGTGGTACCTTTTATTTTCAGTCTGCCCGCATAGATATTTGAGCTTTTGTTCATTCTCAGCATTCCCCATTCTCGCTGTTACTATTAGCGAGTAGTTTTTTTTAAATATTGGGTGAATAGTTCCACTCTATTTTTGTTTATTCGAAATCTATAAAATAAACTAAGCTGGTATCGTTTTTCAAAAAAACTGAAAATCGAATTCATCCGAATCTCATGATTCTACGACTCTCCGCCCACTCAATCTAAACAGTAGGTTCGAATTTCTAAACAAAAAGAGTGCCCCTTCATAAAGTGGTTCATTTGTCCTCGACCTCTAACATTTGCTTATCTTACCTACCGATCTTTTCTTTATTCCGAATTATTGTAGATTCAAAATCAAGATAATTTCTTCTCCATTGTCTTGGTTTTATCGGTCACCGGTTACCAAACAATTGACATTGACCCTTTTGAAAGTATAAAGAGGTATTCTTAATACGTCCTTTTCATTCGTTCCTATCGGCTATTACGGTGGATCACTATTTTTATTTTTCATAAATTTCCCATCAAGTTTGTTTGTACATCGGTCATTCTCGCTTGTTGTTCGGAATTCCCGTTCCATGCACATAAATATTTTCAGTCAGCTTCACATCAAAATGGTTGCTGTTATGCTACCAACTGAGAGAAAACCATCTGTTCAAAAGGAGCCATCAGCAATCGATCAAAATTGGCCATGCTTTGTTATTGCTTTCTCAATGGCTTCAATTAAACTTCTTTTGGCTTACACAGGAACTGAAGACTTTAAAATTGCCGGATTCAGTAAGTTATGTTCCTATTGTGTGATTCTAACTAATAGGAGATTCCGAATCTGTATTTAACATCTTAAATTTTTGAAGATGATGTGAACGTATTCTTCTTGATGGAACTCGGTTCGACACCTCTTGCCGTGATTAATCCGCGTGTATGGTTTGCCATGTTCATGTGCTCTCTTGCCTATATGTCTGTTGAAACTGGATATCCAACTGTTGCCATCATTACTATCATTTCAATGCTAATTATTGCCTACACAATGGAATACATTGATCATAAGAAAAAGAAAGAAGCTAATAAGACTGCTATTTATCAAATTCTTCCACTTGTCGACGAGAAGAAGTTAAAGGAACAAGAGATTATTTGAAAGTCTGACTTTCTAAATTTTTAAAAATCTATCCGATTAAATCCAACTCGAGTGACGCAATTTGAGCCTTCAAAAAAGCCAATGATTTCTTAATCTTCTTGTCTCATTTCATATTTGTTTTTAAAGTTGTCTCATTTTTTAAAATGTAACTATAATTAAATATATTTTTCAATCAATCACTTCATGATTCCCGCATATGAAGAATATTTAATTTATCCTTCCCTTTTTTATAAGTGCTAGCTCTCTGACGAACGAGTGTCAATAATTGAATACGCCGTTCTATCTGAAATTCATAATCTTTGACTGTCTCTATGGCAACCAGACAGCTGTTCTCCGCTATATAAGAACAGCAAACCCAAGAGGATATCCGCTACACATATAAATAAGAAACGAGGAGATTTTTCTTCACTTATTGCTCTTCATGGTGTTGTACTTATGGGGTAGAATCTCGAATAGAGAATTATGAAACCACAAATGGCATTCTGTCAGTTATTTACAAGTTAGGTCTAGTTTTACAGATAATATTGTCGTACTTATTAGAAAACGATAGACAAAAGTCTTGACATATAAAACAGTCAGATATGTATAGCGTGACCCTATTCTTATTGTAACTATTTTCTCACGTCTTCAGCGTTCGGTCGTAAACTTCTGTGTCTGTTTTTCTGCTTCTTCTTGTCGTACGAAGAATCAGTAGTAGCAGTAGTGAGAAACAAGTCTTTTTCCCCGATTCCTTCTCTAATCAGCTTCTTTTATTGTACGCATCTAATTTTTTTTCTGCAACTATAATCTATCGTTTCCTAATATTCCAATATTATCTAAATGCAAGGTAATTGATATATTGATGAAATTAGCATTGGTGTTTTGTGTAATCTATAGTACCATCTGATGAGTCTAAATTCCATTACAGCGGTTTTTTGACTCTACAATCCTTTTGAAAACCTCAGTTTGTTTCATAGTCTTATTTGAATATCCTGACTCTGTGTATGAGTCATTGAACGGAGCCATCATTCATTGTCATTAATTCTCTTATTCTGTGTTCATTTTTCAATCTTCATACGCTCCCCTCGGTTTTCTTTGTGCGTGTCCATCTTTCCTCAGCTGCAGGCCTCAAAAAAGTTAGTGCAAAAATTCACGTATTACTCAGAGGCCCACGCGAGAAGACGCTGCATACACAACATGAAAAACACAGTGTGTTTCTGAGAGACGTAGAGTTTTTCCATGTTAAGACCAGTCAATAATGGATTGGCGAGACGACGAGAGCGACGACACGAGAGTCGTGTTCGGTAGGGCGCGTTTTGTTATGCTGTCGTAGCCCGACACGGGTGGCCGCTTGGGCTATTTCCTCTCACAGTTTTTCGATTTTTATCTATATTTTTCGGTTTCTCCGCTTATCTTTACCGCACGTAGTTTTTGATGAAAAGGGCATTGGACTTGCAAAGGTGGCCAAAGAATAGCGCCCATTCAAAACGGTTTCGTAGACTACAGTATCAAAAGTTCTATACTTAATTTTTTATAGAGTATTACTGTAATCGTCTGTTTTTCAACCCCTCTCTTGTTTAATATGTTTCGTTCTAATCACTATTGATCTATAAGTTTCTTAATCCAACTTTGAACACGCGTCATATTTGAGTCACTTAAAAGTTTCAGAACTTCCTCGTAATGTTCTCCATTTAAGTAATGTTGTTCACGACTATTTTCGGAACTTCTTAAAAATCGTGTTTGGAATTCGAACCGTCGTTGTTGGGTTGCGTTCTGTTTGTAGTCTTTCATACACAAGTTCTCAAATCAAAGGTTATATTTCAGATCTCATGAAAGTATAAAGCGAGATAGATATGCGTGCACGTCGACAGGAAGACGTCATATCGACGTCGTCCGCACCTTCAACAAGCACATCACCCCGGAAAAAGTCAGCTACAGCAAACGGAGCATCAAGATCCCGAAGTCAACAGAATGGATGTAAGATGGAGATGTACGATCACTTCTATAAGGTAATAGGAGTTTTATAGTACTACTTCTAAAACAACCTTAGTTTGATTTCAGAGATTTATAAGACCTCCAATGGCACCTGTCTACCATCCTACAGAGGAAGAATTCGCAGATCCAATCGAGTACGTAGCGAAAATTAGACCAGAAGCAGAGAGATACGGAGTTGTGAAAATAGTTCCACCACCGGTAATAGAAACAATTAGGGAATGTCTCAAAATAAATTGACTGATTTTACAGGGTTTCAAACCACCGTTTGCCATAAACAAGGAAACTTTTACATTCCGGCCGAGAACTCAAAAGTTGAATGAAGTTGAAGCCATCGTCAAAGAGAAACACACTTTTATTGATAGACTGATCAATTTCAATCGTTATTCTGGTGTAACTTTTGAGTTCCCTGTGGATCGTGATGGGAAAGTTGTTGATCTATATCGACTACATCGAATAGTTCAAAACTTTGGAGGATGTGAAGAAGTTAACGAAGAAGAAAAATGGAGAGACGTTGCACGTGAATACCTTCCAAAGGAGCAAATGGCTAGAGGAGTGCCTTCTGCATTTATTAACCTTATTCGATCACACTACAATCTTCACATTGAACCGTTCAACAGAAACCTCCGAGAAAAAGCGATGAAACGAGATGATGAAAGTGAGGATGAATTGGAAGAACTTAAACATAAGTAAGTATTTTCCAGTTTCAAGTGTATAGCAGTTTTTAAAACAATTTTTTATAATAGAAAATAATTTAATTGTCGCTTTGTACTATTACATCAACCTCATACAATCAATTTAAGGTATCAGCATCATCACGGAACAATGCGTAGCGAGCCGGAAGTTCCCGATGGAAAAGAAACGGAAATTGCAGAAGAAGATTGTCCGATGTCGATGCAAAGTGGACGTAGAAGGTCAAAAAACAAGAAGCCCATTCTTTCAAAAAGGTCGTCAGGTGGAACTGCTGCAAAGAAAACTCGAGCAAAACGTTAGTTCCAATTTATAATCTCTTATTAAAACCGTTTATTTCCAGGTAACTCAAAACGAGATGAGGATGATGAAGAGGACGAAGAAGACCCAATGGATGAAGTATTTTGTATATCATGTCACCAAGGAAAAGATGAAGAACTTTTGTTACTTTGTGATATTGAAGGATGTAATAATGGACGCCACACCTACTGCTGTGACCCAGTTCTTGATGAAGTCCCAGAAGGAGAATGGAGGTGTCCGACATGTATTGAATCAGAAGACGCCAAAATTGGACTTGATTGGGGATTCTACGACGCAGACACTGAGTACAATCTTAATTCGTTTACTGAGTTTGCCAACAAGTGGAAGTGCGACTATTTTGGAGTCAGTGATGTGTCCAAAGTGTCATGTGAAATGGTTGAAAAGGAGTTCTGGAAAAACGTTGTTTCCCACGAAAATCCCGTTTCAGTAAAATACGGAGCTGACTTGATCACAAGCCGAGTGGGTAGTGGATTTCCTCGAAAGGATGATAAACACACAGGACCAGATTGCAAACTTAAACAACAGTACGCAGGCCATGCTTGGAATTTGAACAATATGCCAGTGCTTGGTGAATCTGTTCTTTCATACTTCAACACTGGAATATCTGGAATGATGGTTCCTTGGGTCTATGTTGGAATGTGTTTCTCCACTTTCTGCTGGCATACTGAAGATCATTGGACTTACTCCGTGAACTACAATCACTTTGGAGAACGTAAAATTTGGTACGGAGTCGGTGGAGATGATGCGGAAAAGTTCGAAGAAGCACTGAAAAAATTGGCCCCAGGACTGACGGGAAGACAGAGGGATCTGTTCCATCATATGACGACAGCCGCGAATCCCAGTCTTCTCCGTTCAATGGGAGTTCCAATTTATTCAGTACACCAAAATGCAGGAGAATTCGTTATAACATTCCCTCGAGCCTACCATGCCGGATACAACGAAGGGTTGAACTTTGCAGAAGCTGTTAATTTCGCTCCTATTGATTGGCTCGCCAAAGGACGTGAATGTGTTCAATCGTATTCTAGCGTCCGGAGATATCTTGTCTTCTCCCATGATGAGCTTCTGTTCAAAATGATTGAAGCTATGGATAAGCTGGGACTTTCAATGACTCTAGCAACTCACGATGAATTGAAGAGAGTCATTGAAAAGCAAAAGATGCTAAGAGAGTTTTTAGCTCGACTTGGAGTATCTGGTCGTCAAATGGAGCAAGTCACATTCGAAAAAATTCCCGATGAGCAAAGGTCATGCCGTTTTTGTAAAACTACATTGTTCATGTGCGCTTTGATCTGCAATAAACATAAAAGAATGACCTGTGTTGAACACCGGGATCATCTTTGCAAATCTTGCACTCCAAAGGATTACAAATATCAGTATAGATTCGATATTGACCATTTAAAAAATCTTTCAAATGAGCTTGGAAAAAGAACAATGAACTATACTGGATGGAAAGAAGAATCTGATGAGATGCTCGAAGAAGAAGGAAAGCCAAAACTTGAAAAAATCGAAGAGTTTATTGATGTTGCCAAGAATAATCAGTATCCGCAAACCGACCACGTGCATAAATTAATCACTATCCGTCACACCGCAAAAAGTGCGATCGAGAAAGCAAATCAATTACTTTATAAAAAAGTACGGACACGAACTAAGACTCGATGTCAGAGGGCTGATACTCGAACGGATACGGAAGGCGTCCGGTCATTAATTGAGCAAATGCAGGCCATGGATTGTAATTTAACTGTTATCATAGACAAACTCGAAAAATGGATGGAGCAAATCGAAATGTGGAGAGCCAAATCCAATAACATGATTTGTAAAGAAGAAGAGTACACAAAAGAAGACTTTGAAAAAATGATTGAAGATGGCGATGAATATGATATCAAGTTAACAGAAATAGAAGAATTGAGGAAGGTTATTGAATCCAAAGAATGGGCAGAAAACGCCGAATTAGTTGCTTCATGGACCGCTACTACTGATATGGAAAAGCAGATTGATTTTGAATATAAACTGCGATACACGAGCAATGATATTTTATCGTAAGTAAAACGCATTGATAACGTTCACAATATTGAACACAAAACTCACTAAAAATACTCTTTAAAAATACGCATTCATGTTTTTATAGCCCACTTATTACAGAATGATTCGGGACGGATCTCGGAGATCGTCAACTAATACGACTAGACTCATCGCGAAACTTCAAGGAATGCTCTCCGAAGCTAATGCTCGTGATGCCGAAGCTCAAGTTTTCCTACAGAACCCGTCACTTGAAACTCTTCAATCCACGTGGCAGAGATTGAGAGAATCTGACTGGTTATACGAAGAATGTAAGTATTAGACATATTCGTATAATATTTCTATATACCATTCGGTTTCAGATATCAATATGGTCCGACACGAGATTATCCATGCAGCCAGAGTCAGACTAATAATTGGTTCAGTGGTCCCTTCACTATCCGAACTAGATCTTAAAACACAGCTTCAGCGATTGGTTGATAGTGAAATCACTCTCTCTAAAGCTGTGGAAATCAGCAAGTTATGCGAATCATTAAAATGTTTGAAAGACTCACCAGAGTATTTCGGTCTCAAAGAGATGATCAGCAAGATGAATGGATTCACCGATAGACTTGCAAGGCTTTTCAAGCCTACTAATGCCTATCATAATTTGTTCGAGGTGAGGAGCACCTCATTTTCCAAAACCCCAAAATCGGAAAAAAATCATTAAAAAAACTTTTCAGATACTCTCTGAGCGGGATGATCTAACACCTCTAGCAGAAGGTCAAGTTATGCAGTTGTATTTCCAAGGAGGCGCTGTACATTCCGCTGATGAGTGGCACCAAATGAAGGAGTTTGAGTCCCTAGAGCAAATGCTACACCACCAAGCTTCTCTTCGTGAAATGCAGTCGAGAATTCTCCAGAAGGTAAAGCATACAAATGCGGCACGTGGTCTGGAAGCTTGCTGTTGCCTTGGAAACAATTCAGCAACTGCATCAGATTCGGTACTTCAATGCATGATGTGCAATTCACAATTCCATTCTCGATGCTGCGAATGGACACCCTTTCTTCAACGTTTACCAAAAGGCTCCTTTTTATGCGTTCGGTGTCTACGAGGACAGCGCCCGGTTATTGATGACGTTGTAACAGCATTAAACGGAACACCGTCTGGGTGCCTTGAAACACACCTTGTTCGAAACTTGATTCAGAAATCAAGAGTTATAACTCAAAATCTAATGGAAGGAGCCAATAAACGACAACAAGGGGAGCCTGATGGAGAAGAGATTTGCAAACGCGCTCTTAATGAATGGCTTTCCTGTGAGATTCTGAATCTGAACGGACTTCCGAAAGCTGTAGAACTGATATCAGAGTTTTATGCGGAATATCTTCAGAATCAATCAAGGTAAGTTCGAATGAGTAGAGCATTTTGAAAATGAATTTGAATTTTCTAGTGTTGCCCATGACCTTCAACATCGACCTATGAAAACCAAACCTTCTGTCTCACTCTTCGATCCAAAAACGACAGTGAAACGAAAACGGCCGAGTTCAACAAACAAAGAGTGCTCAAAGAAAACGCGCAAGCGCAATAGTCGAATGTCACCTACCGAGTACTTCGAAGAAGAAGCAGAATTCAAATCATGCCAAGCACGTAGTTGTCTGAAGCCTTATGGCGATTCCGTCAACTGGGTTATGTGCGAGGCAGGATGTAAAAAGTGGTTCCACGTTATTTGCGTTGGCTTCACTTTAAGAGGTATCCACCATACGTATCAGCAGTTTTTCAAGCCTATTTTGATTTAGAAATCAACGACATGCATGAATATCGGTGCTCTTCATGTTTGGACCATGCCGACTCTCCTACTTCCAGTGTATCTACCGAATGATCATCAACCATTTTTCTTTTAAGTTTTACCCGTACTCTATCATATATACATACCACATCAACCCTACCCACTTTTTCACCAGAGTTCTATCATATCTAACCTTTTTCTTTGTTCCCATAGTTGCCCTCACGACTTCATCTTACTTTCTTACTCTTTAATAACAGTGTTCTCAACTTCTCGAAGCTTTCTTTCCAAATCCAAAAAGGTACCGTATTCTCTGACGACTTTACCACAGCTTCTTTCCTTTCATTGCATTCTTCTCTCACTCTGTCCCTCTTAAAAATCTTTAGTTTTCTCTGTTGAATCTCGCCCCGGGTTGTTGTCTTCTAACCCCCAATTTTTCTCATTTGAACCCATTTCTAAGTCCCGAAAGATGTCAGATTCCTTCCAATTCTATTTATATGTAATCCCAATCGTGTAAATTCGATATCTAATTGTAATCTCTAGAACTTTAACCCCTTTTCATATATGTTATGTTCCTCCTAATTATAATAATCTTGATTATGATAACTTCTAATAGCACGTTAATAAAAGAAACCTTTTTATTTACACTCTAAACAAATAAAAAAACAGCAGATTACAAGCTTGGTTCGAGAACCCGTCGCATTGCGAAACGAAACGGAAATTATGATGATAATAAATAGAAATGAGTAAAAAGTTGTATAATTACCATACAATTCCCCACTTAGCACTGATCTCATCAAACTTCTTTGGTTCTGAGATGTTAACGATTGGCCGAGTTGTTGAGCTAATATCGAATGGATACGCTTCACCCCAAGCATCGAACCAAACACGACGGAGACGACGATTTACCTTAAAAAAAAGTTTGATTAATTCATAAACTACTATAGAAATATTTACCGAGTTAAGTCTATCATAGAACTGCTCTTTCTTAACATTGAACTTTTCCATTTCATCCATCATTTTTTCTGTTGAAATCGATGGATTCGATGGAATATATGTCTGATGATTTACTTCTTCACGTCTCAAACGGAGCGATTCATCATGTAGATTGTCGATTAGTTTCAACAAAACATCTTGTCTTGTTTGGAATTCTAATGTAACAGGTCCAGAAATGAGTCCTGGTACAGCCGTGAAACGTTTTGAGCCTGATTGTGCAAGCTCTCCTTTCAATTTACGAATTTCTAATTCTGCTCTCTTTCTTGCATCGGTTTGTTTCGTCAGTTGATTTTCAAGGAACACAACTTCTCCTCGAGATGCACCTCCTTCTTCAATTGCTGAAATGGCTGGTGCTGTTGGAGCTCCAGCTGAACGATTTTCCATGGCGTGTATGTTCTTCCAAAGTGTTTCTTTACTGATTTTGTTAGCACGTTGTTTCAGTTCAAGATTTTCTCCCTCAACTTCTTTCATTTCTCGCTGAAGGGCATCCATAGACTCATCAAACTCGCTGTAATAAAAGATAGCTCAAAGTTTTTGAATAAAATTTTAAAGAAAAAGAAAACGATTTGATGAACATTTCTATACTCACATTTGTTTTCTTCTATGGTCAGCCACCATCTGATTGATCTTTTCTTCCAGATGCTTAACTTTGTCTCCTTCCGCTTTATCAGTAGAATTCAATCGAGACTCTGCCATATCCAATCGAAGTTTGTAGTTGGACACGTCTTCAATTCTGGCTTTGACTTGCTTACGCAGCTCCAGCATCTCATTATCTTTCTTTTCCATTTGCCAGCGAAGTCCTTCCGCTTCTTGAGCTGCTTGTTTTCGGTGATGAGCTCGATCGAGAAGAGGTGGGAACGTTTTCTTCTCTGGTGCAACATGTTCCATTTTTGCAGATTCTAATGTTGCATTCACTTTCTCCAGACTGTCACGAAGAGATCTCATCATCGTACGAACAGGCTCAAATGCATTCTCCATGGCAATATATCCACTACTTTTGGCTACAACTGAATGAATCATCTCTTTTACTCTCTTATCGTCGAATCCTTCAGTCTCCGAAATTCCGCCAAAACTCAGTGCTCCATTGGTACATACTTCTTGAAGAGTTGAAGCCATTTTATCAAGTTGGATCACAGCATTCAGTAAGTTATCAGTGAACTCCGTTTCTAACTTTATAATCTTTTGTTGTTCGGAATTGTTTGCAGGAAGGAGACGAGAAGCTTTGAGAATTACAGATTCGCAAGCTGCGAATTCATCATTTAAAGTTTGCAAAAGATTGAAAACTTCTCCAGCAGTGACAGATTCCTGTAAAAATATCATTTTGACGACAAAAGTAAATCAAAAAAGTAACCTGCAGGAAGAAGGAAATTCTCTGTGTATTGACGCGACAATACGCGAGTCCTGCTGTGAGAGATGCACACGTTGCTGAAATCCATTGAGCAGCATTGAAACCATCGTTACCAATGTGAATAGAGAACATGGTTTGGAAGTAATCAAGTGGTCGAACTAAATTATCAAGAGATGTATTCTCATCGAAGCGAGAAGTTTTCAGAAGTTCCAGGTATTGATCGACGATTCGCTCATAAGTTGACATTTCACCATATGTTTCTGTCAGTTTTATGAGAGTTTCTACAGTTGTCTCTCCAACGGCACTTTCAAGTTTACCAACAGCTGCTATTATCGAATTAGCCAAATAAGAGACACGTGCGACGTGCGCCCACTGTTCTCCCTTATGAGATTTCGTGACATGTTCACGACGCATTCCACCAGATACTTGTGGGTACTGTAAACAATTTATTAATCGAGAGGTATTCCATAAATATAAAGCCTTTCACTTACACATTGAGAAGCTAAATTGGCGAACAGTCTCGTTTTGGCAGAAAAACGTGGCAGCATTACAACCAATTGAATCGAGTCATTTTCTCCTCCAACACGAGAAAAGTTATCTGGAAGGAAAGCCTTCAAATATCCAGCTTGGCGTCTTGCGAATTCCACTTCAATCGCATTGATTTGTCTTTCGACAATTTCTGCGAAATTTTTGTTCGCGGAAATCAGGAGTTGGTTAAACATCGAAGCTCTATCGTTATCTTCAGAAATGTGTCCATGAAGTTGCTCTTCGAGATTCAAGATTTGATCTTTTTGATCTTGAATCTGAGAATTGAGATTAGCCATTCGTTCTCTAAACTTCAAAATAGTTTGTGATAGATCAACTGCATGCTTTTGTTCATCACGTATACGTCCGTTCAACTCAAGAGCATGGATTTTCAGTTGCTCGATTTCTTTCATTAAATCCTTTTCTTGTTGTTTTTGAACTTCCGCAAGTTGTTCGTCCAAGTCTCTTGCTTCCTCCATATCTTCAATTGTTTCTTCGAGTTGACTTTAAAAAAGATATAAAGAATGCCTTAATTTTGATGCAAATTCAAACTTACGCAATTCGTTCTTCCATATTGAAGTTCTTATCTGTCAACTGTGTGACCATCGCTTCGGCTCCCATGGCCGCATCAATCTGCAAATATTTTGATTCAATGTTCAATTATTTTAAAGGAAGAAGCTACGAAAAGATGTTTGTCTCTAAACAGCGTGCAGAAACAATAGTCCCAGGGTGGACAAATCACGAAATCTCTAACGAAAGAAGGCCCATATCAATGAATGAACATCACAATATATTTTCTATTTATCGAAAATCTACCTCTTCCCACATATTCGAAAACTCTATCTGAAACACAAAAGTTCGAAAATAACCACAAAAACACACTTTATGAAGCCAGAAAAAGCGATGCACTTCGTTCTTATTTTTCATGGCACCTTTTTTCCATTTTACATAAAAACTATTCACATAAAACTCTTACTTGTTCTTGAAATCCGGCAATTTTTGATTCAGCAATCTCGGCTTGTCTTTTCAGATTCTCAGCAACACGAACAAGTTCCGAATTTTCTGTTTTCAAGCGCTCTGCTTCATCAATTGCATTTTTACAATTAATATCTGCTTCAGCTTTCAAATCGCGAAGTTTTATAAGAGCATCTTTGAGTTTTTCGTTTTGTAGCTCAATTTGCTTCATTTGAACAGTGTTTCCAGATTGTGCAACACCTCCTCCACTGGCCATTTCTTCTCTCAATAAGTCTAACTCTGTTTTCATTTCTTCGAGTTGTTCATTAAGAGTAGTTACTTCGTTTTGTAAAGAGTCTGCTTTCTCTTCTGCCAACTCTTTTTCAATTGTAGCCATTTCCATCATTTCTTGATGCTCACTGATCGTGTCTTTATTACTTTCATGATATGCTTTGAATTCTTCTGCAGATCTTCTCTCTTCTATAAGCTGCCTTTCCAATTCAACCACTCTATCATTCAAACGGCTTTTGACATCCTGTAGAGTTCGGTGTTCAATGGAAACACGTTCATACTCCAAAAGTTTTGCGTGATCTTCCTTTCGTTTGGCTCTGGTTGTTTCGAGTTTGTCAGTTAGCTCCTTAACTTGAAGACGAAGATATTCCAGTTCTGTGGAATGATCTACTGCCGATGAAGAGACTGATGTTGTACGAGGATGAGCTGCGGCCGATGTTGTTGAGATTGGAGACATTGGAGCCGCTGGTCCAGTCTAAGAATTAGATATGGTTATAATGAAGTTTTTTTTAAACATGTTTTAGTAACTGAACAATGCAGTGATTCCATTAACTAAAAGAAACGGAGTTTTACTATACCCACCGCAATAGCAGTAAGAAACGAAGAGGATCGAGACCTGGGAGATTCAGAACCATTTCCTCGATGTTCTAGATTTTCCTCTGGCATTTCTTCTATGCTCTAAACAAATTATCGCAGTAAAAAAGATTTATCCAGATTTTTTCAGCTCAATTTTTCTTGAACTAGTTTTTTTCGACCTAATATTTGAAACACTTAAATCGATTGTTTATGAGTTTTGTTATTGTCAAATTAATCCCGCGAAAAAAATTGAATTTCTTAACTATTATCAATTTGACAGCAGGTATATTCAAAAGCAGAACTCACGTCGTCAATTTTCTTGGCGCGTGACAGTACACTTTCTTTAGGAAGTTCTGTTCCAGATTCTGTCATAGTTGGTGGTGGGAGTTCGTTTAAAACTTCGGTATCTGATGAAATTGCTTTTTGAGGAGTTTCTTCAACTGGTTTAGCTGGTGCCAAAGACGGTCTCGGCTTCGAAATAGAAGACACCTTTGGAGCGGGAGCTGAAATTCTTTGGGTTATAAACAAAAATCATTGCTGAGTACGCACCATTAGTTGTGGAAACCTTCCTCGGTGGTGCTAAACTCTGTCGACGGGATGCAGCATCAGGTGCAGCAAATTGAGGCTGGAAATAAAAATGATAAACATTTGTTTTGAGCCACCGAATGCGTAATGAGGTAAGTAAAGTTTGGTTACACGTGAATCGTTACAACTGAAAGTATCCATAGTCGTTCAGGGTTTTTAGTTGGCTCTAGTTGGTTACTTTTGAAAGTTATTGGAATTTACAAGAGAGAAACACGTGGAACCAAGATTTCCTTACTCCCAGAAAGCTCTCGGGTAAACGTAAAGCGTACAAACCCTAGGTTTAGATGCAGATGCACTAGCACGACTCGAAGCAACAGAAGATTGGGATAGGTTGGAAAATTCACGGACCATTTTTGACTGAAAACAATAAGTAGCACATGAAGCGGATTAAATGTGATAATAGGAAAAACAGAATCAAGCTGGTTTTCTAGAACCGAACAAAGCCAAGGTAAAACTTCAATAAAGCATTTGCAGAAATGATAACTCAAAATTTCTTTTAGTTTTACCGTAGATTCAGAGTTCTTTTTCGTTAAAGATGGAGCTGGAGATCTTGAGTTTTGCGGTGTTGTTGACCGCTTTTTCTATAATGTATGTTGCCCCAAATGTTAAAAATTTATAAAATAATACCTCGCTCGGATCTACCAATTTAGACACTGACCGTGGTCCCATTCCTGCCTGTCGACCAGTCAATTTTTCGGAGGAAGCAGCTGGTGAAATTCCGGGACTAGACTGTAAAATGAAGCCAAGTTAGATTAACAGCTCAAGTTTTCTTACCCCTGGCGAAGCTTTTGAATTGGCCGATTTACTCATTACACTCGAGTCCTTACGAATCGCAGATGCTGTTGCCGGAGCTTTTAATCCTGATTTTTTCGCAGCATCTTCTAGTTCAACGGCACTGGCTTTCACGAAAACTCCAAAGTTAAGTTCACATTGAAAATATTGAACTCCTTGAACGGTTCCATTATTCTTGCCAGTTGGCGTGTCTAGAAGAACTCCAACCCACTCTCCTTCGGCAAATTTTGTTGGGCCAGAGAAAACCACTTTTCCGTTTCCAGAACTTGCTGAAAATCGTAGTCTTGACAATCAATTGCGCTTTTTCTAATATTTCTTTTTGTTTTCAAAATACGACTCGGTTCAAACTTACTCTTCACCCTAGTGCCCGATTCGAAAGACATCTGGGAGGTGGAGATCGGTGAATTATCTCTGATCTAACCAATATTATGCTACCTGGAAATAGACTTTTGAAATTGTTAATAATGAACGAATTGAGGAACGAACAGAACGAGGAGCAGTTAAGCAAACATTCGAGGATCGCTGACGCATTTTTAGTGCAGTCGTCGTTGAAAAAAACGCCAGCACTGATCTAAAATGCCATTTTCGAATAATTTTTCCCATAATTTTTATTGCTCTTATATATTTTTGCAACAGGCCAAGTTTTAAAGTTATTTATTGAATGCATTTTTCTGTGCTTCAACCTAAAATATGCTTCTGATTTTTTAAAATACCAAAATGACCACAGTTCCAAAAATCAATTATAAAAATCGAAAAATGATCGAGCATGGTGAGGTTTTGCTTCTCCGCTACGATATTAAAGGCGCATGGTTGCTGCTGTTTGTGAGTTCCGAGTGGAACGCTGCATCGGTTCCGAATGAAGCTTCATATGAAGCACTGGTTATACCTTTTTCCTTCCCCCCGTAAGAGCCTCAAAACTGTGTCTAATGCTTATTTTTCAGAAGCACCTCATCCAACTCAACTCGAAATGTCGGTGAGTTTAAAAGCGCAAGTATATTTCCTAAAACGCTGGCTCTTTCTTCCAGAAAGACGACGGAAAGCGAAAGAAGGAGTCGGTTGTCGACCTCACCAGATTCCTCGATAAAGAAATTCGTGTGAAGTTCCAAGGAGGGCGCGAAGGTTATTCTTGTGATTCCAGTTTCTCCTCGGAGATCTACTCATGGAGAAAAATGAATATATTGACTTTCAGCTAGTGGAGTTCTTCGAGGATTTGATCAACTTCTCAATATGGTGCTTGACGACTGCCGCGAGTACCTTCGCGACCCACAGAATCCATCGGTCATTGGTGATGAAACAAGGTGAGGCTGATCAAGTGATATATTTTTGATAGTTCTTAGAATTAGCATCGGTAAAGTTACTAACGTAATGTTTCCAGACCACTCGGACTGATTGTTGCCCGCGGAACAGCCGTCACAGTTGTAAGCCCAGCTGATGGACTAGAACAGATCGCTAACCCATTCGCAGCTCAAGAAGAATAACTCATTCAACCGTCTTCCAATATTATATGTATGTGATCTCTCTTGCGATAAACATTCTCAAAAAAGTACGTCGAAAACGTTGTTATTACATACAAAGCGATTGATACATTGAAAAAAAAAACATAATGAAATAAAGAAAGTTAACGGGATCTGAAGGCAGTCAAAAAGTCCACAGCGGTAAAATTCAAGATTCGGGGCAGTACAGAAAGCGTCCCTATGGACTTTAGAGACTAGCCAGATTTCAGGGTCACCGGCGTTTCTTTTTTGCTGAAAGAGGATCAAGGATGAAGACGTGAAGGATTTTCGAAAAAAAATGCGAGTAAAAAATGGGGAAGGACACATGAAAACTACACGAGGAAAAAGTATAAGCGAAATTGGAATCTTTTCGGTTTTTTATGTTTGAAAAATTCTGCAAAAATTTTGAGGTGAGAGAATTGCGAGGACGAAAAACAAAGGCAACTAGAAAACATTCGGCCTGAGTGGGTGGTTTCAGGTATTTACATCAAAAAATACATCGATATACAGTACGGATTGCATTCTGCAACCTTCAATGAACGTTTGGGAAATTCGAAAACTGATAAAAATGATAGGCTTGCTGCGAGTTTTTATTTCATGGGTAATTCGTTATCCGAATGCGGGCTGTGACGTGTAGACCATGTAAACGAAGCCATCTGGATCACGCTCCTGGCTGTACAAGTTCGCCATGCTCATTGAGTTGGAAACCATTGAGCGCTCGTTTACCAGCAAAAAGAATGCTTGTTGTGGGTGAAGTTGGAGCCTGAAAGGTGCGAGATTTTCGATTAGAAAGAATAACGATTTGCTAGTTTGTTTTTAGGTACACAACATACCGTCTTCTGACAATTGACATTAGTTCAGCGACAGTTATATGATCTGGTACCAAGAATTTACAGCGATCCATGAGTGGAAGACTGCGCTCCCCATCGAACCTTTCGATTATGACAGGAACCTTGTTCGGTTGTTGACTACGAATCTCTTCCACGTCTTTTTGGCGTTCATCTGAAATTAGGTTGGTGTGCTTCTTCGATTCGATCGGCTTTATATAAAACGCAGAAATGGATACTCTCCGATAGAGCCCATCGTCCGGCACAATTATAATCTGGATAATCCTGACCAACCACCTGCCGTCATTGTCTATTTTCATTACATTGAACTCATTTCTTATTTAGAGCCTCTCATCATAACACAATGTACTGGGAGTACTGCCCCAGTAGTAACACTATTTCTGCCTCATACAACATCAGCTGATTTTCACATGTCTAAATTGCAAAATGCCTCCTATGTTTTCATGCTCTCTCGCTGAAACGCATGACGCGGGGTGTCTGCCCTCTGCGTCTCTTTTCCTACGGAGGTGAACCTTTAAAAAAGTATGAGATAATTTAAATTACTTGTTACAATGAGAAAATATGGATTGAACACATAATACCTGGCAAGACAGACTTTTTCAACTTCACTAGAAACAACTAAACTTTCGTAGTAACTTTGATAACTTTTATGGAAACACTTACGAAAAGGTCGTCTTTCTTTAAACGATGGAACGATTCCGGAGATGTACGACCCTCCACGATTTCCGCTCATCGCTGTTTGTGTGTAACTTTGAAGCGTGGCTAGCATAAACGCCTCTTTACGTCTTCGTGCTGAGACCCAATTTTTCGATCTGAAAGTGAGAAATGGGTAACTGGTATTTGGAAAATTGAGAAATCGAAGCGAGAGAAAAATAAAGAGAGGAGGACAGTATTTTGTTGCGAGTATTTTATCAAGTAGAGAAAAGACAGGTGAAAGGGAATGGGACAGACAAGAACCGACGAGACAGAGGCAGTCAGCGGTAGGCAGCACACGCTCTTCTGCTGTACGTCGCTTTGTCTTCTCTGTCTCTCAACTGAAGCAACTCTCTTCTCTACACCACAAGATCGACTGAGCGTCGAGGACACATGACCGCGAGACGACGAGACGGCAAAGAGAAGAGTCATGTGATGAACGAAGAGATGGAGAAAAGAAAACATAGAAGATGAATATGACCCTACCGTAGCTAATACAGATAATGCTTCTATTCAGAGACTGTTAAAGACAAAAGAGTATGAAATATTTTATCGGAGCAGGACAAGAAATGAATAAGTATAGCTACAAGAATAGTTGGTCACGTTGAGAAAGAAGAATGATATATATGCGGTTACTCACTTATTAGAAATGAGTACGGTATTGAAGACTTAATGACTTAGGAAGCGAGTGCGGAATCCCAAAGAAATATCTGGGAACCAATGAAACTTGAGGAAGAAAAAAACTGAGAACCATTAACCATCTAACGAACCATTTTATATGAGTTGAGAGTACAAGAACACTAAAGTACATGAACTTCAGAGAAATCATGGAAGGAAATTACCAAAGTGCTAGTGAACTAATGGGTTCTTCAATCTTCCAATCTCTATCCTACTGAATCGAAACAACTGTTTTTTCTGCAGATATAAGATACGAAAATATCAAGTCTACCGAACTCTAACTTTCTCAATGAAATCGAAAGCGAAGTGATGAAAGTGATGAAGAGGAAGTTAGAGAATAAGAGAGAAGAATATCAAAGTAGAGATGTATCTGAACTTCTGACTGTAAAAGAAGTGAAATTACAGAAGATACGAAAAGTGAGCTAGAAAGGTTCATTTAGAAATCTAATGAGCAACTCGTTATAAGTGGAGACGAGAGAAAGAGGGAATCAATTCACAAGACCCCTCACATGTTGACTGAACATGTTTACGTCTAAAAATCAATAGGTAGTCGCGCGACCGGTAATTGCCTACTCTGAGCGTTCTGATTTCCAGAGAGCAAAAGTAATTGAGTAACAGCTTCAATTGAAATTTCAACTTTATTCATAAATGAGAATCTATAAACTAGAAATGTAGAAAAAGATCACACCCTACGAACGAAATGATGTGCAAATTCGCTCTATAGAAATTATTTTTTGTTCTCTAGATACCTTCTTACAGAACAAGCTCAAGCTCGAGCTTTAGAACTACTTGATAATAAAAGTTGTAATTAACTCTAAAAAATTATTTTGAAAGCACCAAAGTTTAGAGATACATGATTTCATAGGTAGACTTCGCAGTGGCAGTTATATTGTACATTGACATGCGTGGGTAAGTGTATCTTTGAACTTTTCTTAATATCTCATCTTAATCTATTCCGATTGGTCTAAAAATGTTTTTGAGGACTCCTGAGTAAACCTAAGATACTTCAATTGTTTTTGAGAACAATTCTCTTTTGGTCCTGTTTTTGACGAATTCTGAGTTCTGAAAATCCAAATTGAAATACTTTTTTGGTCTGAAACTTTTTTTCCAATATGTTAAAACATTGCTAAAGATCCAAATGAACAACTTTTGACGTTAGGTAGCAAGTTGTCTTTCAGTTTTTCAGTTGGTTAACAAAACATAATCAGTTTTGAAAACTTTGGAATAATTTGTTTTTCCACTTTCTGCCAAGATTCGTCATTTCGAGAGAAGTTAGAGAAAAGTGGAAGAATAATTTATTCCAAGTTTCCAAAACTGAGCACATTTTGTTAAGCAATTCGGAAACTGTACAGAAATGATTATTTAAATCTCGATCCTATCACTTCTAGAGAGCCTATGGCATCATGGGCGAGGATCATCATTTTTGCTTCTGGATTTCTGACGACGGAATCGGGAAGACAACTTCCGATCTTATGTCAAAAGTTGTTAATTTGAACCAACAAAAATAAATTGGCTTTTCAGAATGCAGAATTCGTCGGAAACCCCCAATTGAATTGTTTTTTTTTTCAAATAAAAATCATTTGTGGGTGCTTCATGGTTACTCAAGAATCCACAAAAAGTTTTGAGAACAATCGGGATAGATTCAGATAAGATATTACCAGAATTTAAGAGGTACACGCACCTACTGCATAGTTTTTTTTTCAGTAGATAAGATTGGGCTTTAAGAATCTCAAGCCATTGAGAGATGCCAATTATATGTTTTTTACTTTCTTCAAGCTTCAGGAATTATGAAATATAAGCTAGAATTTTAGAATTGAAGAATGTGATGTCAGTTCGAAGACGGACTCACTCCGATGATTTCGCTTATCTACTAGAAAAAACAAGAAGACCTTCTAAGCTCAATGGTAATTTTTGCATTCTTCAATGTTTTTTTCAATAACAATTTCAGTAGTTCAAGAGCATGTACCACCAGCACCTGCCCACGGATATTCACTGAAAACAGTTATAATAGTCTCAATCATAGTTTCAATATTATGCCAACACATTCTTCCGTATGCCTTCACTTATTTAAATGATATAATCAAGAGTGAGTAATTTTTGTAATACCGTTAGTAATTTCAATTTAATTTCAGATGCTCCGAAAAGAAAGTTTCAGACGGGTTCGAATCTTCTGAACATTGGATTCATAAGCACAGATCCACCATTAAATTATGCTCCTGCCGTTCAAAAACCAACTTTTCTAGTAGACCCAATTTATGATGAAAAGTGGAAAGGAGTTCATACAGCTGTTCCAGTAATGACAACAGAATCAGAAGAAAAACGAGAAAATGATCCTGCTAAAGTTAAAGAAGCAATTCTGGCAGCAAAAGCAGCGAGCAGATCGAGAAAAGATGGAAATCTTGAAAAAGCCATGACAATAATGGAACATGCGATGGCGTTGGCACCTAATAATCCACAAATTCTTATTGAAATGGGACAAATCCGAGAGATGCACAATGAGCTTGTCGAGGCAGATCAGTGTTATGTTAAAGCTTTAGCTTATGATCCAGAAAATACAGAAGCTTTAGTGTAAGTTTACTGCATCGTATTCATTCTCAGATCTAGCATACGATAGAAACATGTTCATTCAATTCTTTATTTCCAGTCTACGTGCAAGAACCACTCCACTGGTCAGTGCTATTGATAGAAAAATGCTCCGAGCAGTACATAATCTTCGACACGAGTTTGCTCATTTGCAACATTCCACAGCTCTACGAAGAATGATGAGGTTGGTCCTTTTCCTGATAAACTGCATTTTATTTAACTTATTTTCAGAGAAACGTATTTCCTCTATGTCTATCATACGGTGGCCATCGAAGGCAACACTCTTTCCCTTGGACAAACTCGTGCTATTCTTGAATCGGGGATGGTTATTCCGGGTAAAAGTATTCGAGAACACAACGAAGTGATTGGAATGGATGCTGCGTTACGCTTTCTTAACTGCTCTCTTCTTTCAAAGGGACATGAAGAAATCTCGATTGATGATATTTTGGAAATGCATAGAAGAGTATTGGGTAATGCCGATCCGGTAGAAGCTGGAAGAATACGAACGACACAAGTCTACGTTGGAAGATTTACACCAATCGCCCCTGAATATGTAATGGAACAATTAGGAGATATGGTTGAATGGTTAAATGATGAAAATACACTTGCAATGGATCCAATTGAAAGAGCAGCAATAGCACATTATAAGTTGGTTCTAGTACATCCGTTTACTGATGGAAATGGTCGAACCGCCCGATTATTACTCAATTTAATAATGATGAGAAGTGGATTTCCTCCTGTAATACTTCCAGTCGAGACACGAGCTGAATACTATGCAGCCCTTCACGTGGCAAATCTAGGAGATCTTCGACCATTTGTTAGATACGTTGCAAAACATTCTGAAGCTTCAATTCAAGTGAGTATTCCAACCGAATTGTGTTCACATTTTATTATTTATACCATCAACCAAATGAAGTTGTTTACAGAGATACATCGGAGCCATGAAGACATCTTCGGACAACGTCATAAATGGTGAAGAATCTGAGCTAACATCAGCAGAAGAATCAATAGTCAGTGAGAAAATTGAAGCAGAGTGTCGAGTTGGAAACTAATCTTAACTGGTTTTTTTGTGATTCTAACATAAGTCATTTTTTCCGGGTTCTTTTTATATGAAAGCTATTGACAGAGATGAATATTATCTTTTTTCTTCATGAGTCACACAAGAACACTCCAAGCATTATTCATTTTTATTGAAAAATGTTCAGTGTAAAAACCAATAGATTCTAAAAGCTTTCTTCTTTCTTCCCACTCACTCTTATACACTATATAGCAAGCGATGGTCTCTTAAGACTCAATCATTCTTTACATATTTCTTTTCAACTTTCTTTTTATTATTCAAGTGATTTGACAGCCCCTGGCCGCTTCCATGTAATACAAAAAAACTGTTGGTTATTACATGTTTCGGGTAGGAGCTGTCTACTCACAGATCATTTCAATTATGAAAAGGTTAAGTTTACAAATAAAATAGGAGCTGTGAAACAACTGTGGTCCTACAACTAGGATATTCACTTCAATACGTTTATTTCAAAGAAAATTCAAAATATAAAATGGCTATTTTAATCAAATTTAATTAGATTATTACAATTATCCTTCATGTTGAGCAAGGAAGAAGTTTCCAGCGATTGGATCTCCTAACTTGTTTTTCTCAATGAATTGTTTCACATTAAATTTGGCACGAGAGCTTGGTTTTGGAACAGAGATACGTCTTCCTTGATGCTCCCACATAAGAATCACATAACGATGAAGATCGGTTCTTGGTCCTGGAGCTGGGCTTCCATAAGCCATTTGATGTTGTCCTACAAATCACGTCATTTTTACTGATTCCGAACAAGTTAATTAGAAAGCGAGGGTGTATATATTAATAGTAGATCAAATCCAAATCAAGTCAGGTGCAATTGACATTTTCAGATATTTATATATCTTACCTCCGTTAATTCCATCGATGATGTTACTTGCTGGAATGTTACAGACAAGCCAATGAAGCCATTCAGCGACCGATGGATTCTTTCTTGACAAATTGTCCGGATCAATCATGAGAACAGTGTAAATGCTTTCTGGATCAGCTCCTGGAAGAGCCCATCTTGGAGCATTCTTCAAATTTCTCACTTGCATTGTCATTCCTGGTTCAACTTGAATTCCATCCCAGCACAACTGAAATCATAACATATTTATTCAATAGAGGTCCTTGATACTTACATGAAGTTTTTGTTTTGGAGCATTCTCAATGATTTTTGGAGTGATTTCGTGTTGAGCAAAGGCAGCAGCAATATCAGACATTCTGGCTTCTCTTTCTAATAAATGAAGATTTTTGGAACTGGAAGATTTTTAAAGAGAGGAGAATCAGACAAAAACAAAAGAAACAGAGAAAAATGACAGGTGTTTCAAGGCGGTTTATGAGCAGAAAAATGGTTGAACAGAGATAGAAAAATGAGAAAAAAGAAAAGAGGAGAGAAAACAGGATGTGATGTGGCAGAACATGAAGAATTGTGATGGATTGTATGAGATGGGAAGAAAAAGAAGAAGAAATTGTTAATTGCAGCTGTACAATGAGAAATGGTGAATCAGTAGAGAAAAAAGTAGCAACGAAAAGAATCGATGAAACAAAATAGCAATTCAAAGAACATCTGTTGTGAGATGTCAGAACTCTTCAAAGTGGTTTTTAATGCCATTCTAATAGAGGTTCACTGGCATGTCCCATAAATTCTGAGCCTTGAGAAAGGAGCCCCCAGCAATTGAATTTTGCATATTGATAACTCTATTCACATTCCAATGGCACTATTGATATATATTGTCAGAGTTACACTATTGATTGTTATTATATTGCAGGTTCTACATTATACTGTGATGTATGGTAGAATTCGAAAGAATGAACCAACAAAAAAAATCTGGAGCCTGATACTACTTTACAAAACAAACCATCAAAATAAGTAAACGGATATTTTCACATAAGATTTAAAAGATGACCTCTCGTTTACTTCTGCTCATCTGGCAGTTATGAGAGTGCTCCTGAATTTGATGTACTACTTATTACACCGAAAAGGCGGGCAGAACTCAGATTACACTTTCTTCTTTTCTTTCGCCCTTCGTTTTCTGTTGTTCCTCATCTTTAACCCATCTGAGAAAACAACAGTTGACCGCCCCCATCTGAATCTAATTCTCTTATTCTTTTCAGTTCTCTCTTCTCCGGATGCTTGCTCATCAGAGATTGAATGTGGTTTTTGAACGTTGTGATGAAATTGACAGAAACATTGATACGGAAAAGAAAATAGAATGAACGAAGATCGCTTCGAAATGAAAGGAACTGAAAGGATAACAAGCATATTTCGATAAGTACTGTTACTTTACAGTGTGTTTCCTTGTCTTATGTGTGTTCTCGATTATCTGATGCTGACATTTCCAAAAGATGTACGACCAAAATGGCAGGTGGAATTTCGAATAAAAGAATTATTTCAATAAAACACGCCCTTCTTTTTTAGCAGATTCCTTTTACTCTACACTCTATAACAATTCTTTCTCCTTTTCGGCATATCTTTTTCAAGATTGACTATTAGTCATACATTTATTCGAATAATTGAGAGCTCAGAGTATCTGTGGATATGTACACGTATCCTGAAGTGACTGTTGATGTCAATACACCTACAACTCTGTTATATTTCTACCGTATTCATGGCACTTTCTCATTCTTTTTTAATATTCTAGGAGTTTTTCTCATCATGAGAAACCCTAGAATTGTGAAATTATATCGAAAGTTTATGGTGCATATGCAGGTGAGTAATTGATTGTTTTCATGAAAACGAACTTCCACTGTTTCAAAATTATTCTATTTTTGATACGTTGAAATACAGCTGAAACTTAATTTTATCTAGCTTAGGAATTTTTTGAGAGAATCAGTTCTGAAGCTAAATCGAAAAAATTATGAACTTGAGCATTACAAAACAGATCGTCTGTCCATTTCAACCACTACTTATTCTCACAAAATCTGTCATTTTGAAAAGTATTAGCCAGAAGGGATAGCCTTTATTTAAGCTTCACTGACTTTTGAATTACCCTACATGCGCATAAAACTCCTATTTTGACCAACTACGACATAGTAAAAGATGGAAACATATAAACTACAATCACAAACTAGAGGAACGAATCACCTGTCTGTCCATCAATTAATAAAAAATCAAATAAAATCTCACAAATTCAGATTCTGTCTCTCCTAGCTGATGCTCAAACAACTATTCTGATGCAACCTGTTTATATATTTCCAATTATCGGAGGGTATACAAATGGTGTTTGGTGGTATATATTTAGGCTTTCATCACACATTCAAATGAGTATATTCCTACTTCTTTTATATCTTCAAATAGCTTCAATAGTATGTGCAATTGTTACAAAATATCATGTTGTATCAAATATTGGAAATGTGAGTAGCATCATTGACAATCACTTGTGAGAGATTTAATGAAAATACAACTTTAGACATCTAACCGCCCATTTTTATTCTGGATCTTTGTAATCTTTTATCACAGCTGTGCTTTCATTATTTTCGGTTTTTATTGTTTATCTTATTTGACAAAACAGGAAGCTGTTGATTTAATAAAGATGGTAAGTTTGCTTCTGAAAAACCTAGTCTGCAATAAGAGAGATTCCAGAAGTTTCCGAATGCAATTAACATTTTTGTGATAGAAAATATAGAAGTTTATGATTTGGAAGTGAATAAATGGATGATAGTTACAACTTCTTTGATTGCATCAATGCTGTTGGTCAGAATTACGTTAAAGATCAGTAATGAACCTAAGCAATTTCAGAGTTCTCTTGTTATCTCTTTTTATTTCTCTGTTAGACTTTTGAAAACTCTTCGATTAAAAAAATTATGCTGCTCTGCTCGGAGTTTTAGATGTCATCAAGTAGCAGTTACTAGTCTGATGGCTCAAGCAACTATTCCTTTTATTGTAATAATTATTCCAATCGGAACAATTGTTTATTTCTTTGTTCATGTCATTCCAAACGCTCAAGGTAGTTACATAAATAAAATCCCGAAGGAATTAGGGAAATGTGTTTTCAGAAATTTCAAATGTAATGATGGCTATCTACTCATTTCATTCATCTCTTTCAACTGCTGTTATGATTATCAGCACTCCACAATATCGAAAAATGATCAGAAGAGGACTCAAGTAAATATAAAATACGGAAACATCTTAATTCAAACGCTTGATTTCAGATCCCCAACTGTCGCAACTTCTCCTCAAATGACAAAAGTATTTCGAACATCAGCAACACTTCGGTTAAAAAAACTATCAGCTCCTGAAATGTGAAAAAGAGTTGAATGTTTTATAAACGCTTTATTATGCCCATGATTTGTTATTATTATTATCATTAAATACAAATAAAAAAGATCATAAATGAACATTTTTTGTTGACAATCCCTTTACAATCAAAGTGTAAATACGAAATAAATGATGAGGATTAATCAAAACTAAATGTTTCGGAATGTTGTATCCTGATGAATAGAAGTCATGTCACTGAGCCTGAAAACAAGAAGATCACTCATTGCATAAAAATTGAAAACGAACTGTTTCTTATCCGTATAATCTGGAAGTTGTTTCTCAATATCCGATACTCCATCAAGAATACTTTGAAGCTGTCTCTCATTTTCTGATTCTAATGAAACTTCATCTTGAATATGAAATCCAATAAAGAATTCATAGATCCATGCTCCCATAACTCCACCAATCATTGGACAAATAATTGGAATCCAAAACCATTTATAGTCTCTATAACTGAATACTTCCCATCCATATCCAACACAGAGAGTGAACAGACGAGGAGCAAAATCACGAGCTGGATTGATGGCATATCCAGCATTCAAAGCCATTGACATTCCAAGAAATGATAAAAGAGCAGCTATCCATGCTGGTTGAAGGAATGTTGGAATACCATTTCGACGGTCTGTTATTGCTGCAACTCCAAGGCAAAGAACTAATGTTCCAGCTATTTGATCAATGACTGCATTGAATGTACCAAGGAATGGACCAGGATACGTGGCAAAAATAGAAGCAGTAGCAGTGGGTCCGGTTACTGTACGATTCCCGCCTTCGAATACGTTAATGGCATCTTGAAATTCAAATTGAAATAATGAAATAAGTTGATAATCCTACCAAAATAAACACAAAAAACTCCGAAAGCTCCAATGAATGCTCCAATATTCTGAGCAACCACATACACTAAAAATCTGATTACATTGATCTTTCCTTGAGTTAACTGGAAGAATGTAACAGCTGGATTTAAATGAGCTCCAGATATTTTTGATCCCATTAAAACTGCCAACATTAAGGCGATTCCCCATCCAACTGAAATTCCGATCCATTCATTATTTTTTCCTTGTGAAAGAACGTATTGTGCATTCACACATTCTCCTCCAAACTGAAAGTGTTTAGTTTTCGAAAATGAAAAAAAAAAGAAAACAGAAAACAAACCACAAGGAAACTGGTGCAGAACAATTCAGCCATAAAAGCACGAATCAATTCATTATCAATTGCAAATTTCGGTCGAAGACGTTCAACGAGGTTTGTCGTCATCTGAAAACAAACGATGAAATGATTGAATGCCTCAAAAAAACAAACCGTATTCTCTTCTGATTTCACAAAAGGCGGAGGTCTATGGGTATGTTGAGACGACTTTTGACTTGGTGCAAATTCGAATGGTGTATCTGTCACAGCGACAATCGAATTGTCAACTGATTTCCTGTCTACAGCAAATGGAGGCGATCCTGTAAAAGAATAACAATAAACTGTTTGTCATGAAATGGAGAAAGAAAGAGTGGGGGGTGCTGGAAACAAAATGCATATGATAGAGGAAACGGTGGCTTCCTTTCTTTGAGTGTTGATTCCCACGAATTATTGATGGGGAAGCGAAGGAATCGAAGATGCAAACATGGAAAAATGATCGAGATGAAAAGAAAACGAATGGGAAATTGTTTGAAGATTTTTATTGTTGAAAAGAAAAATGGAAGAAACTGTATCCACAAATAGTGACCTCTTTTTTTTCATTTCGATGAAAATTTACGTAAATTCACGTCAATATTCAGAAATATTCCCTTCTTGCCTCGTTCCAAAATATTTCCACAAATCTTTTGTTATTTTCTGAAATCTTGTGACAGTACCTGGTGGTGAATGCATTGCAACACTGAACGGATTTTCAGAGTCTGGTTGTGGCAAGTCTTTAACAGCCAACTCATGAATAGAAAGAGCATCGGATGTATCAAATGGAAATTTGAAAGACCGATCAGATGAATTAGACGACGAATCGGACAACATCGGAATGCAAGAATAAAGAAACTTTGATTATGCGTACTGTAGGAGACACCCTTCTAGTTGCTAAATATCTAGTTTTTTGACTGAAATCAAAAATAGAATTCCCACTTTCTTCCACAATAAATTGACCATTTGAAAGAACACATTTATCTTCATCACTAGAGCATTTTTTTACGTTGAACTTTCTTCTACCGTAGTACGTCTTTGAAGAACCTCGGGGAAAAAATAAATGACTCTTGAGACAGAATAAAGTCAGAATCAGAGTGAAATTATTTTATGTCTTGACCAATAACACAAGAGAATTGATATGGAAACCGGTATCATCTTCATCTGGGAGGGACTACAAGAACGAACAGTACATACGTTTTTTCACGATTATGGATGTTCAAAATTTCATGTTGAGACTAAAAACTAACTATGATCGCCTACTCCTTCTTCTGTAGTTGCAAGGCCTTTTAAGGCCAGTATTCTACAGTAACCCTGCAGATTACGTAGGTGGAAATCATGTGTTTACAATGATACCAAATATTAAATGACAATTTTTGAAGTAAAATTTTAATCAGAAAGTGTGATAAGCTTCTTCAACAATCAACACGTGACAACACAATCTCTAGAGATGCGGGAGCGGCAGAAAAATGGTAAACCGACGAATTTAATGCTCTCGGTGCGTTATGTTCTGGGTACAGAAGTGATAAGTGAGTGAAAGAGAGAAGAAACAGTGCATGAGTACCGCCTCATTTCACATTCCGGGCAATAAAAAACATTTGAATAAGCGGGGATTCTGAAAGAATTGATTCGCCGGACTGCTCATATAAGAACTGTATGATGTTGAATTCTAAATCAAATATTTGATGAAAACAAAACAATCAAAACCTTGAATTGTTCTTCTCTGAAAATACTGAACCCCGTCGAAAGAATATGAATTGTCCATCCTTTTATGTTCGGCTGAGCCATCAAATTTACACATATTTTTGTTATGAAGTTTTCAGATTATCTCGCCTCCATTCTACAGTATACTTCCTCCGTTCCAAATGAGACAATTTCCGGTTCAATTCTGTATGAATTCGTCATTAAAAAGAGTGACGATAGATGATTCAGAGAAACACGCAGATGAATGTTGTTTTTATGATCAGCGAGACTGGAGACTTCAGAACAGTCTGGGTGCGAAATATGTTTCTGTCAACTTCGATTACAAATGATCGTTTCGTTGTTTTGCACCAAAATAAATGACTCAACTCGATGTTTGTACTACTTTTGTCATATTCCTGTTTTTTTAAATTTCTATTATGAGTATGTTGAGAATGAAATGAAAAGTCCATAATTTATTCAATTTTTTGATTCTTGTTTTTTTTTTCAAAATCATGCGATAGCTTATTTTCAGAGACCACTGCCCAGTAAATGCATGATAAGAAAAATAGTAAAATTTCACTGAGAGGGGAAGAGTAGACTCAAGTGTATAGAATTTTAAGCTAACAAGAGATCAGTACAGTTGTTTTTCAGATCACTAGATTGTCTGAACACATGAAAACACTTCATTTTAACATGTTCGAACTTCTTAGTTAGGAACATATGGATTAAGATGAGCATGATAAATGTATCAAATAAATCTTCATTTTCTGTTCTTTTTGATTTTTTTTTGTTCACTTTCTGAAAGTGAAGAGACAAGTTTGTCCGCCGCCCTGTTGATAGACGGCGAATTGTTCGTTAGCCGAAACCTCGTATCTGGCAACGAAAAACGATGAATGAATGATTTCCCATACTTCTTCTTACCTTTCGCCTCCACCTCTGATATTTGACACTTTGAGTTGTCCATCTTCTCCGAGTTTATAAACCTTCTCATTCTCCGTAGCAACACCCATGAAAGTTGCAACAGCTGGACTCTTGGCCCAAGAACGAGAGGATTGAATCGAAATATCATTTTCAGGAGTATGTGGTTGACCACGACGATTGTATGGGTGTTTTGGAGCATCTCTATCAATACGACCACGTTTCAACAGAGCAATTTCATCCATATATTTGAATTCGGTTGGATTCGAAAGAAGTGAATAACGAGAGCTGGCAGGATTCTTTCCATCATCAAGAGGAATATCAATGGACTAAAATAGAGTTTGATCGGAAAAAATGAATTTGAAATTTATATCATACCTCTGCTCCATCGAAGGAAACGGTTGGATAATACTGGTTATCCTTCACTGTTCGCGACTTGTGATGTCTTCGAGAACTATCGTTTCGGTGAGACATTGCTTTCTTGTAAACTCGATGAATAAACGAAAACTAATTGAAATTTCATTTCAACTGTTACATAAACAAAATAAAAACGTGATGATGAGAATAAAACGGATGGTTCACGGACCATTTTAATTTGAACTCTCCGGGAAAAGAACACACAAAAAATTAATTTTCTGCGTGAAGTATTTCCGTGTCGACCTTTGATCTCTACGTCTTTTTTTTCTGGAATTGGGCGGTATTTTTGAATTATTCTGAAAAACCGTCAGCATTGGAATCGTCGTCAACGACTTCTTCATCTGCAATTCTTTAGTTCTACATTCATCAGAATGCAACGTTTTGACAATCGGATGCCTATGAATTCGATATCATATTCAATGATTCAAACCGAACAAAGTCCACAGTATTCAGATGATTCTTGTACTTGTGGTCATGATGAGTTGGCATTTGGAGATGCTTTAAATCATAAGTGAAAATATTATAGAGATATTCAATCCTTTTATCTTTCATTTTCAGTCATCGATTCATCAACAACAAGACATTTTTTCAAACTTTTTCGAAAGTGGAGAGTAACATCAACTATGGTACTGCCACAGAACATGAACTCAACAAACCGTATGAAAAACAAGTTGCGGATCGTTATGAAGCTGAATATGATTACTGTATGCGATGGGCTTGTGATTATAAGTATACTGCCGCTAAAGTAATTCCATTTCAATCAAACTTTTATTCGGTTGTCAGACTCATGTTTCAAGGAAAAAGTCAGTTTTAGTCTTTCATACTTTTAATAAAGACTTTATTAAGGTTGGGGTCTGGATTGTGCTAACTTTGAAGGACAATACGATTATAGTGGTTGGTTGCCAAGTGTTATTTCACCGAAGGAAATTAAAAAGTCATTGTTAACTGATTCTTCATTGTTTTCTCCAAATCGAGTTGAAGCTGGAAGAACTCTTCATTCATCTGATACTGGATATGGATTGAAATCACTTGAAACTGACTACTCTATTGATTCTGGTCTCACAAAGAATCCTATTGGTAAAAAACAATTGAATTCAATCGATTCATTTTTTTTATCTTCAGATTCCGAAGTCTATAAAATCATGGGAACAACTTCTGAATCTGAAGAATCTATAATGGAGGAAAGCCTTCATTCAACTCTTGAAAACATTTCTCCAATTCTGAAGAACAATATGGCAATTCCATCGGAAAGTGTTGTTTCAACTGGATCTAGTTTGAAAGCTGTCTTCCATGATCTTGTTGAACTTGATCACATTTTTGCTCAGCAAGTGGAAGAGGCTCAAACCCAACAAACTTCATTGGATGACTATGTCAACTGTCTCACTACTGCACACTCATTCTCGGATACTTCTATTTTCTCACAATATGGTATTGATACAGCCGAAACAATACTTTCATTCATATAATTATAGATTTGTCAACTGCTCCAATTTCCTCTGATGCCGTGGTAGCTGATCCAAAGCCCTCTTCTACAATGTTTTCTCAATTGATTTGTTTGGCTGGAAAGAAGTTTACTGTCGCGTTTTGGAAGAATTGGTCGAAGCCGAGAAACTGAAAATTGAAAAAAAGGATTCTTTTACTTTTCTTGAAAATAAATTTTGGTGGATTATCCCATCGTTTCTTTCGTTGAATTTCCATTTCGGAACCCTCGTTTTTCTCGTCAGGATGATCCGAATTGAATATATATTTCAAGGCTCGAAACGACTTCCGTCAACGAGTCGTTTCGATTCCATTTGAGTTCGTAAAAAGGAAAATAGAATGGAAACGAGTGTGGCCTGTCACCAAGAGAGTGACAGATGTTCGTTGCCAATTCCCCATAAATAGGGGGTGGCAAAGAGAAAGAAAAGAGCCGTCAATGGGAAATGTTTTCATAAAAAGAAAGGTCATTTTATATAGTTGTTTTCGAATAATAAGGTATCTTGAATAACAGTTTTCTAATTATATTATTTCCTCTGAAAAGGAAATCTCTAGACACATTCCTGATTGACAAACTCCGCTCTTATTTTTTTTTCGAACAAACATCTCGAGACAGGTAAGAATTGAGAGCATTTCGTTTCGTTAAATTTGTCACCGCCTTTTTCACCGTCTCTGATTTTTTGGCACCGCAAATAAACGTCTTTTTGAACAAGTCTCTCTTTGCGAGTTGCGCATCTCAAAACGTGGAAAACGGACAATGTTTGACTGAGAGAGAGAGAGAAATAGAACAGAAATAGAATAATTTTAAACGTGGTTTGATTACAAAGATTTATTTAAAGAAACAAGAACTGGTTCCTGGGTTGTGAGTGAGTAGTTCTTGAGAAGTGCACATTCACCTATTTATTATTTATGCTGACATTTTCATAATACTCGTTTTGTGTTTCAGGAATCTGAGATACCAAATGTAGGGTTCATGAGTTACATCCGAAGTATTTCTAGTGTCTAAGAAAATGATAAGAATTCTGAAATTCCTAAAAATCCGTCTTGATTCTTATCATTGAAATCCGAGTTACCTTGGTTGTTGACAACTAGAAAATTTGTTATTAAAATTTTCCCACAGTGAGAAAAATGCTTTTTGTGAGAAAACCTTTTTTTGCTATTTTTTTTCCAAACTGTACACTTTCTTATATGTATTTTTCTAGTTTTTAACATTTCTTCGTTACTTTTTAGTTGTGAGTTGCCATTCATGAAAAATGCTCGATGTGGACTCAGTTGATCAAATATAAGCTGAGGAGACGCAATACTTTTTTCTCTGATGATGATGACACATCACATTTAAACGACGAGTATCAAACTTTGGTTTGTGTTTCGGAGAAAAAACCCTATATTCCAAAAGTTTTCTTGTTTTATGGGAAGTAAAAAATGGAAGCAAAAAGAGAAGAAGAACTTGTATATTTTTAATGATTCTGATGTTCACTGATAGGTTAAGAATTATTCTATAGATGAGGAGACAATATCATTTGAGTGAGAATAAGAAATCTTTCACTTCAATTCTAAAATGAATCAAAGTGAGGTTTTTGATGATTTCACAAGGTTAAAAACAGAGATTTCCTATTTTCTCTTTATCCGTTTTTGGGTCAAACTGATTCATCATTTCTTCTTTTTTTGAGTAATTAGACAAGGCCATTTGACCAATTTCGTATTGCCAATGACACTTTAACCATTCCAAACCGTTCAAATTATTCTTTTTTTTTCTACTTACGTAATAATAAGTCTTTGACTCAAAACGTACAAATTCTCCAATTTTTGTGATCTTCATTTTGTTCATCACCACCTTCTTTTTTCCTCTTACTTCTCCTCCTAGTTCTTATCATACTGGGCTCACTTACACACATACATATGACATGATTTGGCAACATTTTTGCTGTTCTTTCATTGTCTTTTCATTTCACTTTCCTGTTTCGGGTCTCTTATCTTTTGACATAACTGTACACATTTTAGATTTGGGCGAGGTGATAAGAACTTATTTGCTCCTCCAGAAATTCTGAAGAGTTGCAACATTCACACAACCAAATATAATCATAATCTGACATTTAGGACCGAATTTTTTCATTGTTCTAAAAGAATCTTTTTTTATTCGGAACCATTTACTTTTTGCCTTTTATTCATCTTTCTTGTTCTTCTTGTTCATTTTCGCCGTGCTCCAGGAAACACAACTCAATTACACGAGCATTTACATCGTCGTCCTCCATTTTCCTTCTTGTTCTTCTTTTTCTTCTCTTCTACACCTTTTTTTCTCTCTTGAATGCTTTTCTTTCTTTTCGATTTGCCCAAAGTGAAGCTATTAACGATTTGGAGTTTTTGAGAAAGGAGCTATTCGTCACAGTTGACTGATTTTGAAGTTGATTGCCGCTTGTTTTTGGCAGTACTTCACTTTGATTGAAAGCTCCTTTTGGTTATTTTCTTGATTTTTTCCTACTGTTAGAGAACTCAGAAGTAGCTGGAGAGCAAGAGAAAGCTTTACTGTAGAAGGGAGACAATTCTAGATGATTCACATGACCATCAATTGGAAGATCACAATTTAACATGACCTTCTTGCCCTATTCTTCTTCTTCCTCCTCTTCATTTTTTTCTGTTTTTTACCTCCTAACAGTCAATAGAGATCATAATCAAGTCATAAGGCTGCGAACGTTCAGAAAACGGACGGCACAATTCGAGGGTGACGCCAAACACAAACATTTTGGATGCGCAAGTAACCAGAGTATGAGAAGAAAAAAAGATTTCTAGGTGAGAAGAGAGAGAGGGTTGATGACCTTGAACAGACCTTTTTTCTCCTCTTTTCATTTGCTATTCTCGACCAATTGGTCGATTCCAATCAAGACTAACTAGTTGGGTTAGCCGGCCGTCAATCCGATCTGAACCGATGACATGTGATTTTAGGTTTCATATCTTTTTTTTGTTTTTGTGTAGGTGGTGTTTGCAAATACGTATCAACAAATAGTTATATTCAGGTGAGATTTTGTAACAAAATTAGAATGTCAGCTGAAAATTATCAGTGGTCTTAAGAAATGGTTATAGTTGTTGGGTTTTATTTCGATTCTATTCCTGCGGTGATTCATTTTACGGAAACATCGGGATCACAGTTATAGATGAACTCTCTCTCGTGAAAGATCCTTTTCAATAGCCCCCAGGATCTATCAGAATGACGAAGAAACATTTCCTTAATGTCACCATCTAAAGTTCAGTTTTAGCGTAGAATGGGGGAAATAGTTGACATTCAAAACCATACCCTTCTATTAGAGTAAACAAAATGTTTTGAAACGGTTTTTGTTCACCTGAACGGTTATTTCTTAATTGCTTTGTTACTCTTAGTACAGTTCAACGGCATGTTTGCTCGTCTTTCGGTGCCCTTTTTACCTTTTTCTTTGCTTTCTCGACCCTCTTGTGCCAACTCTTAGTTTATTCTTCTTTTTCCTCTTTCTTCTACCTTACCACCACCCAAACAATCCTCCCCTCTTACCAGTTTTTCGTTTTTCTCCATCTTCAACTTTTTACTTTACTTTATACACTTACTTTTTAGTTTTACCTTTTTTCTTGTGTTCAAAGTTCCATTTACTCATTTCTCTCTTCTTTTTGAATTCTCCGAACTCGATGCTTCAACTATAAGCTCCGCCCCTTTCTTCTCATTTTCTATACAACTTGTTTTGTGTATTTGGCATAGAAGTGAGCTCTGCTCTTTGTCCGAAATAGTGTCAATTCAATTTGATTGACAAAGCTCATGCACATCTTCTTTTTTCTTCAACTTCTCTTTTTTTTCTAAAACTGTCTCTCTTCTTTTAGTAGTGGTCACTTGTTCCTTTTTTCCGGCAAAAATCCCTTCAAAATTAGTTCATGGATAAACAAGAAATGATGGAAAGATGGATTCAAAAACAACAAAAGTTCGTACCAGTTTGAGTCATTGCCTCGAGCATACTTTTTCTTTTGAGGAGCTTAGTTTTCTAATAAAAGAAGATACATTATTATGAGAAAGAGAGCTAAGGGAAATCAGCTCATTATTTTTCAGATCTTAGTTCCAATACCCTAGTTTCAGTTGCCTCATCTGTGACGTGGCAGCTCTTCTTTATCCATACTAGTAATTTTCTTTGTTCGCTTTGTCTCCAAAAGCTTTTGGCGCTAGAATCCGCCATTCGAAATGTTTGAACAGCTTCTTCTTCCTAGTATTTTGTGAAATTCATTCATCTCATTTTTGTGTTTGTTGGAGATGCCACTCGCGAATATCCTCCTTCCTCGGTTTTTATGATTTCCTATTATTGTGGTCAATTGTTTCGTTATTATTGTTACATTCATACGGTACTAATGAATTGGAATAGAAATTCCAGAAATCAAAAATCATTTCGGTTTCTTGCTTCTCTTTTAGACTTCTAATGAAAAAGATGATTTATTTTCTGCTCCATTTCATTGGACGCTGCGATACTGAATAAAATATAAAGCTTTTGATGTTACTAGGTGACGATGTGAAACCAAATGAGCCTACGAAAATGGATCTCTCACAGAAATCTTGAATATTCTTTCTCTTTTTTTTTCCTCGGAAACATTTTGCGCTTTTTCTTCTTTTTGTATTCTTTTCATCTTCGGACCCACTTGCTTTCTTTTCGTGTGAATATGGAATGTTTAGTCAAAAAAAAAGGGAAGAAATTAGTTTCTTTTGGAGCAGGTGCTCAGATGTTGCTCTACTAAACAAACTAATCTCATTTTCACACACTTTTTCTATCCTCAGTTTACCAGTTTTTTTCTCGTGTTTTGTCCTCTTCTCGTTTTTTATCCTTTCGCCAAATCTTTTCGATTAGCCAGATAGTCTTGATTTTTGTTGTTCATAAGTTTCAATTAAATTCTTCTTTTCTATTCACTTTCTCTTTTTCACTAGATCAAAAACTTATTAAAGTATGAGGAATCTCATGTAAAATATTTGTTGAAAAAGGGAGCTTACTCATAAGTAACATTATTATTTTCTTATTCATTTCAAATAAATAAATGATGCAAATATCGAAAGGGCTCTATGTATTTTGAGAGTATTTGATGTCTTTCCAGAATATTTACGACTTTCAAACCCTTTTTGAAATGTCTAAAATTCAAGTCTTTAGTTCATCATTGCCTTTTGCCTCTTCAATTACAGAATAGCTCCGTGAGGTTAGGTTTCTATGACTCTTGTTTTCTAGACTGTTTTCTAGCCCAATCGGGTTTCACATAGATATCCTATAGAAAACACCTAACACCTAACAAATTGACCTAACAGACCTAACAAATTGAAGCAACTCTATTAGAAAGGCATGCAATAAACTTCGTTACTCTTCAAACTTTAATTTTGCTTCCCTTGTTATGGTATCATCTAACAATAGTTATTCCCATTTTTTGCATCAGTATATTTTCCAATTTGCTCATATTTCTAAACAAAAGAGTTGACATAATTGCCACGTCATCTTCTGTTATTTGAACTTAAACACGCCTACAATTTGTGACAAAAGAGACGCCACGAGGACAATGGCGCCTATTCTCCTGCTGCCGTACTATTGAGAAGGGGGGCGCAGAGAGAAGGTCGTTTGGCAGATTGTAACAGCCGAGAGTGATGAGTAGAATGATCGAGAATATATATAGACCAATGAAGGGACGCAGTCATACAAAGATAATCATTGTGGTGGTGACCGTTGAGGAAATGGAAAAGAAGGCTAAAAAAGAAAAGGAAAAGATAAAGAGATTTTGAGAAAAAGAGAAGGTAATGTCAAAGGGCGACGATACCTGTATCTCATCTGAACATCTCGATTGACGGCCTGCCAAAAGTAGAACGGTTAATGATTCCTTCTTCTTTTCCTTCTTCTGACCATACCGCCCACTACTATCATTATATCACAAGACTATTTACAATGACTCATATAGAAACTTTTTTGTTTTGATAAGAACTTCTAAATGTAGTAGATGAGTGTTCAAAGAAATAAATGTAGTCAGATATTATCCATTTTTTCGGAGGCTGTTTACCCAGCTGTGTTCAGTAGACTACAAGTCTTAAGAATCTTCAGTAGTAACGAATTTCTCACAGAATTTGAAAAAGCCTATCGATGAGTGTTCTCTGCCCATTGTTTCTTGAGCATTAGGGTTAGTGATCTACTAAAATGTTTCATAAAACCTCCATAGTACGGTATTAGTTCATGTTACTTTATTATTTTCAATTTTTCACTTCCATTCACTAATCCTCTTCTATCTTTTTACTTTTCGAAAAATGCCATCTATTGCAATATTCGAGAATGTCGAGCACATTTCAAAAAACCAGTTCATTCAAGTGTACTGATACTCTCTTTTTCTCTCAATGCCTTTTCGAAAATATGTATAGAGTAGGTAACCGATTTGAATTATAATATTTATGGTATTTATTGACGAGACACTACTCTCATCATTTCACCAATTCTTTTTTTGATTGCGCAATTATGGTTCGTCAACACTATAGGAAGCGTTTATCCCTTCGGTGTTTTTGATGAAATCTGTTTTTTTTTCAGAATCAATTATGTTTATTCTATGAAAATGAGTGGTAACAGATTATTTGATAATCCAGTGATCCTCTTTAATCCTTTTTTATCTGAATCACCTCAATCGTCGAAATTACTTTTTTGCACTTTTATCAATTTATCGCATAATCTAAACTTATTGAATAGATGACTGAAAAACATTCATTTGTTGACAACATCAAAGAAAAAACATGGAGACATTAATCATGAAAGTTGTAATATGAAAGAAAAGATGAAAAGTTGAAAAAGAGATATGTTCGAGATTCGCGTGTCATGAATGAGAGAAATATACTCTCATCCCTTATGCATTATGCTCTTTTTCCCTTCTTTTCAAAACCTCCATATCCGTTGAATATGAGCTTTTTGGTAACTTTCCAAGTTTGACTCTTTTTGAACTGACCTTCAACTTTAATCATTTTTTGATTAATTTTTGGTTCTAGATCAACATATTTTTCAAAAGGCCTCTCTTTTCGCAATCAACCAAGACTTAAACCTTTGGATTAACTCTGAAATATATTTTGGTATATTGTATTCATTAGATTCTCTTTTCCATTGATTCTCTTTAATTTCAAAAATATAGTGATTCATTTGGCTTCTCTGTTCTCTGGTGTAGAATGCCAAATGGAATCCCTTTATCACCTGTTTTGCTATTATAGTAATCCCGGATTTTCAATTTCTTATATATTTTCAAAACAACCAGAAATCTGAGAGACTACGCAATTGAAGCCGTCGTATAGCACGGCTTTCATTTTGTCGGCATCTTGATCCGATCGTCTGAAAGTCTTCCTCAATAACACGGATTTTCAGAGATTTTCAAAGATTTCCAGACTGGTCGT
This sequence comes from Caenorhabditis doughertyi, assembly GCA_963572265.1. Lineage (NCBI taxonomy): Eukaryota > Metazoa > Nematoda > Chromadorea > Rhabditida > Rhabditidae > Caenorhabditis > Caenorhabditis doughertyi. The sequence continues at coordinate 15,493,342 of OY751556.1, read as the reverse complement.
ACCTGTCAAATAGAATACGTTCATCATCGTATCAGTCTTAATAGAGTCTCCTCCTCCCCTCTTTTTTTTTTCTGTTTTTTATTTCTTCATTCACTCATCCTAATTTCTCTTTACTTTCAACCCAAAAAGCTGACTTGACACTGTTTCTTTGTTTCAAATGACCCTTTGTCCCACTCTTCCCTTCCACTTTGCCCCTCCTTTTTTCTTTTTTTTTTTCTGAAGACTGTCAGTTTGTCTGCGTCTCTATCAAATCACACACTATTTTCAGTTTTTGTTCAATTCAGAATTGAAGTTTCTCTCGTTTTTTAAGTCTAAATTTGAAAGTTTCGAAGGGAGGTTTTGACCATCGTGAAAAAGGAAGAAAGCGGAACGAAAAGCCTGTGGTAGAATGACCTCGAAAAGGGGGCGGAAGGGTCATTTCTGTCTGCAAGTGTAGTGACCTTTCCTTCTATCAAAATGCTTCTTTTTCTCATTTCTTTGTTCGAAAATTCATTCAAGTACCTTCTTTTTCTTCTTCTGATCACCCATTCATTCTTTATCAAACGGTTCATTCGTTCGGTTCTCCAACTCTTCTTGTTTTTTACTCTTCCGTTTTGTTGATCAAGTCTATTTTGGCATCTAGCCAAACAGTCCAAAACAATAGGAAGTACATGATTTGTCAACTGAAATGTGATGTATTTCTATCGATATGAGGTTTTTAGTTCATTACTTCAGTAGACTGTTCATACCAGTAAGTTGGAATAGCCGTTTTCCCAAGCCACTCATCTTACAGTACCATAATCCAAAATCAAACTCTAGACCCTTCCACGAGTATCTTCATTGAGAAGTTGAAGTAGATGAATCTCTAGTCTCAGAAAATAGTTCTGGATGGAAATTGAATCTTCATTCATCTTCATTTCATATCTTTTTCATCGTCTCTCTCACATTCATATATCACAAAAAATAGATAGAGCAACACACACACATACATACACATAAAGTATAACGCGTGTTTCTCCTACTCTTCGTGCTTCTGAATAAGAAGAGATAGAGGAAGAAAGAGCAGTCCGTGTCACCTCTTGCTCTCTCCCGGAAGAAAAAAGAAGAGAGTCCCCACTTCTTTCCGCAAATCTCTTCTCTTCCTTCATTTTTTTTTTTCGTCGTTTACGCAACTTTTTTTTGAGTTTCAATGGTCCTTTTCTCCCCTCCGACTCCGGAGACTTTTAGTCTTTTCACTGCAAAAGTCTAGGTGCGAAGAACTTTTCAAAAAAAAGAAAAGAAGATGCAACAAAGTGAATTTTTGACCAAATAGATCTCACCCAAAATTTACTGTTCAAGATTCATCTAGTTGGAAATAATTTTCTAAACTTTTATTCTTACTGATACTGAGGAACATTCACTGTATGTTCTTCTAGTTCAGATCATCAACTTCGTTTATATTTGTCATTACCGTATGGAAGCTTTAGAATCAACTTTCAATGATCCTAAAGACCAACTTCGTTATCTAAAGATTCAGAAATCACTAGAATCGACTAGAAGCTGTAGTAACATCTTCTGCCTATATGAGATACAGTTAGTACAGTAATTTCAGTGTTTCATTTTCTAATCATGCCCTCTTTTGCTTCCATTACTTTCCAACCATGTGACATTCCCACATCTTTCGACCCCATACATACAAAAATCCATTTCAAAAGTGACTTTGGTGGGGTGAACCAGTTTACCTGTTTATTTGTGCGCCTTTCCTCCCGCTCTTTGTGTCTGCGTCTCGTTGACCTGTGTACTCTCTAATCATCAGGGTCGCTCACTTACTGTATTTACCTGAAAGTCAAGGGGTTGCTGACAATAAAGAAAAATTATCAAAAGAGAGATGGAAACTTTTTTTGAAATTTTTGAAAAAAAGGTGCTTCTGGGGGTTTGAAGTTTGAAGGGAATCTTCATAATCTATCACGAGCTAATTTTCTTGGGGGTAGGTAAATGTTTTTGGCACCAGACACATAAATAATAAACATAAGTTTACCCAATCATATGATTTGAAATTGTCAGAGGCTTTTGAGCCAAGTTGTCATCTTTTTTCTTAAATAGTCTTCAACTAAATAAGTAAGTGCCGGAGCTTCAGTCTTGTGCCAAGTTGTTCAGAAAGTGAAAATAAAACTTTTTTGGCTTGAACTTTTTGAATGAATCAACCGAATTATTAGTCTGTACCATTTCAAATGTAACTGAAGGATAATTAAACCGTACAACTTGAATATTATGATTTTAAATTATAATCTTCTCAAATATTTGAATGTTTCACTTGCATGTGCTGCATCTCGATGCATCAGAAAACTCATGTCGTGAAATTCGAGAAGTCGTTTTGCGTTTTGCCTCTTTTTTCCCATCTCATCCGCCCATTCTCCTTTCCTCCCACTTTGAACCCTTTCCGTTTTCCCCCCGTTTTTTTTTGCCTAAATTTTCTCATCTCAATTCAAACTTTTTTCTTCATTCCTCTCCGTTTATGTCCTTTTTTCTCTTTACTCGTGTCAGCTCATGTAGGTCCTCGTATGAGTATTTGCACGGTCAAAGTGAGGTACAATACAAGAGGGACAGTGATAATAAAATGTACATGAATATGCATACGATCACTCTTTTCTCTACCTCTTTTCATTATTTTCTCTCTTTCTCTTCCTCTTTCACATTCTCTCTATTTAACTAAAACTTGCAAAGTTTAAGGATTGAAATGTTTTGAATAGTCATGTTTTTTAATGGCTCATAAGTGCAATATGCACTTTTTTATAGAATGAACTTCCATTCTGAAACTCTATACGATCTAAAAACAGTCATCTGAACTTTTAGTTTGCACTTCACACCTTTTATTCAATTGAACCCTTTTTTACAGTTATAAATGTGTCCTTTTTCAATCACACCCTCATATTTCACTCTTATCTTCCAAATTCAACAAAGTACAAATCGTCCTTTTCATTTTTTATTTTTGAAAAGACTCTTTCGAATCTATTTCATTTTCAGAATGTTTGCCTATGACCGTTTGGCACTCGATCTGGCAGTCTTTAACTTGAAGGATGTTGATTCTGGAAATTCTTCGTCAAGCGAAAGATCATCGCCTCCAACACGTATCATGTCACAGGTGAGAATACTTACAAAGACTATTTCAAATGATCAAAAATCACTTCAACTTCTATTTTTACTTTTTTCAAAATTTTTTTTCAAAAGTTCCGTCTTTATTCTGAACACCTTATAAGTAATAAAAACTTGCTTCCAAAAAATAATTTTGAAAGCATAAAGTTCTTCAAATTATACGTTCTGTGGTTGCACATCATTTCTGCTCTACATATTTATTTCCTCTTTAAAAGTAAACGAGGAAATGAATGTTTTGTGTGAATCAGATGTTTTCATTTTATGTCGTTCAGTTCCTCGTATAATCTAAATATGTTATATGATCATCATCACAATATTTGACCATCACTCTCTTTTTCAGGCTCAGAACATCAACGATGAGTCAGGTAGCAGTGGATACGGTAGTCCGACGCGAACTCCTTTAGCATCACCTTCTAACGACATCTTCAGCTGTAAGTAATAGTTTCTATGGAAAAATCTTCTCACAATCTACGAATAAAATTTATCTGAGGTTCTCTATTTTCAGCTGTTCTTCCACTTCAAGTCCAACGAGCATTCTCTGCACAAAGTCCGGAAGATATTGCTCGTCATTTCGGAGTTTCACCGAGTCCACAAACAGTGAAACCTCTTCCAGAAATTCAACAACAAACTTCATCTCAATCTACTATCAGTGCAGCACAAGCACTTGCAGCAGAAGATGGATTCTCTTTGGCTGAGATCGCTGGCTTTGCAGAGCTTTTGTCTTCTCCAAAGAAGGTTTGGTCTAGAATAAGTGTAGTTTTCTCAACTAAGTGATATTCCAGACACCTCCACCACGTTATCAATGCCACATCTGTTATGCCACTGGACATCATTATATTTCCGATTGTCCACAGAGATTCAATTCTCCGTATGATGAATTGACACCTTATCAAGGCAGAAAGAAGTGCTACGGAGAATTTACTGTAAGTTTATTTTCCAACTTCGTTCTTTCCTCTGAAAATAATTATTTTCAGTGCCAACTCTGCAAAAGAAAGTGGAACAGTCAGAACAGTGTTGCCAATGAACCACAGAGTTGCATCAAGTGCCACGTTCCTGTTTTTCCACACAAACAGGTAAGAATTACAAACTTTGTTTCAAATGTCTTGATTACTAATAATATAAAAGAATTTTTGTAACATAGTCTATTTTCAAAACCTGATCAAGAACAAAACACAGAGAAAAATGAAAGAATGCTAAGCAGATTCATTTTTTCTCTAATTCCTTCTTATTTTTTGCCCTACTTATCTTGAATGCCTATGTCAGCTGCCCAGTTAATTAGGTATCCTGATGGATCCATTAGACCGAAAGACATTTTTTATGAGAAAAATGATTTGCAAAAAGCCTAAAGAGCCAACTTTCAGCTCCCAGTGGAAAAAGCTGTGACTCTTGGCCTCATCAAAGCTCAGAATGTGACAAAAGTGGCTCCGATTGGACATGGAAGACCTCCGGCAAGAAAACACGAAGAACTTTCCCGACGTCATTGAATTCAGATGAACATGACCACAACTGTCTAGTCGATATAGGAGCCAACTTGTCCATCCTATTTGTATAATATTGTTTTTTCTCACCCAAAACTTCTGTTAGATTTCTATAAAAATCAGAGAGCTTTCAATCTATTTCTTTTTCATTTTTCCTGTGTGTACATGTCGTTTCAATTCATTCTTCCCTTTCTCATCCCACACTTTCCATGCCCGCCCGACCACTTTCTCTCCATTTCTCCAGGTACTCAACTATCTTCTGTAAATTTTGAGTCTGAAACTTTTCATCCCGAAAAACTCTTTCTATATATTTGATGATCACTTTTATTACTTCTCTGTCTGTATTATTTCTCGTCTCTTTATCTGTGTAAATTCGTCATCTTTTCCCCCTACAACATTCACACCCGGTCTTTGTAATAAGTTTAGTTTTTAGAGAGTAATAAAATGAGTTGTGAAAAAGTGTTTTTCTTGAACACCAATGATTCCAAAAGAGCATAAAACACCAGGATCCTGCTGGGAATGCAATATTTTGAACTTCCGCCAATGTCATATAGCCGTGGCCTAGGAATGCGGAAAAGTCTAAATGCGTGTAGTTCGAGAGGAAAACGAACTCCATTTCCTGCAGGTCGTTTGGGATTCAACCTATCTTCTGATTATCAATCTCTAATTAAACAAAATAAAGTTTTCAAACTAGTCAAAAAATTTATTTTCAATCTTCATACTTATTCATGGTTCGACCCTGATTTTATCAGCAAGTTCTTTTAATCGAACGTCAATTTTTCTAATCATGGCCAGAATGGGCCGCCCATTTCCAGATGTCGTCGGGGGAAACGCCGGGGACACGTGTCGAGTTGAACGATGAACGTGACGTTATTGGTAGTGGCTCGTCGATTCGCTCGATTCAATTCCCTGAATTCCACATGTTCGACACCAACTGGAAGTTGAAACTGCATGCCGATTGGGTTGATGATCTCAATACACACACTACATCAATAAAACTGCGTCATCGGCGACGCTCAATTGATGATATCTGGAACTTGGACGCTGTTATTAAAATCAAAATTGATGAAGAGTGGCTCAAATGTGATATGACATTGCAAACCGAGTTTTCTAATCGGAAGCGAGAAATCAAGATCTCAAATGTTGGACTCGTAGATGGTAAACTAAAAGACTCGATAATTGTATGCCACGTGAAAATATTCATGCAGGTAAGCTTAATCTAGAATAGATCCTTGTATTCCCTGACAAGAATTCCAGATAAATAGTTCTTCGGGAATACAACTCCGAAATTTTATTGACTTCTCACGCCCTCTTCCGATTTTCTCTGACGCAGTTGTTCGTGTTGAAGACGTTGATTTTCATGTCAATCGGATGGTGACCACATTAAGGAAATCAATTTATCTATATTATTTTTCAGACTCTTTCTATGGCGTCTCCAATTTTTCTCCAAAGTTTCGCGAGTACAGTGAAGAGCAGAAGAGACTATATTGAAGTTTGCAATATCTCCCCGGCAGATTTTCGTCGGGTTCTCAACATGATTTATCCTCCACATTTACCACCAAAACAATGGATGAAAGGTGAATTTGAAGAAGAAGTTTTATCAGAGATCTATTACGTTGCCTGATTATCTATATTTTAAAAATCATGAAAAAAAAATCTTTAGAAAACGATGCCAGTAAGCAGATGGAGCATATTCATCGCATACTCAATATTGCCAAAGCACTTCAGATTTCGGTCGTCTTCGAGGTTACTGACAAATGGCTGGTGAAATATGGTAGATTTGATCTTGGAAACACTCTTATATTAGCGCAAACTTTTGGATTGCAGAAGTTGATGGTAACTCTTACTATTCTCGACAACGAATTAATATGTGAATGTTTATCGTTTTAGGGGACCGAACTCGCCAAAATAAGATCGATTGGAGATGTGAAGAAGCAACGTGAAGACATCGAAACATTGAGCTGCAAAACCAAGGCTATGATATTAGACCATCTTCTATTCTCAGATTGATTCACTTGATACGTTCGATTGCATTATTTCTTCAAACTTTATATATTCCAAATTATCTACAAGATCTCGTTATTTGCACATCTAGAAATATTACCTAACGGCTTGTTTATATTATTGTTATGCCATGGAATCTGTGTCATTTGTTTTTGAAAGTTCAAATTTCGAATAAAAATTTGTTCTTCTCTCTACGTATTCAGTAAGGTTACAAATAGTTCAAAAGAGTCACCTGACGTAGTTGCGTGTATTCCGAAGTGTACAATTAATGCAGTGTAATCCGAAGTCTCGAGTAGATTCATTCAATGATAAGACATGAACTCTTGCCAGATTTAAATGAATTTCATGGTTTTGCTCTCACTTCAAGTGGTGATGTGGTAAAGAAGTGGGTAAGAATATGGTTTTTTTTCTAATATCTTCGTTTACCAAGTCGAAAAGTTTTGAATCTGATTATTCATTGATAATGTCTATAAAAAGTATGAGGAAATGAAAATTTCAAAATCAAAATGTTTGACATCGATCAGAAGCATAGCTCATCACCTGAAGCAAATTCTAATAAGATAGATGAGAACATCTTGAAGTTCCTCTAGATGCCATTAGTTCATTTTGGATTGTTATAAAGATCAGAATTGTGTTTCTGAATCTCTGAACCAACTCAAACTATTGATAATAATTTGATTATAAAATGAGTGATAACTCTCAATATTTCTCCGATTCATTTCTATTACACACCGTGTTCCTATTTCCTATCTCTTCCCGCCTGCGCGAGATCTTTGGGGCTCTTAGAAGAGCTCATTTACCTTTGAGAACAAACATTCTCTCTATCTTTCTATCCCCCTCTTTTCTTCTTTTTCTTTCCTTTGAGATTTGTATAACAATACCCTTAATCCGTCGTATATTAGCTTTCAAAAGAAACCTGCCTAAATTTCGAAAAATCTGCCGAGAAGCTCTATTGAAATTTGAGTTATGCGAAAGTAACCGAGTTTCGGCAAGGTTCTCATTGTTCTTGAAAGTATGCCTTCACTTTCTAAAATCTTTTCTCTTTTTATCTCCGTTTCTCTTTTCTTTCTATTATCCCTCTTATTTCTTACCAATTTGTCATCGGTAATACAATTAAACCCTCCTTCTTTCTCATCTATTCTTCTCAAAGCGAAAAAGGAGGTAACGAAGATGGATGAGCTTCAAGAAATAGACACTTTGGAAACAAAAATTGTGCTCTTTTCTGTAAAAAGCAAGTCAAACTTCTTTGACTTTTGATTTTCATAATCACTGGTATTTATTACAAGTTATCAATTTATTCATTTCTAGAATGTTTTGAAATCTTTTCATGAAATGAAGCTACTTGATTTTAGTTTTAAAAGGTCACACTTCTTAGACACGATCTTAATTGACTTCATCTGTTGTGTTCTACATTCTAATTTCATATTCTTTGTCTTCTTTTCCTTCTTCTTTCCTCATCTTTCTTCTTGCAATTCTTATTATTATTATGCTCTTATTCTCAAAGTATCTTTTAATTAATCTTCTTCTACTTCTTTCCCTTTTTACTTTCATACACTTTCAAAGTTTAACTTATGAAATCTCATATTCCCGAGTTTCCATTTTTATCGAAACAGTCCTATTTTAGCCAAAGTAACTTCGAAATGATGTAAAGTTTACAAAAATGACACAAGAATTTCAAAAATGGTTCATTTTTCTTCTTCTGCACTTTTTCTCAAATACGGTATATTCTCAAAAGTTGGCAGTAGTTGTGATCGATGGATTGGCTGCAAACACATTTTATAAGTTTTCTCATCTCTCAGTATTTCGAACATTCGAAGAAGAAGGTGTTTGGTCTACAAAAGTGTTTCCAGTTTTTCCAACTTTCTCCATTTCAAATCGACATTCATTACTTACTGGTGAGTATTATTTCAACATGAGATCGCATTATTGAAAATATATTTCTGAGTTAAATCTACATATTTTCTTGAATAGGTTTACATCCGGAAAGAGCATATAAACAGTTTGACTGAAAACTTATTAAGGAAAACGAGAAAACGAATATAATAAAAAGTTTTCAGGAACCCTGCCTCGTCGTCATGGTCTCATTGGTGATTACATTCACAATTGGCGGGATAATATCAAATTTCAAAACTTCACGGCAGATTCTGATTTCTCGAGAGACTGGTGGTCAATTGACCCAATTTATATATCTGCTCTCCGGTCATCAGCTTCTGTTGCCATGTTCTTTTTCCCTGAATGTGACGTAGATTGGGATGTGGCACCACAAATCTGTGTACCGCCCAGAACCGATGGAAAGACTTTTTCAGATGAATCACAGGCAAAAAGGGTCATTCAAGCAACGAAGTAAAATATTTTATATATCCAATTGTATGATCATTGTATTGTTCAGAGAACATGACTTGACATTGATTTACCATCCGTGGATTGGAGAGGAAATTCGTCGAAAAGGAGTTCATCATACAAATGAAAAACATTCAAAAGAAGTTATTCGATTTGCCCAAAGTCTTGAGAGATTGACAGCTCAAGCCCGTGAAAGAGTTGATTTAAATGTTATTGTTGTTTCAACACACGGATTTATTGATGTTCCCAGAAAGAATATTAGGTAAGTTCAACCCTCTTATAAAGAATTCTATTTACTTATTCATTTCTCTGACCGAAACGGAAGTATTACTTCAATGTGTCGTAAGCATCGACGTAATTTTGAAATCGTGAATTTTGAGTTTAAGTCTTAGTTGTCTCAACTTTGACTCCGGTACTCCGGATTATTACCTCACTAAACCCGATATGGATTTAAGCATATATAATCCTTCTTGACCTTGATCTCTAACTTAAATTAAAACAAATCTCTGAACTCCAAATAAATAAACAGCTTCCTTTTAATACCCCGTAATTTCAGAGTAATTGATGAGTATATTCCAATGGAATTGATTGAAACTACAGTAGGAAGTGGAGCAATGAAACAACTTCAAGTTAAAAAAGGGAAAACTCATCAAGTATACAGTCAACTACATGATCATCATCCGGTTCCCAATGTTCATGTTTATTATACTACTCCTAAATCTGGTGATTTACCCGAACATTATCATTTCAAGAAAAGCGATATCGTAGCTGATCTTGTTTTGTTAGCAGATCCTGGATACGCGGTGGTTACGGTAGGAATAATAGAAAGTTACGATAACATTACAAAAATAAAAATGTTCAGAAAGATGAAAAGAAACAGTTTCCGAAACCGAAACTACATGAAATAACATCAGCAATCGATGGATATAACAATGAATTGCCTGATGTTTTAGGAGTATTTCTCGCCTATGGTCCAGGTGAGTTGAAGTAGAGCCTCTGTGTTCCGTACGACAGCCGAGTCGTAGTTGGGGATATTCAGAATTCTGAACACTTTTGATAATGAACCTGGTTTAGTAATTCTTAATGAAGTCCCAAAAAGCATTCTAGAAATAAGCGTTATCATTCCACGGATTGCTGTTTTGGCATTAAAACAACATCGAGAAATCTCCATTTGCAGCATTCCGAGTCGGTTATCGAAAAGGGCCAATACAAATATTTGATGTTTATTCATTAATGTGTTCTTTGTTATCAATTGAAGATTCATGCAATCATACACCGGGTAGGATCCTTCGAATTGACGATGTCCTCACTTCTGATGCTCGGGTATCTATTCGAAATTCCACATCATATTTCTTACCTTCTATTCCTGTATTATTTGTTATATTGTTTTCTGTTATTAGATTGTTCGACTAGATAAATAATTGAAAAAAAGAGTCCATGACAATCAGGTCACCGCAGTTAAGATGCATTTATCGCTTTTCATTGGTCAGGATAAAATGATCGAAACTACGGCGATCCGAAATTCGGACATAAAACTTACCATCGTCTGAAACAGAAAAAAAGTATACATGGTTAATTCAGGGAACTATGACTGACTCATTGCTCCACAGTTCTTTTATAGTTTTAGAAAAAGGGGCGGAGTTTATCTGTCCTACAGTACCCTGCGGACACGATCTAATTTGCATAATCCTCCTTTTCTGCTAGTAGTCGATCATACAAATTTATGGAAATTTTATGAAGTATTTATTGTATATCGATACGTTATAACGCCTCTTCTCAATCACCTGAACTTGTTCACCTACCAATTGAACAAAAGAGACACGTACTTGATGAAAAAAGATTTCTATTCGATGAGTAGTATCGCCGGGAACAGAGTCTCAAATGTGAGTGAATTAACGAGATATTGTGGGCGGAGTCTAGAAGAAGACTACAATATGGTTAAATGCTCATAGGAATGTGAATAATGATGATGAGAACGAGGTACTAATAAACAAGACGGTTATGGTTAAAACTTTTTGATGGAAAAGGAAGTATGAATTGATACTGGGATCTTTGGAATACTCTCTTGAGAAGCATGCGTATGGCTTCTTTGAAATTGTCTAGAACAAGAGACTGACAACCTTCAATCGATAGTTAAAGTCTATTCGCCAAAGATCTAATCATTGCTTGACAACAATGGGAAGATCTCCGGAATATCTCATCTTTATTCAATGTGGTTAGAATCTCTTATGAAATATATTTTCAATTTCAGAAATGACTCCATCTCATCATCATAAATTGAAGGTAGACAGATCTACAGTATACTTTGGGAAGTTTATACATTCACTTCTTCTGAATAAATCTGAGGATTTTGTATGTCAAAACCAGAAGATAAGTTTCTTACATAAGAATGCCTACGTAAATGTACGTGTTTTATCTTTCGACTCTAATCAAAATTATGGACTTGCTCATGATTTTGATCCGCTTTATTTCTTGAAATACCTGTGAAGAATTGAGTGGATCCGTTAGTGACGTCAATACGTAGAATTAGAATATTTCGACAAGAGAAGAAAAGAGAATTGGTGGCTTTCCGAGCATTGCTCCGTGGAGCACATCTCCATGGTTCCGAAAGTAATCACCTGCCTTTTGAAGAGAAAAGAGAGGGATTGAGAAGAGGTTCATGTGCATTAGAATAAGTTGAAATATGATGGAAATTGAAGAGAATTAAACAGAAATGATTGTCTTCGTCTCTCAATAATATCATTCCTTTTATCATCAGAAAAGAATGGGATTGTTGTCCATGGAAACCTGTTGAGAATACAAGAGAAATCCCTCAAAAACATCCAAATTTATGAGAAGAGAACTCAAGAATTAGTAAAGTCAGAGAGTGGAAATGATAAACAAGGGGTTCCCAAAACAAGAAAATGGAGAAATTGTGAATTGAAATATGAGTTTTATAAGTGAAATCTTACTTCAATAGGATGGAATCATTGAAGGGCATGTTGTTCATTGGTAAAAAGAAGCACATCTTTGGAAACCTACTGAGCAATTCTTACATTCTATTATAATACTGAAAATTGTTCTTCGAGCTTTAGTAATTATTAAACAAACATGTATAAGTTTTACTTTATATCAGGTATTTACAAATGAACACTTTAAGTTTTTTTTTAACATATTAGAACATCACATAACAAATGATATTTGAAAAAGAAAACCATCAACTGATTCTCGTGAACCAAAAGTGACTATTGTGACGAATGAAATATGGCTTCTCACAATCAGATCTCCATCCACTACTTTGAGAAAATATTTCATTTTGCTCATGTTGTCTGAAAGTTATTGCATTGACATTTTTCAAACTTTATTCAGTTCTCGGTTTTTGATTCCGATAAACTCGTTCATCTCATTGAGTACTCATTTCCCACCTGAAAAATTCAATTAAAATCTTCCTCTTCACCATCTGATTCCGAAGTTCTTAGTCATTATTTTCTTACTTTTTCACATGTAATAAATGTGAATACATACGAAAAAGATTCAGTTGGGAATAAGGGATTTGAAATGAACTTTGATTATAATAACGGGTAACGAAATATTTCTGAAATGGCATTCATAGAAATCGAAAAGTTTGTCACATTTTCTTTTTCGATTTTCAGATAAGAAACATTATACTTTTCCGGTTTATTATGAAAAGTCATAGAGCTGAAACCAAGAAGTTAACCTAAAAATAATTTCGTCTTATACTACAGGTGAATAATTTTGAAATCAGGAAGCTATTATTCGTTATGAGTTTATGAATCAACAAGTTTTTTTCATATTGAATACTATCAAGATGTTACCATGGAATATTTTCTGTTATGTTCCTGATTAATTCCATGAAAAAACATTCTTCCCAAAAAATAGTCAATCCAAAATCAAAAAAAACCAGAAATGATACTCTCCAGCTGTGTAACAGTCTCAAAATAGCCGTCATTCTTTTCTCATTTCTTTGTGATACTCTTTTTGATACGCGTATTTTTCGCGGGAGATTCAAACCCTTGATTTTGGTCAAGAAAATGCGGATTTTGATGAATTGAGTGACAGGCGGTACCGTGGAAAAAAAGAGAGAAAGAAATGACAGCTGGTAAGGAGACAGATGTCCAGGCGCCCTACAATCTCGATTAATAGGGCACCTGCAGTTTCTTTCCGCTCTTTTTCAACTGGTTTTACCTTCTCCCTTGAGTTCTACCATAACTGTCTAGAGAAACATCTCAATATATTTTCTCACTTTTCATTGATATAGTTTGAGCATCCCGAAGGTTCCAAACTCTCAAGAAAAACTTCTTGTATTACTTTGCCCCCTATAAATTCTCCAAAAGCCTTGCTCCTTCCGAAATGAAAGCAGTTTTCCATTTTGGGTCATATGGTATATGGACCACCAGGAAAGTCGTTTCCGTCGTTTCGTTTTCATCGTTGAGGTTATAATCGGTTATAGGAGTTAGCAGCTCTTGAGAATTGAGAGATTGACCTACTTATGTTGTACCCATTTGAGAAATAGAGGCATGTAGGATTAGATGAGGTACTAGGTGGTATTGAGGATTAATTTTAAGAATACTTACATTATGTCACGTTATAAAGGGGTGCATTCAAGACATTCTCCGTATATTTTCTTCTAACTCGAACTTGTTTTCAGTTTCAATTTCTGCTTCATGAAGACGTCTTCAGATGAAATGCTTTTTCTCCCACATCTTTTCTGTTCACTATCATAATTTCAATTCTTAACTTTTATCACAAAACCAAAACTCAACACTAATTAGGGCTCATAGATGTTTATAAACACATTCTCTCTTTTCTCAAAACTCTCTGTCTCCACATTTTCAAGTCATAGCGTTTCCATAGAAATTCACTGAGTCTCGGTGCTCCACGAAGAGCACAAAAAAGGAGGCTGAGCGTGTTCTCACAAGTCAATTTTGGAAGAAGAGAGTAAAAAGAAAATGAAAGCTCTTTTGTCTATTATTCCCTGCGTTTCTTTTGATTTCATTTTGTATGTTCTTTCCTGAAAATTTTGTGACGATATCTAAAAGTGTTTTGAAATAATCCAAGGCCTTTGGATCACTTGTTTCCTTAGTTTCTGCATATTATATTCTTCTTTCAATCACTTTGAAAAGCTGTACATTCTTCCTTCTATATCCAATCTTTAATCAAAAAATAGAAAGTTTATCTCTTGTTTATCTCTCTTGATAGTTGAAATACACGTGCTATTCCAGGTTTCCGAGCACGTTTCCCATTCCTCAAATCTTCTTAAATTCCACGTCTTTCCATCTGTCTCTTCCTTCAAATCCTCTGACTTCAGGGCTCTACTCTTTCTGCGTCTCTCATTCTTACACACTATTTAGTAATCATTATCCCCGGGTGATGATCTACCTTCATCCGGTGACCGAAGACGACGACGGCACGGCGACAACTACAAACTCTCTTCTTTCTTCTTTTTCATTCGGGTTTTGATTTAGAATTCGTTTGATTTTGACAAAGACCCGAATTGGATGGAGTTCTCTCAAGAAGTAAGTTAAAAATAATTGATATACTTATCTACTTTTATGCTCTTATTATCATTCAATATGATATTTTCAGTTGATATCAATAGCTGTAATTGTTCTCGTTTGTTTGATTCTCTCAATCTGTTGTGTTTGTATTTGGATGTGTCGATGCCGTCAAGATCACATTCGAGCCAGTGAAGAGAAACATGATAGAGCAGTTCAACTTCAAAACTTTGAGCAGGAGTAAGATACAATGGTTATTAAAGTTAGAATTTATCAATACTTTTGAGGCAAGCTGCAAAGAATGGAACCGCTCAAACTAGTTTGAGACCAGGTGGACGTTTAAGTGTAAATGATGTTGGAAGATCAGCTGATAGTATAAGATCACATAGAGAAGAAAGTGCAAGAAATCAAGAGACTATTGGACAGGTAAAAGAAAAATGTAATTTTGACATATTTTACATTTATCGTGTTTAAGTATGAAGAAAGAATAACCGGTGTTCCAACAACATCTTCTTCCAATAAGAATCAAAGAAGTGGTCCTGCATCTAGTATTGCACAACGATTTAGAGATGAAGAGGCATCTAAAAATGTTAGTTTTTGACAAAAACGTGGTTTGAATATTAATGTTTTATTTTAGAAACGACTTGATACAATATCTGAAATAGCAATGTCAAATGACTCCTTGCAAAGGAATGATTCAAAGGTTTGATGAAAGATTTCAATTCATTTAATCAATATCATGAAAATTTCAGACGAATGTCTTCAATAACCTCGAAGGTTCCCGAAAAACAATATCCCCGATGGAAGTTGATCTCAATCCGGGTCTGAGTAGCTCCATTAATTTGGAGAAAATCTGATAGCTGGCATAAATAAACACATCAAAATGGAAATATATCGAATCTCAGAACAATATCACAATGTTATGCGTAATCGAACAGCAGAAAACATTGATTTGGAATAAATTATATTTTTATTTCTCTTTTCTCTTTCTTCCACATCCATCAATTGATACTGAAAACGCGAATATTCTCAGTTCCTTTCTAACTCTTTTTGTGACTTAAACTTTGTTTCACACTTGGAGACCAATATAGTCCCGTGAGGAGCTGAACATTTTACAAGATGCCTCTACAAGACATACTTTCGAAACAGATGTTCTAGAAGAGTTATGTATCTCAATTCCACATGACTGTGCTCGCTCCTCATCGTCCTTTCAAATATCGCATACCGAATACTTGAAAGGTCACAGCTGTGATCCGATTCATCTAGTTTTGAAGTCTAAAAAAGAAGAGCTCCACACTTCTCTACGTTTTCAAAATTATTGTTTTATGACCGGCTGCAAAAAGCGCCGAAATCGATTTGAGGAACATCTGTCAGTAAGCCCGTCCGCCCTCATAACGACATTCTTGAGCATCAATTTCACAATTATAATGCCCTCTTATTGCTTCAATTGACACTTTGAATAGTTTCGAAACTTCGAAAAAAAAAACAAATCTCTTAGAAATTCGAATATTAGTTTCCTCTCATTTGTTTTTCCTCTGATATTATACAATTTATCCAAAACTTCTGCGAAAGTAGAAACGCGATATGATGTGAGAACAAATATAATACAAACAAACAGAAATACATGAGTCTTCAGGCGACAAGTTCAAGCTTTTTCTTGTCTGTGTTTGCTTTTTTGGGCCTAAAACTTTTTACTTTTTTTTTGCGCAAGCATGTGAAAAAGGGTTAGGACACTCCCTTCTTTCTCCACTCCTTCATCCGAAATGAATAAGAAAAACTCTTGAAAATTCCAAAAGAGTCTTCTAGACACTTTCCCACATTCTCAATAATAGCTTTGATAAAATATTCCTATTTTGGTTCTTTCTTTTTTCATTTAAAAAACAATTCTGAATATCTCAGGAATTCTACATTTAATTTCAGATCAATTAGAATGATTGATCCAAACAGATTGGAAGAATTCATTGAGTTGATCCGTTTGACTCCAGCAATTTGGAAGAACAGAGAATATGGAGTATCACAAACACATTTGAATGAAATCTGGTCACATTTTGGGCACACCTTCGACATTTCTCGTAAGTTTTTCTTTTGTATTTTGTCTCGTATTCTTCTTTTTTTTTCAGCAGAAGAAGCAGAAAAACAATGGAAATATTTAATTCGCCTTCACAAGTTCATGAACAAAGATGCAAAGAAAGAGGTAGAGATTCAGAGATAACTGGACGATTCTTTAAATGATTTGTAGTTACAGCAATTTCGATTCTTCACGACAACCGAAGATGATGTTTGGAGTGATGCTGATTGTGCAGTTGCAGAGTCATTGGAAATGTTTTTGAAACCAGCACTCGATGGAATTCTTCTCATTTCCAAACCAACTGAATCGTCTGTATGAGTTAAAAACTAATAAAGATAAAAAAGATCTTTTCCAAATTTCAATTGTCATCGAAGAAAAAGGGTTTTTTTTCAAGGGAAAATCTAAAAATATTTCTTTCATGAGAAGTACCATTACAGTTTGTTATCTGCTTCAACAAACTTTCAGAGGGAACACTTATCAATATAAATATATTACTCAAACTTTATTAAAATTAAATTCATTCGTGTATTTTCCTTAATTAAATAGCCTCTTGCAAATGAAGCCTCGAACTTTTATATCTTCAACATTATTCCATTCTCCACCATTTGGATTGTATTGTTTATTTTGATTTAGTGCAGTATCCGGCATCATCTGAAACCATTCAAATAGAGAATTTCTCCGAAAATATTAATTTCTCCGTACAGCTCCACAATGTTCTTCTTCCAAATAATTTGGCTCCCATTTGGCCCAATTAGTGTAATCGACACGAGATCCATCAGTCCAAGTCCAATACTGTGAGTAGGGGTTAAAAGACAATCCAATCCATATCTGGAAATAAAAAAACAGTTATTGGAATATGTAGAATTTCAAAGTTACATTGTTCTCATATGGATCAGTTTGAACAACGCCAGTACGTGTCATTCCTTAAAATAAGTTAGTTGTGCATGTCACTATTTTTTTTGAATAATTACTTCGAATGAAGTCATTTTCAGGTTGAGAATGAATAGACGCCAAATGAGCTGATTCATTTCTACACGCTCTTTCAGCTTCATTGAATGTTGATCTGATAGGGTAAAACTGAAAAAGATGAGGGGATTAGAGTTTAATTTTGGAATTACTTTACTTTGAAACAGTATGGCAAGAATGAAGACCATCCGGCATGGCATCGATGTGGATATGGATCTTGGGACAATGCTAAAACGCAAAAGATTGATAGAAAAACGATAGTCTTCATTATTCTGATTTCAGATAATAACTTCAAATGAAATAGATTCATTTTTTAAAAAAACTAATTCAGGGCAACGGATTATACTTAATTTATTTCGAACTGTTTCTATGTTCTTTTCTCTATGCAGTTTGTCACGTACAAATATTATGCCTCCGATATTCATTACTCTTCAGTTATTAAGCTTCAAAATTTCAATTCTGTCTCCAGAAACCTGTTTTAATGATGTTGGATGTCTGCGTATTATGTTTGTATACTCCACTGAAATATGTTTGCTCACTGAGCATCGCATCAAAGTCTGCCGCAGTTTTGACTCCATTTTCATTTGTCTTTTTACCACTTGCCACCAAAAATCGTTTTTTAAACTCCGAATTTTCACAGATTTCATATTTCTCAAGAGGTTCCGAAACTTTCCTGTATCCTTTCGAAATCTTTTTTTCAAAAGGACATTATAACTCGTTTCTATCTAGAAGCGCTAAAGTCCCTTTGAACAGAACCTTTATTATAATGGCATGTTCTTTCTCTTTTAGAATTCCTCTAAAAAAAATTATAGTGTTACCTCAAACCATAGAATCTTTGAACCCATTTATATGACTCACGAGGTAACATGAAATCCAATACTTACCTGAATATATATTGCGAAATAACCTATTCTCCTCCACTCGCCCATTTCTTTCAGATGATTGTCTCCTTTTCCGGCTTCACCTAACATCACTTTTTTTTCGATGAAGGAGACTTCAAAGAGTTCCATCGGCTTTTGATTTTAAGTATTCTGATTCTGAAACCAAAAGAATTGCAAACTTCAAAGTTCTCCAAATAGGTTTAAAGCTTGAAATGCATTTCGATCTGTTCATTTCTATCTTCTCTGCTCCTTTTTTTTTCTAGAATATTACGTCTCCAGATGACGTGGCAAAAGTCATTCCTATGGTTTCCTATCTGTGACTCATCGACATCTCAACCTGTTTTCTATTCTTTTTTGTCATACAAAAGAAGAAATACTGTTGAAGAGGAAGAGAAGGGCGTTTCCATCTGTTTCTCTACTTCTATCTGTTTATGTTTTTGTTATTTTTGACTGTTATAATCAGAAGTGTTCAGTTTGTCTATTGCCGGGTACATTCTCAGTTTTCGTACTCGTTTTTCATTTTCGATTGAACGCTTTTGTTTGATTTGGTCTGGTTGTTATATGTTACCTAGCAACCGAGTTACGCAATAGGTAAGTGCTTATTACGAAATACGGCGTGATTTCTAGATGGATATTCTAGAATGCTCAAGTTTTTATCTCACCTAACTCTTACTCTAGAACCATCGGGAGATAGAAGAGGTTACAAATTTTTTTTCTTTACGATACGATACAGATCTTTTTAAGAAATCCAGATGAAATGAAATGAATCCGTATTCTTCTCATTCTATATCTGGAAATTCGCGTGCAGCTCAATTTCCAACCATTGTCCAAGGCAAATGTTTTAGAATGGGATAGAAGTTCTTTATTTACATCACAAGATTTTTACTAGGATTTCTTGGAGCGTGTCAAATTGAGTATGAAATATACATAAATTCCTGAAGAAAATGAACGTGCAACTGTTTTTCGAATGACTCATCATTGTCCTGTCATTTCATCCATCTCTTTTTCTCTTCTCTGAATTCATATGACCAAAGCAAATAAGCGGCAACTTTCCATTGTGTCCATTGCCTTTTTCTCTACAATTCTCTCAATATTTTCTCATTTGATCCCTCTTTTACTACTTTCGCTCCTCTTCACCTAAACACTCAACTTTCTATACCCACAAATTCATAGTTCCTCTTTGGAAATGAAACGTCATAGTTGATCTAGTCATTGATTTTTCACTAATCTTCACAAAATAAAATTTGCATTTTTTATAAACTAGATTTGTACTTTCTGCCATGTATTCGGCTGGTTTTCTGAATCGGTCTTGTGATTAGCCTTTTGGAACTCTATTAGAACGGCACTCAAACAAACTTTTTTTCAAGCTATGCTGTGTGCTATTTTAATGGAGGTCTTGAAAAAGAGAAGAAGTTGTATGAGGCTCCCATTGAAATCTAGATTTTTCGGTAGAATTCGGGGGTTATTTCGTTATCTCTGACAACCTGAGAAAAGAGCAGTTGTTTTGTCTTTAGACACTTTATTATTCTCAATTGCTCTCGTGATTTGTGTGTATATTTATATCAACAAAAAAGAAAATAATTTCAATTTCAGAAAGTATTGATAATGTCTTATCAACCATATAATCAACCACCTCCATACACTCAACAACCAGGATATCCACCACCAGGATCTGCTGGATATGTACCACAAGGAGGATATTATCCACAAGGACAACCAGGAGCTTATTATCCACAACAGCCACATGTTGTGTTAGTTTTTAATTTTATCGAAATAAACTGAACCCGCAAAAAGAAATTCAATTAAAATCATATTTCAGAGTTGTGGAAGAACGTCGCGGAGGTGGACGTAGTGGTGGAAGTGACAATTGTTGCCTCGTTGCTCTTTTAGCGTGTTGTGCTGGATGCTGTATTGCCGATTGCTGTGACTGTTGTTAGTGATTATTCTGTTCAAATCTTACTTGACATCTTCAGAAATCTCCCACTACAACCAATTCGATGTAACCCCAACCAACCCCCTGAAATTTCTCTAACAAAAGCAAGAAAGCTAACTGCTAATGTACACTGTATTTTTTCCTAAAACTGTTTTTACGATTTCAGAAATTGAATAAAATTGACATGAAAATGATATGAAAAAATGAAATATGAAGATAAACACTAAATATTAGAATTATGAAAATCTATTTTCCCGTCGACCCATTTCCGAATCATTTGATGAGCGATAGCACCTGCAGGTGGAATGTAATGAAGAGTTTGACGATCATCCAATGTTCGTGGAAGTTTTTTCAATGATGGATCAGAAAGTGTCGTTTCGAGGGCTTGACGAACTTGATGTCTTGAAAACCATTGTGCAGTTTCAAGCTCATCAGGACATACAGAAATCTGAGTTTGAGCTATTAGAGGTGAAGCCACTGTATTCAGCTACCTTTTGATCCATTTTTGCAACTGCCACGTGTGCAATCATAAGTGACGAATCAGGCATTGGCCATGGTTGTGACATATCTAATGACTGAATTGAATCGACATCAATTCCAACTTCTTCGGCAATTTCACGACGTGCACATTCCGCCATGCTTTCTCCAGACTGAAAAAAGACTTCTAAAAATGAATTTCCCATCATCAATCTCACATGAGCAAAACCTGCGACCGCAGTGAAAACTCCGCCGGCAGATCCACGATGTCGTACTAGAAGTGCGTGTTCATTTGTTGGATCAGTGATAAGAGTGATTGAGACTGGAGAGAACTGAAAAAGAGAAAAATTGTGATAAAATACTTTAACGATAATAGCAAACTGTTGGATAATATACTCTTCGGCACGTGACACACTCTGCACCGCTTTTACTGATTCTCATTTTCAAAGCAGCTGCACATTTTGGACATCTTCGATACGTGGAAGCCCATTTAGTAAGAGATTGGAATTTTGCAAGTAAATTCCGTTGGCGTTCTTCCTGCATTGTCAACATGGCCATCCGAATGTCGGTGAAACGACCACCTAAACTATTTCCCAGTTGTTTGAGAACGTCTTTCTTTGATATTGGGGAATCTTCTGGAGGATCAGCAGCATCGATTGACGTTCCGAAAAGAGGGATCTGAAAATATTGTGAAGAATTGAAACTCTGAAAATCAAAATGAGCTACCATATCTGTGTCAGCAGGAAGGGCATCCAAAAGACATGAATTACTTAAATCAAACTGTAATCCATATTCACCAAGAAGCTGCTTCAGTTCTCCATAAGAATGCTCAACCATTTTCACTTCAGGTGTTTCCTTCGTCACTAGTAGCCGCCTATCAACCATCAAAACGAGACGGGATCGTGGAAATTCACTGCAACAAGTCAACTTTTGAAAGGTTGGTTCAGGTTTTTCTTACGTTTGTAGAGCAGCATCCTGAATTTTCCAATAGTCCAACAATCTAACTTTCTCCACGTAGCTCATTTTTGTTTTTGATGTTGTTTTGAATAATCTGTAATTGGAACTTCAGAACATTAGAGTGATGATGGATGATGATAGACTTAGGAAGACAAAGATAAGAAATAAACTGGCCTTTTTGTTATCAAATTGAACACTACATTGTTGCTTCGAACCGCCGGCATTCCCCCTTTGTCTGAATTTCGTCTAAAATACACTGAATCGAATAATCCCTCTGATAAATACAACTTTTTCGAAATTACAACTTATTGAAACCTAATTTGAGACAAAGATTTATAAGGTTGGGAAACATATTCATTCTTTTTCAAAACTGGCAATGAAGAAGTTAGACAACTGAACTAGACATATAAAAAACGAAAAAAAAAACCGTAATACAAGGAATCGAGTCGACAAATTCAAAAAACTTGAAAACGTTGTACAAGAAAATTATTCAAGGACTGATGGCCGTGATGTGACAAAAATACACAGACAATGAATGAAACACGAAATTGATTTGGAGGCAATTTGAAAAATGGATAGATCAGGTGTTAGTCTGATTGAAGAAAAAGGGTATGAGACAAAGTTGATAAGCAACCACAAGTGATTAGATGATATATTGAGGTAATTTCTATTTCTTCTAAACCAGAAAACAATCAATTATTGATCAGGTCGCACCCATTTTTTATATCACAAATTGAGCGATGAGGTTCAGAACACCAATGGCAATGATTCCGTAATGAGCATATTTCTTCAATGGGGTTAGAGTTCCAGCAGCTGCACTCTGTTTTAAGTAAACCATTGCAGGTAGAGCGAAAACGTAGACAAGTCCTGAGATGGATCCAACATATCTGTAATCAGCTGTATTTGTTTAAAGAATCTCCAGGCTCAGCTTCTCACCTCAAAATACTTCCAACATTTGGGTAAAATGTGGCAAAGCCAACTGCGATTGAAATGAGTAACAGATTGAGAATAATAACACGAATAGCTCCAGGCCACGTTTGCCCGAAAATAGCATAAAATAGCTGTGAACGAACGAGGAACATCAGCAATGGAAGCACAGTGACCATTTGGAAAAGTAGAAACAGGCGTGCTGTTGAAGACAGTACATCCCCGGCTCCAAAGTTATTGAGGAAGTTCTGGAAAACATAATTTCAGACAGTCTCGATTTGGATTTTGGATTGGATTTCATATTATCTGATATTTGGAACACAGGTCACTAAGTTCCATTACTGATAAACTCACGTCACTGATGCAACTCCGTTGAACTGGAAAAGCAGCAAAGAAAGTGAATCCGATGAAAACGTAGCAGAAAGCTACCAAGCAATATCCAATAGATAAATCTCGTGCATTATTCTGAGGATTTTTCTGATTGCGAAGAATAGTAAGAACTGCGTTGTGGATAAAATAAGAAAGAGTGAGAGTACCACTGAGAGCAGGGAAGTGCATATTGGCCACTGAGGTATCAGAACATTGGAAAATTGTTTAAATTTTTAATTAAACTTACATTGAACGTAATGCATTGACTTCGGATTGGAGAAATCCATGTTCACGCCACATTCGAGAAGTTTTGAGAAAACGAACATTAATAAATACATCACAGAAACTGCAATTTACTTTTTTTATAAACTAAATATTGTTTTATAACTCACTCGTTCCAAGAACGTTGAATTTGGTGAAGAAAGTTGGCGATTTGAAGTTCATTAGTGGGAATAAAGCAACTGCTAAATAGATTGGAACAGTACCTCGAAGAGTCCAAAATTTATCAAAACTCCACGAATCATCTCCTGTTTCTCCACCTCCAAACTCTGGTACCGCATCGAAAATTTGCTTCTCCCATTGTGGTATAGTCCATTGAGATGTTTGTTCCGGACAATAAACTATGAATGATGAAGTTCTTTTTGTTTTTTTTTTAGAAAAAAAAACCTACCGTCACATGTGAATGTCTTGTTTTCCATAACGGGAATAGTCGTACTGTTTGGCTGCATTGATTCATAGACAACTGCACCAGTATAATATAAGAAGTTGGACATTAGAACCCAATAAACGATAATTCCACCAATAAGAACACATACACTGAACACAACTGCACAATATTCTCCAACACGGCCAAACAAAGATTTGCAGACATCTGAGAATTCAGCCATCAGCGGGTCAACGGACAAGTCTTCTGAAAATCAATAAATCCATGAGTACAGTTTTCGATGGTGTCGATAACCTACGTAATCGTTTCGGACTTTCAATTACTATATAAGCTGTATAGAAACAAATTGCAGCCATCGCGAGCATAATAAAGATCCCAAGAACCAATCCAGCTTGCTGAAGAGCCCACGGCATCGCTAGCAGGGAAGTTCCCATCATTGTATTCCAAATTGAAAATCTGAAGACGAACAAAATAGTGTCTTAGCGAGTGCTTTGTCTTACATTGTCACAATACTTCCCTGCTTTCCTGAAACATCTTTCAGTTCTTCAAATGGTAAAATCGAGAAAAGATTGGGTGGAAGAACATGCTCTGGCATCGTCTGAAGCTAATAATTGGTATTTCGATTCACGAGCTAGTTTAGTTCCTACCAAATGTTCTCCTCCAGGATCTAGTCTATTATAAAGTCGGTATCTTAGAGCATTATTATGTTCACGATGTAAATCATCTTCTGAGTGGAGTGATAATAAGCTCTCGTCGCGTAATCCAAGACCTCCTGTGAATAGATACGGCTGTCGAGAAACTGATTGTGATGGAACTGATCCAATTTGTGACGCAGAAATAGCACGGCGACGTCCTATTGGAACGCCTCCAGCTGGTGGCAGGCGACGTGGTGGTTCGTCATCAAGTAGTGGGTCTGTACTGCAATTAAACCCGATTGAACCTTTTTGAACAGCAATGAAATTATGAACTTACTCATTATCGTCTATACCTATAGCTCCATATGAAGACATTTTTTCAACACAAATCGATGCCTCTTCGTTTGTTTCGTCTCGTCGAAAACGACGTAAAAGCTGCAAGTGATCGTATTGAGAGAAATGTAAGTAAATTGTAGTAATCAGCGAAAAATCCTGTCATTGATAAGAGGGTTCTTGGTGTCTTACATACATTTTCGGTGAAATCAGCAAGAAATGGGGGCATCTAATTGTTTACTGGCGCGAAATTATGTTTCAGTACTTTTAGAAAGACAATGACACATTAAAATTGTTCGGAGCACATGGTCTCCTCAGCTCTTTTTCTTAGTTGCCTCTATTGTTTCAGTTGTATTTTGTACAAGGAAACCGAAAGAATAAAATAATTGAGTGCTATGAAACTGTCTCGTGTCCTCTTGCACTCTTAACACCCCTAGATGATAAGACAATGCTTTGTGATAAAACTGATGAAAAATGATAAATTAAGTTGAGGAGCTGAGCGTCAGGTCAAAGCAAAGCTAACAAATACAGAAATAGGAGCAAACCACTTCTGAAAAACACAAGTTTTATACATTCAAACCTTTCATGAGAAAAATATAAACCGGTGAAAACATAAACAGATGTCAAATAAATAAAAGTAAATGAACAATAAATATCACTAGAAAAATACCCATAATACACATGAAACAACAGGAATAAAAGGCGAACAGATTAAAACATTGAATGAGAAGTAATGAAAAATCTACCCACTAGAACTCTAGGTATCCAAACTATCACTCATAATAAGGAGAATTAATGAAGACCATCCAGTAAATGGGTGACATCCACGACCTTGACCAGTTTGATCGTCGTAGTTCTCCCAGAGAAATCCAGTCTTTTCGAATTGCTGAAAAATAGTGTTATTTAGCCATAAGTTTTAAGACTACTCACATTTGCCAAATTTGACACCAAGTTGGCTCGTAACTCGTTGAAAATCTTCTCGGATTGGCCTTTGTATGGGCCAGGTTGATCGGCGTAATGCTTCAATGAGCTCAACACCATGTAATTGATATTCACCCAAATGTATCCGCGCCAATATGGTGGATCATGTTCTGTGTTTCGGGCGGCATAGTACGGAGAGCTTCTCGAGAGAGATCGAAGGCCGAATTTCGTCCAAAGTATCTTTGGATCCCTTATTTTATCGAGAGTAGATTTGAGGATTGGAGACTTAGATGGGATCATTTTGAGCATCAATGGAAACAAGTTATTATATCCGAATACATCTGTGACATGTTGATAAGTTGGAGCTTGAGCTGGGACACGCTGATATTCAAAATGTCGAGGGCCTGCTCAATGATACAGATTTTTGTCTTTAAAAAATCAAAACTTACCAGGTACAGGGACAGGGGCTAAGGCTACGTCAAGACTATGTTTTCCATAGTCATAAAATCCTTGATGTTCTTCACTCCAGTGGTCTTTTGTCAAGTTTTCGAAGTTGTTGAGCTCCTCCATCACTTTGGATGCTCTCTGGTATTCAATTTCAGTACCGTACGATTTCGCAAGCCGTGCCAAGACTCTGGATGCAAGCGCCAGCCAACATCTGAGATCGAGATGGTACTCATTATCCGATGGGTGAGAAGCTCTTGGGAAATCATCTAGTCCGGAAGAAAGGGTTTTCGGATTCAGCTCTGTAAGTATTGTCGAATTTCGTCCACGCCATCTATATGTTCCACGTGTCGGACCAGCTTGAGTGATTCGAATCCAGTGAAACCATTTTTCAAGACGTGGGTACAGCAATTTGAGAATACCGGCATAGCGCCCGACAGTCTGAAGCCACATGATCAGAAGTGTTCAAAACAAAAATTCTACCTTCTCATCATGGATCAACTTATCCATTACGTAGAAAAGAGTTGGAGGATTAGCCACATCCGGTTTTTGCGGTATGAATTCAGATGGAACCTTGGCTTCCGCTTCGGGTCCAACAATCATTTCTCGGGGAATCCATCCGGACGTAGCCATTGCATTCATCCAGGATACAATAACCTCTAGTGACATCTTTGGGTCTATCTTGCGGATCAACATCTGGTGAAATCCTTCATCCCAAAGAAAACCACGTGGGAAGAATGGGCGAGATGGAACCGCAGAAAACAGCGCATGTGGTCCATATGGGTGAAGGAAGTTGTTGAAAACCACTCTATTATGACCGAACCAATATCCAACAGAACCTAGCATGTTAGAAATCGCAACCTTGGCCATCTTCAACTGAGTTTTCGTGTAATTCTTATCAGATAAATGGAAAGCATTTTCATATTTCTTGTTGAAACTATGTGATCGAATTTTGAGGTTGTGGGTGAGCTCCTCCGAATTCATAGGTTTTAGCTTATCGGTTCTGGAAGAACTAACAAGACCATTAGCAAGAGGGACAATTCTCGGATTAACTCACTGAAGGAACACCTCAAATTCAGCCTGGTTTGCTAGATTTAACTGAACGGCTATGAATCTTCCTTCTTCGTCGTTCTTCTTCGCATTCAACATGAAGTGGACAGGATGGTTCGGGACGTTGTATGCTTGCTGTATGTTTTAATTGATTGTTCAAGGAGCGGAACTACTGTTACATACCGTATTGTCCATGATGAAATCGTGATATCCATCACTTGGAACTTTTTCGTCTGTCAACATGACAGAGTGGGAAGCTTGAAGTTCTGTTTCGTTTTTCAAGTTAACACTAAAGGTGAAGGAGCCGAGCAGGTCACTTTTTCCGTGAAATATTTCACCCAAGTGCTTTCCTAGACGGAATCGAGTCCCATGCTCTGGTGCAGCAAAGTAAAGAATAACGTTGTATCGTCTCCCTTTAGCCATGTGCAGCTTTATGCGAGCTCCGAAACCAGTAGCATCATTGACCCAATCCGTTTGAATGACACCTTTATGAAACTCAGAGATGTTTTGTCTTCCGAAAGTACGACCATCAGCCTCATACCAATAGTAACCGGGAAGTCGATCGTCTGAAAATATTCACCTAATTAAGATGTATAAAATCCGTCTAGTTTTTACCTTGATTACACCAATGTCTAATGTTCGGTCTATGTACGATGTTCGGCTGTTCATACCACATCATTCCAAACAGTGGCGACACTGGTGACCTGGTTCGCAATCCGAAGTACATGTGTGGCCGATATGTGCCCCAGGTGTACGGAGCCTAAACGAATTATTAGCCGCGCCACAGTATTTTGCTCCTTACGTTTTCCACGTCGACATTCGGAAGTGGATGAACCTTCTCTATAGTCGGATAAACATAATTAATAAAGAGTAATGATCCTAAAACGCCTGCTATCAAGAGAAGGGCTAGTAGTAACTCCCAAGAGCAGCAGTAGGAGATCCATGACTGTGGCTCGACGACTGGTTCATATCTTATTGTTGCTGACGGTCTTTCGATTTCCCGAGGGTGTCGTCGCCTGGGAGGCATGGACTGCTGAAGCAATGGAAAAATTAAACGTTATTCAAAAGTTCAAAAATTTAAATTTATAAAAGATAAGATAAAATAAAAAATAGGAAAGATCGATGTACTGTATCCACTTCAGTGAAACAACATTTTTCTCGTTCAACATAGCGATATCCTTGAGTCCTTGAATCCTTGAGCAACTTTCTGTTTTTTCAGAACTACTTTGAGAATTTCTTCGAAGTTCTTTTTCAAAGGTTTCTCAGTAGAGCATAGTTACAAACGCTCGTGTTTGTTTACCTTCCCTCAGACGATGAGCGTCGAAGCTCATTGACAGCAGAGAAATTATATGGAAAATGTTTATAAAAATAGAAAGTTATGTTATTTAAAACAATTCGGTGGAGGCAAGAGTCACGTGGCACTTTTTAACACGAATCAGGAGCAGAAACTAATCGGAAAATAGGGAAAAACTATTAATGTTTTAAAATCTCACACCACTGATTAAAGAAATTGAAGAAGATTACCGTTGAAATTATTTTCCCGGTTTTAAATTAATTTTTTTAATAACGGTTCAATAGAGCGCGCTTTCCCTTCTTCCGCAATATTTGTTTTTCGCACCTTTTTCCACGTTCTGTTTATTTTCGGAGCATTCTCAGTTGATATTTGCTCAAAGTTCGAGTAATCAGATCGAAAATTACTTTTTGATCCTAGATTTCAGTCGTACTTTGATCTTTTTCCGGATTTTGTGCTTGTCACTGACAGCAGCCTATAGAAACGTTTCGCCTTTCTCTTATCATTTTTCGCCTGATAGATGGCACCATTCAACGATGTGTCATCTGCTATTATCGCTTGTATCATTCGTGTCTGCGCAGCATTTATCGACTTTTCTGTGCAACTATAATTCTTCGGTTTTTGAAGGTACAAATGTCGAAATCCACAACTACTACAACAACTACAACGACGAAGGCGTTCGAAAATGATTACGGGGATTTCAGTCAATTTAAAAAAGGGAAAACAGTGAAGGTCAGTTTGAAGTTTTCTTGTTGAAATTTTTTATCGTCTGATTCATTTTTTATTGTTTTTATCGTATGATGCATTAGACACAAAAACATTTGAACTACCGTTCTCTGAAATGTTAATTAACTAGTAACTATAGTTGTATTTCTTTTCGTTTAAGTCGGTTTAGAATCATTGACGTTTTTCCCCCAAATCAAATAATCCCAAGAGTATATAGATCATGATTCTATTGCGATTCCTGAGAGTTCGACTGAAAATATTTTCAGCAATCACTGGGCGAGCATATCTATCTTCAATACCTTTTGGTATCTGGAATTTACATGTTGGAACCATGGGAGCAACGTCTCTTCAACTGGATTATCATTTTCGTACTCACTGCCCTTATCGCCCTAATCGCTTTTTTTGTCGTCTAATCACTCTCACCTCCCGGCTGTCTTCTGTTTCCATGTCAACTCTTTTCAAAACTTCTATCGCCTAATTGTTTCTCCCGAGACTTTCGTGTTATATTCTTCCATGAGAAATTCTGCAAACGCGGTTATTATGTATATATCGTCTTGCCTTCATTCCCTCTAATAATAGTATTTATCGATTTTCCTCGGTTGAACACTAAACATCACAATGTTGCGTTATCAAAAAAAATTTACATTTGTATAGTGTAGTGAAGTTGCATTGGCATTTGTCATCGCATACATATATTTTTCGAAATTGTGTAGATTTTAAAAGCTCACTGCAGCTCCGAATTGAAAAGAACAGTTGTTAAAATGTTTTGAAGCAGTTATGCTTCTTCGATTGACGAGTTCTGTAATTGGGACACGGCAGCTGTAGCTTACTGTAGATAGGCTACTGTAGATAGAGATGCTCAGCACTGAAATTATTTCTGATTCTTTCATCCGTTTTTGTTCAATACATTTGATTCTTGATTAAAAACCGAATCAACCGTAAAGTTGATGATTGCATAAGAAAACTTATCGAATTAGTTGATTTGAAGACTCGGAAAACGTGATTTTTCAAAGTTCTCTTAATTCCATGTTCTCTGTGCAGTCAGTCGCAACGAAAAAGCGCCTGATGATGTCGTAAACAGTTCGGATATGGTCAGAATCGCCCGTCGCAAATTTGCCTCTGCCACGTGATAACATCATTTGGGTTGAGTGGCGAGAAGTGGAAGATAACAGAAACAGAACGCATTGTTTATCGGTCATCTCCTCGTTGGCGGTCGCAACATGAAATGGATTTCTGCGAAGTCGATTCTTGATGCTTATAAGAACATTTTTATTTTTTGTTCTGGTAGATACATCACAGCCAAAAAACTTGAAAGTTGTATTTTCAAATATTAGAGATGACACTCGAAAATGAATTTAAATATCTAAATTCAGATCTTTGAAACCCATTCTGGCTTATTCACGCTTTCTTTTCTCTCTTCAGCGTACATTATTTGATTGAGAAGCTGGCGGATCAAGTTCTGTTGTTGTCCCGATATATTTCATTTCCTCGTCATTTCTCACTTCCTTCTTATTCTACATCTTTTCTTCAATTATAAATGCATTTCCAGCCATGAAAATTGCCATCATTGGCCAGTCTGCGTTTGGTGTTGATGTCTACAAAGAGCTTCGCAAAAATGGACACGAAATCGTCGTAGTTTTCACGATTCCAGATAAAAATGGAAGAGAAGATTTACTTGGTTAGGCTCTTCTATTGTCGCAAATAACATATTCCCATTTCAGCCATCGAGGCAGCCAAAGATGGTGTTCCAGTACAAAAACCGGCACGTTGGCGTAAGAAAAATCCAGAAACAGGAAAGTTTGAGACACTTCCTGAGATGCTCGAACTCTACAAGTCGTATGGGGCCGAGCTTAACGTTCTCCCATTCTGCACACAATTCATTCCACTGGAAATCACTGAAGCCCCACCAAAGAAAAGTATTATCTATCATCCAAGTATCCTGCCAAAGCATAGGTAAAGAGTAAAAGTTGAGAAAATTCAAGAAATAAAAGATGATGCTCAGAGGAGCCTCTGCCATCAACTGGACATTGATCGAAGGAGATGAAGAAGCTGGACTATCTATCTTTTGGGCTGATGATGGACTTGATACTGGACCAATCCTGTTGCAGAAAAAATGCAAAGTTGATGAGAATGATACATTGAACACCCTGTATAAAAGATTCCTGTACCCAGCTGGAGTTGCTGCTGTGGTGAGCGCATTTCTATAGGTTATTAGATAAAAATCCATTGTTCAGGCTGAATCTGTTGAGCTAATCGCGACTGGAAAAGCTCCAAGAATCGTGCAGCCAGAGGAAGGCGCTTCCTACGAACCATACATTACCACGAAGCCAGAGTTGGCTCAAATTGAGTGGTCGAAAACACAACGCGAACTTCATAACTTCATCCGCGGAAACGACAAAGTTCCAGGCGCCTGGGCTATTCTAAATGGAGAGAAAGTGTCGTTCTTTGGCTCGAAACTGTGGAAACCAAAGAAGCTTCCAGAGGATGCTGTTGAGGTTGCAGTTACTGAAGTTCCAGGAGGAAGAGTTCTCGTAGAAGACCGTGGACTTCTGCTTCCAGGATCTGATGGAAAATGGGTTATTGTTGATACTGTGAAAATTGGAACTAAAACAATTCCTGCATCGAAATACGGGCAAGGAGCTGATCAAGTTGAAGAACTAGTACTTACTGATGATGAGAAAGCAGTAGTGGCAAAACTGAAAAAGATTTGGGCTGGAATTTTGAAATCACAGGTCTCTAGTGATACTGATTTCTTCGAGAGTGGAGCTAGTTCTGCTGATGTCACCCGACTCGTTGAAGAAATCAAGTTTAATACTGGAGCAGAGTTAGAGTCAGCACATGTAAGTAATAAACTCTTTAAGAAATTCTAAAAACTTCCAATAGTTTTTCTAAACTTATCTTATTCGAATCCAGACTTTTAATTCATTTGTTATTTCAGATTTACTCCGGCCCAACTCTTGGTGAGAATATTGATATTGTGGTCCGTAATCTTCGTGGTGAAGGTGGGCTCAGTGTTACTTATGACCCAATTGTACTGAATGTCAATAACATGGAGCTGAAGTTCCCACACGAGCAGTTTATTGATGGAAAGTTCGTTGGATCATCTGATGGACGCACATTCCAAACTATCAACCCGGCTACTGAAAAGCCAATCTGTTCCCTTCCATTCGCTACTGTAGCTGATGTTGATCAAGCTGTTCGTGCTGCAAAAAAAGCATTCGAACGTGGTGAATGGCGTCAAATGTCGGCCCGTGAACGTGGAAAGCGACTCTACCGCCTTGCTGAGCTTATGGAAGAGCATAAAGAAGAATTAGCGACGTTGGAATCTCTTGATGCTGGAGCTGTTTACACTCTCGCTCTCAAAACCCACGTTGGAATGTCTATTGATGTTTGGAGATACTTTGCTGGATGGTGCGATAAAATTCAAGGAAGGACTATCCCGATTTCCAATGCTCGTCCAAACAAGAATCTCTGTTTGACAGTTCGTGAACCTATTGGAGTTGTTGGTCTCATTACTCCATGGAACTATCCATTGATGATGTTGTCATGGAAAATGGCTGCTTGTCTTGCTGCTGGAAACACTGTTGTTCATAAACCAGCTCAAGTGACTCCATTGACCGCTTTGAAGTTTGCTGAACTTTCCGTTCTTGCTGGTATTCCAAAAGGTAATAAAAATTTGGGACACGGCTCTCTTCGGTATATAGCTTCATTAGTCGCGAAACAAGAAAGAGGGCGAACCCATACGTATTAAAAAAAAAAGTTCAATTATTGGAATTTTCAGGTGTGATTAACATCGTAACTGGATCTGGATCTCTGGTCGGAAATCGTCTCACAGCTCATCCTGATGTTCGTAAAATTGGATTCACTGGATCAACTGAGATTGGAGCAACTGTAATGGAGGCTTGTGCCAAATCGAACATCAAGAAAGTTTCTTTGGAACTCGGAGGAAAATCTCCACTGATTATTTTCGCTGATGCTGATCTTGAAAAGGCTGTTAAGCAAGCATGTGGAGCAGTATTCTTCAACAAAGGGGAGAACTGTATTGCAGCAGGACGTGTTTTCATTTCCAAATCAATTCATGATGATTTCGTTAAGAAACTTGTTGAAGAGGCAAAGCAGTACGAAATTGGAGATCCACTCGACCGATCAACAGCACACGGACCACAGAATCACTTGGCTCATTTAAACAAGCTTGTAGAGTATGTTGAGAATGCTGTTCGTGATGGAGCAAAGATTGAAGTTGGAGGAAAGAGATTAGAAAGAGAAGGACTATTTTTCCCACCAACTATTCTTTCTAACATTGACGATGAGAACTTCGCTGCAAGTGAAGAGTCTTTTGGACCAATCATGTGTGTTTCAAGCTTTGACGATGAGTGAGTATTGATTCGTAGAATTTTCCAAGAGAAAATAATTTTCAGTGATGTCGAAGACGTTCTTCGCAGAGCTAATGATACTGAATTCGGCCTCGCTGCTGGAGTCTTCACACGTGATGCTTCGAAGTCTCTCCGTGTTGCTGAGGCGCTTCATGCTGGTACCGTATTCGTTAATACCTATCAGAAGACTGATGTGGCTGCTCCATTTGGAGGTTTCAAACAATCTGGATTTGGAAAGGATATGGGAGAAGAAGCTCTGAATGAGTATTTAGTTACAAAAACTATCACTATTGAGTACTAAATGCATTTTTATGTTGTGAATGTTTTTATGTAGTTTTGATCCAATTTTATTTTAACTGCTTGTGGGTTACTTTTCCAGTTTGTGATTTGGTTTTAATGCATGTGATTTCCCTTTTTCTCATTAATACAGTTTGAAATAATTACAATGCTTGTTCTGAAAATGAGAGGAAATTTCCAGGGTCATTGGACATTAAAATCCAGATTATAAGGCTCAACCTAGTTTTGAAAAGATGAGGTTTACCGCTCCTTTCCGTAACCAATTCGGGTCAACGGAACTTCCTACTGACCGTACACCTGTACCAACTTCCATGTTGACTTTCAGAATAGTAACATGGATAGGAGCTACGGGTAAACTGTCTTTTTCGGATCTGTTCGCATTCGAGAGAACTTTGGCGAGCGATGGTTAGTGACACAAAAGCGCACCGGTAGAATGCCGAACCTGCGAACCTTCAGACGCAACGCACAAACACTACCAAGTACACCACGAGTGTCACCATTAAAAAACAAGGTGAAGGGTGTCTAAGTACATAGGAACGTTCTTCTCATTCCCCTTGTCCCCTTTCCACGCGTATGATTAAGGGGTAGAGGACTCCTCGTAGTAATTCGTATAGTGGCTATTCTGCAGTCTGAAGTGCTAGGGGGGATGGTTGGCAGTGTGCCAAGTATTTAGAGAGTGTTTGTAGCCAAGAGGCGCAGATATCCTCTCTCTGAGATAACGGACAGCGCAATGCGGTGTACACGTCGACTCACTAGTCAGTGTCGGGCAGCGGAATCAGAGTGAAATGAGAAGAGAGAAGCGGAAATTGAGGAGGATTATAGAAAACAGAGATGGTTAAATTAGCATAGAATCGAAGAAATATAAGATGAGTTGAAGAGACGCCGAGAATGAATCGAGAATGTTCTGGGGTAGTTGGTTATACCTATGAATATGGAAATGAGAAAATATGTCAGGAAAATGAATGAACATCAAGTCGAAAAGTGTAAAACGTCTACTGAGGATGTGGTGGAAATACTCTAGTTTTACATTGTCGTAAATGGTTAACTAATCAACATTGATTCAAATAAAATATCCGTCTTAAATTATTCTATGAAAACAGAATCAAAAGAAATCCGTATTATGTGTGCCATATGAACAAGATGATAATGATTTAGGATGAGGAGCTTCGTCGGGATCGACTGTTGGAAGTAGTCAAATAAAAACTATCCGTATCAACTCGAAGTATTTCTCACTCCTTTCAAAATAAACTAGATTAGCCCTCACCTTTCTCTTTTTTTTCCGACGAAATTAATTTAATCAGGTGATATTATTCGAGATGATCACGTCGGTTATCCACCTTCATCAGGATCTTTTCCGATATCTTTGGAAGATAAGAATGATTGCGGCTGTAAAACAATCAAATGAATGAAATTAAATAAATCATGGCTAGATTAGCCTATTGTTCACATAATATTATCACTATTATTGTCCTCATCATTCTGATATAATTTTAGGATTTTTATTTCTTTCGATTCTGGTTTTAAGGTGTCGGATTCCGGAGAACGAGTTATTGCGTCTGAGGATTATGATGAGAAAAAGAGGACGAAGAAGCTAATCAAAGAAATACGGTTGATAAGAGAAAAAAGAAAGAAAAGCTGACTGATCTCGACAAAAAGAAATCGCACAATGACCTAAATACCACGCCCCTGTGGATTAAATCGCATAAAAACCGTTGGTATCCGGGAAGATTTTTCATCATTTTCTCATTCGAAAAGTGAAAAGAAGATGCTTAAACTCGCACTTTTTCTAGCACTTTTCACTACCGTATCTGCATGGAATCGGCAAAGTGAGTTTGAACTTGTTGTTGCACTTTAAAAGTATACTTCAGTCCTAGTTTCATGATCTGATGAAGCGAAATTCCCATCTAATAGAGCACATTAATTCTTTCTTTTAGACCACTTTGGAAACCCATGTTATCTCTGCTCTTGCTTCACTGTCTATTCGGATCGTGACGTGGCAGTGCCATTGAAACCATATGCTATGGCTATTGATGGATATGATACCACTGAGGATAGATGCCTCGCTACTTGTCAAAGAGATAGGGTGAGCTTCATTTTAGTTATCAAGACATCTAAAAAGAAATCTTCAGAGATGCCGTGCTGCTGTATATGGAATGGTTGGAGGTAGAAGTGTGTTCACATGTGAATTCTATGAAAAGTTCAACACTAAAAGTACTCCAGTTTACACGACATACGTTAACATGTACATGAAACGATCCAGCGAATGCAAACTGCCAAGTAAGGGTCTAAAACATCGTATGAATCCAAATCCTAATCGCACTATTTACAGTTTCTCACTTGTCTTCAGTCGAAATGATCCCAGCGGACAATTCATCATTGAAACGCCGTGCAAAGTTGGAAAAGTTGATCGGAAGAAAGAATCCGTTCTTGGGATAAAGACAACAATTCAGTGAATTCAACGAGAATCTTCAGAGAAGCATTTGATCTCTTACTGGTCTCTTACTTGTTTTCTTTCTTTTAGTGACATTAATAACATCGAACCTGACTTGTAATAAACGTTTTAGACTATTGTAGAAATTTGGAAACAAAATCTTTGCACCAGCACATCCCCTCTACCTTACTGTTCCGCCTTCCCTTTATTCATCTCTTTACTAGGCAGATAGGGCAAAAATATACGAAGGCCAAACGCGACGTGTCGATGAGCTACCAAGAAAAATGGGTATTCTGAATTCAGACTCTTTAGATGAGCAAGAAACTCCTCGAGTGTTATATTCCAACGTTAAAATAGAGTACTGTATTGCAGCTAGTTTCTGTTTTTTTAACTTGAAAAAGTGATATCTGTCACTCCTTCTCTAGATGGTTCTTTTGCTATTTAAATTCAATCGGAAATTTCTACTCGAACTATCATTTTAATTTTGTTCAGGAAGGTCTCTTGGGCAACTAATAACAACTTTAAATTCAGACATACTTTTGGTCAAAAAAATGCATTAAACTTATAGTAAATGAAGTCTTCTATTTGAGCCCGAGAAAATCAAAATTCATTGTTTAAATTCGGAGAAATTGTGGTCCAAAAAGATGAACTAGACAAAAGACTGTGAACACAACAGTGAGTTGAATTGAACATTTCAAATTGTTGCAAATTTTCGGACTCAATGTTTTTTGTCAAAATAAACAAATGAAGGAAATTGGGAAACAAAACAAACCGATTTATTGGTTCATCAAAAATGTGGTTCAAATCAACTATAGTACTTTCAATTATGAACCCTAATAGAGAATAATAACTTTCTTACTCGTGTACCTTTCATTCGTTCGATTACTCATCCTGTTCATCCGATCCTTTCAAAATTGTTCATGGTCCGTCTTTTCTTGATTAGTCGTTTCTGAATTCCTGAAATTGTCTGTAAAAAACTGTCCCGTTCTTAATATTCATGTGTCTTTCCCTTTTGTTTTGTTCTCTTTATCCCTTCTTCTCCATATCATTTTTCTTTCTTTTCTCTTTTATTCTCTTCTTCCTTTCTCTGTTTCTAACCCTGTATCCTTCACTTTTTTCATCCTGAAAATCATTATTCCAACATGGGAATAAATAGTTTCGACTCAATGACCGGCTACCCATAAATTGTGACGTGATTGAGCTCTTTGTCAAGCACGGAAACATATGTACGGGTGGACTGTCAGAGCAGAAAAAGAATAGATAGACAAGTTGGAATAGTTGGGGAAAGGAGAGGGGGGAAGAGGAAGGGTCGGGGGTAGAGGGGGACGGGAGAGAGACGAATGTTGTGTATATGCCGATTCTCCCCCTCCTGACGGCTTTTATACCGACCCCGTCACCGGAGGGGCGTGGTCAGAGCACTGCAGGTGGACACTGGGGCGGAGTCTGTCTCTACCAGGCACCGGAGATGAGACGCGCGACGGACAGAGAGCGGTCAGCCGCGATAAACAACGCGGACAATTGTAATAGTGAAGGAATATAAGAGACCCAGATGGAAGACAGCAATTACGTCGACGCGTAATGCCAAGAAGAGCGGTCGGTTTGGAGGACGGCTCTCGTACTAGTCGGGACGCGTCGGAAGAGAGGAAGGTTAGAGAGTATGGGGAATTGAGAGGTACAAAGAAAGGCCACTATACGTTGTACTTTTACCCCGAGGGCCGCGTGTGGTGTGGTGTGGTGCGTTGCAACGAAGCGAGAGGACGACGATCTAGAGATTCATTTTTCTATTCGAACATGAAGAGAGTTCAGATAACAAAAGTGACTCTAGAGAGAAGAGTGACCCGAGAGGACATTGCTTCTAAGGCAAACTGAGACGAGGCTGACAAACCTAGATGACCCAGACAACTAGAGGATTCTTTTGCATATGAAAAGAGAATGAAAGACTCAGATGCCCAGATTATGCCGTTGACCGCCAATTAGAGATGTCCATAAACTGAAGAGATTCAGACAAAAGGATCTCGATGAGATATTACTGTGACCCCGGAGAGGTTCAGATATTATGGACACAGCCATAGTGTATACACGTCTCAAGAGATCTTGAGAATAATAAGGCCTTCAATCAAACTGTTTAGAGATAATTCGAATGTTGGACACTCAGACAAGTGGAGTATAATAAGAAGTCGCTGTCTTACGAGAGACCTTGGTTGCAGAAGCCATACTAGAGATCAGAGAGTGACAGACATCCTTCTTTCGGTCCTACTGCCGTTGACCATCACTGGTTAGAGATAGCCAAAGATCAGAGAGACACTGACGATAACTCATAAACGAGAAATCAGAGAACTTTATGAGAGACTTAGACAAGGAAGATTTACGATGCAGACATCATGAGACTGGCTAGACAGTACGCTCTTTTTGGAGGTTCTCCAGATGACCCTTCAGACCCAGACACTTTACATAAAACGATATAGTTCCTTCTCTTTTGCTGACCTGAAAAGACTCAGACGCATTCGCCTTGAGCAGAGGGGTGAGTCTCTTCCCCCCGTTTCCTTATGCCGCGGGCCAACCGCATCCAAACGCAACGTCCCAGACACCCGAAGAAATAGTACGTAGATCATGGAGACGCTTTTCCATCTGTGTCGCTGTCGTCTATACAGAATTCAAATGAAATTCAAGGGCACATACGCCGACGTTTACGATGGGAAACGAAGGGAAGATGAATGTGTATTTCGATTGAAGGGGGGACATGGAATTAAATGCGTCTTTGTTTGAAAGGAAGGGAGGAACGAGTAGACGTCGTTGGGTGGCCAATTTCCATTCATTCATCAATCAGTATTCGAATTTAAAATGAGAGGATTTGAAAATGGAGAGAACGGAAATGGAAAACGAACGGATAGGTTGAGAATGGAATTGAATTCACTAAATGGGCCTGCACTTTAGAAGCATTCAACTAAATAGAAGATTCAAAAGTGTTGAGTAGTCAGAGCAATGCTTCCTAGCTTATGTTAAGGAAAGGGATGTTCTGGATATCTTGGAGAGTTTATGGTCATAGATTATTCTAGATTGTAGGTGTCTGCTGAAAGTTGAAAAGAGTAGCTTTCAATATAAACATGCACGAAATACTAAGGCTTCGTCTTAGTTTCTCAAATCAGTTCATGAGATATTAATCTGGTTTTGTTGAAAGTTTTCAGTAGCTTATTAGAGTAGGAAGTGGCTTGGAATATTTTCAGACCAGGTGCCAACCAGATCTTGACTCAATTATGGCTTCGATGTTGTTTGTTTAAGCTTACTAGAAAGAAGTTTTATAACGGATTTATCATTATAAAAGATTCATGACTCATTGTGAAAACAAGGATTGTCTATTTTAATATATTATGGATCAAAAGATTTCAGCTTAATCTTGAAGAAAGAACTGAAATTGAAATGCCATAGATGTAGGATCATGAATCAAAATTGTAATAAAATTTATCTCAAAGAGTAGACCCGGCTACAATATTGAAAATGAAATAAAGCTGAAAGACTGTTTCATTCAGTATGAATTATGGATTCTCTTCTCCCGCTTCGAGTTTCCTCTTTTTATTCGAATAACTTTTAGCCAGAAATGCATTTTGCCACGTGTATTTAGTTATAGCTGTCGCCCAAAGCCCTGTGAACCATAGGTTTTCACCATAAAGATCTGAAATACTTTCCGAATTTCTGGCCGGAATCAAGTTCAGAATTTACTCGTAAATTCAATCTGTCGTACTCCAGCAATTATGAAGCATGCTACAAAACAGAGAAGAGCAAGAACACCAAGAACTATGTCTGTAACACAAAAATTGCCTAACGAATTGATTGAAATTAATACTTACCTGTCCACATGATATAATTGAATGTTATGTATTCCCAAGTAATTACTGTTTTCTTCTTTTCAGCCAAAAACATTTGCAATGTATGACATGCAACAAGAGTTACTACAATTGTTAATGTTAATGCTGACCAATTATGAAACTGGACTGCATATGAAAGAATATTAGATAATCCAATTAAAATATCTAGGATTGTGAAGGCGATTCTTGTATTTATATGACAAGAAAATGTAAAACACTTTGCTGATCCCGATGTTTTTGGCGGTTGCTCCTGATCCATAGTATTCTAAAAACTATCATAGTTTAAAATTTTTGTAACCACTTTTTTCTTAACTATTACAGTTAAATGATCTTTCTTTCTCGTTTCTGAATTTTTTGTTTATAAGAACATCTTTTAAATTTAAAACTTATTTAACTTGTTTGAAAATACTCTGAACATGTGGTCGGCTTCTTTTTTGAAATCACGATTACTTTTGAAAGTCTTGCGTACCCAGCTGATCTCTCTGTCAACATTTGCAACATAAAACTTAGACTGTCCAAAGATAATACGACTACTATTAGAGGTCAACAATGTTTACCAAACTTCTTACTTATCGTTAGGTCACTTACATGTTTACGCTTATGAATTCATCTATATGCAGTAGAATATTAGAAAAAGACGAAGAGTTGAGCATTGAAAGAAATTAAGTTTTATATACCAGACAGCACAAGAACTGTCACATCATTTCGGTTTTTGTGAACCCGGAAAGCATCTGGAACAAACGTGGACTCCATATAAAGATACAGATAACAGTAAGAAATTTCGATTCGAAAAACCATTGAAATCAAAAACTTGGAGGTGAGTTCGTGATCTATGAATTTGCAGAGTTGGTTCATTGATCAAATCCAGATCAGAGACGAAACTGTTATTGAATTAAGAGTTCGATTTTGACGGGAAACTAGACATAAATCAAGATATTCAAGAAACTATGTTCCGTTTATTATTAAATCATGAAATAATATAAAACATATTTTGAGATCTTCAAAGAACTGCATTACGAACACAATCAAGGTTTAATTACTTCCACATCATCGTCATCATCCATCACATCATCACCACTTTCTGAAACTCCTCCACCAATTTTCTTGATGTAACGTCTAGCAAAAAATGCATTTTGCCATGTCCATTTGGTTATCACTAGACTCCACGATCCTGTGAACCAAAGGTTTTCTCCGTACATTGCTGTAAATAGCGAAAAGTTTGTAACAAAGAAGAGTTTAGTACCTTGAATTGATCCAGCACCTTGATGAGTAATACCTGCAATTATATAACAAACAATACATCCGAGTAGACCCAAAAGACCAATGAAGATATCTGAAATAGTCTCATAATATTCTTTGAAACTGGGTGTTATCGGGGTTACTGTAGCGTTTTCAAGAATGAAACTGAACTTACTTGGCCAGATCATCAGTTGGAAAGTGCTTGTCTTCCAATTAACAATTGTATTTTTCTTCAAAGCCCAATAAAGATAAAGTGTTTCACATGCAAATAATGTTGCAACTGCACATGTGGCAGTAGATGACCAATTATGGAACTTGATTGCATATGTCAACACTGCAGATATTCCGAAAACAATTCCAAAGATTGTCCATCCGATTCTGACATTGATATGACAAATGAGTTGGCAGAAACTCCTTTTTTCAACCGTCATTCTATAACCATTTTCTTGTTTTATTTTTTCATTTTGATTATCGAAAATTTAGATTAAAATCAGTATTTATTCATGAGGAATGTGTGGGGGCGGTGACTCATTACTATTTGGTTTTCAGTTTTGTGTCGATGTTTTTTTTTTGCAAAATAGCATTTCCTAAAAATACTATTCATAATTGTTTTTACTCATGTGATAACGCCACATTTTTGCTAATCTAGATTTGATATATTTCTCTCTGCTATTGAACAACGATAATTACTAACAAAAGTCCATCAGAGACCATAGTGTTTTAGAATTCATTGTATTTTATGTCTATAATTACGTAGTTTACTCGATAACTAATACCTGGAAGGTTTCCAGATCTACTCAAATATAAACTACTACATTTATGATCTTTTGAAAGTTTACTGCATGGTAACGGTAGTTACAATGAATTCTTATAAGGTTTGAATTGTCGTTTAGAATGAGTAACTTAGCTCCCTTTTACCAAAAACTTCTCAATTACTAACTATTATCTAAGGCCTATTTCAGTTCAATATTTGTTCAATTCTCCAATCAAAGTTTCCAATTCAACCACCATTTCGATAAGCATAAACGATAGGTGTGTAGAAGGGTGCTACGAACAAAATAAACGAGCAAAAATCAATCGGAAAATCAGAAAGCCAACTATGAAAAAAATCGTTAAAGTTCGCCACTAATAATTTGGGTTTTATACCAGAATGAACTCACTTCTCATCAATTGACGACCACAGATTTTCACTTCTAGATTTTTTGATAATAATTCTGTGCGTTATCGTTGACATTTTTCCTATTTCTGCCTACTTTTTGAGGTTACATCATATAACTTGATCTGATTTTTTCTTCTGTGCTGAAGTTTTAATATTTATCAATGTATGATTTGTGTACTCTACCTGGAAGCTTTGGAGAGTAGCGGAAGATGTACAAGATGTATAAAAAATTCCAAATATGCTTCTAGTTGGTTATATTAGGAGCAGAAAGAAGCTAAAATCTTCTAATGTTGTATTGAGATTATGGATACATTTGAATGCTTTACCTGAATGTAATCACCAAAACTTTTAGTCGATTTGAAAACATCGTTGGAATAACTAAAAAAAAACATTCTTAGATTCGTAACTAGAACATCCAATAACATATGAAGACTTTCAGCAGAATGAAATGGTCTTTATGCTGCCACATTAACGTTCGAATTGCCTACACAATATGTGGAATCTTGATTGGATTCTTCTGGGCACTGGTTTATATTATTTGGTGGAAGGTGAACCCGACAACTGTTCATTCCAAACTTCAATAATTGTGGTTATTCCAGAATTGGGTAGCACTCGCCACTTGTCTCACTGCAACTGCTTTCGCATTTGAAACATTCTTTTTGTATCTTTCTGTAAAAAGAGACACTATATTGAAATGGAAACCAGCAACATTCCAAGTTCTTTTCTGGATAAGTGAGTAGCTTGAAGTTAATCTATGTAGTAGATCTATTCTCGAAACTTTAGATCTAATAGCTGGGTTTCTATCGATTGGAGGAATGATTTCAGCTATTGTTCTTGCAGCTACAAAACATCAAGGAGTTTCCAATAAAGGTTTATCCTCGTTTTCTTCTCTGACATCATAAAAACAAAGTGACTTTCAGATCAGCATGGTCTAAACTGGTGG
Organism: Caenorhabditis doughertyi; assembly: GCA_963572265.1. Classification (NCBI taxonomy): domain Eukaryota; kingdom Metazoa; phylum Nematoda; class Chromadorea; order Rhabditida; family Rhabditidae; genus Caenorhabditis; species Caenorhabditis doughertyi. The sequence continues at coordinate 15,449,967 of OY751556.1, read as the reverse complement.
TCTACTGCGACATGGTTTTTGGTCATGCTCAAGTGGACATGGCAAAATTCATTCTTCGCTAGATATTATTCAAAGAAACTGCAAAAATCCATAATTCATCCAGAAGAAGAAGATGATCCTACTACCTGGAAGTTTTAGACTTTTATATTGTTTTCCAGTGTTCAAGTTGTTATGGGTATATGAAATATTTATTAGAATTGACAATTATATGCGTCCTACTTCTTAGAATCAGCAAAACATACATCGGTTTAGTTTGTTTCACCTTTCATTTGAATGAAAATGAAATGTTTTAAACTCATTGTAAAACTACAGAACTCAATGCGTTAAGAGATGGAGGAGATTGAAACTTCTATGCTTCGCAGCAGAAACCACGTTTACAAATATAATAACTTCTTCCCAACTTTAATCAACTTCAACATTTCTGTTGTATTATTCGGAAATTTAACCTCAATCGTATTACCTTCTCTCATTTATAAGTACCTACTTCTTTCCTCGCGTCAACCACTTGTTACTGACCCTTTCGTTGTGTTCTCTGCGTCTCGAAGCCACGTCAACCTGTAATATTATTTGTGCAGCTCCGATTGCTCTATTGCTCTGGTCTCTCCAAAACTTTTTTGCTCTCAAATTCTCTCTCTTCCTTTTTTTTCTGAAAACTTCGTAAATTCAAATCTTACAGTAAGATGAAAATCGCCGTCATTGTTGGACTCGCGTGCCTGATGGCCGTTGCCTATGCTTCCGATGAGCAGAAAATCGATAAACTGCAAATCGGAGTCAAGAAACGTGCCGAGAACTGTGTTCAGAAGTCCAGGTATGATTTCAGAATCGAAAAAGCATATGCTGAAGTTTCCGCTTTTCAGGAAGGGAGATCAACTTCACATGCACTACACAGGAACTCTTCTCGACGGAACTGAATTCGATTCTAGCCGTACCCGTAACCAAGAATTTACCTTCACTCTCGGACAAGGAATGGTAAACAAATTTCTCTTCTAGATAATTTTCCAACATAACTATTCTGTAGGTCATCAAGGGATGGGATCAAGGACTTCTTAACATGTGTGTTGGTGAGCGTCGTATTCTCACAATCCCACCACATCTCGGTTACGGAGAGCGTGGAGCTCCACCAAAGATTCCAGCAAACGCTGTTCTCAAGTTCGACGTTGAGCTTATGAAGATCGACAGAGATGGAGAGGAGTTGTAAACACAAACGGATTTCATGAAACGTGCCTTCCTTCTTAAATTATTTTTGTTTTCTGGTATTTCTTTATTCTCAAAATAAATTTTTTCTTCCTGTACTGTTGATGTCTGCGACCATTGATCATAACCGCGTCTCGCTTCTCTTTATCACTTTTATCGTCTTCAATTGCACTCTGTCAGCGAAAATGATAGGGTGTAAATGACATTTATCAATTTTCATACACTTTTTCTCATACATCACGTACTGAGTCTTTGCTTCTCCATTAGTCTAGAAAAGCACAATAATAGTAAAAATAGATTAGGCTAGGAGCAACTACAAGTTTTTGGTAAAATTTAGCTTAATTCGTTTTCCTTATAAGCGCTGAGATCTCCATTGAATACCATTCAGAGCATCAAATGCTTTTCTTTTTTTCTTGTTTAGTTCTCTGAAACTCAATTAGGGCGTCCATGAATTATTGCTCCAAGAATCCGAATGCTTCTTTTTTCTTTCTCTCATGCTCCATCCTAACAATAGATATAAATTGAGGTCGATTCTTGCTGCTCGTTGTCTTCTCACAACACACGAGTAAATTGAGTATTCCTTCCTTTGAGAGTCTCCTGTGCGAGTATTTTTGAGCCTCATCTCTTTTTTTTCGCTTTTCAGTTTTCTCGTTCATACATATTTATAACTGATAGAATTATATAGAAGATGACATTTCGCACTGCGATTTCCAACTTGGTTGGTAAAACATTTGCATAATTCCAAACTGAAATCAACGAAGTTGATTTGGAAATTCGATAGTTCTTCAACCGCTTCAGGAATTTACATTTTGAAAAAGATTCATAGATATTTTGAGGATTTTACTGAAGCTCAATGACCTTTTCACTATTTCTGTTTGCCAATGATTTTCTTCTTTTTTTGTGTTTCTATTGACAGGCTCCCATCCCATCATTTTCTGTTGTCTGCTACTGCAGCCGCCAGTGGCAGATGCGTCATTTTTAAACATTTTTCTTGACATTTTCCGTTCCGATATCGATTTATCATTTTAATAGAAAATATTGTGTCAAAAATTCTTATTGTGGCAAACATTGGTTTTCGAACAAGTTGCGGAAGTAACCATGGAGGAAAATGTTGGCAATCAAATATTTAAAACACCATTTTCTATGTGAAATTTCAACTCTGAATTTAAATACTATAACGTTTCGAGAAAAGTTATCAGTTTTTCAGTGTAGAAAAATAAAACTGAAAATCCCAAAAAAGTAAACCACAACCGTTTTGAGACCTGCGTTTAACTTACTGAATGCTCCTACAAGTCTACAGTAACCTTGTTTCTTTGACCCTTGTTTGATTTCTTTGAACCCTTGTTTTTGATTTAAGTTGAAATTAAATAAAGTGTTCGTACGAAAAAATGTACGAACTATCTTATTTCATTCATTATTTTTTCGCAAAAAATTTAAAAATTTGTTTTAACATATTGTTTTCAGATAACTAACAAACGGAAGCATATCTAGATACAATAATTCTTCATTGATATACGAAGAAAGTCTTCGGAGTAAAATTAGAGTATTTAATGCGCGTCTAACAAAAGTTTGAAGAATACGAGAATTTACGCTAAATCGAGAGGAAGCTAAGAAAGCCAATAAATAGTACATCGCCTTGAAGAAACGCAGAAAGTGAGGGGAAAGAAGACGAGGAGAAGCAACCGAGAGCCATGGTTCAAACACTGCGAAGACCGTGGCAGGAAGCGGCGAGCAGTGCTTTTGCCGTCGCCAGTGCTCTTCCTGTGACTATGAATAGTACCCAAATCGCCGAGCTCTTCGAACAGGTATGTCAGATCTAAAAACATTCGAGTTATCCATAAAGATGTGTATAAAGGCTTTGGAATGAAATTGTTCCTAATCCGCTTATAAACACTTGAAATGCTCAAAAAATCAATTTCTAAAGCAACAAAAAACCAAACAGCACTGAAAATTATGTTTCAGGTTGAGCACGGGGCAACTGAACTAAGATGTGCGCTGAATGCAGAAGTATCGACACTCAGAAATGCTGTACGTAATTTTTTCAAAGGAAGCTATCACATTTAAAAAAAAACCCTTCATTCCAGAACGGTGAATCACTTCTCATTGTCGCAGTTCGTGTTGGAAATACTCCCGTCGCAAAACAATTGGCCCTGTTAGACCCTGAATCAATAGACGAAACAGATAATGTAAGCTTTTTACAAACTACAGTCAGATAATTGTTATTTCAATTTCAGGAAGGTTGGAGTGCCCTTCTGAATGCTGCACATGGAGGCTTCGTGGATATTGTTAGATTATTAATTGAAAACGGTGCAGCTGTTGATCAGCCAGATTTGATGGGATGGAGTCCATTAATGTGGGCAGTCTATAAAAATCATTTAGATTCTGTAGATTTACTTCTGAATGCAAAAGTAAGTGTTTCCGTTATACGCAGCATTTCGAATTCGTTGAAATCCAGGCTCATGTAAATTTAATCGACGAGGAAGATGGTCTAACACCGTTAATAGTTGCGTCTGGTCGTGGATTTTCACAAATTGTAGAACGATTAATTGAATCAGATTGTCAGGTATGTTTTTTTTTTCTCATAAAAATATTGATTCTGTAGTTGCCTTAAAGCAAAACAGCTTCAGTTTTTAACGGCTCAAACTTTCATAATTAGTTTCATTATTCAAAATGAAAGAAAATCCTTGTAGCATATGTTTTTTTCTGAGTATTGCAAAAAAGCGTTTCAGGTTAATGCATGTGATAAATTCGGAAGTACTGCATTAATATGGGCAGCAAGGAAAGGTCATTTGCCTGTGGTACAACTTCTTTTGAACTCTGGAGCAGAAGTGGATGCAGTTGGAATGGTAAAGTTTAAAAAAACTAATTTCAAAGTCATATTCATTCAATAGTTTTGATATTTATAGTATTCTTCAACTGCACTGATGTTGGCAACACGCGGAAACTTTCTCCAAGTAGTGGACCTTCTTCTGACAAGAGAACCGAATGTAAATGTAGCTGATCAAAACGGACTGACGGCATTGGGAATGGCTGCTAGAGATGGATACGCAGATATTTGTGAAGCTCTCATCAATGCTGGAGCTTTTGTGAACCAATGCGACAGGTAATATTTGTTATCTTTCATACACTTGTTTGTAACTATTTAATTTAAGATTTGGTAATTGGATTCTCACATCTGCAGTTCGAAGTGGGAATGCTGCAATTGTTCGAATGGTTCTTGACAAATTTGCTGATATCAACTGTCAAGATTCTGTGAGTAATATTTTTTTCAAAAAACAAGTCACTTACTTTTCTATCATTCAGGAAAAACGAACACCTCTCCACTTAGCTATTGATAAGTCATTCAATGATATTGCGTATATTCTGTTAGAAAAGAAACCGAATTTGGAGCTAAAAAACAAGGTAATTGCTAACTCATACAATATCGTCATACCTGATCAACATTTAAACGCTGAAATTCAGGATGGTGAAACACCACTTCTTCGTGCTGCTAAATGTCGTCACGTTCATCTCTGTACCTATCTCATGAGTTTTGGAGCAAAACTTGCTGCTGTTGACAATTGTGGTGATAATGCACTTCATTTGGCTCTTCGAGCTCGCAGCAGAAGACTGACCCAAGCTCTTTTATGTAAGTTTCGATAATACTTCTCTAAACTTCAATCTAATACATTTCAGCTAATCCATCTGATTCTCGTTTACTGTATCGCCCGAACAAGTTGGGTCAGACCCCGTACTCAATTGACTTGTCGAATCCACAACCGATCCTTCCACTAATTTTTGGTCCAATTGATGCTGAGGATAAGATGGATACAGCTATGGGGTACGATGTATATTCGAATGTACTGGCTGATATCGGTTAGTTTTTTTTTAGGGAGAGCAACCAGTTTCTAAAAATTATCAACATTACAGTTTGTGAACCATCCCTTTCCCTCCCCCTCACTATTGGGCTTTACGCTAAGTGGGGATCTGGAAAATCTGCGTTGTTAGCTAAACTGAAAGAAGCTATGCACAGTTTTTCAAGAGATTGGCTTGATGGAGTGTCACTTTCGTTAGTTTTTTCAAAGTTCCATCATTAAAACATAATCATTTTCCAGATTATCATTTGCTCTTTTCTTTGCCATTTTCACTTTCATGGGGCTCTTTTCCTTAACATTTACAATGCTCATCGCTATTTCGAATTCCATCACAGCATATCTCATATCCTGGGGCATATTTCTATTCATGTTTATACTTTTCTGCGCTTTGATTATACTGGTGTACTATGGTGATCACAAGAATTGGTATACGTCGATGGATGTAAGTCAATGGTGTTTTTTCAACAAAACAATTGTTTCTATATTTCAGATTGCAAACTTTTTCGCCCGTGGATTCAGTCGAGTTCGATTAGTATATAACATTCTAACTCTTCACGCTCCAATGAATAGTGAAGATAGTGCGAGTATGCCTGTCAGGTAATAGATTTACTATTAGTTAAAATTTTTCGAATCTAATACCATGATAAATTACAGTTTCCTCTTCGCTGACTACCACCGCCTGTCTTCTATCGGAGGCGAACAAGCTCTTGCAAAAATTGTAGCTACACTTTTCGAAGCAGCGGAAACTCATTTCGGAGTTCTTCCAGTTCGGTTATTCTGCTCAATGAAGCCGCCATATCGTAAGTTCAGTTGCCATTTCCATGAAGTATCACTGTTCTATATTACCGAATAGCTTACACTTTCAGGTTTTTCTTGATAATTAGTGTATATTTAGCTGTATAACTTAGAAATTCAGACTACATAGACACTGGTTTCGGCTACACTTCTCCATTTTCGCGTACTACTTACCGTAGTTTGCAGCAACAAAATGCGCAACAACAAGGTTTTAAATTGATGTTGTGTGAAATGGTTCATGGTTTAGAATAATACGAATTTTGAGTGTGTTGTTGCCAAAAGAAGATCCTTGTGTTGTGGATATTACAGTTTTGAGCATGCAAAAATGTGTTTGTGAGCAAGGAAAACGTGTACTGTGTTCGGGGAAAGTTCTGAAAAATACGGTCGCATGAATAGATTTCAACGTTTGAAATCAAACTTCCAAATGATATGGATAAAAAAATGAATTTCACTGTATTTTGTTTTTGTAGATTAATTAAAGTCATGGCATTGAAAGATAATTCTTTAGCTGGAATCCATGGTTCTCTCCGTCGTCATTGTGGAGTTCCTCATGTAATTCTACTCATAGTCGCAATCTTTCTTCTGATTATGGCTCAAGTGTTCGGGACCATTTGGCTTCTTTCCGATCGAGATCCCAGCAACCTCAATCTTTTCATAGCAATTGCATTTTTGATTGGATTCGTTATGATTGCAATCTATCCGATCGGTCTCATTATCATGTAAGCTGAGTGAAGTTTGAGGCAATTGAACAATGTTTTATAGGTACTCATGGACAAATGTACCGAGACGGCGAGTGAATGCAGCTGCTCGTAATGCACACAAGTTGAGATTTGAAGGGTTGATGCAAAAGTTACAAACAGAGGTATGTATAGTCGGAATTTGTGCAGGTTCTGAGTTAATGAATGTTTCAGGTGGATCTCTTAGCAGATATGATTCGTTCACTTGATGCCTTCACCAGAAGTCACACTCGTCTTGTTGTTGTTGTAGACGGACTCGATAACTGTGAGCAGGAAAGAATGGTTCAAACATTGGATGCATTGGAACTTCTTTTCTCTGCTCGTAAACATCGTCCGTTTATCACAATAATTGCCGTTGATCCACATGTGATTGTTTCGGCAATCAATCATAATATGCACTCTGCTCTATCGGGGACGGAACTTACTGGACATGATTATCTGAAAAATATCATAAGTATGCCTTTCTATTTGCACAATTCTGCTCTCCGGCAACTTCAATCTAAACTTCGTGAGAAAAGAGAATCAATGGCAGAATGGAAAGAAAGATTCAAGCGACAGGATACATTTTATGGATCACATCTTTCATTACGAGAAGCTGATGGCAGGACAAGCAGGAAGGTAAAAGAGCCATTCATAAAAAAAATAAACACTGGAATGTTTTCAGAAGTCAACGGTGCCAAATATGAATTCAACAAGTGTAGTTGGGCGGAATTTAAATGATGGAATACTAGGGGAAGATTATTTCTCCAACATGAACCCCCGTGCAATGAGACGAATCGTCAACGCTTTAACGTTAACTGGTCGTCTTATGAGAGCATTCGAAATAGATTTCTCGTGGATGTCACTAGGTCATTGGGTTTCTCTTCTTGAACAATGGCCATCTCGTATGTGTTGGCTCATTGATAGGGCTCTTGAAGTACACAACAATCAATTGCTTTTATCGGAAGTTTATCATCAGCTAAAGGATCATATTCCGGCTCAAGATGACCTTATGCAACTTGATAGAAATTTGGAGAACTTTGAAGGGTTCTTGGATTCGAAAGGAATTCCGGTTGCTGAAAGACTCACAGTAGGACACGTTAAAAAATTCGTGCCATGTACAAGCAGTTTGGATCCATATTTGAGGAAATTGATCAGAGAAAGAAGCAAAGGATTGGTGGATATTGAAGCACAAGTTGGTAGTGCTGGAATGGCTATCCCACCGAATGCACGACTTTTGTTCAATGTAAGTGTTCATAATTTTCTTATACCAGATGCATGATTCTTTTATTCAGGACGAGTTGACATGGATGTCAATTGACACTCCTCTTGTTGAAATGAAATTGGACGCTGTTGTAAATCTTATTCGCAAAATAGACATACCATCAAATCGACTCGATGCAATTCTTGACAGATTCTACAAGTTGAATTTGTGTGGTCTTGTTCTTGCCACTTGTCCACTACCTGAACTCAAGGAGAGTATGGTATTGCCTCTTGGAGATTGGACATTGATTCGTCTGCTGGTTGAAACTCTAAAAGTATTTGGTTCATCTCCGCCTGGACTAAGAGTTGATAAGCGAAAAGCATTGACACTCCGAGAAGAAGACGAAGAAGAAGAAATTGAAGAAGCAGCAGAAGCTGCATTGAATTCAGAAAGAGAACGTGCTCCACTTCTTGGTTCTGTACGTGCGGAACAGAGAAGAAGATCGACCATCGTACAGAATGCAACGGAATTGAGTATAGACCACAAATGTTTAATGGAAAAATTATCTGGCATGGATTTGAGTATGTTATACTAGACACTCATTTGTATTTGTGATGGTAATTTCAGCTGAAACGGAAGGAGATGTCAATGAAATGCACTTCTCCCATTTCTCATCCTCTACTGACGGTCCATCTCCAATGGCGGATGGATTCCTTCCTGCATCTGTTTCCGCTGCCCCTTCTGTCAGGTTCGTGAAGTAGTTCAGATAAAGATGAAGTTTAGAACTGTTATGTTGGCTGTTCTGAAATGTGCTTAAATATACGTTGAACAGCAAACGAATTTCAGATCTCCTTGGTTCTACTAGATTCCATTAATTGTTAGTTCTTCAGTTATTTGGTTAGTCACTTAGTTGGCACTTCCCTAGTTTGTAGTTGAGTGGCGTGGCAGTTCTATAAAGTTAAATTTGCATTCACCTTTCGCATGGTTTGATCTTGTAACACCTGTAATTTATTGCCACGTCATCAAATACAAATCCAAACAGTAACTAATTGAAAGAATCATTACTTGATTAATTAGGTTGTTATGAAATTCATCACTAGGAATGTTGGGCCACTTGCATATCAGGAAAATGTCCATAAACCGATAATAAGAATAGTAGCATGTTAAAATTACAGATTCGAAGACAATTTTAATGACTTGGAAAGAGATGCTTCTGATGCTGATAGCACCCAGTCGCGTTATGATTCTAAAGAGAATTTACTCGAGGAAGAACGAAGTAGTTCACCACCTGCTCACGTGGATTTGATGCGTTTTGACAGTGGAAACACCAGGTAATAGTAGCATGAAATGAAAGATTGATTGGTCAAAGAATGGCTTATTTCTTTAAATGTATTCCCTTTTTAGTTTTTAGAAAATGGTTATTTTGTTGAAAATGTTCTTTCAGCAGCGATATCGTACGGTCGAGTTACCGTACTTCATCAAAATATCGTAGAATGAGCCGGTAATTTCTTGTTTCTTTAGCCATGCCCATATGCAAAGTTTAACATCACAAACATCTCTGCGTGTTCTTTTCATGCACCTTGGTTTAATAGAAATGCGAGAATATTTTATTTTATCAGAAACTTGCTGTGAAGTTTGAAGTGTGGTTTTTTCGCCTTCCCTGTTTTCATTTCAGAGTTCAAATTAGTTTGTTTCAGAGGCGATTTGATGCGTGGAATGCATCAGAATGATACCATTCGAAGCAGTTTAGATCAAGGAACTGGAGCAGCCCCAAGCTCATCGAGTTTGATGGCATCAGAGGAAGATTTAGTAAGTGTAGGCTAAGGAAATAGGTGTTGTACGTTCACTTTTTCTTTCATTTCCAGAACCAGCAAACTGTACAAAGACGTGGCGGAGACGATTTTGAGCGTATTCAACTCGAACAACTCTTCAACCGACAATCTGATGCCTAAATTGTTTTTAGAAATAGTTCTAATTTATGACTTCATTCGTTTGATTTCTGTGATAATCATTCCCTACGTTAAGGGTACCTTCCAAAGATTGTATGTTCATAGAGTTTATCATTTCTATTTTTCTCAAAGCTTCAAACCGTTTCACTTTCCCCAGTTTTCTCACGAGTGTTGAATCCAGTTTTTTGTTTTTAGTTTTTTTTTTCAGCTTTATCATTTTATTTTTTTAGGATAGCTTCAATTTGATACTATCCGTGCCTTTTTAGTACTTAATTACATGTAATTCAAAAAACAAAAACATGACCTTTATAATAGGATTTTCCGGTTTCATCTTCATTCAATAAAAACGTATAGCCTTAAAAGAATCATAACTATTAATAGTAAAACGAGGAGTGAAATTATGCAATACGAAGTGAAATCCGGTCTAGCCACCCTCATTATGATGTCAACTGAGAGGAAAAGTTTGGATAAGTTGAAAGTGAAAATCTAAACTTTTGACATAACATTCAATGCATAAAGAACTCATAACATCACATTTTTGAAAATAGCCAAATATTCATACAATTTTATTCCAATATTCGTAAGTTTCGAAAAAAAAAGAAAAACTAATGATTACTTTCACTTTTTGTTTTATTTTCCTCTCAAAACTTTGCAACAATCCCTCTAACAAACTAGATTGCGTTGTGGGCGGAGCCTACTTTCTATGTTGTTGTTATGCAAATTTAAATCTCCAACCGATTCATTCGATGCTTTACTTCACATCGAAACAATTCTTCAATCTGACGGTTTCTGATTTTTTTTCACACCTTCATTTTAAGTTGGGAAAACTGAATTGATTCATAGTTCTATTGTTGCTAAAATTCTGCTCTTACAGTAATCCTTTTTAGTTAAACTCAATTCGCATTCAATAATTGCTTTCTCTCTTCATTCATTCTTTTATTCCTAATTCGTTGACCATCTGTTCCAATGTCCGCATCCTCTTCTTCCATCAATTCTCATCTCATTCCAGGCTCCTATTTAGACATGAAACCAGCCACAATTTACATTATTTTTGCTCTTCTTGGTATGTTACAAAACTATAAATTTATGTTTCTGATCAATATTTCTATTAAGTTGCATCAACTATTGCTGAAGGATCATCTGAAAATGTGCACATAAGCGGTTCATTCCGGGTTGCTGGAGAAGGAGAAGAGATTCCGAGAAGCACAGGAATGGAACAAGAACGTGAGGTCTAACATACTGGTATCCCTTGAAAACGACTCATTTCAGATCCATTTTTCCAACTTGAAGGAATGAAGATAGCACGAGCCTATTTAGACCGACAGTATGCAAAAGAACGAGCACAAAGAGCACAAAAATATGGAGTATAAAAATGTAATAAATCGTAGTCTATAAACTCATTCACAGGGCTTCAATTATAAACTTAAACTTCAATAAATTCATTATTTTGAAAAACAAAAAAATATGCGTTCAAAGAATAAATATGAAATCGAAACATTATTAGTGTAGTTTAGGATCCTTTGATTACTGCTACTCCTTTTCCACTTACATCCAAAATAACGAAACTGGGAGACCGTTTGATAGACGTTGAGAAGAACATGTAAGGGTCCTCATAGAATTGAATTCCCCAATATCCTCCAAGATAACCTTGAATTGTCTGAAATGCTTCGGAGTTCTTTCACCAGAATCAGTTTTTTTCTCAACCTCTTGTATCTTGTTTAGAGCGTCTGTATCAAAACGACCAGTGAAGTTCTCTTCAATGACAGCTTCAACAAAAAGAATCATATCTTCAGTCATTCCAAATGACGAAGTAACTTCCACGTGATGTTTAGGATATTGACGACTTCTACAAACGAACAAGATGAAACAGAGGGTACAGTATCCCGCACGTCTTGCATATATTGGTAAAAACTCACATATGATCGCCTTCTTTCAATATTTTTGGGTGGAACTTTTTTGTATACCGCTCTACGGCAGTCATCGCACAGAAGAATAGAGAAACATGAAGAAAAGTCAAAAAAATAACTAATTTCAGAGACATAACAATCGTATGACAACTGACCATATTCAAGTGTCTTCCCTGGCTCTTTTATATTAATTTCTAGGTACTTGACATCGAAGACTAGTTTTCTATTATGTAATTTTTGAACTTTCTGACGTTTTGTTCCTCATTTTTTTGTTTTTTCATGTTCTTTTGTTCTTTTTTGAGGGCGACCTTCAGTTTTAATTTGAAGAAAATGAGGTGCTGATGCGCTCTACTTAACTAAACCTGCGCCTCTCATTTTATTGTGCTTTCTGATAAACTGAGACCGCGAGATACAAAACTTTCTAAACTTTTAAAAACTTGCACACAACTTCCTTTTTTTTGAAAGGCCAAAGACCCTAAAGTTAATACAATTTTCAGATTGTACATAATCACCGGCGCACTCTGCCAATCTACGGGTACTTCATGCTGAAAAAATGTGAGTTATTATTCTCCCAATTGAATGAAAAACATAAGAACGTTTGGTCTCTAGTTTTCGAAAATCCCCCGAATTGGTAAAAGACACCAAAATGTAGGTAAATGAACGAATCGGCAATGGTCCGCGACGTCTTCATCGCTATTGTCATTTAGGGTCTACATTGAAAATTCGATCGGCCGATTCGTCAGTATTTTCGTCATTTTTTGTGTGAAATCTAGAACCATTGGTTTCTTTTTGTTTTTTTTTGGCAATCTTAGCTTCCCGATGCACTATCACATCGTTTTATCTATACTCTCTATCCAGAAATCCAATCAAAAGTAACTGTTATTTCGTTGAAATGGGCGAAAACTGCACTCCGTCAATTTCCAATTTGCTCCCATCATCGCAAAACTTAAGAGAGCACCTGCTTCTGCACATTTGCTTATTTATTGGCACCTCTCCCAGTAAACGAGCTCTTCACACCACCAGCCTTTTTCTTTCTTCCGTTCCTTGCAATATGTTCGTCTGGATTGCGCATCCAGCCGTATCATATTTCGATTGCATTGCTTTCGATGTAAATCTAATTATGATTGGTTGGATTTCTAGATCTTTCTTCAATTTTATGGTGGACCCTCATTTCAACCATCGAAATTTTTAGAATTACCTAATGTTTCTCTTGCAGTATTTTTCCAATGCACGAAGCCAGTTTTATGTTTTATTTCTCGTTAGATATTTCACTCACTGCGGTGAGCATCTCTTGGCGGCATGGCAAATTGTATCTCGTAAATCAAACCGCTATTCCATACAATTAGTTGTTTTTGAAGCGTTAGAGCCAGTAGTTCTTCAGACCTCAACTCAAAGTTTCCTCTCCGATTGAATCAAACTTTATAGGAAGATTATATTAGACTCTTGACCGGCCGTCCGAACGATCATTTCAAACTTTCGGGGATCGTAAAATCTATTTTGCACCTTTTCTCTTTTTCTTTTCTCCTTTTACGTTTATACGAACAAGCAGAACTTTTACTTATAAACAAAAATATTTCTTATGATGTCTCAAGCGCAACTGATATTCTACAAGTTTTCCAGCATTATAGACCGATCCGATTGACATTCCCACGTATTTCACGAAGGTCGATCTCTTCCACTAGTTCCCCCCGACTATTATTTGTTCTTTTCTTCCTTCTTTTTTCCGACCTTCTCAATTGCGCGCTTCTCTTTTCCGCTACCATCTTCCCGTACTTCCATTGTTTCCAATTGCTAGCGTGAGCTCTTACTTTTTCAATCTTGTTCTCACTGTTTCTGTTTGTCTCCATAATTCTCTCACTGTAGCTTCTTTTCGAATGAAGAAATTTAGAATCAGAAAACTGGCATAAGCATACTGAATGTCAAAGTTAAACAGATCCAATTTCATAGAATAGACACTTTCCTTTTTCATCCATTTACGTCTTCCCCAGTTTCCCATGTTAATGTGTGTCGTTTTCTTCGTGATAGTCAAAGAGCAAACACTGATTACTCATAGAGTTGTTTTTATTAGAATTCCAAATCCAAGTACTGAAAAGTTGGCGTTAGATGCAGACGTTTGTCAGTTACAACGTTGCATGGAAGGCTTGTTTGCACAAAAGTAGCCGTGGACCTTCATTTACATATTTACTATAACCTAGGGAACTCGTCTGTGACGGTGTTCTCATCAGAAGTTTCCGACATTTTCGGTAGGAAAACTGTTAATTTATTGGCAATGTTTCGAAGCGATCTATAGTGGATGGTCATTTTCTGAATTTTGAAAGATCTGACAAATCGAAAGTGAGGGAACCGAAAGAAACCCAATATTTTTCGAAATAAATCAGTGCGCATCTTATTTTTTCTGGCATATTTGCTCTTCTCGAACCGCCCATCTAGGAATGACTCATGCCACTGAAAATACCGACAAGTGGAAACTGGAGAAGCTACTGATTTTCCCAGGGTCAATGCGCAGCTTCTCGACTATTTTTTTATTAACTTTTTAGTTTCGCAATAATGACTCTTCCGATCAACTATTAGCCATCGGCATCCTCTTTCTCTAACAGTTAGTGAAACTGTACGATTCTCTCTCAGTTCTTATGTTTCTTTGTTTTTTGCTCACTGCTTACTGTTCTCAAGTGTGCTCTTTGTCTCACTGATGAAAAAGTGATATTAATATCGACAAAAGAAGACCAAGTGCGGTAACTCGAAGTTCTAAATGACTCACAACAGTCAGAAGGTGTCACTTAATTACTTATATTTTTCTTTTTATAACGGAGATACTTTCGTCTTGGCTTTCATTACTTCTAAACTCAAGATTTTCATTTCTACAGTACTTCATTATCTCGGATAATCGTTAATTTTCAGAGTAACGGATCATCTTCTCTCCGGGTTTTTCCGTAAACCTTATGCATCACTTCTTCCTGTCTCATGAGGTATTTTTCCCAAAATAATCTAAATTTCTAATAAACTTTTAGATCCCATTGCCCGCAGTTTGTCAAAATGAAAAATCTACTGTTCTTTTGCACCCTTCTTCTCTTCATGCCTCAGTTTACAGGTAATTTTTTATGTTCATTTCATTCAATTTGAATAATAAGTAGAGTTAGATATATTCGAACACCTCCTCAACATATTGAACGGATTGAATGTAGTTATTTGACACTGACACTACCACATGTGTTTTATACACGACTTTTTGAGCACTAACCAATGTCATATGGAGAAAAAGAACGCTTCTAAAACCACTAACTTCTCCACGAACGACTCTGAGAAAAAGGGGTTATAGAGTTGAAAGTATAATATATCCGCAATAGTTTCCTCTATTTCAATTTCATTTCTGACCACCCGATTGCAAATTGGTGAAGGGTGACCCTACTCACACAGTAGGTGATCGTAAATATTCAAGTACCCGAAAATGCACGCACCTATCTCTCATAAACACCCACTTCTCAACAATACCACCATACATATCGATACCACTTTCACTTTGAACCTCGCAAATTGCTAGCATCTAACTACAACTTTATTACCTCTATGTATATTCCGGTGATCACCTACCTGGATTGGGAACTACCGCTACGGGGTTTGTCAAACTTCTTGGAAACCTACAGTACTCTTTAAGTGAACCCCGTAGCATGAAGGGGTGGTTTTTCGTGCACTTTTAGCCCAAGCCCTCGGAACACCACCTGCATTTCTTTTTTTAATGCTTATTTTTTGTGACCATGAAACTACTAGACGCACAGGTGTCCTGTACAATATCGTTGTAACGTAATGGGAAGAAAGTTTCATAAGATCCTTGTATTTCACATAATTCTTGCTACCAACTCAAATTTCGAATATGTTTGGTTATTCCGTTCCGGAAAGAATTTTGATCGCATTTGGTATGTGTCTATTAGAAAAAAAAATAGTTGAAAGTCAATACCATACCTACATATTGAATTTATAACTTTCAAAAGTTTCAGAATCCTGCCTCCCTTCGTGGTTTCGACAAGAGCGTAGTGCGCCTGAAAAATTTCATTCTGAAAATTCTGAAGCAATTGCTGAAAACAGTGGTTCCACTCCGCCCGATACATCTCGGAGTTCTTTAGAAACAAATGAAATTGGTGACGCTCCGTCAACAACTTCTGAAAGTTTTCAAGGGGTGGCATCAGAATCACCTCAAGTAGCCGTTAAAGACAAAGAAAAGATCTTACAAGAAGCTGTGAAAGAATTAGGTATTGACTTTTTTTCTTTAATTGATTTTTTCAATTTTTGACCTATTTCAGCCGAAAAGGAAGCAGAATACGAAGAAGAATATGAAGAAGAGAGAGAAGAAGAGGATGCGGAAGAAGCACTGAAATACAATGAAGATGTTACGAAAAATACCGCAGCAACTCTGAAACCGTCGGTACAAAAAGATATAGAGAAGTTGAAAAAAGCAAAATGCAAAGGTGAGTTAATTATGAGCAACTAAATTAGTTTTCCTATTTTCAGGATACTGTCACCACAATGCAACTTGTCACGTGGAAGTCTTATTCCGAGATGAAAGAGTTTCAGCAGTGGTTCCTTCATGCCAGTAAGAATTAACCATAGTTTTGTGCAAAGTTTGACTCATTTTCAGCTGCCCACATGGTTGGGAAGGTACTCGTTGTGATCGTCATTATGTACAAGCTTATTATGCTCCCATCAACAGCAATTATAATGTACGTTTGAGCACGATGAGCAGCACGGCGCAACTGTTCGTTCAAGTAATTATACTCTCCAATCTAAAAACATTAAACATTAACATTGAATGTTACCCTTATTCTTTAATAAGTGAAACATCTAACTGCATGTAGCATGTTCCCAATATTCACTTTGTTACTCGGTTTTGTTTGCGGTGGTGGTACCTTCATCAGACTCGTAACTTTTGAACGAAATTTCTAGGGAACTGTGAGAAAACCAAAAATTTTCATCGTTCACTCTCCCAATCATACTGCTACCACGACGCCTTCCAATGAAGATCCAGATATTTCATCCATTTTCAGTGGGCTCTATAATAGAATTGTGGTGAGAAAAATCTTAGTTTTTAGAAGTATTAAATAAACGAATTCTAGTTAAGCTGAGGAATAATTATTTAAAAATTATAAAACTTTTGTCAATTGTTCGGTAACTAACTTTCAGCAGTCCTCAACATCAGCTATTCCTGCATTCGCATTTCTCATCATCATGCTTATTATGTTCATAGCCATCGTCGTTTATGCGTACAGAAGGTATCAATTCAGCAATTTCTATTTTTCTATGTAAATTTTCCATTCAGAATGTCTAAACGTGCAGATGATATGACGTACACTATGAGTCACATGTGTCCACCAGAAGCATTCACAGTCCTCAAAACACCAAATGGACGACACATACCTGTTCATCAGTTAACGTCTTCATGTCCACAATCTGCCGGACCTTCAGTTATCTCTTCAACTCCACATCCATCATCAGCACCAGGATCAAGAATACCTATGAGGCAACAGGCGGTTCGAAACGTTGATCAAGCCAGAAACAACTTCTTTAGTATCCTCCGAAGTCAAGGCACTATACCATCTAGGTATCACAGTATTACTCACTCTTCCAACTTAATTTCCATTTCAGAAGTATCAACGAAGACGATACTCCAAAGCACTACAAGTCTGTGCCACGTGTCGAAGTATCCGCAATAAACTATTCTGGTCACATTGATTTCTCCACTATATCTTTCCAATCGGTATTTCACAATTTAATGAATACAAAACTCCCGATCTATATCATTTCCAGACCGATTCAGAAGTTTCAAAAGCATCAAAAACTTGTCCACCGCCAACGCACACTGTGATAGATATCGAACAAAATTTCGTCGATACAGTATGACCCAATATTCTGGATCTCAAATAATAATTCATTTTTCAGAACTTTCGTTCACCATCTCGAAGTTCTGGAGAACAAGGATCGCCAACAACTTGTGAACCAATGATTCCCCATATGAAACTATAACTCCTTTATTCCCCCATACTCGTCTTATCTTCTCTGTGCTATAATTGTGATCTTCTATTTTTCTCAGAATCTCTGGTCTCTTCACTTTTCGCTTTCTCTATTTTCATATCGCTCTTGACGTACTATGTTTTATAGATTGTTTTTTTTGCACCCATTTCTCTAGTTATTTTTCTGCTCATTTCCTGTGACAATGTGTATATTTTTGCCAGTTTGAACCTGATTTATTACGGGTTATTCCTGCATCTTTTGTGCACGCAATCCTTCGATGTTTGTTTCCTTTCGTCGATTCATGTATATCGCTAGTCGTTTCTCTGCTCAGGTTTCCCTTCGTTGAAAAAGAACTAAACAATTAAATAATTGCATATCGTTTATTCAAAGAAAATTACAAGATAAATGAAAAAGAATTAAATTCAATAGTATCCGGGTGGGCAGCATAATTACGTGCACTTTTCCTTCTCTCCGTGAACCTTGATGTCAAGGGTAACATAGGTCATATCGTAGGTTCCTCCAATCTTATCCTCTGGGACCAAGTACTTTCCAATGCGGACACAGTTCTGAAATAAGTTAACAATATTTCATAATATCAGACGGAAGGTCATAAATCAGTTGTTTTCTCTATTATTATTATCTACTTCAATTGAACTTACTGGCTTGGATGGATTGCAGTTGTGGGTGATCAAAAGGTATGGAGCAATAGTGTGAGTCTCATCTTCCTCTCCGTAAACTTGGAATTCTCCTTCGGCATCAGTGTTCTTGGTGGCCAAAAGATCATCGGGGTCAACTGAGAACAAAATGAATAGAAATATCAATTTCAATAGTTTAAAACTCACGGGTGTCCTTTTCATAGAGTTGAACTTGAACATTAGCCAAACGCTTCTTGTTACAGACGGCAACTCCCTTAACAGTAACGTTTTGAAGACGAGCAGTGCATTCAAGCACACAAGCAGCGAGCAAGAGACACACGACGAGCGAGCGCATTTTGAACGATGAAGTTAAGAGAATTGAGTGGATGGAGGCCCTTTTTATATTGAGATTCTTCGATTAACAACAGTTGTTGTCCCTCTTGAAAGAATCAAAAACGAGATAGCAATTGGTTCGAAGAGACATGAAAAGCCACACCCCAATCAAGAGCCAACACAACAACAAAAAATTGTTTTTGAATAGAAAAAGATTAGATTGGATTAGAAAACAAGAAGTGAGTAGGACAAAATGAGGAGGAAGAAAGGATTATGAGTCATTAAAGATGAAGTTGAATAACAACAAAATACCAATTCAAATACGAGTACAACATCGGAACAAACTATATACTCTCAAACAGAGAATTTAGATCCGTTTCATCCAGTATAAAAGAATTTGGAGGTTCATTAATGTCATAATAGAGCACATTTGTATGTACAGATCCTTCTTTGTTGAGATCCATTTATTTCTGAACGATAGACACAAACTTCCTCTGGTATCATTTTTGGGTTACTCTCCCATGTGTAACCAATAATGGAATTGATCAAACTGTAGGCCTATATTCGATTTTTATCAAGTGTTTCAAGGATTCATTGATCAGGATTCCAGATTGGTTATTGAATTGTTTACCGAGGATATGATAAACATCTTCGAAGGTCCCTGTCTGTGTTGTTTTTCCAGAGAAGTTGAGCTTTGAGATCTAAGAGCTGAACACAAAAATCAAAATATCATTTATCTAATTTTCATCTTCTAAAGTTCGACGAAATCGATGAGGTCCAATATTGATCTATAATCAATTAGATTTTATTAGTTATATACTCTTCCGATTGGATTGTATTAAACTTTCATGAATATATTTCTCATGGTATCATAACGACCTCAACCCACAATCAGTGTTTTCATAGTTTCCTTACTGATCAGGAAATACCTGACTCTTCTCTTTATCTTTCCCAACTTCCTCATTTTGAGATTCTTCACGTAACATTCCCTATCTCTCGAGACTCTTTTGATTCCTGAACTTTTTTTCGTTCGACACCAAATGTCAAATCTCTTTGACTTCCCGAAAAATTCAAACGTTTCCATTTCATCAATTCGTCAGTTGGCAGACATACAAACCAATTATAAAAAGAAACCAGAAATCAATTGACTTTTTATTGGATAATTGATTCATACGGGTTTATGTACATACAGAAAAAAAAGAGTTCTAGATTAAAATACGAAACAATTAATTGCACTTTGTCTTCTCTCCATGAACAATGATATCAAGGGTAACATAGGTCATATCATATACTTCTCCAATCTTTTCTTGTGGAATCTGGTACTCGGAAACACGTTCACATCCCTGAAAAATTCTAATTGATACTTGGATTATTGCTTGTTTTCCAGAAGAGGATCGATTTTAAAAATACGAATAGACTTTACAGAAACTAGTTGAAGTTGAGAAAAGTGATGTTCAAAATTAAACGATCTATACTAGAAAGATATTGAAATTTTGTTCAAACTCACTGGTTGGGTATTGCAATTGTGGTGAATACGGAGGAATGGCTCAATTTTTCCGATCTCGTCTTCTTCTCCGAAAAGTTCGAATTCTCCTTCCTTGTTGGTGTGGATTTGAGCCAATTCATCATTTGGGTCCACTGGAAAAGGAATGTTTAATTTCATACATCAATAGATAAAGATAAACTAACATGTATCCTTATCGATAAGGACAACATGAGCATTCGCAACTCTTCTTTTATTACAAACAGCAATTCCTTTCACTGTCACATTTTGTAACTTTGAAGAAACTTCAAAAACTGCCAAAGACAACAAAAGGATAATTGCAAGACGAGACATGGCTGAAAATTATAAAATTTTTAGATCTAATTCTGTAAATTTCTTGCAAATAATAAAAAAGAACTGAAATTCTGCAACGTTTTCTGTGAACTTTTATAACCGATGGGCGTGTCGTTTCAAATAGAAAGCATGTGATCGGTTTATAAATATAGTAGGAATCCATCAATTTCAAACAGGTGACAGAATCCCCAGAGGTGGGTGGATTCGAATTAAATGGGGAATAAGAAAAAGAAGAAGATAAAAAAGAATGAATCGAAGAGCAAAAGTTTTCAGTAGGACCATTCAAACGGAAATATAAATAGAACAGAGAGCAATAATGAGTCATTTATCCGGGGGATACTTCTTAGATTTTTGAACTTCTCGTTCGAAAAAAAAGAGATGAAAACAAAACTGAATGAACGATTTGAATTCGAATGCACGTCTCAATTGAACCTTTGAGTTCTTTTGAAAGAGAATTCAGAGTTCAGATAATTAAATGATATCCATCTTCTTCGAATGAAATTGTTTGTCAGTTTGTATCTTTGTTCTATCTCTTGTCTTCTTTCAACTCATAACCGTAGTCGTATATGGAAGAGGACTAGATACTGTAGGATTACTGTAACTTTCAGTAAAATCTCATGTAAACTGTGTACACTCCTTCTCTGTCACGTAACAATATGACCTTTTTACGTGAGTCCTGAAACAAAAATACTGTTAATCATGTAATTGAGTGGCACCTTTGCCATGTCATGATCCACCCTGCTAGTTTTTATGTCTTTCTATTAGAGGCGTCCTTCACCACAGGCCGTCCTTCCATCTCCGAAATAGTTTTCCGGTTACGAACTGACTATGTTTCAGGTGTGAATTTATTAACCAACTTCAGTTATTTTTTTTAATTCTAAAAAGCTGGAAATAAGTAAAAATTCTCGTTTTATTGCAATACTTGGAAACTTCGAGATATTTTTTGTGGACGTTTTCGATGAATAGAGGTGAATGATGCTCGTCTATTAGAGGTGACTTTCTATTACAGGTAAATAGTAGACTCCATGAATGTTCCGAACCCTCTAAATATTCATCAGAACTTTATCTTGTCGACATAACCCATTGAAGGGACTAACTGAATCGGAAAAATAACCATTCCGATATATTATTCATTTTATAAATCACTGATGCTTTTTGATCTTAGTTGATCGAGATGCACCTTGATCATTTTGTAGTTTTTGGTCCATCTTCTCCAATCTCTTCATTTTCTCACCTCCATTAATTAAGTTCTCTGGATTCCAACTAATGCGTGGTGTTGTTTCGTGCCTCTTAAACTTGTATTATCTCTAATAAGTGTAATGACACTTTAAAGATATCAAATGGAAGAGATAAAGAAAAGAGTGACAACTGACTCTTGGATGTATTCGATGTGTTTATAAACATTTAAAGAAAAGCGTCACATGGGTTTGGGAATTGAGCTACATGTGATTAAAATTCGTTGAAGTGATCAGATTGAATGACAGCAGAATATACTTCATGGATCTCAATATACATGGACTATTAGGTTTTTTGTTTTTTTTGAATGTTGGAAGAAAAAGAAACAGTAGAAATATTTATAGGTCATCTTGCAAAACAATAGAAGTTTCAAGCCATTTTCTCATTTCTGCTTCATTATCACATGACTTAGGAATGCATACTGGAACTCGTACTGTCATTCGGCAACGTGGAGAAATCACAGAGTTCAAGAGAATGATAGCTGAAATAAATAAATCATAGACCGGTGAACAATATCTATAATCTGAACTCACATGTATTTTCTAGTTCTGGAAAAAGGGCAACCAACGGAGGAGGAAGGCGACCACGCAAATGAAATGATAAATCTGTGTCTTTCGGACAAATCGAAAATGTGATATACTCTTCTGGAACATCGTCTTCATCCCCAAATGCGGATGAATTGAAATCTAGCTGTGAAGTGGATGGTTCTGTAAAAAAAAAATATCATTTCAAGAACGAAATAAAATAAAACCTGAAAAATCGAACAATGATTCGTCATCTTTTTCATCACCAGAACTGTTCTCATCCGTAGATTCGTCTTGTTTCGATAAGAAACTTTTAACGTGATCGTTATTTTTTGAGTCTTTAAAAGAGTCAGAAAGATCTTCGTCTATCACTTCCAGTCTTTTATCCGTTCCTGTTGAACCATTCGAAGTACTTGGGACTTCTTTTTCTTTTCCTTTCCCCTTTTCAGCTACTCTTCTCGGGATTGCTCGTTTCAGCCTTTGCCAATGGAAATCGCTAATGTGGCACTTATCTGGATTTTCCAGATTACAGTAACCACATCTGAAAATCAAAATCATACTGATGCTATATTATCATCAACTTACATAACCGACTTTGTACATTCCAACACATGACGGGCATTTTGCACAGGAGATTCACTGACGTGATCACATTTCGAACATTTCGAGGAACGAAAATGAAGCTTTTTGATGTGGCGATCTAGCTGAAAATTCAGAGAACTCAAGTATGAATCTTGCAAAAGGAAGATTTACTTCAACTCTTTGTTTAAAGTATGAATCACAAGGGGTACACATGAAGGCAACCTTCTTGAGACATGAGGTTTGATGAGAAGTAAGATCAGATTGACGATTGAATGAGGCACCACAATGATCACACATCTGGAAACTCGAAAATTCATCTAATGTTGTTTTTATATCCAAACCTTTTCTTTATTTCTGCATCTAATATGATGTTGTCGAAGACCATCATTTCCTGCTTCAATCACTTCTTTACATCGCTTACACCGGTGAAGTTCGTGTGCTGTCTAAGAATAATTTTTTAAAATTTTTCTGAAGGCTTTCTTATTACTTGTCTGTGTATTGTCATTTCGTATGAAGTTTTAAACAGATTCCCGCATTTGTCACAAACAATCCATTTCACTTCAACTCCTGCGTCGTCGGAATGTTTCCGTGTTATGTGACGAGTCAAATGTGCCTTTTGAACGAACTTCTCTTCACAAAAGTTACAGGCGTAGTTACGGACATTCAGATGTGTCATCTGATGACGTTGAAGATGGGAAAGACGTGGAAAAACCTACAACAAAAAAAAATCATTTAAAGTTTCTCACTAGACTGAATGAGAACCTTGTCACACATACTGCATTTCAAAGGTTCAGTTGATCTCTGAGATTCGTCTTTTCTCTCTGGATTATGCATTCTTATTTCGTGTTTTGTGAGATATCTGAAATACGAAAAGTACAGTAAGTATGGTAGAATCTCTACAGTATCTACCGTAGTCGAATTCGTTTAATCCTTACCGCTTTAAATCGAATTTTTTCCCACATTGTTGGCATTTATGCCTTGTCATGGCAAGCTAGAAAAACTAATGTTGCAATAGTTTGAAATAAAAGGACGAGAAAAGTGGTATACTAGTGTTTATATTCGAACTTTTGTATGAGAAAATATATATCCTGTGTACCCAAAATGAAGCTTTATTCCCATAAAAATGTTGCAAAGTTTCTGAAAGTGGCAAAAACACCAGTATTATCCAAAACAAATATTCACATGGAATAAACAAGAAGGAATACATAATCAATTATACAGAAAATGGTGAATTTGAAAATAGAAGTTAATTTTGGATGATATATAAAATTGGCTTAAAAATCATCTTCGTCTTCTTCAAAATCAATGTCAATGGTGTTAACTGACTTCTGAAGCTCATCGAGACCGGTGACTTCTTCAAGACGGTTAGACGAATTCATGACGTCACGAACAAACTTCCAACCATTCTGCTCATACTGATGGGCGATCGAATCTCCACAAGCAACACAACGTTCGAATCTTCTTACAATAGGAAGGATCTGAAATAACAGAAAGAAGTTGTTCAGCGAACTTTGAAAAGATTTCTCACCTGTTGGAATTTACTGAGGAATCCGCGAATTTGGTGAGGAGCAGCTCCAAGTATAGTGGTATTATCGTCAGTAGTTGCAGGAGTTTGTAGAGGATCAGGGTATTGTAAAATAGAAGCGAGCAGTTCAGCGGCGAATCCAGATGCGATCATTGATGTTCCGGGGCGGGATACCTTCAAAATTAAGATTTTCTTCGATACTGCTGCTTTACTTATTCTTACCGTGCACTGTTGGTCCAGTGTTCTGTCGGCCATCGAATTTCCCGGAGCAGTAACATCACTGCAGAAATAACATGACAAATGAGAGTAAGGCACGGCATCTGTTGCTGAAACATGAGATAAACTGTCGATTCTCGAACCGATTCCGTGACGAATGATAACATAGGTGTCAAATCCAATAGCCACACTGATCGCGATCTTCCTGTGCTTGCTTGCCAAAACAGTCGGAAGCCAACGAGCCTCTCTTGAATCCAGTGCCAAGAATATGGCATCATGATCCTTAACAAGCTTCTCAAGCATTTCGATATCTCTTTCTAATTGCTTTTCATCTTTCTCGTCAATAGTATGACCAGGCATCGGAACAGTAAGATTGTAAGCATTTGCCTTAATTGATGGGTAAATTCTTTGAAGAGCTGTTGCTGCTGTTTCAGCTTTTCCACGATCCAATCGAGCATCTTCGAACTCTGACAAACTTTGACGAACTGGATTACTGTAGCTTACAGTTGAGTTGTCCACAAATGAAAAGTTAACGATTCCCCATCCAATCAGGGAACGGGCGATGTTACACCCAAGGGTGCCGGCTCCAAAAATTAACACCTGAATAAGGGTTCAAATAAAGAATATGCAACCTAACAATACATACCTTTAATTGGGAATATCGTTCCAACTGAATATCTGGATGAAGCCTCCACTTGATCAGTGAAATATTCAGATTTACTGATTTGTCCATCAGCTTCTTGGGATCGAATTCGTTACGCAAGCTGATAGAGTACGGTTGTTTATCCCAGCCAACTGATTTAGGGACGTTTTTAGATGAAGCTTGTTCTGTTTCATTTTTCGATGAAGCCCATGTAAACTTTATTCCAATGCTCCCAGTGAATCGGAGACTGATCAAATGACAATGATTCCATGAAGGATGAAGATAAGCAATGGCAGCTAAAACATTTCTAACGATCCATCCAGCAGAATGAGAAACTGGAGATGGATCAGCGATGACAATAACCACGTCATCTGGATTTGTTACTTCCTCTAATTTAGAAATTTCCAGGTTGCTTGACGACTTCCTGCAGAATAAGAAAACAGAAGAGGTTGTTTTCTTTCGGTAGCTCAATAGGGCAGACTCGTCAACTCCGTATTCGGATAACGAGAGGATCTGAAACTTTTATTGTACAGTTTTACACGAAGATACTACAACCAACTTCTTGTTTCATTTCATTTGGATAGATCAATGCCGGAACACATGTCAGTGAATAGTATTTGAACTTTTTCAAATCAGCGAAGGAAATTATACAGAATGTAGAGAGAAGTTCGGGATTTCGGAGCCAAGAACGGGAGGTAATAGAATTCCATATCTGAAAAGCATTTTATTCTATATTCTAACTTTCTGAGAACTCTAGTAACTTACTTTCAGTGTTTCCTTTTCCAGCAACGCCTGCTTACTTTCAGATGTTGCAGCCGCCTTGAAACTTTCGGCGGTGTTGTATAGAATCATAGATCCAGGAATCTCGAGATCACCAGGTTTTTGGGTTGGCTTAAAACTTTCGTGACCTAGAGAAAGGCCACATTCGTTACCTATAGCGTCATCTGAAACTGTCATTGTTAGCAACTAATCATATTTATACTATCTTACGAAGTGAAAGCTGACCGAAAACTGGTTTCGCTGATTCATCGAGCTTCCAATCGTGAAGCTTTTTCTTGTTAACCGTGCTCCAAAACGTGGTATCAAGACGTGTAACGAACGGAACAAAAGTTGCCATTCCTATAAGATCTGAAGTTGATAACTTCTGTGATTCAGAGTCTCTTCAGTAATTTATTCAGGATTCACAAACCGCGAGATGGGAGAAACGAAAACCGATTGCGTGTGCGGTGGATTGTAAAACAGAACTTTTTCAATTTCTCGAAAAATCAGAGGAAGAGTTAAAGGGAACACCAATTGAAGACAAATAGTTTAAAGGGGATGAGAAGGGGGAAAATGAAGGGGATCAATCTACACCGTTCGATTTACTTTTTGAATTATAAGGAGGGAAAATGAATACGAACATATATATTTAATATCATCAAGAAGACGACAAAAAATAATATGAAAGTGGGTATTGTTGAATGAGAGTAATGTGTGGAGATGGACACAATCGATAAAAAAAACACAATTTTATAGTACAAAAGAGCAATCGCCGGGTTTTGGTGTTGATTGAATAAGGAAATGGGTTGGATTGGAGATGAGAGGGAGAGAAATGAGAAGGGAAAGAAAAACATGTAATATTGATTTGTTGTTCGTTCTTCTTATGTGAATGGTGTCAGCCTTCTCACATGGCGTACTTCTGTGTCCACTCTCTGGCCAACTGATTGTACCTGAACATAATACGGTTGTCAGTTCTGCTTGAAACTATTATTCTACCTTTCACGGTCCGTCTTGTAGATGCGTGCGATTTCTGGCACGAGCGGATCATCCGGATTTGGATCACAGAGCAACGAGCAGATTGAGAGCAGCACTGGAATGAGTCGCATTAAGAAACAGTCAATAAAGTGGAAAATTTACCTTTCGAAATAGTCAAAGCCGGTGACCACTGAGAACGCAGAATATCAAGGCAAATGCTTCCGTTTGAATTGATATTTGGATGATAGATGCGAGTAGTGAAGGCGACCTGAAAATTTAAGATTTCTGAACCGAGTGTAAAAGAAAGGACACACCTTTGGTGGTTTGAATGGGTAATCTGTTGGGAAGTGAATTGTGAGGAAGAAGACACCTCCTTGATAAGGAGATTCTGGTGGTCCCATAATCGTAGCTTGCCAATGGAACAAATCGTCACCGACTGGCCCGGCCGAGCATTGTGCGGGTGGATCACGGCCCAGATCTTGGAGTTCCTGTAAAGTCAATCCTGATAAATTTTTGGATGAAAAAACGTACCTTCTGGATTCTTTTGAGAGCCATGTCGGTGTTCTGATTTGTTGATTGACCCGGCTACACCCGGAGTACACTGAAAATGAAGTTTTTAATTGTAGCTCGGGTAGCATGAAAAAAAAATATTCCAGAACGAACAATTAATAGAACGATTTTAATGAATTACCATATTACCCCCTATATACAAATTTCAGAACCGATACAATTTCTTCGTGTGGCCCAGAGAATGCACTCGAATTGCACTTGGATCCACGTGAAAAATTACGTCATAATACGAAACTTTAAATCGAGTTAATGTAAGAAAAGCATGTCTCAGCGACTTCTGTGTATACGGAACAACAAAAGACGGGAAAATAATAGGAACAGAACCAGACGCGGCCTATAATTTCGAAATTCATAGAAATTTCTAGAAAAAAATACGTCATCGATTAATACGCGGGAATCAATGTGAATTTTAACTTTTCCTATAACTCTATTCATTTAATCAGATGGATGCTCAGTAATTCATGAAAAATAATCCTGTATTACGAGAACAAAACATTTTCCAGTTAATTCAAATCTTCGTCATTATACGGCAATGGCACATTCTCCAACTAGCTGGGGAATATTTTAACTTTCAGATAATCAGGCTGAAATCGACTAAAGACACGCGACTTGTCTCCTCACGAGATGGTGAGGAAGAAAGGAATGGCCACAGGCTGCGAGTGAGTGCGGCTGTGTGCTGTCTGTGAGTGAAAATGAGCGAAGCGGGTGAGTGGCGAGGCGACGAGGCAATAGGACGAAAAGCGTTGCATTGAAACGGAGAGGGCGCCAGACAGCAATCAATACGCAGCGTTTCGGGTCTTGAGACGACCACGACACCCGATGAACTGCCGCCGTCGCCACACATCGGTGGTTAGAAGTACAGAGAACTAAAGAAATAACAGGACAAAAAGAAACGCAGCATGGTGGAGAAATCTACTGGCAATGTTGGAGAGTGCACGAGGTTCAGACAGTCATGCAAATCAACTGATTCAATTGAGTGTGCGCGGGGAACTGCACTTTCAGTTTGAACTGGCGTTTTCTCTCTGAAATATGTACTGAAAAGACGAATGATAGGACATGCGAACTTTCTTCCGTCTTTCCTTCCTGTTTTATATAACTGAGTCATAGAGAAGCAGATCGGAGAGAGAATTGTTGGTAAATGACTGCAATTTATCGAAAATGCTATCCAGAAAGAGATCGCCCAACCCATGTACTTTCAAGTGAAAAACGACAAGAGGACTTCAGGAAAGTGTGAAAAAAAATGAGACAAGTTTTAGACATTTGAAAACAGCACCGCCTATTTTTGATGAAGAAGAAGAAACGTGGAGCATTTTTGCCGCGTTCAAGTTGGCGGGTTCATTACTGTAGCAAATCGTTTTGAGACCTTCAAATTCCGATTCAATGTGAAAAGTCAAGTTTTATTCTATCTATTTATATTAAGAATTTGACAACTCATGGATTTTGGAAACCGGTGCGAAACAAACCAGGAAAGAACATGAAAACATGAATAAAAAGATTTAAACTGCATATCCGTTGAGTCGTGCCGAGTCGCGAAGCTCTGGAATAGTTGTCATGGGAAAAAATAGCTCATTTAGTGTAGAAAAAGGAGAAAAAAAACAGACTTAGAATCGCGTGATGAATCTTTTTGCGAGCACCAATTGTCGACACTCCAATATCTTTCAAGTTTTGTTCGTCGAGCAACAAAAACGCATGCATATCAATCTGCAAAGTTCACTTCAAGGTCTTACAGTTAAAGAAACCTCAAACTTCCTGGTCTCTCAGTTGAATCATGTATTCACTACATCCAAGCTGAGCAAGTACCATCGAAGGATCAGTGAAATAGTTGATGTCCCATTGAAGGTCATAGGGCAGGGAATTTGAATCGAATACCGAAGTAGAAGCCGAGAAGACTGAAAACGATTATTATAGAAACCAAAACTATTCTTCTTGTTATGCTTTTCCCAGCAGTTACCATTTCTAGTAGGTTGTTCAAAAACACGAGACATCCCATAGTTTGTTGAAGAAGCTGAGAAATCGGAGAGTTCTTCATCTTCTTCTCGAACACTACAGAGCCCTCGTTGAGAATGATTCATTAACAAAGAAGAAGTGTTTGTTGTTGTGGGCTGGAAGAGTGTCTAATTAAAACTTATCATATTCGAGAGACTCAATCGTATTCAAAACGAAAAGATGTTAAAAAATATACTCACTTCATTAGTAGACAAGTCCAACATTCCTTTGAGTAAATCTGCTGGCAAAGATGAACTGAAACCGTATCCAGACCACAAATCGGTAGGATATCGTGGACTGGATAAAACGTTGTCATCAAAAATGGCTTGCGTTGCTTTTATGAGCATTTCTCCTCGATCAGCTTTAGTTTTTTTCTTCCAAATATCGCTGAAAAATAGTTTCTAAAGGTTTGATAATTGTTAGTTTTCAGAGGTTACCTATTCTTACTGATGTCTTTGGCTCCTTTCAAAATTGAAGCTGCTAAAGGAGAGTCTTCTGGATCGGGTGACCTTGGTGATTCGATAGGTGGTGTCAAAAATACACGAACTCCAGAAGCCATTTCAGTTTGTAATGGTGTTAGAGTAGGTGGTCCCGGCACTTTAAAATAGTTGCATTATGATTATAGAATGATATTACTTACTACTCATTATAGGATTTGGATCATAATCATCCGGAGAAGAGTATGTTGTTGGTGGAAGAGCAAGAAGAAGCTCACGAGACTGAAGCATTTCTGCCAATTTCGACTCAGTCGATTTCATTGTTATTGTCTAAAATTGAGGATGATTTAGATGAAGTTATCAGAGCTTGATTTACCATAGTATCCCCATTTTTCCTTTTACATCCAATTTGAAGACCTCTTTCTTGTTCCAGTTGTTGAACTGGATAATGGATATCCATCACATTACAATCGAATTGAACTGTTACATTAGCTAGTCCCTGAATAGATTATTGAAAAAGTTCAAGGGAAAAGCCAAACATACAATTAACATTTTTCGAACATTTAGAACTCCGGATGGTGGTCCAACAACGGAAATTGATTGAGTTTCGGGAAATGTTTGAATTGTGACATTGTTTTTATTGCAAACTTCACGAAGTCTGGAAAGAAAAAAGAATGAGTTGATCAACAAACTAATTGTCACCTTTCTCGATGTTCTTCAATATTTTCCAATTGATAGTTTAGTTCTTCTCTAGCTAATACTGTTGTAGAAATGTTCAAATATTCTTCAGTCTGAAAACACTACCGTAGTATCCACTTATTTAATTTCAAACTTGCCAATAGGAAATGATGTAACACCAATCGAATGGCGAACAATATACTGGCATCTTGGCTTCCAGTCATTTTTATGGCTAGACTATAAATGTTTTGTTCCACTGAAACTTCTAAATCCATTTGAGACATCAAAGGTCGCAGATCTGGTTGACCAGGGTTATACCATGGAAGTTTCATATAAACAGTCAGAGGGCACATCATCTGAAATATATATTCACACAAGAACAAATAAGGTCCCAAAAACGAACCCTCAAGTGTTTCAAAGCTTCAAATACATTGACAGGAGTTCCAGAAATTGATACTTGATCACTCTTATTAGAATCTCTTAAAATTCTTTGATTCTCGAAAAGGAAATAATGAATAAAGAAGAACCTACGAGTATTTGTTTGAATCTGGAAAATGAATATGGCATGAGGTCATTTTCATCACTTTCTGAATCCCTCTCCCTCCTTTTCCGATGATGTGAGAATGAAGAGAATGATGCAGTTCCATTTTCAGAGATACTCTTTCCTTCTAAAATTTTCAATTTTTTGAATTTTTATATTTCTTGGAAACGTGAACATTTTCTCTTGCTCTTATTTACTAATTTCCATAGATAAGTGTCTAATTACCGACAGTTTTTGAAACTTCCTCTTCATTGCTTATCGGTATTTTTCTCGGTCTTTTTTGAATCGTCATCAGAACTAGAAATGGTGAGGTTATTTCGATACGTTTTTGAATAACACAGAATCTATTTAGACGGACCGTCTGTACATGGAACATCAAGCAGGGGCTCAAGCAATGCTTCCACCTGGTACAAAATGTGATCAGTTTGTACTTCAAAAGATGTTGAGTGTTGGGGGTTTTGGACAGATTTTCGAAGCTGGAATCGTGGGAAATCCAAGAGAGAAGAGTGTTGTGAAAGTTGAAGCACAAAGTGCAATGGTAGTAACCCAGAATAATTCTAAACCATTGTATACTTTTCAGTTTCAACTTCTCTTCAATGAATGTGCATGTCTTATAAGTCTGAACACTGCATACAATCCGGATGGATTATTTGAAGCAACCCCATTTCTTCGTTACCATGGATACGGTACCATTGATGGCTATCGTTGGCTGGCCATGGAAAAATGTGGAGATAATTTGAGTGATTTGAGAAAAGCAACTCCATTGAATCGTTTCAAGTGCTTACTAAGAACTCATGAAAAAAAAAGACCGAATTCTTATTTTCAGTGTTCCAACATCTCTTTTCATTCTTTCCAAACTCATCGAAGCCCTTCAAATGATGCATGATATTGGTTGGCTTCATCGTGATATCAAACCAGCAAATGTTTGTATTGGTCTTCATTCGCCACGTCATCTCTACTTGTTGGATTTCGGAATGAGTCGGATTTATGTGGAAAAGGATGGAACGATTAAGCCAAGACGTGTATCTGCTCCATTTAGAGGGACGCTTCGTTATGTCTCTGTGAATATTCATCGTAGACAGGTATCGTTTTGAAAATGCAAACAAAATTGAATCTTTTTTCTAGGATGCCAGTCGCTGGGATGATCTTTGGAGTGCTTTCTATATTGCAACTGAGAATATGGTTGGATTTTTGCCTTGGCGGCGAATGGGTGATACGAAAAAAGTGGAAGATGCGAAAGTGAGTTTCAGAGATAAAAGAGACAAAAATAAAAGTATTCTTTTTAGGTTTGTTCTGATCTTTCTCTTCTCAAATACGGATCAGAATCATCAAGACCGAATAGTTTGTCAGTAATGGAAAACTATTTGAATAGTTCTCAAATGGATTATTCGTATTTTTATAAGACGCCACCATATGAGTTGTTGATCCGAGAGATCGTAAGTTTCTTATCATATCATCTCTTAACATTTTTCGCTTTTCAGGATACTGATCTTCGTCTTCGTGGATATACAAAATCTACTGTTATTCTTGATTGGATGACTGTTCAGTATCCTCCAACACATCAATATCATGCCAATCCATACTCTACACCCAATCGTCGACAAATCGTTACTCCACAAAAAATGCACAAAAAGTTTGACAGAATGGAAAGAGAATATGAAAGATCTGTTTGCTTTTACTGA
This sequence comes from Caenorhabditis doughertyi, assembly GCA_963572265.1. Classification (NCBI taxonomy): domain Eukaryota; kingdom Metazoa; phylum Nematoda; class Chromadorea; order Rhabditida; family Rhabditidae; genus Caenorhabditis; species Caenorhabditis doughertyi. The sequence goes on along the minus strand of OY751556.1, from coordinate 15,417,189 downwards.
TTGGATAGTGTGATAGAATAAAAATGTCAAAATAACAACTCACTTTAATCTGTAAACTGTTCAATATAAGTGTTCGTGCTGATTCTATCTGTTCGATTGATCCAACTACTTTCACATATGGATCCTTTTTCGTTTTTGCTCCAATTTTCAATTGTGCTGGCCATATTACTTCAGCATTTGAATATCCCATTACATTGGCAAAAAACGATTCAGCAGTTGGAAGTTGATGTGATGTATTGTCGATTCGACCTGCAAACTTTATTTAATAGCTTTTAATTTTCAAATTTTTTTTTAAAAAAAGAACCTGTTATCATAGACTCCAATTTTCGTCGATCAACTTGAATTTTCTGCTCGAATCGTCCATCTGGCAATTGGGTTACTGTATCTTCACGGAGCATTCTTTTTCTAAAATTCTTCAGAAAAACCAAAGAATATGCGACCTTCGAAGATTAGAAAGAAACAAATAATTTGTCGAAGAAAAGTTGTGTAATAAAAATGAAAACTCGATCAATATTTGATGATGATGTTGATAATCATGAAGAAGATGATGACCGATGGGTGGTCGTTAGTTGAAGAGAGTGTGTCACATACAAAAAGAACTGATTCATCGACAACGTCTTCTAGGTATCTTCATTCTTTTGACTTCTTCAGCAAAAACAATCATCTTCTTCGCTTTTTTTTGCAGTTCCGTGTCATCGAGAGATCAAGAGAGAAGTGATAAGAAGATAAGAGAAAAAGAGGAAGAAGACAGTTTATGACCTCTTGTGTCTCTTCAGAAAAAAGGTGTCATAAATCTTTGTGTTTAACGGTTTTGGGAGTAGTTATCTTTGAAAATCATATGAAGTTTCCGTTGGATTTCTGTTTTACGTCGAATACATTTTATGATCTTGTCCTGAAGAAGAATATTTTTTATTAAAATTTAGACAACCGGGATAAACGAGTATGATAATCAGAAGTTTAGATTTCTTTGAACATCAAATTGACTCGATCAGTTCCATCATCACATTTTAAGATTGGTTTTCCAGAATCAGGATCAACTTTAGTTTCCAATAATGTTGTTGCAATAGTCTTAAATTTGACGAATTTTTGTCAAAGTATGTAAAAGAATTTTACCTGATATCCACGCTTCGTAAGTAGACACTGATTTGCGAGTGAAGAAGCTTCTGTGGCAATTCCAGTTGCTCCGAGGCTTTCCAGGAACTGTTTATTCTCAGACCAATTCATGAATATTGACGCTAGCCCTTGTCTTCTATGATTGACATTAACCGATGAAATCTCACTGAATGCATTTCAAAGTTATGAAACATTCTTATTGTTATAAACTCACAAATGCAATACAACATCTTGATCAGGTCTCAATATCCAGAAACTTTCATGAAGTTCATTTAAAATCTCTCCAACAATTGCAACTTCTTTTCGAATTGTATGAAACTCAAAATCTTTGTCATCACTTTCCGGAGTACTCAAAGATTCATCACGTCTCCAAACGGAATTCAACATACATCCGACAATTTCATGAGTGTCTACATAAGAAGGAAGTGTTCAAGAGAACAAGAAAAAGCATGCTCTTTTTTTCTTACCTTTAGTTTTTGCAAGAATTGAAGATTCTGTTTGGAGTGCTCTGTCCAGTGCTCCTTTCAAACATTTTTCAATTTCTTCGCTGGAGATATTAGACGCCTGAAAAATTGACACAGAGCGAAAAATCAGAAACAATTATTTGATTTTTTTTCTCTCGTAACCCATGCAAAGTTGTTCGAAATGGCACAGCTGTTCAGTGGATGATAAGCTTTACTTTCAAAACAAGAAAAAAATATATGCCATTCTAATAGAGTTTTCTTCGTGATTAAACTAACTTTGTTCAATGGTTCATCCACTCGAAAGTTATCCAATAAAAACTGAAGCATATCCGATTTCTGTTCATTTCTAAGCACTTCAAAGTAGTACTTGTCTGTAGATGCCGGCAAATTGTGTGACATCTTTTTTTTATGTTGTTGAATGTCAAAAAGAAAAAGAGACGAGTCAGCTGGAAGAAAAAAGAAGGATGACTGCTCCTAATCTTGTTCTCTCTGCATAGTTAACTATTCAAAAAAGTGAGAGAATAGAGCATAAAAGAGGAAGAAAAAAGTAGGAAAAAGAAGAATATAAATGAGAAATCTCTTTTTGAAAAGCTCTCTTTTGTTTTGATCCTTTCGATCAACCTGCCAGTTCCATATGTCTGCGTATCTCCGGAACATGTGCACTTCCTTTTCTAATCATAATAATGACAGGATGTGAGGGTGGATTGAGAAAAGAAATGAATAGAAATAAAATGGAATGGATTCATTGTTGACAGGTACAGGAAGAAAGTCATTCGAATATCAAATCAAGAAATATTCAATAGTGATCTCTGATGTTTTTCAGGGAAAGTAGAAAAAGAATGCTCTTTTTCTTAGAAAGAAAGTAAATCTCATAAAGTTTAGACATTCTTTCTGGAAAATGAGAATCAAAAAAAAATGAAGGTCAGGTTTAAAACGAAACTCAATTGATAATTTGTGCTGAGTGACATTTCAAATTTATCATCCAATTTATCACGACCAGACAATCAATCAAATATAATCAAATAACCACAAAAATTGCCTCAATAATTGAGTCAAATTTCGAGTTCACAGGTTACAAAATTTAATGAAAAAGAGAAAAAAAAGTTGTTTTCTCTCAGTTTGAGGATTGAATGCTGAAAAGTTTTCGAACAAAAAGAAGAATACATATAAACGAAATGTAGGACACATGATGTTCCAACTTTTATTATACAATTTCTATTCTTCTTCTCTGTTATTTCCATTTTCTCTTGTGGTTTTCTGGAAAAACAAACAAAAAGAGGTTGAAATGAAATGAAGAATTGGAAAAAAAGAGACAAAGAGAAGTTGAAAAGAGCAAAACGATGACAAATTGGTATGTCAGGCACTCGAAACAAAACGTTGTGATTGCGCTTTTCTTGTAGTTTTAGAATGAAATATGATTAGAATCTACAGTAATTCAATTCATGTTCTCAGTCGTCATAAATAAAAACAGAACTGATCCTTCGAAATAAAAACAATTCATATAAAATCACTTGAAATGTTTCAAAACCCTTTGAAAACTAAATTGACTCTATCTGTTCCATCATCACAAATAAGAATTTGTTTTCCATTTGAATCAATTCGAGAACTGAGCAACGTGGAAGCAACTGTTTCATATCCTCGTTTTTCTAGAAGGATTTGATTGGCCTGAGAGGAAGCTTCAGCCACAATTCCACTTGCATCCACCGACTGAACAACAATATTATGAGAATAACACTTATTTAAACTTCTTACCCTTAAAAGTTCCCGATTTTCTGTCCAGTTCATGAACTTTGATGCTAATCCTTGTCTCTGATGATTCTTGTTTACAGAAGAGATTTCGAAATGCAATACAGTATGATGATTTGATCGAAGTTTCCAAAATGATTCATGAAGTTCATTCAAGATTTCTCCAATTGTCATAACTCCTTTTCGATCTCCACCAAATTGGAACTCCTTCAAAGCAAATCAGAGATACATTAACTCATCAAAAACACACTTACTTCTTCTGATTCATGATTCTTTTTAGCATCTCCTTTTCTCCAAACTGAATTCAACATACATCCAACTACTTCATCATTTCTTTTTGATCTTGCCAAAATCGAAACTTCATTTTTGAGTGTTCTATTTAAAACTCCTTCAAAACAAGATTTAATATCAGATTCAGTCATTCCAGCTGCCTGAAGAATGTTTGTAATTGAAAGAAGTTGTAAAAACTACTAAAAATACCTTGCTCAATGGTTCTTCCACTCGAAAATTATTATTCAGAAAATCAAGAATTTCATTTCTGTTCGCTGTTTTCACAGTTTCAAAATAATAATTTTCTGAAGGCGATGGCAGTGCTGTACTGAATCTAAAGAATCAAACGTTAAAATTCCAGCAAAACTTTTAAAACTTGCCTTCTAGAAACGGTTAAAAACAGTCGTGATATTTGCATATTTCCGTGATTCCGTTGAAAAACGAAAGTGTTCAAAATATAATGTTTTGATTGAACAAATCAGAAGCAGAAGACGCAGACTGATAGACAAGGCACTTGAAAATGTAAAGTGCAAAGAGTTCAAAAAATCAAAAGTCGAGATGAAAACTGCGAAGAAGAAGAAGAAGCTAAAAGAATTAGAACGAAGATCTAGAAAGAAGAACCGTCTAAAAAAGAGCTCAACATAGATCTGTAAGTGACATTGAGTTTGGAAAAAAAAAGCAAATGCGTTCAATCTTTTATTACTTCAAACAGAAATTCAACAGACAAATGAATTACTGACGTTTTCCGAATGGTTTCTGATGCTTTGCATTTCCAGTGATCAATCGAGAAATGTAATAAAGAGTTGCTGGTCCCTGAAATAACTGTTATGCACTTTTCAATATTATTCATTATTTACATGTTGGTATTTCTTTCTGAGAGCAGAGATTGCGGCCTCTTGCTGACCAACTGTTTGATCCTTATTATCATAAATCTTCATCATTTCATTGTGAACAGTCATAAGATTTTTAATCACTTCTGGTCTCTCTTTTCTGATCAACTCGTAATTTTCAGTCTTCAATTTAATGTCATCCTTGATTGCTTGCTGAAATTTTTGATGTTTTAGGAAAACTCTCAATTGTTATGGGATATGAGTATGTGTTACCCAAAACGTTTTGTAACTTTCTTGTTTTTGTACCAACTCCAATGAAAAGAGCAAATAGCTCTTGGCCTAAAACTAAAACAGCGTGTTTATACTTACCGCAAATCCATGTTTCTCAGCAAAAGCGAGTCTTTTTTCTTCTTGTTGTTTGACAGTCAATTTGTGATCTCCGAAAATAGAGTAATATTCCTGCTTCTCCTCTTTCGTCAAATTAGACATATAGGCTGGTCCGAATACAAAATGATGTTTTTCTTTTGGTAGTCCGCTCTTCTTTGGAGGAGCGTTTTGGCATAGTGCCAAAGAAGAAAAGGCGACAATAAGAAGGAAAAGAGAGGTGTTCAAGGACATGGTTCAGAACAATTTCAATCGTTTCCGTACGTTTCTTTTATATGGAATATGCTGAAGAAACTTTATGAGACCCCCCGTTTCCCCCGTTTGCAGGATTATTATCGTTGAATCGTGCTTCAAATGAAACATCTATTCCACCTAGATTTCTCCGAAAAAATTGGGTTCAAAGATCCTTCTTCGGTGTTCCATTTCAACGTATTGGTTTTCCTGTGAAGTTCCATCGCACTGAAAATATGTCATTTATTTTTTGCTTGATTGTTATATGAACACAAAAAAGAAGAAAATGAAAGAAACTTTATTTGATTCAAAAACCCAGAAAAAGGCAATTTATGGCATCGTATTATGTTTACTCTTTCTCTTCTTCAACACTCTCTTCGGAAGCACTTTTTGGAACTGATTCGTCTTTTGGTTCTTCTTTTGGTCCTCCATGAGGTCCTCCGTGTGGTCCTCCGTGTGGTCCTCCATGAGGTCCTCCGTGTGGTCCTCCGTGTGGTCCCCTATGTGGACCTCCTTCGAGTTGTGAGCGAATAAATTGGAGAGCTTCGACCGGAATTCGGTGCTCTTTGCGAATAGCATCGACGGCTTCTCTTTGTTGAGCACGAGTTTGATCCTTATTGGAGAAGATTGCTTCGAGTTTATCGGATACAGAAGACAAATTATCAATCACCTCTGTTTGATTCTTCTTCACTTCAGCAAGGTGAGCAGTCATGTTAGCTTGGAATTCTTTGAAAATGGCCTGAACATAAGAATGTTTTATTGTACTAAAAGTGCAAAGTACTCACGGAAATTTGGTATTTCTCAGCAAGAGCGGTAAGTTGAGCATCCAATTGATTAAGAGTCAAACTCTCGTTCTTGAAAACTTTCTCGAATTCCTTCTTCCCTTCTGCGCTCACATTAGCCAAGAATGGTGGAAGTGGTGGTCCTCCATGGGGTCCCCCATGAGGTCCATTTGGTCCTTTTGGTCCCTTATGCCCTTCTGGTTTTCCTTGAGGACCTCCATGCCTATTTGGTCCCTCTGGGCGAGCGGAGACAATGACCGAAAGAATGAAAACAGAGACGATGAGTCTGACAGCCATCTGAAAGCATACAAAGTTGGAAGAACTCAAAGAGAAAACATGAAAAGTTGATATTTCTATTGTGCATACAATTCTGTTATATACTGAATGTCAAGTTGATGTTGATCAATAGACAGCGTTGAAAGAGTTGAGAAATAGAGACGCTTTGGTGTTGATCTTTCCAAGAACGTCGTCAGTATCACCATCTTTCAAGCTTTTCAGAACAGTTATTGTTATGAGAAAATAAAGTTTCTCGACCAGCAAAACAAGTTGAATTCACATAATTTATTGTTCCGGCAATTTCACTTTCTGTGATTCATTTTTTGTATGTAGAATTCAGATAGAGCCAATGTAAAAATCACTACAAATAGTTCCCTTATTTTCATGAAAAGTGGAGGAACGCATTAAGAGTTTTAGTAATCAGGCTGGATGGAAATTATACTAGAAAACATGGATTAACAATGTCCGAGTTGATGGTGTTGTGAAAGTTATGTCTTCGCATGAACTTCCCCAACTTTGTACGTTATCAATCCCTCATGTCTACTTCTCTTCTTGAGGACTTCCTGATAAGATCTTATCTTGGCTTAATCTACCACGTGGAAAGGTCAGCGATGCTCAATGGATTCTATTACAATCAATTTTTTCTCGACGAGATGTGAGGAGCAACGCTCGACCGAAGATTCCATGATCCAATCGCGAGCCTGAGGGAACTCTACTATTTTTGCATTCAATAAACGAGTTGTATTTAAACTATGGTTACTCTTCTCTCATAGGCTAACGCTCTCTGCTCCTATTTATGGAGTGAAGGCTGCAATCCCAAACCTTTCTCCACGGTCTTTATGGCACAAATCTCTTCATTTCACCATAACTGTAGCTTTGGGAAACTCTATTAGAGCAACACAAAACAAGTAGAAAACATTGAACATAATTCCATTGCCATTGACTGACGAGAACGGATTCCTTTCTGGATTGAGCTCTCTTAGCACCCCAAAAACAGTTTCTTATCTGTTTTCGAAACAGTCTGTTATCAGATGTTTGTACAAGGTTCAACGTAAACTTATTCGTAATTTATCCAAATAATAAAAATGAGTAGCTATAAATTAATGCGATTTTTCTTCTTTCGTCTTTTTTTGATCCTTCTCCCCGCCACGTGGTCCTTTCTTATTTTCATGATTTCCTCCGAGCTTCCCCTTTCCTTCCTTGTGTCCACCGTGACGTCCACCGAGGTATCCGAGTCTTTTATGAATGAATTCAATAGCGTCGACAGCAACTCTGTTTTCCTTGCGAAGAGCATCCATAGCAACACGTTGGGCTTTGCGAGTTTGATCTTTGTTCTCATGAATAGCCGAAAGTTTTAAGGCAATAGCGGGAAGACTGTTGATTACGGTAGTTGCGTTCTTCTTGATATCAGCATGTCTGACAGTTTCCTTCTGTTGTTCCTCTTTGTAAGCTGCCTGAATATTTCGATTTAATTTAAAAAGTATTTAGAAAGGGGTATTATATATTCCGTACTTCTGATAATCACGGAGATGTGTTGATAGTTATTTAAGGAAAGACTAGCTCTCTAATTCATTTCAATGCTTCTTAATATCAGTCAAAAACGGATATTAGTAAAAACTTCACTAAAAACACATTTTAAAAATGCGATGTATCGTAGAATAACTCACTTCAACTCCATACTTCTTTGCAAGAGAGGCGAGTTGTGTATCGATTTGAGAAATTGTTAAAGTCTGATTCTTGAAAAGATCTCCAATTTCTTTCTTTCCTTCATCCGAAATGTTACGGAACACTGGTGGAAGAAATGAATGACCCCTTCCAGGTCCTCTTCTATGGTCACCACTTGGTCTTTTTTGATCATGATCTCCTGGACCAGCCATTACAATAGCAATCAAGGAAATGGTCACAAAAATAAGATTACGAACCATCTGAAAGTCAAATACTATAGATAGCATTTGGAAATTGAATAAGAAGTCAACGAAAAATGAATAAATGATGCTTCTGATAGAGGTAAACTTTCTTTTATATACCAGTACGATACTACCCTATTCGGAGAAATATAACATGAAAAAGAGAGGAAGTTTGTATATAGTTTCGATATTTCAAAAAGCATTGATACTGATCTTTATATTATCCTCCCTCTGCAGGCGGAGTTTTTTATTCATTTTTTAGTTTCACAGGTGCGCTTCAAACATTACGGTTTCAAAGATCGAAATATTAAAAATTGAACAAAATATACCTCGGTCAGTTCGATCATTATGTCATTTTAAAATGCAGGTTTTTCGTTAGACATTTGAGATGATTTCAGATGAGGTTTCAACCACAGAAATCATGTCTTACTGGTCTATTGAGGTAATGGTTCTGGGTTCGCACGCCCTTAGAATTATGCGTTTTAGAGTAAATTAAAAATCCTATGATCAGAGCGAATTGAAATAGTTCAACCTTTCAAAATTTTTGAAAAACTTTCACTATCTAGTTTGATCTGGCTCTCCGGTTATAACGGATTAATCCCACTTCATCGTGTTTGCCGTGTAATAATTTTACTTTACATATTTTTTTATTATCACCCAGAAAACTTTGGAATCATATAAGCAAACAGGACCAGTATAGAATTAAATATGAAAAATAAATACATAAGTAGCACATTTGTATCACATCCAGAACTCATCGTCTAGCACTATCTCTTCACTAAGATGCTGGAAAATGCGGGAAGATCCAAAGAAGTCGGTTACTCGAACTCGTTTTACATCTTTCGGATAATGATCCTTTCGAACTCCTGGAAACATTATGTTATGACTTTGTTGTAAATATTCAAAACATTGTTTCAATGGCTTGAGTTCGATTTTTAATAGAACCCTTCTTTTACTTAAAATTTGCTCTAGATTTCACGAACAGATTGTGATACAACTAACCCGTATTAGATAAACATTTTCTGGCCGGACAGGAATCGATATAATCTTGCATATTGGCTGAAGAATTCAATGCCTTTACCTCCTTCGACAGAAAGTTAACTGTATAATGAGTATATCTGAAAGTACTAGATCAATAACTTGCTAACCGAAATGAGAACGAACCTATCAATGACATAAACACCTATATCAGTGTCAACATCGTAAGAGTAACTTTCTTCGTGTGTTAAACTGCTTGAAAGGCTCAGAACATTTGGAGAATCGATCCACTCATACATTGAAGCACTGCGACAACTGTCAGCAATAACCAGCATTTCATGATAACTGAAATTGATTCGGACGTTATGCTATGAAAATCTAAAATTAACCGATTGTCTTCAAACATTGTCTGAATAGCATAAGCCAGATCCACATTAGTGAGCTCTTCCGAGTCTTGAAATTTCATAAAACTGTCTCCTCCATGTCCAGTCAAATAAATAAGAACATTGCTTTGGTGATCTGTTAAAAGTCGTTTGGAGCGTGGAGTCGCTGGATGATGACGACCAGTTAGAATTCGAATGAAGTTTTCGACCTGTTCGGGATAAATACATTTGAGGTGGACAAAATTGTAAAAATAGCATATTATTGATGTAATTCATGAATGCGGTTTAGTTTATTACTCATTTGCGAAAAAGTGGCGGTTCCGTTTAAAGGCGCAACGGCAAATGCTCACGATATCATTACAGTACGATTACAGTAACTTTCAGTGCAATATAATAGTAAACGTGGCGAGATATCGTGGACATTTGTCTTTGCGCCTTAGAACGGAACCGACACTTTTTCGCAAATGGATAATATAGGCATCCCCTATCCGAAGTTTTAGGAACACTCACTGTAACTTCTTCTCCTCGATAATCAACTTCCACGTCGCTCCCATACAAATTAGCGCCAGCTCTTGCTGCATAAACCGTGCCAGGTCGCGGATTTCTCGAATTGCACGGAACATCTTCTGCTAACATCATTATGATGTTGCTGAAAATTTAAAACTGAACAATTGAAGTACTCTAATAATTAATAACCTGTCAGGAACACCTAATCTTTTTATTGAATGATAAAGAGCTAAAACGTTTGAAACGTGACGATAATTGAACCAGAATTTCGATGTACACACGAGCACAGCCCAGTTATTCGTGTGACCTGGAGTGATCAGTAAAGCTTCTAAAGTATCGAGTTGAATATTACCTGGGGTATCAAAAAGCTCATCGATTTTCAGTTGAAGACCAGTATTTAAAAGAGAATTTGCGCTATATAAAGCACAAAAAACTAATATGAGGCGCATAATCGCAATAAACCTGAAATGAATGAGCATGGAACGCCACTGCTCAGGGAATCGTCTCGGCCAAACGGCGGCGAAAGAGTTTTAACGGCGTCGTCCCGTTTACACTGCGTTTCACGAAACCCGATCGCTTCGGGACCACTGTAACTTTCAGCTTTTGTACTCCGAGTGGAATTTCTTAATAATAGACGCAGAGACACAGCGTTCCACCAAAACTCTTTCGCCGCCGTTTGGCCGAGACGATTCCCTGAGTGCTTCTTTGCATGTGCGATAGAGCGTAAATGCTGTTAGCGCAATTGTCGAATGATATTTAACATCTGGACTGGACAGGTGTGCATGAATTGTGTAAGAAAAATATGAACAAACAAGGCTTTATCAGTTGTTGAACAACGGGATAAAGTGAAACAACAAGACGCTTATCGGTTAGACTTGGCGACACGCTCGAGCTCGTCCTTCTTCTTGATGGCGTAGCTGTTGGAGGATCCCTTGGCGGCGTTGATGAGTTCGTCGGCCAAGCACTCAGCGATGGTCTTGACGTTTCTGAAGGCAGCTTCGCGAGCTCCGGTGCAAAGAAGCCAGATAGCCTAAAATTTTAAATGCTTTTGTCCGCTATGAAAAACACAATTTTACCTGGTTAACTCTTCTGAGTGGAGCAACGTCGACAGCTTGTCTACGAACAGTTCCGGCACGTCCGATACGGGTGGAGTCTTCACGTGGTCCCGAGTTGATAACGGCGTTGACCAAAACTTGGACTGGATTCTGAAAAAAAACTGTTTAGTTAAAGTTTCTAGTAATATTTACCTCTCCGGTGAGCAAGTAGATGATCTCAAAAGCGTGCTTAACGATTCTGACGGTCATAAGTTTCTTTCCGTTGTTACGTCCGTGCATCATCAATGAACTGGCAAGACGCTCGACGATTGGGCAAGCGGCCTTGCGGAAACGACGAACTTGGAAGCGTCCAGCCGAATGTGGAAGATACTTGGCGGACTTTTCCTTGACTGGAATGTAATCGACAAGGGAAATGTCGGAAACATTCACGCTCTGGAGCGACCATTTTCCGAAGAGGGCAACCTAAAAAAAAAGCAACTATTATCGCTACAACAACCAGTCCATTAGGGAACTCGATATGTGAATAAGGATAATAACTAAGTTCATACCTCTGGTGCTTCGGTAGCCGGAGCGGCGTCGACCACGACGTTTTCAGATCCCCAGTTATCGGCCATCCTGAAAATAGTTGTTTTAATAAAAAAAAGATGATGTTAGGTTGATGAAACCAAATGAGTAAAGTTCCAAAAAACAAAGAAAATTGAAAACAAGATCCTAAAAAAATTTCCCATTCTCTCGTTTTTTCAGTTTGTGGGAAAAGTAATATAGGTTCGAAAAATTGGAAAGAAAATTTTCAATCTTAAAATGCACAAATTTTAGGCCAAAATCGTGAAAAAAACCAAAAAAAATTGATTTTGCAAAAGAAAGCAAAAATTGGGCCTCGTTTCACCCTTCGGGTGCTGATTTCGCTGCGGGATATTTGCGGAAAGAAACTCAATGCGCCTTGAATGTTAGACGCCTGCGTCTCTCACATTCGCAGCATGGAGTGGGAAATTCAAACAGCTTTGACGGCACTTTTCAAAGAAAAATAAAGTCTTGACAAGAAGTTCGATGATTTTTCAAATAGAGCTTTGTGAAAATATACAAATAGTTTATCCAATGAAATGAAATTTTCTCGGGTTATGGTCCTTTAAGCTCAAAAAGCGAAACATATTCAAAAGCGGTCTAGAGAAAAACGGATTGAAAAATCAAAGTTATGAACGAGTGATATTATCGAAATAGGTTTTTCACTTTTGGAAAAGTCGTAGATTTTTAGAGTTTTCAACTACAGCATTAGGCTCAAATGGTTTCAACAAATGCTTTACCTACAGTAAACTTACCGTAATCGAAAGCGGACCGGCCTGTTTTCAAAGTGTTTGATTGATTTCAGCCTTGACTATGAAGTCGGTTAGTTTTTCGAGTTATACATAGTGCTGGAAATTCTACAACTCATCGATAAAGCTGAATTACTTTAACCAATGAAGTTATGTTTGTGGGAGCAGTTTGAAAAAAAGGATCAGGGAAAGGAATCAAATAGGGCTCCAAAAAAGGTATATTTCTTGATTGTGAAACACTGTTTTGGATCTTCGGAGAGTATGGTAACATTAAAAAAAACGATTTTTTAATGAACTAATCCGTATTTTTCTCTCGGTTTCAGCTTTTTCCTAGTTTTTTTCAGAGCTTTCATTGATGGAGACAATAAATCACAATATTTTGTCGTTTTCGTCTCACTTCTCTTCCATGGTTCGTGTGGCTTTTCTAATTTCTTTCCCGCGTTTTCATCCATTTGCCACGTCAGTTGTCGTATGTATGCTCGTCACGCTTGTGCTATGAAGAGGAGCACAATTGATCCTATGCCCGTGACACTCTAAAATACACAGACACGGACCAAAAATGTTTAGTTTCCGATTCCTTATGACGTTATTTTTATTAGTGGTATTATCTAGTTGTGTCCTATTTTTCCCATCAGAAGGGCCATGATCACCGAATCGTTGTTAAAAAAAATGGACACAGTTATATTGTTTTAGGTTCAGAGAGCACGTGCTAACTATTTCTCCTTTGTGAAATAGTAAACTACCGTAACCTCATTCAAAACAAAGATTCCTGCCTCGTTTCTCAGTTCCCATGCAATAAAACAGGGAGCGCCCTCGGTTCCCAAACTATTTTTTGGAAGGTTTCACTTTCTGACCAATAGCACAAGAGTTGCACCTTTCTTCATCTCATTTATTCTTCACCTTCTAGATGCCCATTTCCACAGTTTCGTATTCTTCTGAATCAATTGAATTAGAGTCAATTGGTTCACGAGAACTACGTGTTGATGCTCCGGCATCTAGAAACATTGTGACACGTCATCAAACAGGAATTCATAGAAGAAAAATAATTTCTCGAAAAGCCAAGGTATGTCTACTTAGAATCTATGAATCGGATCATAACTTTCAACGAACACTATTACACAGCACTTGAAATTTTTTCGAATAGTATAATATAAACTCCAACTGAATTTCTGTTTTTTCTTATGGATCCTTCAATTAAAAAACTCTTCCTGATTTTACATAAACTTTCTTATTGTCCACTTTTCAAGGGAAGATGATTCAGAATCGAAACAAACAGATGATCATATCGTTGCAATTTCCATCCCCCCAATGGTAAATAAAAACAGCGTTTCGTTGTACTGTATTCCTTCCCTAGAAGAGTGTGAATGTATAAATCCAAAACAAAAATATGTGACTCATCGAGAGAATAGAGCACAGATAGTCAATATTCAACACATAGAAGAAAATTGTTTCTTACACAGCTGCGATTTTCATTTTATTTCTGCTCAGGTTATATATTTATCCACTTTCATAAAGCTTGCAAAATACTAGTAGATTCTTGAGTTCTTCTATTCGCTCATAACACTTTTTGCACCTTTTTTTTGAAATATAGTTTGCTTTTTCTTTCAAGAGTGCTGTTAAATTAGAGTTCTGTCTTTCCAATTCCTAACTAACTCATTTTTTGATTCGGTTATCAGTTACGTTTATCCGATGCTGATAGTTAGATCGGTTTTAAAAGATCCACTTTTCAAGAAAGTTCTCAATTCGAAACACTTCAAAACTGTTTGATATCATTGCAAAAGTAATGGGTTCATATGACTAGAGAAAAGCATTTTATGAAAATATTTACACGAAAAAGCAATAAATGAATACGTCTTGATTCCTGATTCTTTAGAATAACAATTTTTGTGTACAGTTAATGTGGTTAAAAGTTCTGAGTTGCATGCCATTCAGTTATATTCTGAATTCTTCAATATAGAAACTCTTCTGGAAACCTTTATCACATAGCTGAACAACCTAATTACTAGTTCAATTGCTTCAACTTATAAATGTTCAATCTGATTAAGAATCAGATTTATTTGATCGCTCAGAGAAAGTTTGAAATTTCGTGATTATCAAAAAATGGTTATTTATTTCCCAACAATGATTCAGAGTTTAAATATATCTGTATATGTGTGCTCACGACTCCCATATTTTCATAATCCCCATGATAAGCCAGAACGAAGATTCTTTCCAGTTTTTTATTGATTTTTATATCTGTAAGTGTTGCATACGTACTCCTCTTTCAGATGGCTTCGCGTGGAAAAGTATGTTGTTTGGGCCTTTCTTCAACCCTCGCCATTTTCTCGTTAATCCTGCTCACTGTTTGTATGTTCTCCGCCTCATTCCGTTACAATTCCGATAGCTTGGGTGGTGTGAAGAACTATGGTTTATTCAGATTTTGTTATACTCCAGAAACACAAGCACAATCAAGAGATGGTGAGCTTCATCAAATTAAACCATAGTATTTTATCTAAATCTGCAAAGTTTTATCAGATGATAGTAACTCAAAAACATGCCATCTGCGTAACTATATCAACTCAGCATATTGCATGGATCGTGCTAGTTCGAATCATGAAAAGTCTACGAGAAATTGCTTTGGAGGTGAGTTATTCTTTTAAACCTCCGTGAATCTTCGAGTTCTCAGATTTCGAGCTGGCAACTATCATACTCATCTCTGCTTCGATGGGATGTTGCATTCTTGCTGTTTGTTTTTCAATTTGTACCATTTTCACTTCCTTTGGAGCCTTGGCTCACAGTGTCGTTCTTATTGCCGCAGGTAAGCTATTATTGTAGACTTACGCGGACAATAATCAGGTTTTTTTCTATATAAAGCCTGAGCTGCTGTTGATACAGTAATCATAATATACTGCCCTCACTTTCAGCCATATGTTCTCTCTCCGGATTTTTAGCATACACATACTACTATGAGTTAAAGGACAATCAATATGAGTTAGTTATTGGATATCAATATCAGGTTTTAGTGAACTTTGAATTCTTTTCAAACATATTGTTTCAGATTCACTATGGATGGGCATATTATGTATTTGGATTTTCTTCACTTCTACAATGGGCTTCTTTTGTTTGCAGTCTTTTTGGATCGGCATTTGTATTGGTTCATAAAAACAAAAAACGCCAGTCAAAAGTTACAAGTACATCCCTCTGAAAAAACCACACTTTCCCTACTCACTTTCGCAAAAATGCTCCTGTGCGGGTGCCAATCCCTGAAAATCTTTCGTCCCATTATATGAGTTATTCAACTTGGAGCTGTATTGGATGATTTTTATTGAATAAATAAATAAATAAACATAAATATTTTGAAAACAATACTTTTTGATTGAAACAAGAGAAGAGGGAAAAAAGCTAAACAATGACCCGGGTAGATAAAAGATAAACGGAAAAGACAGGAATTTCTCGATTATGCTATAGAGAAATAAGACATGGGAAAAGTAGGTGATGAAATGACTAGAAATGACCAAAAACTGGAAACAGTTGTTCATCTTGGTTAATTGTTCTTTTTACTCGAATCAACCCTTTTTCTATTTTCTTCGTTATCGACATGCTTTCCTTCGTCGTAATTCCAAAGGTCCGAGACTTCTCCGCGAATAACAGCCAGAAGAAGTGGAACGAAAAGACAACATGGCACCAAGTACAAAAGAGCTGGTTGTGCAGCTTTGAAATGATGCATTACAGCCATAGTGATGAACAATCCAGCCATGTAAGCAATAACAGTGATAGAGAAGTAGTATCGTCCTTTCAGAGAATCTCGAGGAGCTTTGGCTTCAGCGGTTGTTTGAACAATGCGGTAATCGAAACGGCGAAGAAGAGCGATGAAAATTCCGGGAATGACTATATCTCCAAGTCCAAGCATGCTGTATTTGCTAGCTTCCCATGGACCATTACGATAGATATCTTGTGGAAATTGAAGAAGAATTGGAGCATCAATTCCTTTGGCAACAGAGGTCATTACATCTGTTCCAAAGACCCAGAAAATGTCATAAAGGAAAAGTCCGCACAATAGGAGAGCACCAGCCTGGAAAATAATTCATTAAGTCAAAAACCATTTTTATAATTTAGTTTGTAAATAAGTTTCGCATTGGGCGGATATTCAAGAACCACTAATTATAGAAGTTAATTCGAACAAACCTTGAAACTAGCCAAGTGGAGACGTTCGATTCCGAGGATTGAAAAACTGATGCCAATAATGTTATTGGTAATCCAATGCCGCTTGAACAAATGCGAAATGAGAACAGGAGAGCAAACCAGCAGAGCAATAAGGTCATGACGGTCGAAGTCAATTTTGAAAATGTACTCAGTATCCTTATTTTTAGCTTCTTCGATATCTCCTTCTTCCATTTCTTTCTTTCCTTTTTTGAGTGAGAACAAATATGGGGCATTGAAACTCAAGAAAGAAGGAACAAGTGGAAGTTTCTTGAAGAAGGCCGTGACAAAAGGTTTCAAAAGAGAGGCAAAAGCGTTGACTCCTTCAAAGCAGATGAGAAACGTCAACAGTGTCATACATTCGCTCTTGCCGATGGAAGGAATTTGTTCGTGAATCCAAACAGCAGTAGCCCGGAACGCGTCCGGAATATGCTTCTGTGGAATTCTAGAAACTAAGCGAGTGAGCAATGGTTGAGCAGGCTCAGTGGTTGCTGTAGTATTAGAAGTGTAGCTAATGATAGTGCTGTTGATCTTCTGGACGTATTCTTCAGGAACTCTTAGGGTTTTGGCTACTCCGGCAACCCAGAGGAATCGTTCGCTCGCAGGTTTGAAGAAAAGGTACAGACCGAAAAGTACCAGAGAGGCGGTAAGCGGAAACTTTCGAGCTTCTCTCATCGTAATAGAACCCTCAACGAGTCGCTTCTTTTCAATCATTTTCCGGATATATTGAGCAGATCTAATTGATCCAATAATGATGCAGAAAATCGACATTCCGTAAAGTGCGAATGAGCTTGTTGCCTGAAAAACAGCTCAAGTTGGCTCCAGTCTTATTAATAAGAAGCTAAAAATATTGGGCCAAAGTTTCTAGTCATGATTTAAGATAACCGTTGAAACTTCGGTTCAAAAACATAAACATCTTGACTACATGGATATGTAACACCAACCTGTTCTTCAAAGGTGAAGACGGTAGCATTTGAAGCCGTAGGCGGGACATTGGTTGTTGCCTCTGTCATTTCTTTTGCGATTCGAGAACCCAGCTGAAAAAGATTATCGCCGTTGAAGAATTGTCGAAGGGAAAATAGCGTAAAATCAAAACGTTAGTACAACAGTTATACAACAGTTTGTACCTTTGAAAAAATGATAACGAAAAAAACTGAAAAGTAAGCGTGCTTCACCCTTCTCGGATAGACAACAGTCCAAAAAGCTTTTAAACAATAATCAGAAACAAAAAAAATTAAAATTTTTCAGCAAACAAAACAATGTTCCAGGACTTCCTCTCCACGTGTACAGAGCTGTCGTCAGCCCTTCCTATTGGTCAGACCCGCCTTTTTCGCAACCAGTATTGCGCCGCAGTTTGCAGTTTTTGGTGAGAGCACATGTGTTGAGGAGAGACGCAGACGTTGTGCGGCATTTGCAATAAAAGGCGGAGCTTGTTGAGACACGTCGAGTAGAGGTGAGCAAAACGGAAAGAGGACAAATAAACCGAGGAAGAGGGGAGTAATTGACCGTCGGACACCTCATTCCATTTATTCTCTGTCGATTGAAAGAAGCGACTATGAGATTCCTTGTAGTGGGCTTCGTCGCCCTGTTGGCTGTTTCAGGTAAGATATGAACTCAGATCAGAAGTGCTTTTTGATTTGAACTTTATCACTTCCGCTGACATATGGGGTGATGAGAACAAATTTTGACAAGCTAAATAACATCTATTGAATTATATATTCGTACAGTAATTTTCCAGCCTTCGTTCCTCACGTTTATGCCGAAGATGAGATCGAAGACTCACCGACCAAGGAGACCAAAGAAGAGACCAGGTATGTAAAAGCTTGTTATAAGTATTTGGTTATGCTTCTGCGACTTCAATAATTTTTATTAGACGGTATCTAACTCTGGAGTCGTCAAATATATCGTTTTCTGCTCATTCATTAAACGCTTTCCTCCCGGAAAGCGTTTAATGATTTTTTTGAAATCGTCATTTCATTGAAAATCAACTTAATTTTCACCAAATACGTCCCTGTCACGCGTCTCCGTTCCTTTTCCGGGTTCCACCTTAGTAAATCAACATTTGTTTATCTACCACCACCGCAGAAAGTTTCGAACGGTACCAGGTCGCGACAGTCCACTTGTTCGTCTCTCATCCCATTCGCACACTCTTTTGCACACAGATGGAGCACACATAGTCTATTTGACTGAGAGTTGCCCTTTGTCGGATTGCAAATAGACTCGGTGGACAGTAAAGTTATCTTATCTTGTTTGCATTCCCTTTCTCCTAGAATAAGTAAAAAAAAATCCGACAGGGTCAACACTCTGACTAAAAGGGTTATCTTCTCGACCTAGATATAGCGTGGGCTTTCTGAGATTCACGTAATAGCCGGTCAAGGACGGAGATACGAATCACAAGATGTAATCTCCGGCTAATGGGAGGTCTAGTTAGTAGTAGGATTATAGAGTTGTTCGAACGAAAGAGGGTATGAAAACAGACGTATGGCTTCTTATCCGGGATTACATAAACGAAACTATAAATGAAAATAATAAATTTCGGAAGGGATGACTGTGATAGAAACCGGCGAAATGATAACACTTATTTATTTTATTGATTTCAGAGAAGAAGAAACGATCAAACTCGATGGTCTTTCCGTATCGCAAATCAAAGAGCTCCGATCGAAAGCTGAAAAACACGAATTCCAAGCCGAAGTGAATCGCATGATGAAACTCATTATCAACTCTCTCTACAGAAACAAGGAGATTTTTCTTCGTGAATTAATCTCCAATGCTTCCGATGCTCTGGATAAGATTCGCCTTCTCTCCCTCACCGACCCAGAACAACTTCGTGAAACTGAAGAAATGTCTGTCAAGATTAAGGCTGATCGCGAGAACCGTCTTTTACACATTACTGATACTGGAGTCGGAATGACTCGTCAAGATTTGATCAATAATTTGGGAACTATTGCTCGATCTGGAACTTCCGAGTTTCTTTCCAAGCTCATGGATTCTGCAACGTCTTCTGATCAACAACAGGATCTCATCGGACAATTCGGAGTGGGATTCTATGCAGCTTTCCTTGTCGCTGATCGTGTTGTTGTAACCACAAAGAATAACGACGACGACCAATACATCTGGGAATCAGATTCATCTAGTTTCACCATCACAAAAGACCCTCGCGGAAACACATTGAAGCGCGGTACTCAAATTACACTGTATCTCAAAGAGGAGGCTGCTGATTTCTTAGAGCCGGACACTCTCAAAAATTTGGTCCACAAATATTCCCAATTCATCAACTTTGACATTTTCCTCTGGCAATCTAAAACTGAAATGGTTGAAGAACCAGTAGAGGAAGAGCCAGCCGCCACTGAAGACGGAGCGGTCGAAGAAGAGAAGGAGGAGAAGAAAACCAAGAAGGTTGAGAAAACTACTTGGGACTGGGATAAGGTCAACAACGTGAAACCAATTTGGATGAGAAAGCCAAATCAAGTGGAGGAAGACGAGTACAAGCAATTCTACAAAAGTATCACAAAGGACTCTGAGGAACCACTTGGCCATGTTCACTTCAGCGCCGAAGGAGAAGTTTCATTCAGATCGATTCTCTACGTCCCAAAAAAATCGCCAAATGATATGTTCCAGGTAATACAAAACTTGAAGCACAATGGAACGAAAATTCTTATTTTCAGAACTATGGAAAGATTGTTGAGAATATCAAGCTGTATGTTCGCCGTGTTTTCATCACTGATGACTTCGCCGATATGCTTCCTAAGTACCTCTCCTTCATCCGTGGAATCGTTGATTCTGATGATCTCCCACTCAACGTCTCTCGTGAAAATCTTCAACAGCATAAACTTCTCAAAGTCATCAAGAAGAAGCTCGTTCGTAAAGTGCTTGACATGCTCAAAAAGCTTGATGGAGCCCAATTTGATGATTTCTGGAAAGAATTCTCTACTAATATCAAGCTCGGAGTAATGGAGGATCCATCCAACCGTATGCGTCTTGCCAAGCTCCTCAGATTCCAGTCATCTAACGATGATGAGAAGACTACCACTCTAGCTGCTTACGTTGAGCGAATGAAAGAAAAGCAAGATGCTATCTATTATATGGCAGGAACTTCCAGAAAGGAAGTTGAGACTTCTCCATTTGTTGAAAGACTTATTGCCAAAGGGTACGAAGTCTTGTTCCTGACTGAAGCTGTCGACGAGTACTGTATTCAGGCTATGCCAGAGTACGAGTCCAAAAAGTTCCAAAACGTTGCCAAGGTAAGGAACCAAAAAAGGAAGTATACAGCAATGAACATGAATTCTTACTTTCAAGTGAATTTTTATTTTATTTTCAGGAAGGTGTAAACATTGATGATGGCGAGAAGGCTAAGGAGGCTCATAAAGCCCTTGAAGATGAATTCAAACCTCTCACTGACTGGCTCAAGGAATCTGCTTTGAAAGATCTTATCGAGAAGGCTGTCGTCTCCCAACGTCTTGTGAAATCACCATCTGCCCTCGTTGCCTCTTCCTATGGATGGTCTGGAAACATGGAACGTATCATGAAGTCACAGGCTTATGCCAAGGCTAAGGACCCAACTCAGGACTTTTATGCTACTCAGAAGAAAACTTTCGAAATAAACCCACGTCATCCAGTTATCAAGGAGCTTTTGAAAAGAATCACAATTTCGGAAGAAGATGCGATCGCCTCTTCAACCGCAAAGCTTCTATTCGAAACCGCCACTCTTCGTTCTGGATTCTCACTCCAAGACCAAGTCGGTTTTGCTGACAGAATTGAAGCTGTTCTTCGCCAATCACTTGATGTCTCCCAGGATGCCCAAGTCGAAACTGAACACCATATCGAAGAAGCCGAGCCCGAGGCAGAGGCTTCTGAAGAGACAACTATTGAGGAAGAACATTCTGAACTCTAAACTGTCTCTAGAATCTCCCCATTTCATTAGCTTTATGCTCTCGATGATATTGTGATAAAATAACTTGTTTTGAATAATTTATTTTGATTGTTTTTGTCCCGTCCCCCATTTCTCAGTCTCAGTACTTCTCGAACATTTTACGGTTCTTTCTTCCTTTTGTGGTTGTAATTGCAATATTGCATTTCAAATAAAATTAAGAATATTTTTATATTCTAGTCAATCACTATCGTTATCTATTATATTATCCATAATTCTTTCACTATCTGAGTCTATTTCGCTGCTTTCAGAAACGTCTTGATCATCATCAAAGAAGACAGATTTTTGAGAGTCGTCAAGTACTGCTTCCTGTTCAATTGGAACTTTTTCGGTAAATTGTACGTTTGGCTTGAAGCATGAAATTCTAGGCGAGATCAAGTATCGACCCATATGCTGTGGACCACACATAGTGATCGCTTCAAGCTCCATTTTGAATGAATTTTGTAACATCCAGTCCAGTTCACGCGTGACCAGTGGTTCGCCAAGTTGAATAGAGCGAGGGATTAAGGTCTCAATCTTGACAAGATCGCGACGCAATAATGGGAGACATTGAGTGGGATCTACGATGAACCGGTTGAAGTCAGTGGGGAAAAGGCTGAAACAAAAAAGATCATGAATATAACTATTCTTTTATTTTCTGAGTATACCCTATCCATTGGAGTGATGGTACAAAAGCTCCACGTCCCTCTGCAGTTTCTTTTGTTGCACCATATTTATAGGTCAAGTAGATTTCTATTCCTGAAAAACCGCTCAATTTGAGAACTTTGTTAGGTCATTAAGGCATGAGTTACCATGGGGATCAGCGTCAAACAGTCCGTAAATAGGAAAGTTTCGTTTGTCACTCATCATTTTAAGAACATGCCGAGTTGAAATATCAGGATATCCTTTTGATGTAACGAGAATTCCTCGAGGAAACATTTGTTGAAAATTCTCATCTAATAACTTTTGGAAAATAGTGTCTTTTTCAACTACCAATATAAAGTCCGCTTCTGATACTATGTTACTGTAAAGAAGTGCATCTGGAAATATTAACAAAGTAACATGAAGACAAGACAGCAAATGAAAAAAATTACCAGTTATTAACACGTCTTGTACTCTGGCGTCAATTACACCAACATCTTCTACTAAAAAAGTGATCGCACCTCGAATTATTCCTCGACCACAGGACAGCTAAAACAAAACAGTTCGGTATAAATAGAACGAATTTTTCAACCAACAATGTTTAGATTTGCTCTATTTTCTTCTAACAATTCACAAATAGACCTGATAGAACTATCCAGGTTTCTTTGGACATCATAGACTGATTTGTGTTCGTAGAACAACTCTCTTTTTGTTGACTTCTTATTATTTTCGAGCAAGTCGTACACTTGATGAAGACAGTGCAAATCTCGATCCAACTTTTGTTTGGATCGTCTCAAGTATCGAAGAGAAATTCTAGATGTTTCGTAAGAACTGCAATCTTCTTTAATATTTTTTTATCGAATCAGAATCTAGCCTACGTCCTCAAAATAAGTATCTTCTCGTTTCTTTCCAACTGTTCCTTTATATCAGAAAGGGCAAACTCTATTTTTTTCATAATCTGTTCTTTCGCAGGAATTATATCTTCCTCGACAAAGTGTTCTTCTGACTCATCTGAATCGGTGTCATCGGTAGATTGTTGCGTAACCACCTGAAAATATAGTTGTAATTGATAGTACGAATAGTCACTCATACCAAGCTATTCTGATGTAATTCGTAGTTTGAATATTCTAATTCGTCCATAGTTTATGCAATAAAAAGTTTTGAGATCTGCGAAATACAGTTTACGAGATTTCTTGAAGGAACATTCTTTATTTCTATTAGCGAGTCTCACAGCGAAGAAAACTCGATTACTGTAGTAACGAACCAGCGATGAAATTGTAAATTTTGTGTCGTTCATTGATTACTTTGCCAAATAATAAGTATTTTATCGTTCACTCCGATAAAAATGTCACTAAATGATATTCTTTCAGTTGTTTCAGGGAGAAACTGATCAACCATCGTCGTTTTTCGACTCCTATAATTTTATATGAAGGATGAGCGGCCAATTGGCACCAGATCAGTCCTCCATCGAAGAGTTGCCGAAGTTCGAGCAAGAGAGCATAAGTGATGAAAAATTTCAACAATCTGCAATCGTGAAAATGAAGGAAGCTGTTCGTTTGATAGAAGAAAAAGGCCTCCAAAATGATCATCGCCACGCTAAAGCAGTTCAACTGATGCAGAGGTTCCGTGAGGGAATACCAGAAATGCTTCCTGGTGAAAATATTGGTTCATTTGTTGATAAACAGATCACACAAACCCAAATGAATCAGCTGAAGGCTCAGGTGTCGGCGTATCGTCTTCTTGCTCGGAATGAGAATGTTCCGCATTGCTTGATATCCGATGCCGTTGCTTTTCGGCCGAAGCTGAAAACCTTACTGCCGAGACCCTATGCGTATCCTGGAGAGTCGGAAAATGGGGAAACGTTACCGTATGACTTGATAAAGGTAAAATTTAAACGTAGTTTTATTGTCAACTGATTGCACTCAGGTTTTGCAAATTCATCAAATTCGCAGTAATCGCTTAACGACGATCGGTGTCCCTCCTGGCATTGATCCATTGGAAATGTTGAAGCAACGTGAGAATATAATACAGAACAGGATTGGACTTCGGATGAAGCTGCTCAACAATCTTCCAGCTGACATTCCACATCATTTGAAACTAAAAGCAGAAATTGAACTACGTGCTCTTCGGTTGATAAATTTCCAAGCGGAAGTATGAGTTCTTTAAAAAATCTAGACGAGAATGTGCTCAATAATAATTTGAATTTAAGATCCGGAGTGAAGTGAAGTCGTGCTTGATTCGCGATACTATATTCGAGACCGCGTTGAACCCCGCTGGTTATCGTCGTGTCAAAAAACAGTCACTCCGCGAAGCTCGTGTCACCGAAAAACTTGAACGACAACTAAAAGTGGAGCAGGAGAAGAAGAAAAGACAGCAACATAGCGATTTGATGCAAGCTATCATCCAGCACTCAAAAGACTTCAAAGAATACCACAGGTGAGTAATCACGACGTATACTAGCCACCCATCTGACTTAAATCGATGAACAGTCTCATTTAGTTTATCACGATTCATTTTCAGAAACTGCTCAATGAAGGCGTCTAAGGTTCGCAAAGCTATCGTCACGTATCACCAAAATAACGAACGTGAACGGAAGAAAGACGAAATTCGTAACGAAAAACTTCGTATGCAAAAGCTCATGCAAGAAGATGAGGAGGGATACCGTGCTCTTCTTGACGAGAAAAAAGATCAACGTCTTGTTTACCTCCTCCAGCAAACTGACGAATACGTTGATTCTCTCTGCTCTTTGGTCCGTCAACATCAAACTACTGAGAAGAAAAAGAAAAAAGAAGACAAAAAGTTTGAAAACGGTAGCCTTATGAACGATGAAGCAAGAGTTCACGTTCGAGAGCGTAGCACTGGTAAACTTCTCACGGGTGACATTGCTCCCAAGCCTGAGGAGATTGAGTATTGGTTAGAAACTCATCCGGAGTATGAGATAGTTCCTCGAGATCAGCTTAGTGATGATGAAGACGAAGATGAAGAAATAATAGGATCACCAGAACAATCGAAGGATGATCAGTATGCTGGTTTGGATGAAGAAACGAAAGCCAAGATGATTATCGAGAAGGCACGTAACGAAGAGGACGAATACGATCAGAGGACGAAAAAACAAATGGCTGATTACTATGCAACTGCTCACAAAATCAAAGAGAAGATTGTTAAACAACATTCTACAATGGGTGGTGGCGATCCAAATCTTCAATTGAAACCATATCAATTAAAAGGGCTTGAATGGATGGTTTCCCTGCACAATAACAACTTGAATGGCATTCTAGCCGACGAGATGGGTCTCGGAAAAACCATTCAGGTATTTAGTCGAACATATCAAAGATTGATTTTTTTTTCAGACTATTTCGTTGATTACCTACTTGATGGAAGTTAAACAGAATAACGGGCCGTATCTTGTGATTGTCCCACTTTCAACTCTTTCGAATTGGCAGTCAGAATTCGCAAAATGGGCACCATCCGTTACCGCTGTTGTTTATAAAGGTACCAAAGATGCTCGAAAACGAGTAGAAGGTCAAATTAGAAAAGGAGCATTCAATGTTTTGATGACAACCTACGAGTATGTGATCAAGGAAAAAGGACTTCTTGGTAAAATCCGTTGGAAGTATATGATCATTGACGAAGGACATCGACTGAAAAATCACAACTGCAAATTGACATTAATGCTGAATGGATACTTCCACGCTCAGCATCGTATTCTTTTGACTGGAACACCTCTTCAAAATAAGCTTCCAGAGTTGTGGGCTCTTTTGAACTTTCTGCTTCCGGCGATTTTCTCTTCTTGTGGTACCTTCGAACAGTGGTTCAATGCACCATTCGCAACTACAGGAGAGAAAGTTGAACTGAATCAAGAAGAAACTATGCTCATTATCAGAAGATTGCACAAAGTTTTACGACCATTCTTGCTGAGACGTCTCAAGAAAGAAGTCGAATCACAGCTACCTGATAAAACGGAATACGTTATTAGGTGCGACCAGTCAGCTCTTCAAAAAATTATATATCGTCATATGCAAAAAGGAGTCCTTCTCGATTCAAAAATGTCATCAGGATCACGTTCTCTTATGAACACTATTATTCATCTCCGAAAGCTTTGCAATCATCCATTTCTTTTCCAAAGTATTGAAGAGTCATGCCGCGCACATTGGAGGGTGAAAGAGGTTTGTGGCACAGATTTGATGCGTGTTGCTGGAAAACTCGAACTTCTTGATCGTATCTTACCGAAACTGAAAGCCACTGGCCACCGAATCCTGATGTTTTTCCAAATGACATCCATGATGACGATTTTTGAAGATTACCTGAATTTCCGTAGATACACATATCTCCGACTTGATGGTTCTACGAAGCCAGACGACCGCGGAGAGCTCCTTCGCCAGTTCAACGCACCAGATAGCGAGTATTTCCTTTTCATGCTTTCTACTCGAGCTGGAGGACTGGGTCTTAACTTGCAAACAGCGGACACTGTTATCATTTTCGATTCTGATTGGAACCCTCACCAAGATATGCAAGCGCAGGATCGAGCACATCGTATTGGACAGAAGAAAGAAGTTCGAGTTCTTCGTCTCATCACGGCGAACTCCGTTGAAGAAAAAATTCTAGCAGCTGCTCGCTACAAATTAAACGTCGATGAGAAAGTTATTCAAGCAGGAAAGTTTGATCAGCGCTCTACAGGAGCTGAAAGAAAGCAAATGCTGGAAGACATCATTCGAGCCGATGGGGAAGAAGAAGCGGAGGAAGAAATCCCTGATGATGAAACTGTAAATCAGATGGTGGCTCGTTCGGAAGACGAATTCAATATTTTCCAATCTATGGATATGAATCGAAAACAAGAAGAGGCCAGCAAAGGAATTCGAAAGCCTCGACTTCTGGAAGAAAGCGAAATCCCTCAAGATATTATCAAATTGTCATTCGACTTCGAAGAAATGGAGAAGGCAAAAGAAGAAGGCAGGGAAATTGTTAATGAGACTATGAATCAAAAAAGAAAAAAGAAAGAAGTAAGAATAATGATAATCAAAGCGGTTCGTGTGATAGCTTGGCTAATTTCAGATCGACTATTCTTCTGATTTAATGTCCGAAGAGCAGTTTATGCAGAAGGTCGAAGAAGTTGAAGATGAAAACGAGCGAATCGTGGCGGATAGAAAAAAACGACGGAAGCGAAAGTTGGCCGGTCTGGACGAAAATGATGAAACAATGGATGATGTTTTGTTGCAGCCCAAGAAAAGAAAAATTGATACGGAATTAGTAGAGAAAATGAAACATATTCTCAATATGATTCTAGAGTACAAAAACAATAACGATGAAATCATATCCGAACTATTTCATACTCTCCCTAGCAAAAAAGAGCTCCCAGAATATTATCAAGTAATCTCGAAGCCAATGGACTTTGATCGCATTCTGAAAAAGCTTGAGACTGGCCGCTACACAACAATCGATGCTTTGAATGATGACATGATCCTACTAGTTAATAATGCCCAAACATTCAACCAAGAGGAAAGCGAGATCTATGCCGACTCGATAGTAATTGGAAAACTATGGAAAGAGCAATACGATAAGGTAATATCGACAATTATAGTTAGTTAGTTCCTAAATGGTTTTGCAGTTCAAAGGTCATGCAATCGAAACAGAAGCACTCATACCGTCAACTTCTTCGTTTTCCCTGAATAGTAGTGGTCCTTTGAATGTTTCCTATTAAAGTTAATCTAGATTATACAGTTTCTTGTATTTGAATTATAATACTTCCTTTCGTTCTTTCTTGTAAACTTTTGATCTCATGTTCTATAATGTCTAACCTTGTGAGCTGCGCCCATTAAAAACCCCTTCCACTTCTCTCCGTCTCATTTTTTTATCAGTCCCTAGTCCTCGCTCTTTCTTTCGTCTTCGTACAACCGTTCATCTCTGCGTCTCTTGCCAACCATTTTTTTTACACAGAAAGCGTCAAAATCTTCCTGCAAAATTCTTTAAACCATTTTTAAAACTATTCTTCATTCATTATTAATTTTACTTGTGTTAATGAAGACTTCTGACTGGGATTTCAATGCCGAAGAGATCATGCAGCTCGCTTGATAACGCACAACCAAATATTTTCGAGATTTTCGTTCATTAAGCGTTCATTCATTTAAATTTTAACAAAATTTCTTTCAGGTAATCGAAAATGGCGTCTCTCCGAAGCACCAAAGTGAGCTATCTTTTGATTCTAAGCCATTTGTTTTGCCAGAATTAAAAGCTATCATTTATCACGATACACCTTTAAATGTACATTCTTCTTACAGGGGCTTGTTGCTCTCGTAACAGGAGGAGCATCTGGACTCGGAAGAGGAACTGCTGAAGTGTTAGCCAAGGCTGGAGCTCAAGTCGCTATCCTTGATTTACCACAATCGAAAGGTGCCGAAGTCGCTAAAGAAATCGGTGGAATTTTCACTCCCGCTTCTGTAAGGCTATCATTCATTTCACAAATCTTCAATAAGATCGTGTCTAGGTTACATCCGAAGAAGAAGTGAAGGCTGCTTTCGCTAAAGTTCAAGCAGAATACGGTCGCCTTGATGCACTAGTCAACTGTGCAGGAATAGCTTATGCATTCAAGCTCTATTCAGTTCAAAAAAAGAAGCACGTTGATTTTGAGAAGATTCGCCAAACCATCGATGTATGCCACCTATTCAAAGAAATTGCATGATAGCTTATTTCAGGTTAATGTTTTGGGAACTTTCAATGTCATTCGTCACGGTGTGGCACTTATGGGAGAGCATGAGAAAGATGCCAATGGTCAGAGAGGAGTTGTTATCAATACAGCTTCAGTAGCAGCATTTGATGGACAAACCGGACAGGTATGCTGTTATTCATCAGTCATGTCATTCTATTGCAAGTACTTTTGAATTGAGGTTTAATTGTTTTACTTATAGTCAGCCTACTCGGCCTCCAAAGGAGCTATCGTCGGAATGACACTTCCATTAGCTCGTGACTTTGCCGGAGATGGTATCCGATTCAATACGATTGCTCCAGGACTCATGGACACCCCACTTCTAGCATCACTTCCGGAGAAGGTTTGTAATTTCATTAATAGAATCAGCTTTTTTGTCGACTCTCGTGGTTCATACTCCTTTTTTCGCATTCTCATCTTTAAGGTAAAAACGTTCCTTGCCCAACTCATCCCGAATCCATCTCGACTTGGACATCCACACGAGTATGGAGCTCTCGTCCAGCACATCATCGAGAACCAGTATTTGAACGGAGAGACGATCAGATTCGACGGAGCCCTTCGCATGCCAGCGTAATTCTCATTCCAGCTCGGTTTTTTTTAGATCATCGATAAATTTTCTAATTAATCTGTTTTCTGTAGGTAAAAGAGAAAAAGGGAGCAATATAGAAATTTATTCGAAACCCATTCAAGCGTATCAAACAGTAGTATATAATGACGCGGCAAAAACAATATCGCGTCGAATTGAAGCACTAACTTCTTCCATCTTTTCAACTAGAGCAGGATCTCCAACGATTCTTCCTGCGTTTCTGCAAGTATAGTTTATCTCGACATTTTGTTGAAGTTATAGAAATACCTGATATCCTTGCAGACCTCATCAAGTCTCTGAATACATTTAACAATGAGACCTTCTTGACAGTCGGTCATCTCCATGATCTCATAGAATGGCTGTAATCATATAACAGTTGGAACGCTTTTTTTTACAGAAATCACTCACAGTTCCATTAGCCCATTCATAGACCACTTCCATTAGATCAAAACGAATTTCGCAGCCCAAATCAGAGATTTGAGATTTATGCTTGGCTGCCACAGCTTCCAATCGTGTCAGTACTGATTTCAAACTTTCACTAATCTGCAATAGCAATAATGTGTTTGGCAGGTTGACATTAATTAACCTCTCCGAACACAGTACTCGGTCCAAAGTGCATTTCTTTTCCAGAGTTGTACTGGCATGTCAGGGTGGACAAAAGCGCTGCAAGCTCAGCAGGAGATCTCTGATGGAATTTGTAATCGAGAATCAACTCCGTGATAAGAAGTTCCTGATGATGGATTTCACATCCAATCCTTCCTTTCAAGGTGACCATCTTTTTCTCAACAAAACCGAGAGACTCTAGAACCTTCAATCTATTATTGTATTCTTCACTGAGGAGAAGAGCATCACTCGAGAGCTCATATTCAAGGGACTTTAATTTTCTCTCCATTTTGACATGCTTACGAAGAATGTGGAACTGTAAATATATCAATTAGTGGTGCCTCATTTATCCTACAGATATATCCTACATGATCCTCGAATCGTGTGCAATGACGAGCTGGGTATCTAGTTGGTTCATTCAAATCTTCTTCTCTACACTCAATTTTATCAGTTTGAAAACTGAGGTCCAGATTGTGACAGGACGTTTTGATTTCTGCCCAACCGATTGTTTCCAGTTCTTTATTTTTAATAGCTACTGCAGTTGCACTGATTTGTTGAAGCAACTTCTTAACGTATTCAGAGATTTCTCTATCCCTGGAAACATAAATGACTTTTTAAATACTATCCAGTTCTATTAACCTGAATCTAGGAATCAAAGTCATATTGTACTCTTGAAGAACTTCTGCAGATTGGATATTTTTCAAGGACTTCTTGACCAGTGCAACAATGCTAGACAATGGAATTTCGCAGAGTCTGAAGCTTCGACTGTTCGACGGACATGGAGAAACACCTCGTGTCCCAAAAGCATTCGTAGAAAGAATGGAGTTTTCTTCTGATAGCCATTGGAGATCCTGAAAGTTCAGAAGTAGTTATGGGAATAAATCTGACCTATACAATCCAGTCGGGAACAGAAAAGCGTTTACTTACCTCCCTTGGAAGTTTTGCAAGATTGAGAGAATTGATGTTTTTCTCATATGTTTCATCAATGTCTTTGGAAGCAACAAGAACCTTGAACGTTATTGAAACATCGTGGATTTTACATTTTTCTCACCTGTAGTGTTTTATTGTTCAGTTCTTTTATCAACAGAACACATTCATTTTTAAGCTGATAGACTACATTGCTCACAATCAGAAAACGACCCGAACATATCCACTTGTTTATCACAATTTCTTCATTCAGTTTCGGCCAAATATTTTCTCGTTGATAAATGAAATCAGTTAGGGAATCATGATATTGACGAAGTTGTGAATTTGGAGAGCACGTGACACAATCCACTAAAGATAGAGCTTCTAGCTCTGCTTTCGTTTCTTTCAACAACTTTCTTTTGTCCTTTGATTCTCTCAATGAGTCACTTTCAACATAGCTTCGTTGAAGCATGTCCTCAATCTTGAGTTGCTCGACACGAAGCAAATTGAGAATCATTGAATAAGTTACTCGAAATTTACTTTCCAAACGAAGTGCTTGTCCACTAATCAAGTTTTTAAGAACGTCTGGATGTGGAACTGTTTGATCTTTGCAAACAATAACGACTGTTCCAGTTGAATCGAGGCCGCGTCTTCCAGCACGACCAGCCATCTATAAAATTTTTAATAAGTCATCATACTAAGATTCATACTAAGAAGTGGAGCAGACTTCTTTTTCTTACCTGTGTGTACTCTCCTGGGTTCAGCAATCTTCTCTCTGTTCCATCGTGTTTCATAATGCTATCAAACACGACACATCTTGCTGGCATATTTACTCCCATCGCGAATGTTTCAGTTGCGAAAAGAATCTGAAAGAATAGATTACTAATGTTCTATTACTTGGCGTTTACCTTGACATATCCTTTCTGGAAAAGCAATTCGACTACTTCTTTCAAAATCGGTAAGATTCCAGAATGATGAACTGCGAATCCTCTCAAACATAACTCTCTCATTGTCAAAACCTGTGGTAACTCTTTATCGGATCCTTTCAACCTTTGAACACATTGGGAGAAGAATGTTCTAACATGTTGCTTCTCAACTTCTGTTGTTAGATTCATTGAAGACAACATTTGTGCATTTTCATCGCATCTTTTTCGAGAGAAGACAAAAACAACCATTGGAAGCTGATCAGAACATTTCATGTAGTTGATGAGATTCAAATAAATATTCTTATCGTTTTTTCCGGGATAGTTTCTACCTCCTCCTCCGCCTCCACCATTTCCGTTTCCCCTTGTTCCTCCTCTACCGCCACCTCTCGGCATTCCTATGAAAAATACAATCAATTTCTAAGTTTATTTGAGAATATCTTAACCTCTTCCACCAGGACCCGCTTGAGCGACTGGCCCTTTTTCCTTTTCATAAATTTTAGCTTTAGAATCTTTAGCGTCATTATAGCCTTTCAGAATAAACTGTCCACTTCTATCAATGATCTTAAATAAGTCTTTCTGAGTTTTTCCATCCTGGCCTGTATATAGAAAGTGCTCCAATGGAACAGGCCGGCGGTCTGTTGAAATGACATTGATTCTTCGATTTTTGATTCGTCCAACCCAATCGGCAAACTCCACGCAGTTCGGAACCGTGGCAGAAAGCATCACAATTTTAACATGCGCGGGAAGCATGATCAGAACCTCTTCCCAAACATGCCCTCTTTCCTCGTTGTTGATGTAGTGAACTTCGTCAAAAACTACCCATTCTAAATCACGAATTACTTCGGATCCATTGTATAACATGGATCTCAAAATTTCTGTAGTCATAATGAGACATGCGGCCTCTGGATGCAATTGAATATCTCCTGTTACTAAACCTACATCCCCGAATAATTGTTTGAAATCCCGAAACTTCTGGTTTGAAAGAGCTTTGATAGGAGAAGTGTAGACGGCTCTGATAAATGAAAGATTCAGAAAGCTAATTTTTAGAATATTTCACCTACCTGGTCTTATGAGCTTGGCATAATGCAATGGCGTACTCTGCCACAACGGTTTTTCCAGCAGAAGTATGGGCGGCAACGAAAAGTGATTCACCTCTCTCCATGCACAAAACTGCCAATTGTTGGAACGAGTCCAGAGAAAATGGATACTTCAAAATCAGTTTAGAGGTTCGAAAATTGATGACGTTCACTTACGTTCCTAGCCATAGTGGGTAAAATTTTCTTGTATTCATGTTCTTCCTCAAAGCTCATGGCAAGTCTTCGGGAGAACTCGAATTGTTCTTTTGGCTTTTCAATAACTTCTCCAAAGATGTGCTCTTTTTTTCCAATTTTAGGAAGATCCGGTACTTCAAGCTCATCTGATTCAAGATTTTCTGTTTTTTCAACCTCAGAATTGGATTTATCCGGAGTAACAAATTCTTGCAATTTTCCTGCTTTCTGTGGTTTAGGTGAAGAAATTGGTCGTTCGGCAGGGCCAACCGAAGTAATAAAATCAAGAATTTCAAATGTATCCATATCTCGTACATTGTGCTTTTTAAGTGATTCTGTCTCCTTTCGGATAGGAATCCGCTCTGGTAGCGTGATTTGCCCAATGGTCGGCACGGAGTTAAGCAGGGATTCTGAAAGTAGATTATACAACATGGCGATTGTCAGTTTTTTCACTCACCTTCGTTTTCAAAGTTCAAATATTTTATTTCCTCTCCATCTATATGCTTTTCTTTTTTATTGCTTTCTAACAACTGATCCAGCTCCTCCAAAAATCCTGGAAGAAATGGTACATTTCCAGGGGATCCTTTGATACTATTTCCTGCAGAGTTTTGCAAACTTTTTTGCTTGAATGGAGCTCTTTAAAATATAATCATCAGTTTGCCCAAAACAAACTTTTCTTTGGTACCTGTTAATTGACATTGAAGTTGTGGCAGATCCAATCATGACACGATCGTTCTCAATGAATCCAATTATTCTTCCGTCAGGGTCGACGTTCGCAACTATGTTTGCGGGACCGTCGATTGGTTGCAAAAGTGAATTCAAATTATCGGCAACATTGTGAAACTCGAGCTTCGGATCTTGTCTAAACAGGTAAAAAAACACTCGATCATAGTTGATTCGTCTTACTTCAAAATGTGACCAGGAATCGGTGCACATGGTGGCCAATTGAATGTTTCTAGGCATTCCAGACGGAACAGACGTTCGGCTTGTTCTTCAAGCATGCGAAGCTTTTCTTCTGTAGAATTTTCATTAGCTTTTCGAAGTGACTCTGACTAACGGCTAGAAGATGAGAAATTGCAAAAAAACTAAATTTTTTCACGGGCCAAAAATTAACAATGAGTAATGACACTGAAAAATGGGAAGGAAAAGTTTTTTTACAAAGTGAAAGTTCATAAGAAGCTGTTTTCCACGCAGACTACACAATTCTTCTACGTAGATAAACAAGTGGCCGTATTGCGATTAGGCCTCCAACATCGAAACAGATTTTATAAATATTATATAGTCAAAATATATGCGAATAGATTCAAAGTACACATAAATATCGTTATCATAATCAGTTTTATTTTATTAAAGTATTTATTAAGAAATATAAATACATTAAAGCTTATCAACAATACTAAAATAATGAACAGAATTACTGGAGTTAAAAAACTGATTCTTAGAAGGTTGATTCTTTCTCTGATGATATATCTTCTTCATCGCTCATTTTTCCGTACGTCTTGTAAATATATTTTTCAAGGGCGAATAACTGAAACGGCCAAGTTGCGAATAAATACAGCAGAGTTTGGAGTGCGGAAACAGCAAGGCGTAGACATCGGAATACAACGAAATATACAAAGACAGTTGGTAAAATGAAGAGAAGAATTACAAACAGTGAAGTCGCAAGGAACTGTTGGCGAGTGTCCAGTATAATCTGACATTTTTTTATTGGGCATCACACAAAAATCAAACTCTTACCGTATCTTTGCGTTCTCGTAATGGATTCCACTTTTTCCCTCTCACGAGACTCCAGAGTACAGTCAGTGTATAGTAGCAGAGGTAGCACAGTCTAAAGGTTTTCATAAAGTTTTTCAACAAAGAAGAGAACGCACTTGGTTGCATAAGCATCGAAACAATTGAAATGAAGAAAAAATATTTGCGAGAAATCGTACACCATTGATGCGAACGTAGAGACTCCTCCGATTAAAGTGTAGGTTATGAAGCGGAAGAACGAGTCCGAACGAAGGAATCCAATAAAAGCTGCAAATTTAACGAATTATATATAGGACTATAACGGAATCTTAGATAGTCTTTTCAACTGTCATGAAGTTATAGAGCATTCATTGCATCTGAAGCTCTCCTCCTTATTTATCTCATTTCAATGTTAATGCTTTTCAAAAAACTTTTCAATGTTTTTATTTAACATAAACTTACTGGTCCACAAATAAATGTGATATGTAAAAAACCAAGCAAGCGTTTCATTGACGGGAGTGTTCAATTTAAGTCCTGCTGGATTACTCCGCAACCATGTAATCGTCTATAAGTTCGAAGTTCTTTATATTGTAGATTTTGTTGATTACCCCATTCAAACTTTCTGCGACATGACCAGTATGTTTCCAAAATTCATTAACTGTCCAGTTCCAGTCAGGAGTCCAAATACTCCACAAGTATATTGACAGTGCAACATCAAGAGCGAGAAGACGGGTGAAAGAAAATGTTCTGAAGTTTGTTTTTTGTGGAAACTGTTTTCCTGGATAGGATATTTCGTTTTCCGATTTCCCCATTCAGAAACAATGATTAAGATAAAACTGTCTACCTAACAAACGTTATTGTTATTGAAACATGTTTAAATCAGACTTGTCCAAAACCCGGGCCGGGCCGGTGGGCAATTTCTCTGGCCCGGCCCGGTCGGCCCGCGACAAGTCTGGTTTAAATAAGTTTGTTGACAGCCTCTTCTTCTTGTTTACCTGATAAGTAAGATTTTTGCATCTATTGTTCGGACCAATACGGAGTTTTTTGTGATTTTTTCCATTGAACTGTAATTTATATATTACATTGTCGAAAAGATCATCGGTGTTTTATTCGAAACCAACGGTAAAACAAGCGAGGGCGGACTGTTATTGATTGAACTACCCATTAGATTTCTCATCTCAGAAAAACGCACACAAATTAAAAGAAAATAAAAGTTGATCGATCGATTACTTCGCAGTAGTTTATCTTTGCTTGAATTATTCAAGAAAAAAGATAAAGATGATTAAAGGGCAACTTGAAACAAACGAAAGGGGAGGGGATGGAGAAAAATCACACTAAAACGAGAAAGATGCACTAATTAGTTTACGAATTGAGGGAGTGTATTGTAACCGAGAAAGAGAAAAACTGGGTTGCTTGAAAAAACGAGAGCTAAGATATCTGAGAGTGAAGTGTTTTAAAATCAGTATCTAGTCTGCGAATTTATTGTTGAGCGGCAAGCTTGGCCTTGAGGGAAGCTGGCATCTCTGGTGGTGGTGGACGTGGAAGATTCAGAGCGACCTAGAAATGGAAATCCGTTAATAAAAACAGTGAAAATTTGTTTTAACTTACTTTAACGGAATCGTAAATGAACCATTGGAGAGCAGTAAGTGTTCCGATCATGATGATACGTGGTACAAGTCCCTTCCAAACTCCGGCAAATCCGAGCTTCTTCAGAATTCCTCCTGCGGTGGCTTGCGAGTCTTGGTTGAGCTTGGAAACAACAGTGTCAGCTGGATGAGAAACAATAGCACAGAAGACTCCGGCGATGTATCCGGCAACGAAAGTGACAACGAGCTGTTCGGCCTTAGAGCATTCGGCTCTTGGCTTTGGTACAACATATTGGTAGAGAGCTTCTACTGTCTTCTCGAAACAAGCGAACTTCATCATTGTGTATGGAATCTGTCTCATCCAGAGTGGTGGAAGTCCTTTGTAGAATCCGGTAAGTCCTTCGGTTTTATAGATGAGTGGTGCACATCCACGGAGAGTTGGTGGAGCTCCTGGAGCGGTTTGAATACGAACCTTCGTGGCCTCCATTGGGGCAAGGAGAATATCGGCAAAGAATTCAGCTGAAGCGGAAGCAGCGAGATAAAGAGAAGTTCTGTACAAGTAGGCATTCTCTTCTCCGAGCATGTCAGCATAAACATTCTTGAAGACCTCGTAGAATCCGAACTTTCCAAGTCCCTGTGCGGAATATCCGATAAGAGTCGGTGCCCATCCCTTGACAAGAGCGCGAACTCCTTCCTCGGCAACAGTAGTACGGAATCCAGAAGCGATTCCGGTATACTTCTCTGGGTTTACCTGAACAAATTATTACAATTATTATGAACAAAACGAAACAACTTGTACCTGAATTCTGCACTTAACAAGATCAAGGGGAACGATGGCGGTGTGAGTAATTCCACAGGAAAGAACTCCTCCGAATGCACAATAAGCGTAGTATTTTCCAGTTCCAAATTCGACTTGTCCAGCTGGAAGAAATAAAATACTAAACTGGAAAACTCATATTACAAGACCTTCGTACGCTGAGGCTACAGTTGTAGCAGCTCCTATGACTACTCGTGTGGCATACTGTGTTGACCCGTATGCTAACCAATCCAATAACCCGTCAACTAGTTGAGTAACTCCCCAGAAATATATTATTATCCACATGCAGAGTATAACAAAAACTCCTAGGCGACCATTTTGAAAATGTGGTGATTTAGCTCGGGCTATGAAGGGTAGAGCTTTTTCCTCAGTTTCGGATGTCATGGAGAGGCGATTATAACAATGTTTGTAATCTCTTCTAGGCATTAGGTGGCATGAATAACGTGTCAAAGCTCGATGGTACCGCGTTTAACCACGTTATGAAGTGACGTCAACAAGAAAGGTTTGTCCTTTTCCAACGCTTGCCACGTTTTGCAAGGAAAAAGAACGAACTGTCTAGTGTCTCTTGCCGCTAGATGCTATCTAAATTGCGTCTCTCTTCCCATTCGGGTGTGCACATGCGCTGCACGGACATTTGAGGGTAGAGAACACAGGCGATACAGAATTATTTGGAGATGTTTCCGGGGAATTGAAAGGTTGAATTTAAAATGTATCATTGAATATGAGACCCTCTAATTCAAACTGTTCAGCATAGAAGAAGGAGAACTATAATTTGAGAACTTCATCAGTCTTCAAACTCTACATATTTGAACTGTTGAAATATGACTTACGAGCTGCGGCTCCGCTTGCGCAGTTTCCTGACCTGACCGGCAGGCTGAATGGATTCTGTTTTGACGACTCAGCAAGCTGACTGAACACGCTCATGTTTGTTACCTGCAATTTTATCTTTCAGAAATATAATCAAGATTTATTGGAACGAAAAGTTGAAAAGCATAGTAAATTCAAACGAATGAATAAAACCTGAAGTTTCAGGTTTCCTGTAAGTGAAAATGTTTAACTGATAATTTATCACAGCACCGTCTTGAAAGTCGCCTGAAAGATAGCCTGCACGTTCTATGAGCCATGGTCGGCCCCTACCATAGTCTTTCCGACTAAGTTTGCTATATGTCCTGCACATCTAACTCTACACTGGCATTGCGCCAACGCTTTCTCTCGATTTTTCTTTCTGCCTCGCGAGACCGAACTGTTAATTTCAGAGTTTTTGAAAGAAAAAAATGCAGGTTATCTCTGTTTGGACCTTTTCTTAATATTTTTTTTACATGTGACGCAAAATAATACACAGAAACACAAACGTCGGAGTGTTTTCTAAGTAACTGTGTAGCTTTTTCGGTCCAGATTCTAGTCTCTTTTTCAGAAAATGGCTGATGAGGAAATCTCGAAGGCGTTCCGCGACTTGCAGTTCAAAACGAACGAGACCAGAATGCGAATAGTTCAAGGAGAACAAAACAAAAAAATAAATCACCAGGTAGAGATTTTTACTATACAAATCATTGTTGAATAAGTGTTATAGCTTTCGTAGAAAAATAATTAGCATATTTTGACTATTTTTATCCTTTGTACTAATTTTTTTAGTTTTCTTATTTTGGCTTAGAGGACTATTAACATTTGAAACTAACATTTTGCTATCTACTGAAGTTCCTAAATTGATAATTCGTTCCAGAAAATGCGGATCTCTGAGAGTACCAAAAAAAACTTGGTCGGGTTGGACGAGAATCTCAACTATTATCGCTCTGTTGGTCGTATGTTTTTGCTCACTGACAAAGCGGCTGAAATTTCCAGACACGAAGCAGAAGCTAAACAATCAAGGTATTTGCGTTTTCAGTATACTCTCTCAGTTTTAATTTCGACTTCAGGGACAAAATCGAAGCTATCGAAAAACAGAAAGGTTATTTGGAGAAAGGATTGGTGGAGGCAGAATCGAACCTCCGTGAATTGATTCAAAGCAAGCGATGAAACCAATATTGGTTCCTGTTAGATTTCCATTTTTGTGTATAAAATGCGTTGTCAATCATATTTTTGCATCGTCTTTCGAATGAATCTCATTTCAAAATATAGCAGGTCCTCCGACAAAAAAAAGTATCTTTGGACTTCCGACACTTATCTGCATATTGCGAACTGGTACAAGAGTGCCGTAATGATTTTCAGATGCACCGGGTGCCGTCACTGCTTAGAA
The DNA here is from genome assembly GCA_963572265.1 of Caenorhabditis doughertyi. Lineage (NCBI taxonomy): Eukaryota > Metazoa > Nematoda > Chromadorea > Rhabditida > Rhabditidae > Caenorhabditis > Caenorhabditis doughertyi. The sequence continues at coordinate 15,377,870 of OY751556.1, read as the reverse complement.
TTTGTGGAAGTTTCACCCAAAGATTTCCCGCTAGTTCTTCCACAAATAACAGATTTCAAGCGGTCAATTCCAGAAGAAAAAGAAGCTCTGCGCGAAAAATGTCGGCTATTGAAGACATCGTTGAACCAAGAAAAGTCAAGCATATCCCGACAGCGGTTGCTGGAATGGATGAATGGATAGGCTCATTGAATAATGTAAGGTAGATTTTATTGACAGCCGAGCTCGTTAAGAATTGAGAAATGAAATGTTGTCCGGTTTATTTTTAAAATGTTCATATTTCCTTGAACTTGAATTTCCTTTCTCCCTTCAGACAAACATTCACATGTTACTGGATGAATTTATGCGGCGACCTATGGTTCGACAACTCGCCAAAGAAAATGGAATAAACGATAAGCTATTCATGAGATCGTTCAAGTCTTTTAGAGAGTACTGTACGCCAGAAGATCTGAGCTCTGTGGATGCTGCCTTACTCATTTTGCTCAGTGACGTTTCGAAAGGAGTTAAAGACTGCGAGATGTTGTATCCATTCTTTCTGGATCACTCTAAACAGGTAGTCAATTCAATTTCAATTTTTATTCCTTTTTCATCCTTCAGGTGTTTCCTCACCTCGAAGCAATGGACGACCTCCGAATAATCTCCGATTTGACACGCCCTCACAATTGGTATCCAGAAGCAAGAAGCCTTACTAGGAAAATTTTTTTCCACGCTGGACCGACCAACAGTGGCAAAACTTATCACGCACTTAAAAGGTAGCAACCTTCACATTCAAATCAGCATGGAAGTTATTGTTTCAGGTTTGGTGAAGCTAAAAGTGCAGTTTTCTGTGGACCTCTAAAACTATTAGCAACAGAAGTTTTCAATAGAACTAATGAACTCGGTGTACCTTGTGATTTGGTTACCGGAGAAGAACGAAGGTAATAAGGATCTTTTACAATGTTGGCGAGTGAATTCAAACACCATTTTTTCAGGTTCGCTAAAGATAATCATCATCCAAGTCAGCATCTCTCTTCGACTGTCGAAATGCTTTCTACACAAATGAGAGTTGAGGTGATATTTAGCTCTGAAGTTCACCAAGATATGCATGAGTTATAGGTCGTCGTTATCGACGAAATTCAAATGCTTCGTGATGAGCAACGTGGATGGGCTTGGACCAGAGCGCTTCTAGGTGCAGCTGCTGATGAGGTTCAATATTTTTCAATTTCTTTGAATTTCTCTATTTTTAACTCAGGTTCACTTGTGTGGAGAGCCAGCTGCTATTGATATTGTGAAGAAGTTGTTAGAACCAATTGGCGAAACAGTGGAAGTACGATACTACGAACGGAAGTCTCCGCTCGTCATCGCTGATAAAGCCATCGAATCTTATTCGAACGTAATTTTCTTCTTTTTTTTTAGTAAGGGCGTTAAGTTTTCACTAACTTCAGATTGAACCTGGAGATTGCATTGTTTGTTTTTCAAAACGAGCAGTATTTTTTAACTCGAAGAAACTAGAAGAGAATGGAATCAAACCTGCAGTGATTTATGGAGATTTGCCTCCGGGAACCAAATTAGCACAAGCAGCCAAGTTCAACGATCCAGAAGATGGCTGTAATGTTTTAGTAGCAACCGATGCAATTGGAATGGGTCTAAACTTAAATATCAGACGAGTTATTTTTAACTCTTGCACACGACAAACAGAACTTCTTCCTACATATGCTGCCCTGCAAATTGCTGGAAGAGCTGGAAGGTTGATTTTCTTAGCGTCTTACTTTCTCTTAACAAATCAAATATTTCAGATTTGGTACTGCTTATGCTAATGGCGTGGCGACTACAATGCGAAAAGAAGATCTAGGAACATTAAAAGCGATATTGTCTGAAAAAGTAAACTTTTAATTTCAATATAATTCCTAAATTGTCCATTCGCTTCAGGTAGAACCGATTATGAATGTTGGAATCGCCCCAACTTATGATCAAATCGAAACGTTTTCTTTCCATTTACCACAAGCGTCCTTCGTTCGACTACTTGATTTATTTGTTTCGGTCTGCTCTGTTTCTGATCACTTCTTCATTTGTACTGTGTACGACATGAGAGAATTAGCTGTTCTAATTGACCAAGTGCCCTTACCATTAAAAGTTCGATACACATTTTGCACATCTCCATTGAACACTGATGATAAACGAACAGCAGCTGTTTTTGTGAAAATGGCTCGCAGGTGATTATTAATTGAAAACGGTATTTGTTTAATCTCAACAAGTTTAGGTTCTCGACTGGCCAAGCTCTCACTTATGAATGGCTAATTGATGTGCTCGAGTGGCAACCAAAGCCAGCCACAACTCTAAATGAACTTGCCCTCCTGGAACAGGTAACAGATTTCTTCTAATTTTTCTTATCATTCATTATTCTAGAACTACGAAATTCTGGATCAATATATGTGGCTGTCTATGCGCTTCCCAGATATGCTTCCTGACGAACCACGGGTTCGAGAAATTTCTAAAGTGTTAGATAAAATGATTCAGGTATACTATACATACGAAAATCATACAAATAGTCGTTTTATCTTATTCCAGGAAGGTGTTGAAAGTTTTATGAACCTTCTATCTGTTGGGGATTCTAAAGACTCGAGATCTTCTAAACCAAAATCAGAAAAGCTATTCAAAGCATCTGAAAAGTCTGTCAAAAAGTCGTCTATTTTGGAATCATTGTTGAAGAGAGCAGATATAAGTGAGGAAGATCTGGAACAATTAAGGGATGAACTGAACAAGAAGAAGTCATGAGTTTCCATTTTTGTTACTTTGTTAACATTTTATAATAGTTGCCGGGTTTTTCAGTTTGTCGACCTGAGGATTCTTATTTCCACACTAGGCTTACTTGTTTAGTTCTCTAATTATTGGCATACTGGACAAGACTCAAATAGCAGTGATAAATTATCATAAGAGATTTACGTTCACTTTGTTATAATTAAATATTGTTGTTATTGTTTTTTATTTGATTAAAAATAAATCTTATTCGCTTTTCTACAAGTCACCGCACCGCCTCTCATATATCTCAGCTTATTAAAAATGCAACAGTAAACAGAAAAACTCTTCATTCTCCACCTAATTTGGTCGTACGTATAAATCTATCCAAGTAGTCTAAATTGCAGCCGGTGTGCTAGCGTCTTCGTTTATTCCGTCACAAAGATCCCGACCTACCACACCTATTTGTTTTCCTTTTCCGGCTCTGTTGCACGGACTTTTGATGCAATCCAATAAAATGAACGTGTGTGTTGTACCCGTACAAATTGCCCATCTCTGTATTAGTCTATTACGGAATAAAAGCGGTATCCTTTTTTGTTCAAAAGGTGATGCCACGTGGATTAGAAAAGGTGATGTAGGGATGTTGAAGTAAATGTAATTTGACTGGGAAACTGTCTATGAAATGAATATAAAACTAACAGACAAAACTCTCGAGATCCACCATTCTTCATTATTGTGTTCAAATATCTAGCAATAGCAACAACATATGAAAAGAAATAAAAAGCAGGAAAATCCAGTTACATAACAGTGTATTCAGTCTCTAATTAGAGCAGAGTACAAAACCGAAAAGAGATTAAAGATAAAGGAATCTATTACGAGGTTATTATGAAGCAGATGGTCACAGGATCGTTATTGGAATGAACCTGAACATGCTATACCATATTACATTACCGTCAAAAAATAAACTAAAAATAACTGTTTTCATCCTTCCCTGAGATATTTTCATAAGGTGTTGGCTCTCGGAAGTAGTAGATCGGTTGAATTGATTCTTATCCTTGAAATTCACACTCGCCTGAAGAAACAATAGGAAAGAACACTCAGTTCATATACACTACATAATAAGAAGTGCTCATATCCGATATGAATTCACGGATCCAATGATTCAAGGTCGAAATTCATCTAGTGCTTTTGTTGGTTCTTTTTGTTTTCTCCTTCTAGAACAATAAACTCGAACACGGAACGGAAGAAACCCAGAATTTATTTGAAGGCTGATAGCTCTAGATTTACATGTCTAACTGAGCTTCGAGATGACTTCAGGGTTAATGTAAACTTCTACAAACTCTTCAACTTGTTCATTTCTCTCAATAAATCGAGTATTCTTCACATCTTCAAAAAGGTCACACGTGTCTACAATTTCCATCCGTGTGTCACTAACTCAAGTGTGTATCTGGTACTACCGAACATATAAAAAAAACACACTTTCTGACATTGAGGCTTGAATACAGTAACTTGTTCATAAGTAGACCATTATGTTAATCAATAAAGCTGAACAAAGACAATCATTTTATTTCCCAAAAAGTATCAATTGAATTATGTTCCTAAAGCTACCTTATGAAGTTAATGCCACGTCACCTGCCTTTGTCGGTACGTTGAACAAGTGTTTTCCATCATTTCAAGACGAATTACCTTTCTCTTTTACTTTTACTCTGTTCTTTTACAAATCCTAATCCTTGTTCAAAGTATCGGAATACATGTGAAAGAAAGCGAGAGGTTACGCCATCATTCAATATATCCACTTCTTCTCCTTATTTCTTTTGAGGATGACACGACGACAAGATTACTGTAGAGATGTGTGGGCAAACAAGATTCGGATATGGATACAAATGAAAAAGATGTACATAAATATAGATCATGAGCAAATAGAGACGTGCGTAAAAGAATGCGGGAAAATGAAGAATTCGCTTCTGGATTTTCGAAATGAAGACGATGATTCGGCTTGAAATATGAAATCGGAAATTCACAATTCATAATCCGGAATCATCAGGGTTACTGTAGATTGTTTTCATAAAAATATTAAGTTTTTCTAATAGAAGTGCCCCTTTGAAGTTGTTTCCAGAAATGCGTAAAAGCTAAAGAGTCGGTTAAAAGCAAAACGTTGAAAAGTTCAAATAAATAGAGGTTGAACGTTCTTATAATAATACCTTAGACTAAATTTTGAAAACATACCCAATATGCTCTCCTGGTGTAGGTCTAACGTTAAATGTTAACTTGAATCTATCACCAATATAGAGCAAATTCAAATGTTGTAAATGGATGAAGAAATGAACTAAAACGATGTTGAAGTTTCTGACAAAAGGTATCCAGATATTCATAAAGATCCCCTCACCCAGTAAAACTTTTTTTTAAATATCTTTTTTTCATTCCGATAACTTCCCGACAATTTGTCGTAGGCTATTGACTACGGTAAACGGTAAACGGCTCTTTGCCAAATCAACGGTGCGTATTCAAATCGACAATTACCTGCGACACGGGCGGTGCATGCGCGAAATCTCACGCTGCCGCTCAGAATAAAAGAAAGAATAGGAATAGCTTCCGCTTATTATCCCTCTTCATATTATATGGCTTTTTATAGGTATCATGACACCATTTACCTACAAACAACGGAATATGGCGTCTAGAGTTGGTAAAACTTCAGGTGGTTTGGAACGAGTTAGATTTCAATAAGGACAAGGATCTAAAATATAAAAGTATGCAACTGGGAAAAATGAAAACAAATTAAAATGCTCAAGACACCAACTTCTCCAAACTTCAGATTCCAGAGATATTCCACCTTCGTGGCTTCAATCCCTCTTTCCTTAAACTATTTCCAAATGTTACACCTGTGTGTCCCGTTTTCAATGACCTTTCTCATTTCATTCTCGATATTGCGCCGATTCAAACACATTGTCTCTAGCTGGGAAGATCGAGAAAAAAAAACATTTATTAATTGCGCAAGCATGAAAATGAAATGCAGGTGTTCAGATGGAGGACGTATTGCATGGTACGAGACATTTAGAGTTCATTTTATATTATAGTTCCAAAAGGATTCCTCGTTTGATGCTTAAACTGAGAGGCAATAAAATGAATGAAAAAGCTCTCGAGTTCCCATCTAGATGAGCAATCAGTATTTCATATAATAAAATGTGAATGAACCTTGAGAAGTAGGCTAATGTGTGAGAGTGGGAATTCAGCAATAGAAGTTTATATCTTGAAGAAAGACATCATTCTGGAAGAAACTGAAAATTTCCAATAGGTAGTATCTCAACGGTATCGGTGCTAACTGTACACAGACATCCCCTTCTTTAATCCATAAGAATTTTTGTTTCACGGAGAAAACTTTTTGCGGCAAAACTACCATTCACAAACTTTTAGCAATTCTTTTCATCAAAAGTCTTGTCTTCTGATGACAATGGTCAAGTATGTGCAACTGGCGGCGCGCATCTTTTGAGTCCTTTGGAGCCCTCTTCAAATTGTGCCTCCAAAAAGATTGGAATAAAAGCATCCACGGCAAGAAGTGGTGATTGTGGAAGAAAACGGATAGAGAGAACAAAGTTTCTTGAATGAATGAGGTGCTCCGTGAGCACTGAACAGTTAGACAGAAAGGTCCCGACAGGAAGTTATTGAGGAAGAAAAGAATATGGGACCTGGTACGGGAGGACACACAAATAAACAACTTCAGAGATTTCTAAATGGTTTTTTTCTTTTCTACGGTATCTGACGAAAAAATCGAAACGCTAAGGACTATTTCCAGATTCCGCTTAGTCTGTAAAATTAGCTTCAACTTATACTAGTTAGAATTATACCATATTATGGTGTTTCATTTCAGTAGCAATATTATAAGTATTGATTAATGACTACAGAAATCAAAAATAAAAGAAAAAGATTTGGAAGTTTGGAACTACAGAAAAGGAGAGAAGGAAGCGGTAATTATCAAGAAACTCTAGAAGTCTTTCTTCTAGACTACGGGGTGTTTTTATTTACTTCTGGCTTTTACCTATTAAATATTTGAAAAACAGTTTCACAAAAAACGTCAAATGGGCGTGGCTTATTGACATCGCATCAGCTACAGTAATCCATGGTCTATTCGCTTCGTCTCTCTCTCTTCAATGGTTGAGGAGGGCTCCGCCCACTGACGTGACTCGTCGTCGCCTTTCCGACTGCCTCTCACTCTCGTCTTAAGAAGAGAAATAAGGCTTTTGGGAACCTACTCATTATACTCTGAAAGCCGTCTGATTAGATCAATCAGGATAAGGAATCGCCCTAATGATGATGACGGCCGTATCACAATTGACAGCACCAAGCAGTAAGTCAACAAACTTTAATCGATGTTTTCAATTATTTTGAGCTGATTCCTTCTTTTTCTAGACCTGGAGCAATGCTTAATCAGTCGACTTTTACTTTTATCTGTCTTCGTAAAAATCCTAGCTTTCCCTGTGATTTCCGAAAGTTCTAAGTTTCGCGAATCTTGAAGAGGCTCTGTGACGCTCTTGAGCAATTAATAAGAATAGAAAAAGTTGCCCGGCGGGCACACTTCAATATTTTCAATAATTTTTATTTTCTCATTTCGTTTCAATTTCAATTTGAAGTTCAATATGGTCCTGAATCTCGAATAAATTAAAATGAAATGATAAGTGTTGAGTTTACGAATATTCTAGATCAGAATGCAATAGATTCGAATTTGAAAACATTTCTGTTGTTGTTCTAACTATAAGCCTTAAAACCTCAAAAAGTAATTCGAAGTTAACAAAACGTAGGGTTCGGATTTTCTATTAAGAAAGCATACTATAAGGAAGAATAACCACCGTTTTCCCTGACTTACCACTGGGAACTTTGTTAATTAATATAGGAAGTCATTAAACAAAGTGTTACTCAATATTATGCCTTTTTTTTGAATGATGAGGTGTGAATTATAAGCTAGGTGAGAGAATTGAGAAGAATGCAATAGTTTTTAAGGAATGCAGGTGCAGTTTATTGTGGGTCAATTAGAGGTTGACACGTGGCACCTGTGGATTAGCACCATTTAGAATTCAAAAAGAATGATTTCAGAGTGACTGTTTGTAGTAAACCTTCAGGACAGAAAGGATATAGAATATCCCATTTTAGAAAAGAAATGGAATTGTTCACTTCTTGCCTTTTCTCATCTTTATTCGGAGCCTTTTCCTCTGCATCTTTATTCTTGTCTCATGCCTTTTCCTTTCAGTTAATTGGCAAGCAAAGAGACACCGGAAGTCCGAAATAATTGGAGTCCCTTTGCTTTCTTGATTTTGATTTCCTTACTCGTCACGTAACTTTGATTATAATTTCCAGGTCGAATCCTTCTTGATGTCCCCTGCAGAGTATGTCAAGATCATTCTTCTGGGAAACATTATGGTATATTCTCTTGTGATGGATGTGCTGGTTTCTTTAAAGTTAGTTTCATTTAAAAAAAAAAGAAGGCAAAATGCTAGAGGATAAATCTCTTTATTAAGTAGCATGTTTCAGTTTCTTTTCACAACTTTTGAAGATCTTTTTAAGAAATTTTTTAAATAAATTTGTAATACCGTAAGCCAGATGTGCAAACTAATTTTTGTTTTCAAAATCACGGATTGAAAACAAAAAAAGTTACAACCATAAGAATTTGCCGTTATATAGTTCTGAGTTTTAGCGTTCGATCCGTCGACACCGTCAATATGTTTGCAAAAACAAGGGAGGTTTCGATGAGGGACGATGTGTTGTGGACAAAACACATCGTAACCAGTGCAGGTGAGCCCTAAACTGTCATGGATTAGTTGATGCTATTTTTGGTTGTGTGGATTACAAGGGTACACTGATTGATGACCCTTTCAACGGTATTTATTCCAGGGCATGCCGACTACGAAAGTGTCTTGAAATCGGCATGAACAAAGACGCTGTTCAACATGAAAGAGGCCCTCGTAACTCAAGTTTAAGAAGGCAACAAATGATGTTCGAGCATGGATCTTCTCCAAATTCGGTAGGTGATTTTGAAAAGTATCCAGGGGTTCCTTAGGATGTGGTTTGCAAAACACCTAGACGAAAAGGAATTTCATCTTGGAATTCGAAAGTTTCATTTTGATGAGGTTTTTTTCTGTTATAAATCAAGCAATAATTCAAAAATCAGTTACAAACAGTAAAGTGAAAAGGCCTGGGAGCGGATTAGTACAGTAATCCTCGGGGCGCATTGTGTTCAAGTTGACACCGAGACGGCGGCGGCGAAAAGTAAAAAAGGTGAAAAGTTGTCGATTGTTGTACAAATCTACAGTAATCCGAAAGGTGATTTGTCATTTTTCCGAACAGGCACATGGCCCTGAATTGTACGGGAGGCGAGGGATTCAGACGTTTTGTTATGTGAATCGAGGACCGTAGATACTTCAAAAAGGTTAAACTTAATATAGAAGATTAGCTTTTTTGAAACGAACTTCAATTTTCCATCCTTTTTTTCTTTCAAATAGAACACGTTCCTCTTTTTTTAGAATAATGATCTTGAGCATGAGCAGATGTTTTTTGTTTTCTATTTGTATTTGGTTACAAATTACTCAACAATGTTGTACCCTTGAAGTAGACAGTGTCAAATGATTATGTTGCATAAGTACTTTCTGCAGACAGCTGATGAGCTATAATAAGCAAACAAACTGGTGGCCTTGTGGATGAATAAATTCAAAATTTGACAAGTGATTCCATATGATCCGTCTTCAGTTTGTACATTTCATGTTTTCCAGCCGGAAATGGGTTCTGAAAGTGATGCTCTCATTCTTCCGCCGACTTCAATGGATCGAGATTCAGTAACTGGAACAGCTGCAAGATTATTCTTTGCTCTTGTTGGATACTGTCAGAATACGCTTAATGGGATTCCCAGAGAACAACAATTAGCAATTTTTCAACAACATTGGGCAACTCTTTTAGTATTGCATGCTACTGAAACAAGAACAATTACTTCAAGACAAATAAGAAATGATACGATCTCTGGATCATCGAAACAAAGAAATGAGGTATGAAGAGTAGATTCAAAAATCCTGGATTTTAAAACAAGAACTTTAAGGTATCTGGTGCATTTGAAGTGATCGAAAGTTTAAATTTGGACACCCGAGAATATGTTCTTCTGAAATTGATGACATTGATGAGAGAAATGCCAAATGGTAGTCAAATTGGATATCAACTGATGTCAATGCAAGCAATTACTCATCGAAACGACACTATGAGGTTCTGGAAGTAAGTTAGACATCAGTTAGGATAGCGTGAAACTAAACATGAGTCAAATATTTTCAGGTGTATAACAGCGATCGCTTCAACTCCCACTCAGTCCATTATTGATGTTTTGTTCCGTCCATCAATTGGATCTGCTTCGATGAGTCGATTGATTGAAGATATGTTCAAACCTCCAAAACCAGCGACTTCTTTATTTCCAATTAGTAATTTCAATCTAAATTTATTGATTAGACAAGAAAAAATAGAAGCTGAAGAGGAAGAAGATGTCGACGGGGATGAAGAAGAAGATGATGATGCTAGAAGTAGTAATCAGTGTGATGAAGACTCTTCTACAGAGGACAGGTACATTAGGTAAAAAACAAAAATGGTTTGCAATTATTATTTCCAGGGAAATGAATCCTCTTCAATTGCTGATGAAGCTCAATTCACTATCTCAAGGATCTTCATCTTCATCCCCATCTGCTTCAAAGCCACGTCATTCGATTAGATCGATTACAGAATTGTTAGCAATCAAAGAAGAAGATAATGGAACGATCAAACCCGAAGAAATTCAGACTGTCTCTTGAGATATCTGAAAGCTAAAGTGTCCCACAGTATCTCTCTTCCATTTTCTTTCTCTTCCCGCTCTTGCCTCTCCCGGATTTGGATTTGATTATTTATAATTATTAAAGCTTTATAATTTTATTCTCAAATTAATTTTTAATTGTATATTTATTTTGAAATAAAATAGTTTGTCTCTTTCCTTCGAGAACCGATTACTTTACAAATTGTACAACAAGTTCGTTACAGAAGTGTTGACATCAAAAAATGATTCATAGTCGATGAAACAACAAAACATATGATTTGCCATAAAAACAATAAAATCAATGAACGAGAAAAGATATATATTGGAACGGCCAAATGTCATATTGTGTCATCAGCGCCTCTTTTGTCAATGGCCTCGTTTCTTATCAAACCCCATATCATCTTGATATTCTCATTCGAATAATGACCGAATCAAGCTGACAAGCTTTCTCAGCTTTTTTCCTACTTTACTCAGTTTAATAATCAGACTAGAAATAGAAAAAGTATATATTGCCAAATATCTTCTCGAATATTCACAATTGTTCTGAGTGGTTGCAGTTTTCCAAACTCTCATTGACTAATATATGGGTTTTTAACAATTTCCTAATTTACCCTTTTCATCTCATTTCTCACTTCTGTTTTTGTACAAGAAGAGATCTGGCCTTAACTGAAATCTACCTTTTCATTCATATTCCCTTTCTAAGAAACGAGCGAAACGATCATCCGTTTTTGCAAGTAATCAATTAAAAGAAGGAAGTTTGAAAGCATAATTGAAACCGAAACCATCCGTTGACTATTCGTTTCGCAGCTAATTAACACAAAAGAAACATAGGAAAAAAGAGGGAAACCGAATCACAAAGCCTGTCTCTTTTTATTCCTTTCTCCTCCTCGATTTCCTCATTTTCTTTCTGTATGTGTAATCACATTTTATTTTTTTGCCTTTCTTTCATGTCATGTTCATTCTGATTCAATTCTTTTGCTAGAATCAGATGATATCGAAGACACTTCCTCCATTCTTTTGTTATGAAATTCAAAGTTCCACTGATTATTTTTCAAACAAGATTCGTCTTTTTACCTACTATTTTAGTATGAGAATCAGAACGCCATTTATTAAGTTAAAAGAATTCTATGCTTAATTGTGTACATCTCTATCTTATTTCTCCATAACATAAAGTACATTTCAGATGAAGGAATACAAAATCGTAGTTTTAGGAAATGGTGGTGTCGGCAAAAGTGCATTGGTGAGTTTAACTACTTCATTCGGCTAAAACCTAGTGACTTCCAGACTCTACAATACGTTCAAGGAGTTTTTGTTCACAATTACGATGCCACCATCGAAGACTCGTACAGAAAGTTATCAAAAGTTGATGCTGAAAATGCAAGGCTTGAAATACTAGATACAGCTGGAACGGTAAGCTAGACATTAAATAGGATGACTATCTGCTCCTGTATTAAAGGTGCTCTTATATGTTGTACATATTTTTCAAATTTTTCAATGAATATATTTCAGGAGCAGTTCACTGGGATGCGCGAGACTTATTACCGTACTGCACAAGGCTTCATTCTCGTGTTTTCTTTAGCTGAGACATCTACATTCGAGAACTTGAAGCAAACTTTTATCGATATATTGGCGATTCGAGGTGAAGATGTAAGAGAAACTGCATCGTTCAATGTTCTCATATTCTTCTTTGTAGGTCCCTATGATCTTGGTTGGAAATAAATCAGACTTGGCAGAAACGAGACAAGTTGAAACAGCAGATGCTCAATGTTTCGCTAAAAAGTTGCGAATTCCATATTTCGAAACAAGTGCCAGACTAAACGAGAATGTGTCAGAGGTTTTTTTCATAACTGCAAACACAAAGATATGTCACTAATAAGTTCAGGTTTTCGAAGAATGTGCAGTATTGATTCAAAAAAGTGCTAAAAATTGTGTGGAACGTCGACGATGGTCTTCTGAATCAGATATTGGAGATAAAAAATGTAAAAATTGGTTGCGATCTTGCTGTTGTTGTTTGATTCCTTGTTTCTCAACAAATTAGAATATCTAATAATTTTTATTATAATGGAGTTTCAACAAAAACAGAACAATGCTAAATGAGATTCTGATGACTAAACAACTGTTGCCCACTCCTCGCTGACTGATCTGGCGACGACGACACCTACGATGAAACCAATGGAACCTTTGAAAACACTCCTGAAAAACATGTGTACGATAACGTGTTGCGTATATTATTATCGTACCAGAAGAATGGGTCGTTGTAAACGGTGTTAACAATTTCGAAACGAGTTTGGAGTGGCGGCGGTGGTGGTGGGGCTCCTTGCATGCGGAACATCTCTGCTACTGCAAATTAAGGAAGTTACAACTCTGAATAAATTTTAAGAATTTGTTAATATTCCGATAAAATCATTTTCTACACTCAGTCAAAGCTAATAGCTTGAGAAACTTTTTCTTTTATTCAGTGAAAAGTTTAGCAAAAAGCAATTTAATAAAAAGTTAAAATATGATGTAAAAGAAATATGGCAAAATTTTAGTGTTGGCGTCTTTCCCTTCATCGACTGGCGTGTTTCCCGTTTTGTGTTGACGCAATTTACGCACCAGTCCAAAGTCCACTAGTGGCCCGGTGTGGCCCGTTATCTTCTCACTTTCTGATCAGTAATGTCACTGTACTCAACTGACTGCTTTTTCTCTTTATTTTAAACCCAAAACCGTAGTTTTTTGACAATTTATCACTCGATTGAAGTGCCTATCGGACTTTTGAGATTTAGTTATCTGTAAAAGCTTTTATAAAAGTTAGTTTTTTTCAGATGCTCCGCTCATCAAACTTGTGCCGATCAATTACGGCAGTTCGTGGAAAACATGCATTGGCTGGAGATGACTATCAATATTTAGAAAAATCTGAAATTCCTTCTTATCACTTCCAAAAATCATTGAGAAGGCTTCCAATACCAAAGCTTCAAGACACTGTAAATAGGTTAATCCTTGCTTTGACAAAAGTTTTTGTTCCAACGACATTCTATTTTCAGATATCTTGCTTCTTCCAAAGCTGTACTGTCACCAGAGCTGTTCGCAAAAACTGAAACTGCTATAAGAAGCTTTGAGACAAATGAAGGGCCAAAGCTGCAAGAAGCTCTTTTAGAATACGACAAAGCACACCGTGATACCAGTTACATTTCTGAACCATGGTTTGACATGTATTTAAGAGCAAGAGTTCCTGTGGCTGTCAATTACAATCCATTCATGATGTACGCTCCGGATCCTGATCCAAAATTCAATGATCAGGTAACCATAAAAAATCTGCTCTAATGAGAGCAATGCTTCGAAACACCTTGCAGTTTTGGAATTTTTCGACCATTTTCTATTCTACACTGTAGTCATTTTGATAGCAGAAAAATGAAATATTGTGTGTAACGAAATAAGGGTACAATGTAGCCTTCAGTGTTCCTTTACATGTATTCAGCCTTCTTTTTTCAAAGCTACTACGATTTTCTCAACAAAGCCGAAAAATAATGAATACGCGTAAGAAAAATCGAACTATTTTATTCAGCTCACACGTGCTACAAATCTTGCAATTTCCTATGCAAGAATCAAGCGATCACTGGATGAAAACCTCCTTGGTCCAGAGGTTTTTCATATGAATCCGAAGAAAAGTGATACGAAGTTGTTCAGAACAGTTTGCAAGTGAGTTTTACGACTACACTGTTTATAAAGTATTTTGTTTCAGAACTCTTCCACCTAGTCTCTCATGGTTTGGAGCGGTCGCTTTCAAAGCGTTCCCGTTGGACATGTCACAATACAAGTCATTATTCTGTGGATCTAGAATTCCGAAAAAAGAAAAAGACGTTCTCTACTTGGTACGTTGAAGCCATTTGTATTTTCTCGAAACTAACTTTATTATTCGTTTGTTGCTGTTTTTAATTATTTGATATTCTTTCAGGATGCATCTCAAAAACACTTTGTCGCTTTTTACAAAGGTGTACCATATGCTGTACGTATTTTTGACGACTCTGGAAAACTTCTTGATCCAGAAGATGTTCATGCTTCTCTCGCTTGGATACTTCAAAATGGTAAAGAAGCTGCCCCAGAAGAGAGTATTGGTAAGTTATTGATGCTTAGTATCTCAGATTGCTGGACTAATCCTAATAATTGCAGGCTCACTGAGCTCTTTGGATCGTGATTCTTGGGCAGATGCACGTGTGGAACTGGAAAATGCTGGAAATGGGGCACACTTGAAGAAAATTGATGGAGGACTTTTCGCCATTTGTCTTGACGATCTAAAGACTGACGAGCATAAAAGGTATTTTTGTGAACTATTTGTTAAAAAGTGTTAGAGAACGTTAAACATAACTTTCATACTGGAACATGTGCCGATTTGCAGGCTCGTTCAATCTCTTCTTATTGGTGATGATGCTCGTAACCGTTGGTTTGATAAGTGCTTCCAAACTATTGTTGATGGTATTTTTTGATTTACAAGATCGTTCTGAAATCTTTTCCAAATTTAAGCTAATGGTCAAGCAACAATCAACTTCGAGCACTCCTGGGGAGATGGTGTTGCCGTCCTTCGTCTAATGGAAGAATCTTTTAAGGATACAAATAAGAATCACTTCGTATCTCCCGATGATATTCCGAAACCCCATAATCCGGCTCATGTTGAACCTTTGAACTTCAAGCTTACTGATTCCCTGAAAACTAAAATCATAAATGCTCAAAAAACACATGTTGCTGCAAATCAAGACCTAGATTTTGCAACAATGGAGTACGAAGGGCTGAATAGAGATTTGATCAAGAAAACAAAGTTATCACCGGATTCCGTGATGCAATTAGCTATTCAAATGGCTTTCTATTCTCTGTACAAAGAATTTGTTCCAACTTACGAATCTTGTTCCACTGCAGCATTCTTGAAGGGTAGAACCGAATGCATGAGGTGAGTTCAGCTCCTAGTTTTAAAACGAACCGTGATCGTACGTTCTCACTGTTCAGATCTGCTACATCAGCTACTCGTGCTGCTACTCTCGCTATCTTGGAGGAAAATCGCAAAGACATTCGTCAACTGTTGACTGACTGTTCAACGCAACACTTCCAGCTTGTGAAAGAAGCCTCAATGGGTCAGGGATATGATCGTCACTTGCTTGGCCTCAAAATCACTGCGCAGCGTCTCAATCAAGCAACCCCTGACTTCTTCCAAGATCCAGGCTACGCTAGAATGGGGCATTTCGTTTTGTCTACCAGCACTCTGTCCACTGAAACGATTGTTTTTGGGGGATTCGGGCCTGTTGTTCAAGATGGTTTCGGAATCGGATACAATGTCGTTGCCAGTAAACTCGGTGCCGTCATTTCAAGCAACAAGGTAAGTATAATACCAAATCCCAGTTTATATCTTATCTCCCTACTTTATTATTAAAGTTCATCCCATAAGCGTATCTAATCTAAAACGTGCAATTACAGTCGAAACGCGATGCCGCAGCCTTCTCAGCTGCCCTGTACAAAAGCTTGGACATTCTTCGTGGCCATCTTCTTGAGTCCAAATAATTTTGATTTTGATTATTCTGTATGTATTTAGAGTGTAAACTAATTATTTATATAGGGTACCTGTTCTATATCGAGAATTCTGCCAGTTTTTTCTACAAACGAGTACTTCCAGTTTTCAAACAGAAGGTTTTCATATTGTAAATGTAATTTTGTGATAAAGTTAATCAATTGGGCAACATTCACTTTTTTCAATATTTATTGGTGATAACTACCTCAGTTCGTTTCTTTATGATATCCAACGTCAGGAAAATTTCTTTTTCTATCAGTATCCACGATAACTTCATTTCAGTTTCAGAATGGCAGATCCAACCAGCCCTCCTGTCCGTACAGATATGGTTGAAGCTGCGCGGAAGTTCATGCTGACACCAAAAGTGAAAGAAACTCCATTTGAAGAGCAAAGGCAATTTTTGTTGGGGAAGGGAGTGACAGAAGCTGAAATACAGGAAGCGAGAGCTACAATCCCGCCAGAACAGCTACGAAGTCAAATCGGAATGGAGCATGGTATAGTTCCGAATAGAAATCCTGAAATGATGATGACACCTAAACAGAATGGGTAAGAAGAAGTCCTCGCCAGTTCCACAATGTCTGATTCAGCATCGTTTCATTCGCGCAGTCCGCAGTTGTACTTGGATCGATCTCTTATGCAGGCTATAGATTTGTCCGATCTTATATTCTTCCACGATTTTTTGACATTCCTGATCCTGCAACTGAAGAAATTCGACAATTACAATCACAGGTGAATGATCTCCAGAATTCAATTAAGTTCATCATGGATTCCGTTTCTCAAACGACTCAACAACTTGCCACCCAACAAGCAGAAATATCCAGAGCGTTATATTCGGTTGCTAATCGAGATGCAGATTTGAACAGAGTTGAAGTAGGTGTTCACAACGAAAGCTCATAGTTAAAAGAGATAATTCAGAGTGGCATATCTACTATCAAAAGTCTACTTCTCAGTCAACACAATTTCGCCCCAATTGTGACTCCTAGTGTCTCATCATCGATACCGTCGTGGCAACAGGTGAGAATAAGTTTCCATCTGGATATCCTCCCATATGAACCAGCAATTGTTTATCAGAAATAATGAAAAATACATTGTAGAGTGCGATACCTACATCTGCCAGCTCCATGACCACAACAACAACTTCTGAAGGAGCGTCTGGATATACCACGCCCCCAGCCAATTTTAAAGGAGAATCTTTGGCTGATGAGCTTGCTGACATAGATAATATTAACTAAAAATCATGCTTACCAAATTGATGTACATTATAATTCTGTTTGACAAACTCATGTTACTTCAAAATCCATTCCACTCATTGAATCACTGTTCCTTCTACTACATTCCAAAGACTAAATATTTCTTTATCTGTGATACTTCATATAAAAGCATTGTTATTAAACTTCTAGCCAGTTGTATTTTCACGGTTTATTGCACCAGAATTCATACTAAAATGGTTCATATTGTGAACTAGAAAATTTTCAGCGATGTAGCACTGATTATAATCTTAACTTCCAGAATTTTGCGCATAATGAACAAACCATTGCTCTCTCTTTCGCCTAACTATGTACGTGTGGTTTTGAGAAATCTGTCAAAGAAGGCCACTGGACAAGGAGAAGGAAATCGATCGGATACAGGTAGAAGCTCTTATTCATAAATTGAATATTTTTTGGTAAATCAACAGAAATATAACGAAAAAAATATATGAAATATGTCATTTGAAAGTTTCTAACGAAAGCTTACAAATCGCTGAACCAATATCCACCCCCGTGTCGTTCTTTCTGAACGCTAATGCTAGAAGTGTAAGAATTCTTCACTTCTAAAGAATTATACATTCTCCTCATCCATCTTCTGGCATATAGTCAAAGGTTTTGTCGCTTCTTGTTGTAGTTGTTTGTTGGGAAGAATCTGTACTACTTATAAGCGAAATTTTTGAAGTACTGTAGTCGAAGTTTTCGAAGTACTTTCGAAGTACTCGCATTCACGTTTTCAGACGCCAAAAGAAATATCTAGTTATAGCGGAAACATTGAAGTTATTTCTTGTTAGAGTGCCTTTTTGAACTGCAGCCAACTGAACTTTTATCAAAATATAGAATTAATAGTTATTAGGTATTGACTTTATTTCAAAACAACTATCTTTCCCGATTATTCAGTAGTTTTCTTCACGGTATGACGATCACGAACAGACTTCTGAGCAACGTTACAAATCGTAGATGTAAAATCGAATGGACTTCTTAGACAAGTGTGCTTTGCTTCATCACCCATCATGCTTCGAACTGCTGTCGCAAAGTGAAAAACATTGGCGACAACATCTTCGCCTCGCCAAGCCAAGGCTTTCTTTGATTTTGATCGTCGTCTCTTGGCTCTAGGTTCGAAGTCCTCATCGTCGTCGTCGTCGTCGTCATGACTTTCTTTTTCTTTCTCTTCGATGTTGTTTTTATCAAATTCCTCCGGAGATTTGTTTTTTATAGCAGCATCTTCTTCTGCCAGATCGCTGGTTGACGTTTTCGTTGCTTCACTCAAGCTTTCCAATACAGAAATTTCGAAATCTTCAATCGTGATTGAGGTGATTGCTTTGCCAATTTCGATCCACCTTTCATCTAACTGAAGAACAATTGTTGAATTAAGACAGAAAACTGATACAAACAGACTACTTTATGAAATTTCTAGTCATGAAGCTTATAACTTACTATCGCTTTGGTTTCTTCTTCCTTTTTAGCCAATTCTTGTTTTACTCTTCTCATTCTTTCAACTCTTGGACCAACGTGGATAACTGACTTATGAGAAACACTACAGAGCGCCCCGGTAAATACTGTTGTATTTCCCAGAATTGTCTTCCTAGAATCATTTCCGATAAGCTTTTTCATGTTGCTTGCGAAGTTTAGCACCGTTGCGACGACTTCATCTCCAGTGCAATCGACAGGCGTTCTAATTCTTGATCGATCAAATAGACCAAAATCTTCAGGCGTTAATGAGCAGACAGCTTTTCCCAATTGAATAAAAGCTTCTTCTTTCTGTGATTCAATGCAAATTCAGTTGCCGGTTTTGAAATAAAGAACAGTTACCTTCTTTCGCTCAGTTTCTTCTTTCATAGCTTTTTTCAAAGCTTCTTGCTCGATCGCTAATTTTCTTTTCGCAGCTAATTCTTCTTGAGTGAAGACCTCAGGATACTGCCTGCGCCCGTCTGGTAGTCTCTGAAATGGAGATTTCGGGATAATATCTGTTTAACTTCCTCACCTGCATCGTTAAATTTTTTCCAAAAGGTGTTAGCTTCTTTCCACTAATTCCTGACGGGCCTTGTCCAATTCCAGCGATTGTTTCATGTCGATTTTTCGTTCCATAGTGACCCCGCGGAAACCATGGGTTATGCGACATACCGAATGTTGGAAGTGTCTATAAAATTAAATAAAAATACGATTGATTGAAAAATAAACAATGAAGTGTTAAATAGTTTTGAATTTAAAAAATACGTTGAATTCGCAGCCATTGTACCACAATAGCCAGATAGAGCGCACTTTCACCAACGAGAATGTGATCGATCACATCGATCACACATTGCGAACACAACAAGGTGGTCAATAATAATGATAGTTGTATAAAAACAAATAAATTACTCGGGTACTTGGTTGGAAATGTAACTAAAAAGGTTAAAGTAACATAATAAAAAATTTTCAGGTGTCCTTGATGGGTATCACATAAATCCTCTAGGAGAATCAGATATGACAGAACGTAGCCGAATCTCAATGCTCTCTACTGAAATGCTCGAAGCCAAACAAATCGGCGTCCGTGGGCTCTCTTGTTATGGATTCCGGCTTCTCGATGGATCGTTTTTGTATGACCAAAAGCGGAATAATAAACGAAACTTAACTGATATTCAGATACGGTCCAATCGCCTTGTTTCCAAAGACTGCTTTGTCTTGGCGTGTTCCAACTCCAGATGAAATCACTCCACGCTCTCTTTCCCTTTTTGCTGCACTTGAACCGAAAATCGATATTTTGGTGTTGGGTGTTGGTGATAAAAAGAATATTGATAAGTAAGAACTGATCTAATTCCACAAGATGAAAATGTTATTCAGAGTTCGTGCTCAGGTAGCTTCATTTCTCCGTGAACATAAGATTGGATTGGAAATTATGGATACAGTTAGTGAACAGTTAAATTAGATTTTAAAAATGTTCAACTTAAGGAAGATGCTATTGCCACATTCAACTTTTTGAATGCGGAAGGACGATACGTAGGAGCTGCTCTGTACCCACCAGATGATATGGTAGTGACAGATAAAGAGTACGGTAGAGCTCTTGCACTTTTGAAAGGATGGGACACGGTGAGAGCAAAAGAAAAAAATTTACAAAAAGCTGAATAATATTTTATATATAAATATCAGGTTGAAGAAAATCCTTTACTCACTGGGATTTCTGATACAATCAATGAAGCTGAGGACTTGGTGAAAAGATTATGGAGTGGAGATGAAAATAGCTGGCAATCAGCAAGACAAAAGGTTAGAAGACATAAGATGATATAAGATTTAAAGTTTCTAGGTGCTCGAATCTCCGTCCCAAAGAGAAGAACGAATGAAGTTGAAAGTCGAGAAAAAAGAAGAGAAGAGAATCGAATGATTTAGATGAAACAGTGTATTAGCTTTATTGTTGAATGAATATTGTTAGTAGTTTATACCGTTTTATATATTTTCGGGGCTTGTTTTCTATTTTCGAAATAGATAATCTGATACACACGATACGAATAACTGTAAATTGCTTTCGAGTTGAAAAATGGGATTACAGTAAGTACCGTAAACCTACAGCGTTTTTCGGGAATCTGATAACAGAAATAACACGTTTCTCGTCACGTTTTAGTCGAGCAGCAAAATAAGTTACACATGTCAAAAACAAAACGAAGATATATTTTCAAAAACTTCTTTATTTCGAAATACTCTCCATCTTCGTTGCTCTTGTTGTTATACGAGAGATTTTCTGCAAGGTTGGATCAACAAAAGTAATGATGAGCGCATCGAATCATACTAATCATGTAAGGATTTGAAATCATTCCGGAAAAGATTAACATCGATAACTTTAGCAAAGTCCTCTTCAAGCTACTCAACAGCATCTAGACACCCATATTGTATAAAGATATTGTGTGAATTTTATAAAGCTTTAGGTTTTAGCTACTTCCTAAATGTTTGGAAATGATTGGGAGCGATACGAAAAGTGCAGAACTTCGAGTCGCCTACGATGCTCCAACTAATCAGTTAGTCGTTAAAAAATCTGGATAGAATATCATGAAAACTGATTTATTCAGAACGACGTACCAATACTCAATTGTTTGGGAAGATGCGAACCAAGGCACCGAGGAAAAGTATAAAGTCGCAATAACAGAAGCTAATAGTACTGACTTTATCAAAGCTTCAGTGTTCTTATATTGAAGTGTTTACAGAGATTATGTTGGCATTGAAAGCGAAAAAACTGAAAAAATGTGAGGGAATGTGAGTTTTTTTGTTCCTAATAACTCAAAAAATGCATTTCTTCGTTAGGTATCATGAGAAAAAGACGTGCAATGAAAGACATGGGAAGACTTTGGAAGACGAAATGGTTAGTAGGTCTGTAAGGTTCCCAAATCAACATCGTTTCAGATTGAGAAGCAGGACCAGGGTTGTCCTTTTCCACCGGATCTTCGAAGTCGCTCTGAACAACGGTAAGTTTTAAAAATTACAGAAACGAAAATGTGAGTTTCCAGTGAAAAGCCACAAGAACCTATTAATAATATTGCCACGACTTCTGATTCTCACTTCACGACACATAATTCAGAACATGATGTCTCAAAGCCAAAAAAATCAGAAAAAAAGAACAGCAGACCTACTCGTTCGGCGAAGAAACAAGAACGGAAACTAACGACTCTTGGTTGTTTGGTAACTTAGCGAGTGGTAAAGCTATATTCTCATCGGACTGTTTTAGGATAAAATGCAGAAAGTCACCGTTAAAGTTTTTGTTATTGAAAGTCCAAGTATGCATGGTAAACTGAGGTTAGCTGTCTAGTATGTAGAATATACATGAATCCCAGTCTTTTCAGGCCGATTGATTGTGTGGAGGCGACCATGGAAACGGAAATAAAGGATGTTCTAAAAGATGTTTTGCGCGAGAATTATACCGGAATTCCTACTGAACGACTCATACAATCCGCGAGCGTTCTCTTCGCTTTCTTAGATAAAAATGACAGACAGAAAATGCGCCGTATCCGCCAATCAGATATCGATACCCTCCAGATCAACAACTTGCCAACTTTGTAAGTTCCAGTAAAATGTTGAGCTTTGAAAACCATTTCCTAGCCGAGGCAGTGTCGTTCTAATTCTCGATTTGATTGGCTTCATTGCGAAGGGAATCAAAGTTCAACTCCAAATCGACACCGATGAAGACTAGACATCAAAAGCTTGCCTAATTTATTGGGAAACCTGATATTAGCGAATAAAGGCACTGAAAAATAACAATTGAAAACACCAAAAGAGAGGATGCGTGGAAAAAAGGGGAACTGTTCGGGAAAAGGAATGGAAAGTAAAACGAGTAACAATCTGAAAAGTAGGCGACGCATTATCAGAAAACAAGAACATTGAAAAAAAAGCGAAGCTAGTTATCACAGAATTAGGATATCTTTAGTGGTACTTGCAAACAGATGGCACAGTACATCCGTGTTTTTTAATGATTTCTTGAGCAGCATAAGATCCGCAGGCAACTGAAGCTTCGATACCCTTTCCTTGAATGAATTGAGAGAGAAATCCTCCAACGAAAGCATCTCCAGCTCCATTGGTGTCAACGATTTCTTCTTTTTCGAGGCGAGTGACTGGGAATTCCGTGACCTGTAAAGCAATATTTGAAAACAATAGAACTTGGAATTATATATCTAGAAAACCAGATAATACCTTATCACCCTCGACGACAATAACTGGCTCTGGCCCTTGAGTGAAGACAACAAGTCTTGGTCTAGATGTCTTCTTTGGAAGAGCAGCAGCCTTACAAGCGACTTCCTTAACGCAAGTTGTCTCCCATCCATTTGCTTTGGCGAAAGCAGCAGCTTCATCTTCGTTTCCGAACAGAACGTCAACGAATGGAAGAATTTCTGAAAGCTTATCGAAGAAGAATTGAGAGATGAATGGAGCGGAGAGATTGAGTGTGAAAGTCTTGTTGAACTCGGCAGAGTGACTTGCCAATTGGAGAATGGCTGGTGGGCACACAGTGATGAAAAATCCCTTAAAAAATTAAGACATTAAATGTAAAATTCTGCTTTTTAATATATGACTCACAGTAACATAGAAGTACTTAGCTTGCTCAATGATCTTCTGATTCTCCTCTTTTTGGAGATGGTCTTGAGTGAACGTGTTGGCAGCGGCTAAATGAGCACAGAGTGACCTGAAATCATTTCAGCACGGCAACGGTGTTGTCAACGTTCGTTTTTATTCATGTTTCTTACCGATGGGTGCCGTTGATTAGAGCAGCGCAAGTTCCAGTTTTGACAGTTTCGTTGATTTGATATTGCACATTGACTCCGGCCTCTTTGGCTTTAGATGCCAAGAGTTCTCCGTATTGATCCTTACCGACAGCTCCGAAGAAAACAGTTCGGTTAGGACAGTTCAGAATCCATTGAGCGACACGGAGAGAGTTCTGAGCAGCTCCTCCTGGGATGTACTCAACCGTGAAGTCTTTGGTGAGCTCAGTGAACATGTCATTATGCTTATCGTCACATAAAATAGCATCGTTTTCTTTCAGTCCCCATTTGTCGAGAAACGATTTCTCCACGGTAGTTTGGATGTCCAATAAAGGATTGCACATACCAATAAGAGTGTTCTCTGGTAGTGGAGACATTTCTACAACTGGTAGGAATGGGATTACCTGCAACGAAACGAATTAGATTGTAAAAAGTGAGAAAAATGAGTTTCGGAGGAGTAAATAGACAAAGAAGAGAACAAATAGAAAAGACGGCGGTTGAAGAGTGCGAAAAAAACGGTTTTCGTGCCTTTCGAGACAATTCTTTTCAACGTTTTTTCTACCTTTCAAATGCAAATTTGCCACGTTGAAATTCAAATTTCGGGTGGAGTCGGATTTACGATAAACAACGCGCGCGCGGAATGTAGTACCGGAGTGTCGTTGCAACTTTTGGGGTTTAAAAAACCGGAAACTAAGTTGGCAAACCCGAGATGAGGTTTTTCTTTACCTTTTATGCAGTTTAATTTTAGACTCAGTTAAAAAATTTACTGATTTAAAATAATTAGTAACAAATCGAAAACTATGAGATATCAACAATACCGCGAAAACAGGGTCTTCACTGCTGTAGCAAACCTTCTGAACACAGTTTTAATGGGAAACTGTATACTGTCAAAAAAATCAAGTTTGGGCAAGGAATTCAAATTTTTATTTTCGCGGGCGGTCCGCCCACTTCAATTGGAAACTGTAAAAATTCAAATTTAGCTTGCAGGCGACAATGGGCGGACCGCCCGCGAAAATAAAAATTTGAATTCCTTGCCCAAACTTTATTTTTTCAACAGTAACTCCGTATAAAAAAGTTTGAGGAATGATTCTTAAACTGAAAAAAGTTCATAGAGGCACACTCTTACACACAAAGTACACGATTCTGATGAGAAATGCGACTGCCAACTACCCTATCTTCAATTTTATCGTCCTCAACTCGCCACTCACTCTGCAGTTTCTCGAAGATCTTCACTATTTCGTTATCGTCTTTTTTGACCGACAAATGGCGATACTGATAAAAATCTGGGTACCGCTACACATCTAGCCTCAGGGCAAGGCAGAAAAGTTGGCTAGCTCGTAAATGGTTGTTTGATCGAGGGAAACAAATGAAATAAATTTTGGTACGAAGTTATGTTCTACTTTTTTCATTGGAAACGCACCAACACCGCAATTTCAATTTTTCTTTTCCTCTAATTTGAAACTAAGCCTGAACAAACAGCGACTCCGCAATTCGAACTATTAGAGTTTAAATGTGGAAGTTGCAAAAAAAAAAGAGAAGAAGAATAGATAGACAGGAAATATAGACTACGACGACAACTGTTGTTACAAAGAGGGGATCTGTTTCATAGTGTTCTATGAACAGAAATATTTTCTTGAACTATCTCGTACTGACTTTAGTAGGAGGAGAATATTTTTGAAAAATGGCCTGATACAATACTGATAATCGATCAGTAAATGATCTTGTTGTCGATTGATGTTGCTTTGGATTTTCATTTCGGTAGGGGTTGAAAATTTTATTATGATACTCACAAGAAACGGATTATTGAAATGGAGAGGTATGTACACGTTGAGGAATCGAGGGAATGTTTATCGGATACAGTCAGGTGGAGAATATTCTAATTTTTGAAGTTATGCATCTCGAGAAGGCTTGGGAAACGGTTGAAATTGATGATATTAGGATTAGAATTCCTATAAGAACGTCATAAAATCTTTGATTATAGTTTCAAACTTACAGTTCGCGTTTGAACTTCTCAATCAAGGTAATCGCAATCGTCCCATTAACAGATCTCTTCTTGAGTTCATCATTCGTCTTTTTCAGGGCAGCGCAATGTAATTTCATCTTATCGAATTCTTTTTGTTTCTCTTCTTGTTCTTCTTTTTTTTTCTGACGAGTACGGCGAACCGCAATGTTGTTCTTATTACGGGTTTCCAAGTAAATCGGATTCTTCTGGAAATTAAAAATAGCTTGCTATTCCTAATTTGTAATAAACATACCTTTTCCTGATCACTTTTCTTATTGTATGGTCTCGCTGACTTCTCACAGTTATCAAGTTTCTTGTCCATCACTTTTTTCTCACCACCATCTATAGGCTCAACTTTTCTGATCGTCTCGTTGTTTCTTTCCATAATGTTAAGGTTATTAGCAATTCCATTCGAATTGAAGTCATAATGTTCGTTTAAGTTAGTATCGAATGGATTGCAGAAAGGTGGAGGAGAGTAGTCAGAATAATACGAAGTTGAATTGGATTGATTAGAACTTGATGAGTATGGGCGGTGCGGTTCCATCATGTCGAAATGCTGTTGGTTGACAAAAAGTGCGTTCTCGTTCTGAAATAAAACTGATTAAGTTAAGGTCTCTTATTGATTCAATACTCGAGAAACCTTATTAATAAAATTCTTTTCTCAGTTTTATTTCGAAAAAAAGCAAACATTTTCTTCTAACTTTTCTAACAATTGTCTACTAACTGTATGGCAATTGAACATGTTTTGAGAGTTTATGTAATGAAATTCGGATACAAATCGCTCTTCTAGAAAAGATAATGTTCTAGATGAGGTTCAAGAAAATTTGAGATGTTATGAAATAATCATATCGTATGAGTGCATTCTTTCAGATGGGAGAGCGAAGAAGCTAGTGGTGACGAAATCCAGAGGCTAGGTGTCTGGTACGGAAAAAACAAATAAATGCTCGTTCCGAAGATATGGAATTTTCAACATAGGGGTTAAGTTCATTGTATAATAATTGTTGATTTGGAGTACAGAAGATGAAAGCAATAGTCTTAACCAAACAGTTTCTCATTATAAATGAAACCATTGTATTTGAAAATGTTGCACAATAATATCCTGAACAATGGCGTATCAGTTACATAAAAAACTTTGTGTTAAGCGCTTTTTTTGTTATCAAATATTTTAATAGTGTGTCTCATGGTAAGGAAGTTGTTGATATCTATTGGAGCAGTGTGCATTCCACCTCAAACACATAAAAACCACACCCATTCGGGGAAAAGGGTTGCACAGCCTAGATTTGATTGTTATTGATTCCAAATGAATATTTCGAAATACAAATCGAAACGAATTTCAATAAATTGTTTCTCCAAACATGAATCCACTAGTTTTTTTGAAATGTTCAAGTGGACCGTACCTCGTACGGATAGTGACAGAGGGGATAAGAAGAGTGATCTCCCAAGTTCCAACTCATCGATATTTCTGAAAAGAAAGTGATATAATCGATTAGTAGTTGACATGTAGGAAGAAAAAATATGAACTGCAGTATGGGATTGTAATTAAGAATAATATAGAGACTACGGAGAAGAACGAATATTCAGTTAGAAAATTGAATAAACAACAGGAAACTGAATGAATGCTGCACTCCAATAGGCACTCGTTTACAACATTTTCCTAATCAAAAAAAAGAAAAACAACTGATATCACAGCACGCTGTCAGCTTGTGGAATTGAAATGACGCAAAAATTTAGGGAAAAATGATGAACTCTCCTTATCTGTAAACTGAGCAAATCGATGAAAAACTAAAATTCAATTGCGAAACTCTTCGAAAAATGATTAATAATAATTGATGGATTTGACAGTCCTATCCCCTCTAAGAGATAACAATAAACGAATCTGGAGAATGGAAGTGCAATCAAACACAATTATTTTTGGGGGAATAGAAAAGAGAAAGATGTTTTGTGTTTCCTCTCTTTTTTTTTTTGGAATGAGTCAAACCACATGAAAGAGACTGGCGTTTGCAATGATAGATTTTGTGAAAATCATATCGATAATGACATTGATAAAAACGACGGAACAAGAGCACTGGAAATGACGACAAGGAATGGGTTAAAACTCATGATATAGAAAAGAAAAACGTGGTAAACATTGGAAAAGAGTACGGTATTCTTATCAGTTCTACAGTTTCCCACATCTTGTGGCATCAGAATATAAAAGTAGAATCAATGGTTTAATTAACAGTTTTATCAGATTGAATCTTCATCGAAATGCTTATTTCAATACTTCCTTTGTGGTGAAGCTACAAAAATTCGAATTTGGCCATTTGGATTTGACGTCATTGATGGAATCACGGGAACTCGAATTCTAGGAATTGCCACGTGTTGGAAGTGAGGGATTGAAAAGTTGTGATGAGGAGTTGAAATGGGCTGATGGTGTGCAAGATCCACGGCTTCTTTCTCGAGCTTCTCCTTTGAAATTCTCTCCGGATTTTCAATTTTGACAGATTCTCGCTCTATTTTCATTTCTTCCACTTTAATGATACGGTTATAATTGATGCGACAACTAAATATGGCCGATCTGTAAAAATGAAAAATTTCCAATTCGTTCGTATATTTATTTGAAGAAAAGTACCGATAAGTTGGAAGAATGACGAAAATAGTGAATGAAAGTAGAAGAGCATTTAACTGTACCAACGATTGAACCAAAAAATGATAAGGCAACCATGACGTGGTAAGAGGAACGTAATAGTCAACTGAAACTTATTTAAATGATGATGATTATGAAAATTCTTATTCCGGTCTTACTGATTTGTGGAATAGCCAAAAGAACGATGATTAATGAGAACCAACTGGCCCACACAAGTCTTCCTTTTGCATTTCGAACTACGTCATTAGCTTGAGTGACGTCATCAGTTAATTTTATATCTTTTCTCTCTGTTCCTTTATCAATTTTCTTGCATACAAAAGTATAAAGATTCCATGAGATTTGAGCAAAAAGAAACAATGCTCCAAAGAGTTGAGTAGTGAATTGAAAGCAGTTATCGATGTATCTATTCATTACCTGAGCCGATTTGGATTGAAAAATAATCTAAACGAATATTTACCAGTTTTGGAGCAATGACCAAAAAAGAACAGAAAAGAAGAATTGGAGCAAAAACTGTTCGACAGACTGGTAAAGGAATGTTCTTACGATAGTTTGAAACAAAAAGACACATGAAATTGTATGCAATACAGGATAGAAGAATAGTCATATTGAAGATTTGATTGAGAGTTTCATTCACTTCATCTAACCTGAAATTTTATGCCTTGTAGTTTTTGAAGAATGATTGGTTAATCTACCAATCAGCCGACACGAAACATTCAATGACGTAGACAATCTTTAGGAACGTAGTTGGAAAATAAACAGTTCCAAGAAAAGTAGTCGTGAAATCATCAAGAATATAACTGGAGACAACGAAATGAACGATTGTGAGGAAACAGTCAAATGCAAACACACATGCCGATGGAATGGATCCTCAAGAATAGAGACCGATTCAACGAATTGTTGTAGTATTTCTTTACCGGGACTCAGAGCAATATAAAGTGCTTCAACCAACGTCTGTCGTGCTTCAACAATGGTAGCTTCAGAAAACCAAATCTTATCCCAATCGAATGTCGACATTTCAGTCGTCGTTGTTATTTTATTTTTAACCATTTTTGAGATTTCAAGTTATTACCATATTCAATGGTGGAAGCAACTTTCTGTAAAATCAAATCACAACGATTTTATTTGGAGTAAACTTGAAAATAATTATAATGAAGACAAAGTAAATGAAAAAAAATCATGAAATGTCTGAAAATATGCGATAGAATGAAGTTCGGCGCCGTTGTCAAGGCACCTGAAATATTGGGATTTCACCTGTTTCCATGAATTAATCGTTGCTATAAACAAGTTAAGAACATATTGGTGGAAACGAGATAGCCTATGGAGAATGGTCGTTTGAATGTTTGATGTCGGAGTTATCGGAAAGAACATCTGAAATTAGAAGCTGTTCTGTTGCTGAGCAGAATATAGTTTGTAGAAAAAAGTTTTTTTGAGGCCTCGTTCCAATACTTTCGATGTCCGGAATGCAAAATAAAGATTCGAACTGTATTGTTACTTCAAAAGAAAAGTCGATAATGAATGAATTCGGCAAACAGGTGACAAGACTACATTCTGATGACGTAATACCACAACCACATTTGATTGGAACGTCTTAACCTTAATTTTAATGGGTTTACTAGTTGGCTTTTGAAATTTTGCTTCAGTTTTCGTCAAAATAAGTTAAGCAATTTGAAAACTGTTAACTAATTAATTTGACCTAATTTCTCGCATAATTTAATCTTGTAGAATTCAAGGTCTGACATCTATTACGTGAATCTCTAACCGTCTATCAAATATTTGAATCTTTCTCACTCGATTTTCTCAATTTTTAGCAGCGATTAAGGTGTTCTCATCACCCGATTAGATCACGATTATATGTTGTGTAACACCCGAAAGTTGTCAAAAGCTTCTTTTTTGTTTCAAATAGATACCAGCCTTTGATTCGTTTTCCTCGTTCATTACAACGTATAGACAAAAGAAAAAAGAGAGAATAAGGGGAAAAAGGAGATGCATACGCTTACCGATCAAGTTTTTTCTTTTTGTGTTGCCAAGGCTAGGTATTATTGGGGGCGGAGTCTAAATTTGAATCAAGTATAAAAGGACGAATTATTTCAGAAATAATCAGTTTCCAAAATGGATCTCGAACAACGCATTAAAGCTTATCGCTTCGTTGCCTATTCGGCAGTTGCCTTCTCCGTCGTTGCCGTTATTTCGGTTAGTTACTTACTTGTAATTATTAGTTATCAACACTGATCCTCTCAATA
The DNA here is from genome assembly GCA_963572265.1 of Caenorhabditis doughertyi. Taxonomy (NCBI): domain Eukaryota; kingdom Metazoa; phylum Nematoda; class Chromadorea; order Rhabditida; family Rhabditidae; genus Caenorhabditis; species Caenorhabditis doughertyi. Next base: position 15,347,491 of record OY751556.1, on the reverse strand, counting down.
TTCCCATTTTTAATTAAAACTTTAAATTTTCAGGTATGCGTCACCCTTCCAATGGTTTACAACTATGTTCACCATGTGAAGAGAACCATGCACTCTGAGATCAACTTCTGCAAGGGATCTGCCAAGGATATCTGGTCTGAGGTCAACCAACTTAAGTCTATCCCATCTGGAAACCGTACCGCCCGTCAAGCTGGATATGATGCTGGAGTCACCGGAGGAGCTGCCTCTGCTGGAGGATGTGATGCTTGCTGCCTTCCAGGAGCCGCTGGACCAGCCGGAACACCAGGAAAGCCAGGACGCCCAGGAAAGCCAGGAGCACCAGGACTTCCAGGAAACCCAGGACGCCCACCACAGCAACCATGTGAGCCAATCACTCCACCACCATGCAAGCCATGCCCAGCTGGACCAGCTGGACCACCAGGACCACCAGGACCAGCCGGAGATGCCGGATCTAACGGAAACCCAGGAGCCCCAGGACAAGATGGACAACCAGGAGCCCCAGGAAACAAGGGACCATCTGGACCAAACGGAAACCCAGGAGCCCCAGGAGCCCCAGGACAGCCAGGACAAGATGCTCCATCTGAGCCAATCACCCCAGGAGCACCAGGACCAGCTGGACCAGCCGGACCACAAGGACCACCAGGAGCCCCAGGACAACCAGGACACGATGGACAACCAGGAGCCCCAGGACCAAAGGGACCAAACGGAAACCCAGGAGCCCCAGGAGCCGATGGAAACCCAGGAGCCCCAGGACAAGCTGGAACTCCAGGAGGTGCCGGAGAGAAGGGAATCTGTCCAAAGTACTGCGCTATCGATGGAGGAGTCTTCTTCGAGGACGGAACTCGCCGTTAAGCTTTCATTCTTATTTCAAAATAAAATATTCATCATTCAATATGATTCAATCTCGACACATTTAAAACAAAATAGCAAATTTATTTTGTACTCATACACATAATATTTACAGCAACGGCATGAATATAGTTTTGTTTTTGGAGTATAAAGCAAAATTTTGAAAAACTAGGAAAAGATAATTATTCCTTGTCAAAATCATAGTAATCGTGATAGTCAACATGTTCTCCAAAATGATTGAATGATCTCGATCTTCCCATTGATATCACACTTTCTGAAAAACATCAAAATGGTTTGAAGTTCAAATTGAGGGTAGTTATCACCTCGTTTATTGGAAATATTGACTCTCTTCCTAGGTGGATCTTGTGATGGTTCTTCTGCGATTTTTGGAAGCTCGTGAACCTCTTCATCTGAAATGTTTTTGATAAGGAAATGAATAATTGGAAATGAAATGACCTACCAACTTCTACAATACAATCTGGATTACTGTAGCATGGTTTCTGTGTATTCACAAAAGATGGAAGAGTTTCAATATCAGTTGAGGCACGAGCTTTTGTATTGAAACCGTCAGGGGAAAATGTCAACGATCTGAGAAGCTCATTGATAGTTTTATTGATAATTGAAGCTTACTTTGAATGTCTTTTCTGGAAAATAGCTCCAATCTTATTAGAAAACTTTCTCTCAGCCGTCTGTTTTCTGTTATTTCCAGTTGAAAATCGTTGATCTCTTTTTAATTCAACAACACTTTGAACAGGTGGTCGATTCGTTCTTTTTCCATACATTTGATCAAGTTTTTCATTAAATGGATGAGGAACCATTGTGATTTGTCTGACGTCATCGGGAATTCTGGAATAGATAAATTTAGATTAAAATGCGAAGCAGAATAATGATTCGCGCATTTTGAATACTTACTGTGAATCCGCATTTGTTGCACTTCCAAAGTAGAAATTGACATTTCTTTGAGCAGCGGCCTTTGAATACAATGGAGATACAGTATCATTCCAAAACATATCCTTCTCCAATAGTGGTCCATCGTCATGAGTATCATCAACAATTCCCATTGCAACAGTTAAATTACGATCAATCAAAAAATTACAATCGAAATCATCTTCATCTTCTCCGAATGGATTCAAAAGATCCATTGCTACCTGAAAATGAAACAGACTTTTTGAGATAAGTGCTCAATTACTTACTTTCAACCATCCCATATAAAAAATGAACTCAATAATAGTCATAAAAGGTACTCCTAAATCAATCTCCGTTGTCATTTTTGCATCAGAATTGATCACAAATTGTCTGGATATCAAACACACCAAATAATAGCAGTGAACTGCTAAAAATACTAATTGTGGATACATCAATGGAAGTGGAACCCAATCATATGTCCAAATCAATGAGAGGCCACTTCGGAATGTTCGAATTTCCTGAAAAAACTTATTCAAAACACGCCACAATCAATGATAAATGAAACCTCTGCAATTGCATTTTGAGTGTAAGCACTTTCAATTCTTCCTTCTCTTCTAGCCTCATTCAACAGATTAAATGACCAATTGAATCCAAGCCAATACTTTGCATATCTGAACTCAGAATAGAGAAAAACAACTGAATGTAACAAAGAATACCTGCTCTCAACTTCATTGTACTTTTTTAAATCTGCTGACGTCATAATTCCAGCAGCGACCATTGTTTCCAAAGTGGGAAACCTTTTACGAACACCAATATGAATATCACGGAAGACCATTGTTTGAGACATGACACAAAATCGAACAATACTTCTTCTTAATATTCTTCCACGTTCATCATTTCCAGAAAGATACATTGAAGTGAATAGTGCAATGCTGGAATATCATTAAATCTAAACCATATTTTCTTTCCATCCAACTTGTCAATCATTCCTAAATTCGCAAACTGTGTCATCCACCTATTGATTACTGTTGTCACAAAGAATCCAAGCATGAAATTGATTGGAATATAATCCAATCGTCGATTACAAAATTGCATAAATCTCTCGAAAGTGCTGTAATTGAGACAATTGTGGTTCCTTTCAAATGTTTCTGTTGAACGGAACTCACTCTTGTTGACTTCTATCCAGTGCATATCTATATATGACAGAAATAATTCCGTAACAGAAACACCAAATGAGTAAATCTCTGCAAAAGACATAAAACTGTTGAAAAATGTGATAGGAGATGACGAAAATAGATCAGAAATAGAAGTTATTGGTCGTTAAATCGTGTTTTAAACACGGTCACTTACTGATAAATTGCCTTCCAAATAGACCCTTTCCACTTGAAAATCAACTTGAGAATAACCTAAAAATAGGAAACGATTTGTAGCTATTTTTAGTATGAAAGAAAGTATAAATAGGGGAAAGAAGATACAACTTCCAATCAGTTTATGAATCAGTAAGCCTAGTTCTGAGGTTTCTGAAGATTTATTCGAATAGTTCAGAACATTTGATTGAGTAGGGAAAACATATAAAGTTCTAATGTTAACACATAATTTAGAAACTAAACCTGCAGCACAATTTATTTGATTCTATTTTTGAAACAAGGAAGTTTTATTTTTTGAAATGGGGAGTCTGTTATTTATTTTATTGTAAACAGATTGAAACGTACCTTTCTTTGAGAAGTAGCCAGATCATAATGATAATTATAGGGCATTTTTCAGAGATTTTTTAGTTTTAGCATTCACAAAATGAAAGTGTGTTCCTAAAATAGAAGTGAACTTATCTAAACAGAAGTCGCAAATTCATAAAAACGAATCGAGTAATGGTCATTAAAATTCATGCTCCGCTGTCGACAATTTGATAATTTTTACGATCCAATTCCTCTTCGTCTCGCTCTTTTTTAGACCAACTTTCTCTAGAGAAATGCACCTGACTTTCTCTTTTTTTCTAGCAAAGAAGTACGGAAAATCAGGAGAGAAAAGTCGGAAGATGAAACGTTCTTTGTAACCGAAAAACACAGTAATCTCAGAAAATGAGGATTAGGAAATGGAAATGATTTATTTCATATTCATATGGTAGCATGTTGAAATATGCTGACATTGAATTGAAGCTCCAATAGTGTTAGAAATACTTTTAAAGTAATTCTCTGAACACTGCTAATGTTTATCCCATTGATCTTGTTTTCTGAAGGAAACCTTGAAAATTAGATTCAACAAAACAGATATTTCCCTATTGCACTTGGACATATTTTTATTCAGTTTTATTCTTCTTAATCCTGACGAGTTTGGATTGAAAAAATTCTGATAGTTGAATCCGAAAGTATGATAATTGAAGGAGTTCTAACCTGAAATAAACCCTGAATAGAAAAAGCACAGTCCATTTCTCAAGTTTTCGTCGCCAGAAACTATAACTTTCTATTTACATTTTTCATTTCGTAATTCATATGAAAATGTCCGCTTCTCACCGGAAAACCATGCAAATTTACGACCTCCATGCATCATTCTACCCTATCTTTAAAGGAATGTTGATTTGTGTATTTCTTATCTAAAATTGAAAAAGAAAAGAGAAAAAAGTTACGAAGTTGATGAAGGTATCCGGGTTCGATAGATTAGATAAATAATGTTTCAGTGATCTTTGAAAAGTCTCATCAAACATCTACGCATTTTCTCTTTTATTCATGCTAGGCGGGTAGTGAAGACGGTACCGATCATCATTAAGAGCATCAAAAGAGTCTCTCCTATCTCTGAATACTCTACGACTTCTCACGTTCATTCGTTTTTTTCTTCATCTAACTCTCGATCCAAATCGGTCACTTGAAACAAATTTACTAGTTAAAATTATAGAATTCTAGTAGCAGAAAAGTGAAAGAAGTGTAAAATAGAAAATCTGAATTTTTTATTTCTAGCAGTAGGCAAATGTTGAACGATCTTCGGAGAAAGATTCAGAATTGAAATTTCAAGCAAAGAATAATCGAATTCCAAAAAACGCTCGAGAACACTTCTACAATAGTTCCCGTAGATTTTTATTTGTTTGAAGCATTTAAAAAATTTCGAAATTCCGCAAAAGAATGAAACAATTTATTGAATGTTTGACCGAGAGAGGAATGAACCCGAAAAGAAATAATATCAAAAGTATACCAAATAATGTGTTGAGAAGAAAGTGCCGGAAAAGTGAGAATGGAAGAAGAAAATCATTTCAGAAGAATGAATAAGATGGATAGATAAGTATTACATATTTTCATGAATTAACGTTATACAATGGGAAATCGAGGTTCTCTTTGTTGATATGGTGGATCAGGTGTACATCTGCTTCGGCTATCATCATAATCAGTTGCATCTAATCTTGATGTCTCCACACAATAACCTTCTTCTAATTTTCTATATTCATCTTCATAATATTCCAGACATCTGTAATTTTAATTATTTCATTTCATTCAAAAATTTCTAGAAATGAATCGAGCTTTACACTACGCCTTATATGTGGAAGATAAGCTCACAGGAAAAAGTTTCAATTCTTTAAACTTGTTCTTAAAGGCTCTCTGGATATTTTATTTTCTCAATATTCTGATAATTGCCTTCATTAGTTGAAAAAGGACTTTTCAGTCAGGTTATTTTGGAACGAGTAAAAAGTAAAATCTGGAAAGATAAAGTTTCATTTCCATACAATTCTTATTGATTTTCTGTGAGGACCACTCCCGTATTCCTGGGTTGTGGGTTAGCCATATTATAAGGTTTTAAACTTATTTAACGGAAAAAGGGCTATTTGGAAATACGGAATTATGAATTGTGGCATAGCACAGTTTAGGCTAACTTAGGATTGAAAAATACTTACGTATAGATGATAATGGCTTGCCAAACATGAATAAATGAAAGTAAAATACAAGCGGAAACAGTTCCACAAACAACGAATAGAGCCAGTGTTTTAGACGGAGGCTCTGCCATATCTAATGTATGTCCTGAAGAAATGAAAAAAGTTGAAGAGGGGGATTATTCAATGAAACAAACCAATGATTTGTCTCATTGTATCAAAACTGCATAATGAGAATATAGTGATTATAGTTGCCATAAGCATACAAACCAATTGTTGAACCACAGTTATAATCAGAAATGGATAAAGGAATTTATGTCGTTTTGAATAAAATGCATACATTCCCAATCCAACAACACATATTGGTACAATTAACCATGTACACGTGGATCTCATTCCAAAAAGAAGTGATAATCCAGATGTAAGAATATACCAGATAAGACATAATTGAGTTCCAGTCTGAAATTATTTTCAGTTTTTTGTCGAGGAAACGATCAACTCACCACAACATGACATATTCCACAGAAACATCGAAATCGTTTTTCAGTCAGTTCATTTCCGTCAGGCATCTGCAAAAAAAAGAAAATAAAGAATGGAATAAGCATAGAGAAAAAACAACAAAAAAGATGTCGAGAATTTCAAATTTTGTCTGTCTCTTTTTGAATACAAAAAAGAATTTGTAATCCGGAATGTGAATCAGGAAGTATTTGGTTCAATTCTTTTTGCTTTTTGACTAACTAATCATTATAATTCAGCGTGGGAAGTTTCTTCTTTTTTTCCCATTTATTTTCTCCTAAAGAACAAACTCTGAGAATTGGCCCGGAGGCTAAAACCCTCTCTTCGAATTCTAAAAATTCGCTCTTCTAGAAAATATTTTTAGGTCAGGGTTCGTTCATTTTGGTGCTTTTTTTTCGGAAGAAAATGGAATAAATGAATAAAGAATTTGTGGAAGAAGACACAATTGGAAAAATGAATTGGTTAACCAATTAGATGACAAATCGAATGAACAAAACACACGGAAAAGTGTTCCATTGATATAGAAAAGTAAACAAAAAAAAAAAGAAACCTCTAATAGAAGGTCTCTTTTAGAGCTATGTTAACGCCGATATAAAAAATATTCAATCTTCACCATTTTTTCGTTAAGGTAACATGAAAAATAATATTTCATTCAAAATAATCACGTACAAAAATTTAATTAAACGCCTACTCAGATTTTCAGTTCAATGAATATCAAACGTTTGATATTTTTTCTCTCTTTTCCAGATACGAAACAAATGAAAAACCAAACAAAAAACAAAAAAAATGCATGATGCTCCTCCTAAACTTTTTCTTTTTTCTAAGAACTTTTTTTATGTGAGTGCCTATAAACTACAAAGAAAAATGTATGTCAAACTACTAGACAAAATGCATAAAAAAAAGCAAAAAAAAACCATGACGTTGTGGAAAGTTTTTAGATGAACTTAATAGTTTATGAAAGAAGAATGGGATGAGGGAATGTAAATGAAAAGAAAAGAGAAAATAAAGGTAGAGTTTTGGGATATTGGGAGTCATCAACAGTTGTGTTCATACTCTCTCAATTCAAATATTTCAAGACCTTTTCTTTGAAATTCTAAAAAGAGAAATAAGAATTATTTTTGAAAAAGTTCATAAGGAATCTCTTATTTGAGTTACAAGGTTAAGTAAACTTATAAACCCAAATATCCGAGTGCAGTCATATCCAATTTCATCTCAAAAACCGAAAATATTAATAGAAGTTTCGAAAATTTCGATTCTTCAAATTTCCAGGAACTCTTAAAAGTCACTCTGAATAAACTGAAAACTAATGATTTCCTCTTATTTTCTGAAAACGGAAGAAACAGAAAAAACATGCATAAAATATGGAGGAACGGCTACTACTAGTCACCGGGTGATAAATGAGAAACGGAGTAGGACGCCATCTAAATTTGTTTTTTTTTTCATTTTTCGTTTGGCTTTTGTTTGGATCACATTCAAAATACAACAATAATAGTGGGTTGTAGATTCTTGAGTGAAAAAAAAAACAAAGAAAAACATTGAAGAGGTGTGTGTGTGTGTGTGTGAAGGGAACGAAGAATCTGGAAGTTTTTCCGGAAATTTTTCAAGTTCTACAAGAAAAGAAAAAAAACGAAAGAGTCAGAAACTAATCGTGTGACTTGTGGTTATCCAGATAGCGGAATAATCAGATCATTTTCTGTTTTTTCCGAACTCAAGGAATACTGTAGAACATCTTGAAATAGACACATTCATCTCATATATGAACATTCAAAAGAGGTGCCCTTCTGATAGAGGTTGAAGCATCAAAAACTGAAATCAAAAGTTTAACTCTGAATTTACATCCGTATCAGAGTAAAAGTTCATTCTGAATAATATTTGAAAGAATGGGTCTAAAAGTTTTTCGAAACCGGAAATTAGATTATTCAGTCAGTGTTTCCTTCTCTCTTCAAGAGCAAATTAACAAAAGAGAAATGGAACTTTTTTTTTGTAAAAAACGGAAATTAGATTTTCTCGTCTTCTTTTATTTTTTTTTTCTGCTACTTGTAAGAGTCTAGAGAACTACATTTTCGGTGGAAAATAAGTTTCGAATAAGAAAAATGAGAAGTTCTCGAGGGATTTGTGAGGTCACTGAATACATTTTAGTAGAAGAAACGATGGATTTTGGTGTGGAGAAACTTGAAAAAAAAAGAGTTGAAGAAGAAAGAAAAAGAAAAGAATTTTGGAAAGGATAAAGAAGGAAGAAAATATAAAAATAGAGGCGAAATTGAATCGAAAAGTTGCGTTCTTTAGGGAGAAAAATTGGATAAAAGATGATAGAAAATGTCTAGAGGGAAATTCGAAATTTCAATTGAGACTCTTTTTGATTGGGGGAAATTTTTAGGAGTGTGATATGACTAAAAAAGGACTGTAATTCCAATGAAAAAAGAGTGCATAGATTATAAATTCAAAACTGGAAAATGTGCCAGAAATATATTGGTTTGATGTCTAAACTCTAAAAAAAGCAATAAAAGATTCGTTTGAAGTCAACAGTTCCTTAGAACCATCTGGAAATCTTTTGAAATAGCTCCGCCCACTTTCAAGTGAATGATGTGATTCAAATGGTCAAAACACAAGACAAGAGGGCTTATTGTTTTAAAAAAGAAAGAGGTTTGAGTGAGAGTTTCAATGAGCTCAACTATTGCATCAATCTGTCAAAAAACAAGACCTTTTTTCGATTCTCGTGCTCCTTTTTCTCTTTTTTTTTTACCAAAAATAACTCTTGGCTTGTTTCCGTAGACATCAAACAAGAAAATCATTTTTCATCGACCAAAAACGAGAAGAGATTCTCCGGAAATTCGACACCCGAATCTCAATTTCTACCCAACATTTCGTTGTTTCTAAAAGGCAGTTGAACAAGAAAATAATCCTTCTCATGATGGATGATTTGATCAAAAATCTTCTGAATTCAGAGAAAAAACGAAGAAGAGGGTCACTCAAAGATTCGATTAAATTTCATTTTTGAAGTGAGACAAAACGAGAAAAGAGCTCTTGAGAATTGTGATCAGTGTTCTTTAGAAATTTGTAGTTAAATCTAAAACTGTTGAAGTTAAGGAACTATAACTGCTCACCACTTTTTACTCGAAACAAGCTTGAGGCTTTCATGTAAACGTTTTTAAACGTTAAAAATGGCAACACTCAGTGGTCATGAAACATTTCGGAATGAAAAAAAAAGTGATTCATGACAATCCATTGTAACTGGAAAAAAGGGAAATGATGCTTTATGAGATCACAAAAATAGAATGGAAAAAAAAATTAAAAAAAGAAAACGTTTTTGATCTGGAAACTGCCATGAAGCATTCAAAGAATGACTTTCGATGGTTCAAGATTCTGTTATATGACAAATACGGATTCTTTTTTATTAATATTTGAGTCTTGATAGTTACAGAATTGAGGATTTATGATCAGGAACAATACCTTATAAAGACTCAAAGTGGGAGGAGAATCAATATATAAATAAGAATTTAGTGACGAGGAAGTGACTGATCTAACAGATTATCTCAGGATAACTCCCATCCATAAAAATAGTTTCAAAGAAGATGAGGAAGTTTATCATCAGAAAATACGAGGATTGACCTGTTTTTCTTGGATTTTTGTTTATTTTTTAGTAGATTTACCGTGCTTACGTAGACGATCGACATGTTCAAGGAAGTATAAACAGTTTTATAGGAAGTTTATGAGTTGGACAGTTGGTCAATCCATTCTTAAATCTCTAATATATACATTCTAAAATCATGAAATTGGGAAAATAATCGTTAAGTGTTTCGAAAATTACAGTATCAGGTTCTAATTTTATAGAAGTTTCACTTTTCTTTAATGGCCATTACTTTCTGAAAAACCTCGACCTACGTCACTTTTTTTGAATTTTCATTTTTTTCTCTCTCATAAGAGTTCCAAAAATGAAAAGTTCATTCTTTGAAAGAATTTACCTTCTCAAATGTCCGTATTTTGTATTTTGACAATTTATGTAAAATGTTACTACTTTCTTATCCTAGATGTCCTCCTACATCCGGATATAGAATAAAAACAGAATAATGAAATTATACATTTTGATAAATATGGAAACGTTTTTGGAATCTACATTTGTACTTTTCAATTAAAAATAAAACATACCACAACAACAAGTTGTATTCCTCCATTTGCAGTCGGTTGTGCAAATGTTCGTAACGGCATCTTTTAACTGAAAAATTAATACTAGAAAGGATCGTTCGAAAATTCACAGGATAAAAAAGAAACATAATTCGAATGACCGTGACTTGAATTAAAATGAAATCAGAAAAAGAACACAAAACTGAAAATATTTTTAAGGAAGAGTTCGAATAAGAATAATTTGAATTTCTCAAACATGAGTTTCCGTTTAAGACAAAAAAAGACGAAGTATCTTAAAAACAATTTATTTTTTTATTCGAAAGAAGTAGACAATCTCGTAGATCTACTTCTAGACAATTTCCAATTTTATATTGAAAACAAACAAAAAACATGTGGAAATTGAATAAAATTCATCGTTTATCCACTGTCTTCTTTCCTCTAAATTGAACTTTTTTCTTCCATTTGTATGTCCAATTTCCCATTATTTTTTTGTCTCATTCACTTTTATTCGAAGCGTTTTTTGTTCTTTTTTGGATTGATGATTCAATAGGAGAAGCGGACATTCGGATAGGGAACAATAAACAAAATCAAATCAATTTTTGAACTTTTGGATGCTTTTTGAAACGGTCATTCAAAAAACGTTCTAGTATAAAAGTAAATGTGAATAATCGGGAGGAATGAACTAATTAAAGAAAACTGAGATGATCTAGAAATCTAACAAAGTCGTTATGTGAAGTTGAAAAAATATGAAAAAGTAAACAAAAATTCAGATCATGTGGATATTGGAGAAATAAACTGAAAAAAAAAGAATTTGAGATATGAAAATATGAACAGAGACGATGGTCGATCAATTATTTATTTGGTTCCTACCCTCCGGCTATTATTCATTTTTCATTGCGGTTCGCATTTTTTCTCTTTTTTTTTTATTTTCTGAATGCTCATTGGTTTTTTGTAAATGACCAGAACGTCATAGAAACATGCAAAACAGAACCGTTCAAATGACACAATGGACTAAACAATTTTTTGAAATTAGACAAAATCTGATAGAACTGTCGAATGGAATTAAGGTGAATTAAGAGATCCTTTTAGTTCCGCAGTATTATGGAAGTTGAAAAAATTGAAACTTTGAGAACTGTTACAGTATGATCTAGTGTATGGCAATGTTTCCGTACTTTTGTACCGATATGAGGAAAACTTCTCTCAAATATCGTATGTCTCATTTTCGATTTTAAACCTCACAATACAAGAATACTGTGATTTGAAGTGACCAAAACATAGCTATTTCGTTATTCTGAGCTACTTTTCAATTCTTTCAGTACGTGAGAATTAACTAAGCCTAAGCAGATTTTCGAACTTTTGTACTGCATAACTTGAAGAGATTCAACAAAAAATTTAGAAAGGAATGAAATTCTGAAATATAAAAGTGACTTTCGAGCAGACTTTATAGAAAAAAGTTGTTGGAAAAACTGAAAATATCTGCTCTTTTTTTTCAAAAAATTCATGATCTCTACCCTCCCCTGGGGCATCAGTTTTTTGAATTTTCGAAACCACCAACAGAGATTTAATAAAGTTTTCTTCTATTTTATTTGTTTATTTCGGATTACGGTCTTTAACGAAAAGAACAAAGATTTAAGGAGATCAAGTATTTTTTAAAATTTCAAATTAAAATATTTCAATTTAAGTCTTGGAATTTTTCAGAACACGTATTTTTCGAACCTCAAGGAACATTGTAACAAAGATGTTTTTAGAATAAGAAAAAGAGTATTTATGAGTTTTCAATAACTGAAACACTAAAAAACAAAAGAAAAAAATGAAGAAAACATGAAAAGAAAAAGTAATTTAGTTTCAGAAAACTTTCTTCTATCTGACTCTTTTTTGCTCTTACTTTCTTAGAAAAAAAAAACATGAGTAAAAGTGGAAGACGGGCGGTCGAGTCGAATTTTATTGGGCATGTTGAATGACGGATGTACATTCAGATGGATGGGATATATATATTCTAATTTTAGAGAATTTAGAAGAAAATTAGTGTTGAGTTTTCAAGAAATAAATGAAAGATCAAATAGTTGTAATAAAAACATTGATTGAACTAAAAATTGAACTTTTTGATTCTATTAGAGAATAAAAAAAAAAGAAACATCTGAGACGAGAAAAAATGCGAGTAATTATAAGAGGAATGACTTCATTGAATGGATTACTAGTAGAAAGAATCAAGGTTTGAAAACAAAAGAAAAAAGAGAGTAATGATCAGGTTTCAAGTGTTCCAGAAACTATTAGTTGCAGTGATCACACTTTATTAATTCAAAAATTTAAAACTTAGAAAAAATGGTTTGATCGGTCAAAACACTTTAAAGAAAGTAAAATGGAATTTCTTGGAAAAAGTTGTTAGTCGCCAGGAAATATAAATCATAACCTCAGAATGTTCTCAAGGGAATGGGTCAGGCTGCAAAAGATATCTCACTTTTTTCTCTTTTTTTTTCGTTTCTTCAAATGGATTACAACAAATTCATCATGTCTGGAAAAGCAAAAAGGAATGAGAAGAGAAAGGAAAAAAGAATGGAACAGAAGAGAAAAAACCCAAGAGGAAAGTAGAAGAATTGGTGAAAAGAGAAGTGAAGGCAGTAACGATCAAAGATACCGTTCTCAAACTTTTAACATTGCCCTGAAACTTTGGAGAATGTATCGAAAGAAGCTCTTAGGGCTTATCTCCTTTGCAAACGTAACAAGACATTTGATTGATAGGTGTGAAGGATGTTTAGACGAAAAGCTTGATCTTTATCCAATTTCGTGACAACTCTCAATTAAAAACATCTTATAAGAGGTCCAAAGTTTCAAGAGATCATAGTAATGCTGAAAACAAGGTCAGGAAATTACCTGATTAGGGAGTTATAAGAAAATCATGCACGTCAGCTTCAGATGTCAAAACTCCATTAAGAAAAGTTCGGTGAAAAATTTAGAAATCCAGAAAATCAAACGACAAAGTGCAGTTCTAAAAGAGATAATAACTAGGCCTAGGAGGCGGTTTTAATTAATTCTTCAGAAACTTCGAGAACTTTATGATTTTCAGATATAGGAAGTCTGAAAAGTTCTCGCATTTCAAAAGAATCCTGGTTTACAATAATTTGAGTGTAACAAAACAAAACGAAAACAACATATGAGAATGCTCATCCTCTGAAAAATTCCTTTCTATCTTTGTTCTTCTCAACAACTTCCTCTTCTCTTTTTTTCACTATTTTTTTGCTTTTTGAAATTTCACAAAAAGTCGCAAAACTTAGTGACATAAAACTGCCCCTTGAGTATAGTTGACGTGTTCTGTTTAACCCAAAATACTTGGACTTTCCCATCTTTTTCGAGTTTTTTCCTTTTTTTTCTTGAATAACCGATATGAAGACTTCAAAAATCGAAAAGAGTGCTCTTTTTGTTTCTACAGACCAAAAATCTTTTAAGTTGGAATAGTTCCAAAATGTGAATAAACGTTGATTGTTACAGAGAAAAAGATGAATCAAATTGAATGGAGGAAGTAAGTCATTTTGTCATTTTGTAGGGATTCGAAATGTGTTTTGAGGTGTTTTTTTTATTGTGATTCGTTTTTTTTGGTGGTTTTGCAAAGAGATATCTTAATAAATTAGGAATGATATAATGAATGAATTGAATAATTTCAGAAATAACTTTTTAAAAATCGGCAGTGAAACGCTGAGTTTTCATTTATTCTGAAAACAAAGGCAAACAGTTCGATTATTGAATACATCCAATTGTTATCCATTTTTCCAAAACCCAATGATTTCATTCGTAGAAGTTTCGGGCGAAAAACACAATAAAATTGAAAGGTGGTATTCATGATCATTTTCTCTCTGAAAAACCAGGAAAAACCTTTTACTCCAGAAATCAGATTTTTATTCGTTTTCCAAAAATAAAAACGATCATGAATACCACCTCATATATGAAGATGTGGTCTAGATACTTTTGGAGTTATAATCACGTTTAATTCTTCAGAAATTTCAGAAATTTTTGTGAATCTGCAAACAGAATCTTCTTCAATTTTCTTCTTCTCTGGTAATCGGTCTGCTTCTTCCTGAAAGTTTAATACAAGTTATCGTACCGATTGGAGTAAATGCCTGTTGGCCACTGTACACTTTTCAGTCAAAATGGTTGTTGAGGTCGGAGATTGTATAGTAGTAACACCTACCAACTTCTAAGACGTATGGAACAAACTACATTAGGCTCCGCCCCCTAACTACAGTAATCCTGTTGAAAAATAATTTTTTTTTTCTGTGAGAGGTAATGATGAAACTTGAACGGGAATCAACTTTTAGCATTATTTTGAGTATTTTTGAATACTTCTTGAAATTTTAGCTCCACGTCTTCCAGGCGAAAAAATCTATTTTTTCCAAAATTTACCATTTTCCGTCAGTTTTTCGATCATAACGCCCGATCCAGGGCCTAATTGACCCAGATCTCTCCGGATTCGTAATCTCCATGAAATTTGCTGTCGATTGACCACTATTCAAAGAAAAAAAGTTGACCCCATATGCGAGATTTTTTTCGATTTTTTAAACTTACTATATTATTTTTCACGTATCCCTATACATGATGAAGAATTTGATGTTCACCGATTTCAGAAATTTTTTGGCCACAAAGTCACCTATCCATATCTAGTTTAATTCCAAAGTTTCAGATCATATGGTTTCGTTTTGAACCCGTGGCACCACTTTGAAAAAAAAAAGTTTTTTCTTGAGCAAAAGACATGTTGATATTTGCAGAAAATTCAAAGTGGTCAAAACGAAACCATATGATCTGAAAATTTGGAATTAAACTAGATATGGATAGGTGACTTTGTGGCCAAAAAATTTCTGAAATCGGTGAACATCAAATTCTTCATCATGTATAGGGATACGTGAAAAATAATATAGTAAGTTTAAAAAATCGAAAAAAATCTCGCATATGGGGTCAACTTTTTTTCTTTGAATAGTGGTCAATCGACAGCAAATTTCATGGAGATTACGAATCCGGAGAGATCTGGGTCAATTAGGCCCTGGATCGGGCGTTATGATCGAAAAACTGACGGAAAATGGTAAATTTTGGAAAAAATAGATTTTTTCGCCTGGAAGACGTGGAGCTAAAATTTCAAAAAGTATTCAAAAACACTCAAAATAGTGCCAAAAGTTAACTCCCGTTCAAGTTTCATCATTACCTCTCACAGAAAAAAAAAATTATTTTTCAACAGGATTACTGTAGTTAGGGGGCGGAGCCTAATGTAGTTTGTGCCATACGTCTTAGAAGTTGTTAGGTGTTACTACCATACCATCTCAGACCTCAAAGACCATTTTGACTGAAAAGTGTACAGTGCTTTGCTCGGAAACGTATGAGAATTTGTCTTAAAAATGAACCCAATTTTTGATTAAAAATAAAATATTACCAGACTACTGAAATCATATTTTGGTAATGGATAATATAAATTTGAACTCTTCGAAATATCCAAATTGAATTTTTGATCACCACCAAATGATTGACAGTTGCATTTTTCCTTGTATTGTTTCTGTTGTTTTTTCGTGTATCTCCAAGCAAGTTCCAAAATTGTAAGAAACAAAATAAACATGATCAATCGACGATATTCGATTACCTAAAAACATATTTCATAACTGTTTTTATTTTCGTTCATCAAAAATAATTTCTTATCAGTGTTTTCCTATAATTTTGTTTTCAATTGTCTGAAATTGTTTTTATTAGTTTGAACTCACAATTTTACAAGCTTTCGTTCCAGCAATTTTCAGAACCGAGTCAGTTTTGTTGTAAATAACTTCAAAAAACTTTTGTGATTGTGCGATTGTCTTGTAGTATGTCGAAAGATTGTTTTCCATTATAAACTCGCAAGTTTCTCCTCTGAATCCATCTGGACAAGTACATATCTGATATTATTTATCTTTTTTTCAATTCTTTTGAAAATATAAATTTACCTTCACAATTTCACTTCTTTCTTCAGCACATCTCCATTGAAGGTCATAATCATTTTGAATGTCACGAGTACAACTGAAAATAATCTCTCGAAGTTTAGGATATGAAATGATGCGAAGCATTTTTTATCTATCTTGTTTATGATCATTTCTTCACCCTTCAAACTCACTTTTCTGTTCTCAATTCTCCAATAACGCAGTCATGAATTTCATAGCAAGTTGGTCCATGATATCCATATTTACATGGACAAAATCCAAGATTTCTTTCATTTTCTAAAAATACTGTTCCAGGCTCGTAGCAATCGTTTGGATCTGAACAAATATTATAATTTTGATTGAAAACCTTTCATTCTGTACCAAAATTTTTAGTTTCTTTTACTGCTCCGACAGTATTCAGTGCACTCCAAACAATAATCAGACATATGATTTGCTTTCTTCCTGCTATTTCCATCTTTTCGGTTTTTTTTTGAATTTTGTAGTTTTTTAGTTGAGAAAGTGAGAATTTTCTGAAATTATTATCAGATGATTAAAGCTGTTATCACCATTTGAGTTATATTGCTCAGGGAGAATCAACTGATATGAGAAAAAGTTTATTTGAATTGACGAAAAGTCTCAGAGATCTGTTCCACTAACAGAAAACTTATTTGTTGACTTTTGTGATGATTCAGATATTGTTCAACTTTTTTATTTCTTTGTGAGCAAATAATTGTTCAGTAAAAAAATATATTACTTTTTTGCGAAAAAGTGGCGGTTCCGTTTAAAGGCGCAAGGGCAAATGTTCACGATATCTCGTCACGCTTACAGTTAAATTTACTGTTATCGTGGCGAGATGTCGTGAACATTTTTCGTTGCGCCTTTAAACAGAACTACCACTTATTCGCAAATAAGTAATATGGAAAACTGAGAATGAGAAGGAAAAGGGCTGAGCAAAACGTATTAAACAAAAAGTATATGTGTTATCAGTTTATATATTTTCGGTCGTTTTAGATAAGAGTCTTCACATTTCGAATTCTTAAGAGGACATTTGTTTTTGAGTAAGGAATAAATATTTTTATGGTGCTCCAAAGTACAGGGATATGGATAACCGGTCATACAAGCTTTCTTACAATTGGAAAACTACCAGAATTGATAGTTTTCTAACCGAGATGCACTCTTCATAAGTTTTATTTTGTGGTGGCGAAAAAGTTACAGAGTTAGTGACGACATATTAAGTATTTTCATCAGATTCTTGTGAAACATTGGCGAAAGTTTCATAACAATAAACCGCTTATCTCAATACAACTATATCAGCAACGTCAATATACTAGAAATCTAGAATTCACTTTTAAAAAACGGTGTTTTTCATAAATTCCTTGCTCATTTGAAGTTTAGAGTATTACTTCCGACACTCTCTCTCCTTATTAGTTTTATGATTCAATATTTTCCATTTTCATTTGTAATACTCAAAAAACATGTTATTGTTCTTTTAAAATTCCAACTCATTATTATCAATACTGTATAGTCATTACCGTTTATATGAATGATAAAAATCACTTGACTAAGGAAGAATATTTCTTATTCCAGAGTGCTCTTTGTTTGACACAGTTTTAAAGAAACCTCTGCTTCTCCACTTTTTGACGTTTCACTTCTCCGATGACCAACTATCTTTTCCATCTTCTATACAACTTTCTATTCGAAATGTTTCTTATCAAATTTGATTGCAACTAAAGTAACATTTATATTTCAATGACATTATTCGAAACGGAAAACCCAAATGACAAATGACAAATATGTACAAAGATGTTCAAATTACTATTTTACTATACGAAATTGTTCCAGTGATGGAAATAGACAATTCATAATGAAATTAACGAAAAACGAGTTCAACATATAACAATCCTATTCATAATCACTTTCATCCTTTGGGTATTTTGAGTCCTGCAAAACGTAAGAAATCTATAAAAAGTTCTAATTTTACTTACAGTTTCTCCAAAATATGACCCATCTTCTGGTTGAATTGGTGTCATTGGCATTGGAACTGGACTATCCTGAATATAATTATTTGTTTAAAAGTTCTTGTTAAAACGAAACAAACTGCATAATAATCATCTTCAGTCTCAATTGCATCAGCAATTGTTGAATAAAGTGCATGACGACGTGGTCCACGAGATAAACTGAAAATAAGAAGTTATTTTTCTTACTTGTCCAATCAATGAAACTCACTTCAAATTAGTTGGTGGTTCTACTTCTCTTGTCATCAAATCATCTTCCGAAAGATCCGATTTATCACTATCTGTCACGTGGCGAACTCTAACTTGGGGTACTGGAATACTGTATTCTACATACTCAACTGCTGATTCTCCTTCATCTTCATCGTTTTCTGAAATAACGATAATTTTTCCTGAACTTATTTTTTCCACATTACCATCGGAAGCTTCTATTTGAATCGATGGAATCTTTGATTGTTCCAAAGAACTTCTTCTATTCTCGAATGATTTCTTTTTCATTTGAAGGGAATCTCTTTTCAAATACTGCCCAGATGATCTTCGTGAACTAATCGGAGTTGGACCATCAATTGTGATCTTAATTATTCAAAATAGGGTTAGTTTTTGAAATGAAATGGAAATGAATATCTAACCATAGGTAAACTGCTTTTTGATTCAAATTGAGCATGTTCTGAAGATCCTTCACCTCCTCCATCACTTCCACTTCCTCCAAAAGAACCACGTTTATACTTTCCACTCATAAATTTGCCCAATTTTTTGTTCATATCCAACATCAGACTCATTTGCTCTTTCTGCAAAAATCGTTATGAATTCATCAAAATCAGAAACTAACATGTCTCGAATCCATATTTTTCATTTTATGTTCCAATTCTCTAATTTCTTCTTTCAAAGTGAATTCCATTTGTGTTAAATGACCAATTCGATGTAAAATAACATCTGTTCTTTCTGCTGTTCTATGAATTCTTTCATCATTTGAACTCATATTTCGTTTTTCTGTTTCTCGTTTCATATCTTCAACACTTTCTTCTTCGAATGTATGCACTTTTTCCATTTCATCCGGTGATAGGAAAAGTTCTGAAATAAATGTATTTAACATGATTACTAGTTCCAAATAAAACTCACTCAAACTTTGATCAAAAAGATTCTTTCTTTCAAACATTCTACTACTTGATTTGATAAGTTTGAAGACCCAAATGATATGATAAATGATAGTAAATGGAGGTGGAAGCCATGGAGTTGACTCATATTCCATTACTTGTCCATATCTTTCGAATAAAAAGATTTCACGAGTTGATTCAATATGTTTTTCAAAAATATAAGTACATCCGGCAACCATTACATTCATCAAAAGAACATTTGTTGCCAACATGAAAACGGTGAGTCCAACTGGTGCAATCCAGTAACCGGGAACACAAGTTTCATCTAAAAATTCATGGATTGGAACTGTTTTGAAGTTATTTCCAGTACTCACGAGTCACATTCAACATGCTAATTGGAATATTTTCATCTTCATGAGTATGCCATATTTCATCTCCACAAGTATCAATTTCTGCAGCATAAACTTCTCCGTAAAGCATAAAATATGGTTGTAAGAATATATTTCTGACAAGAATCCAATGCCAATCTTCGTATGGATATGTTATACTTTGACGAAGCAATCCAAAAGAATACAAAGTGATAAAAACAAGAACACAAAGAGGAATCATTGATGGAATCTGAAAGTAGTTGATTTGAAAGTTGCAATTATTCTAAGCAAACCATTTCTGCGACAATGTTGATATATGGTCCTAATCCTTGTAAAACCGATAGATAATCGACTAATTTGAGTGACCAAACCACAGAATTACAGATTATTAAAATTCTTCCAAGCGTTCTAAAATTGGAATAATGAGAAGGAATTACGAGATAAGGAATATTACTTTGTAGTGGGACTTAATCGAATAAAATATGCAATCAAATAGGTTAATAATCCAAATGCTAGAAGACCATTTCGATATTGAAAGAAGAAAACACGTAGTTGTTTTAGAACGGGTTTAGAAGTGTCCATCATTATAGTTGAAACAACTTTTCGACCAATTTCCAGAGTCCAAACAAATATATATGCGAAGACGTACCATTCAGACCAACTCGCAATTCTGAATGAAAATTCAATGGAAAAGATTAAAATAAGAGGGCTACCTTTGAGTTTTAACTAATAAATTATAAGTGAGTAAGATCAAAAATAAAACAAAAGCGAAGAACCATAACCAATAAGTTGTAATCGGAGCTTTGTAGAACTCCATTATCTTCTTTTTCCATGACAATGGACGTTGCTAAAATATCAGAAATCATCAGAGATATCATAAAAAGTTTAAATACCGTATAGACATGAACTGTCTCATTTCTAGAAGAAGAGAACTCTCGGGAAGATTTTTGTCTTGTTTCTGTTTCCATATCTTCACTTGGATCCATATACATATCATCATGATTTATTGCAATTGCCACTGATCCTCGTTTTCCGGTTCGATTGATGTCTGAATGAATTTGAATCGACTTTCTGAGAACCAAAATTCCAAATAACTTACACATTTCTGTCGCTTTTTTCTGTTCATGTTCATCATCTTCTTCAGATGTTTCAATTTTCAGACATGCTGGTGGTTTGACTGAATTCTTCTTTGATTTCTTAATCGACATTGTTCTAGCTCGACTTCTTCCTGTTACAATTGGAGGTGCAACTACAATTCTGTTGATTCCCATATCGTTTTTCTTTTTCTCTGAGAAATTTAACTTATCCCGTACTAACTGAAAATTGTCCTTTATTAAAATATTTTCACTTTCAAACATACTCTCTGAATACTCAATGGCTGATCTGCTCCTAAACTTTGAGCTCTTCCTTTCGGATCTTCGTCAGAATCATCAGAATCTGATGAACTATCAGAAGATGTTTCAGTTTCTTCAGCACTATTCATTTCAGAATCTGACATTTCTTCATCATGTTCTGCAGCTGTTTTTGGTTGAAGCATCAATTGTTCTTTTGTCTTGAATCCAAGTAAAAATATCAATGGAGGAACAGCCAAACAAGCCAAAACTTTCGAATTTTGATTATTTTTCATCAGAAGACCACCTTGCCAAAGGTCCGAGAGTAGCATTTGACAACTAAAAAACACAAATTTCTGTTAATTTCAAAAAAGAAATTACCAAGGATGAGCTAGAAATTTCCGATGTCCATTATTTGCAGCCAGTGAAAGACATGTTTCATCTCCCCAATTTGTTAATTCACATGTCAATAATCGAAGTGTTTGATCTCTTCCGTGCTTTGTACAGTATTCCAGAACTTCAACTGCCAGTTGAGAAAACTCTCTAAACTTATTATTCATTTGTAAGAAAAAAGAAAAGTTGGAGAACTTACTCGCTGAACTCTGTGAAATCTTGGCTTAATCCAATTTCTCCTGTAGCTAATGAAGCGGTTTTAGCAAGTGATACATAGAGACGACTAGCAACTAAAGCCTAAAATTAACTGATTTCCAATACATCAGAATCTTGTCAAAGACTGACTTTAGCCATTCCTTCTTCTCCGTGAGTCCACATTAATTTTGCCATTTTCTGTCGTTTTGTCAGTACCGCCCATATCATCAAATCACTATATGGATAACGGAATGTGAAGTCCATATTTGCCTCTTCTTCCAAATTTGAAAACTCGTCCTCTGAAAAGAAAATAATTAGACAGGAAAGGGATTACATTGTATTTCTTACCATCATCTGAATCTCTTTTTCTTCCACCTCCACCAAAAAGTGAAATAATTGAATTTCTTGCATTATTAATCAAACTGATTTGCATTGAAGACATTCGTTCTCTTCCTGCATCTCCAGAAGGACCAATGAC
Organism: Caenorhabditis doughertyi; assembly: GCA_963572265.1. Lineage (NCBI taxonomy): Eukaryota > Metazoa > Nematoda > Chromadorea > Rhabditida > Rhabditidae > Caenorhabditis > Caenorhabditis doughertyi. Next base: position 15,325,453 of record OY751556.1, on the reverse strand, counting down.
GTCATCTCGACCTCCATTACTGTTGTCAACACGTTTTCCAAACTGTAAAAACTTGATATCATATTAAAGAAAAGGAGGAATACGTGAACTTTATTACAGTATTTTTCGTGTTTAGGAAAAAATAGAGATGATTAAAAAATATGAATTATTTCGTTTTATTGTTTTGAAATGGGAGAAAATACAGCATCTGATAATGCTGTTGAACATTTATGCATTACGAACAATGAGAAGTTAGTTTTACTCTTCTAAATGAGAGAATTCATTCAAATTTTAGAATCAACGGATTTCAAATTTTGGAAAAAATAGACGAAGGAGCTTATGGTCAAGTATTCAAAGTAACGAAAACTAGTCTAAAATTTGCTATGAAAGTGGAACCAAATCGAATGGATGGAGGTCAATTGACTATCAAAAAAGAGGTATAATAATTAAGAAGTTTGAATAAATGAGACAAAATTCAGGCTGAAATAATGATGGAATTGAGCAGACAAGGTGCAAAATACTTTCCAAAAATGATATCAATTGGAATAGAACCAAAATTTCATTATCTTGTAATGACTCTTTTGGGAGAAAATTTGAAAAAGCTACGACAAAAATCAGCGAATCCAATATCATGTACAACTGGAACATGGAGTCGAATTGGTATTCAGTGCCTCTTTCTGTTAGTTTCAAACAAAAATAATTCATTTTTTATTGAAATGTTCAGTGTAAAACAAATGCATGACTATGGAATACTTCATCATGATATCAAACCAACGAATTTTGTGATGGGACATCCAGAAGACGTACTTATGAGTAGAGTATTTCATTTGATTGATTTTGGAATTTCACGAAAATTTGTTCGATCAAGAAAAGGAGCTCCATTGAATATTACATGTGAACCGGAAGAATTGGAGATAAGACAACCAAAGAAACCAGTTCATTCATTGAAAGGAACACCTATTTATACTTCTCCAAATGCTCATTCAATGATTGATATTGTAATATTCAATTGATTTCAAGCCATTCAATTGGAATGTTTTTAGGGGAGGATTGATGATATTTGGTCACTTTTATACATGATTGCTGAATTGATCAAACCACTTCCATGGGATCAACTTGAAGGAAAACAATTGGAGAAAGTGAAATTGAAAGCAAAACTCAAAGATCTTTTTGAGAATGGTAAGAATATAAAGTGAAGGACTTTTAGATAATAAATGAAATTCAGAAACATTTGATGTTGTGGAGGATATGTTAAGAGCCGGAAATTTCTATTCTTGTCCCAATTATGAACTCGTTTTCAATACATTCAAAAATGTTTACGATAAAAGTGGATGTTCATGGTTAGATCCGTATGATTGGGAGACAAAACAAATGCCAGCTTACTCTCGTTGGGTTAGTTTTCTTCAAAAAAAAGGAATTTATAAAAAAGATTCTCAGAGACAACAAGCAGACAATCGTCATCAATTGTTTCCATGGGAGTATGCTAATATTTATAAATATTTTCGAAATGATAATTGGTCCGTTATTCAAAAAGTGAATGAAAAGGGAAAAAGGAGAACAAGAAAGAAGAAAAAGGATAGAAAGAAAAAAGTAAATGGAACTGATACAGTTACTTTGGAGACTTGTGAAGAAATGATTAGTATTCCAACAAGGCCAAATGGAAAAGAAGAAAAGAAACAAAAAGAAAAAGAGTTGAAGAAAGCGACATTCCCAAAATAAACAAAAGTTTCAACTGACCTGTTTTCGATTGTTGAATAAAAAATATTGATTCTTGAATTCCTCTTTTGTATAGTTTGATTTATAGAGATTTCCCATCAAATGTTCAACTAATCTTCCAATTTCAACTAGTTTGATATGATGCTTTGAATCCACTAATAAATTCGTTCTCAATGTATTTTGAGGTCCTTTATCTGTATTGTAAAGATATTCCAATCGTCCATAAGTCAAGAATTTTTGCATCGAAACACCATTTTCCAAAAGTAAATGAACGAAATCAATACGATCATTTGAAAGAGCTTCAATCATTGCATTATGTAAATCTTGTGTTGTCCATTCAGTTCCATTTGCAAATATTTCAGTACGTGCAATATCAGCTCTATTCCATGCAAGAGCCAATTGAAGTTGCTCAGGGGGTGACAGATTTTGTCCTTTTAAAAGACAAGACATTATTGCATGATCTAGATCTTCACGAGATGATTCACCAAAACGGAATACTGTCATCTGAAGGTAATACGTCGATAAGGAAAGAAAGAAAAAGACGAACCAATGACTTATTAGTTGTACATTCCACAATCTGTTTTATCATCTTTTGAGCTGTTTTTGGATCATAACCGAAAACTCTACGAACAATATTCGCCAATTGATTTCTGATATTATCTGACAAGAATCTAGAAAAAAGTTCAAAAACTATATGTGGAAATTTAAAAAAACAATTTACCCATTTTGTGAGACGGTCTGATGAGCAAATGCAAGAATATCAGCAGCTCTTCCACTTCCGTCACAAATGATTACAGGGATACGTGGAATACTGAAGAAGAAAAAAGTATGTATGATGATAATATTCGGTAATTAATAATGAAAAAAACATACGTTGTGACATAATCATGAACCATTTTAATTGTGAATGCTCCTCCTTCCAAAACAACACAAATCAATGGAATTGCACTTCTCTTTTTGTCTCCTTGAGCCAAATAAGTTTCAAGACGTTTTCGTAAAATGATTTCAGCACCATATCTGAAATTTTTGATTGTTTTTTTTTTGTTATTTGAATCATTATTCAACCTATTAACAGTTCCATTATCAGAAAATAAAAAGTAAGAATGATTGTCATTGAGCTCTTTTAGTCTTGTATTGTTGAAAACATTTGTGGCATAGGTTACTGTAGAATCTTTTCCAACAAATCGATTCCTTTGTTTTAACATTCCCCATGAAGCTATTCCAATTGCGACGTGTTTCTTTGAAGCATGATGATTTCCTTGATCTAAATTTTATTTCTAATCCCTGTTTCAATTATTTTTTATTATCCAACCATGTAATGCAGAATCCAAATGTCTAACAACACCTTCATCTAATCCAGAAGTTATAATCCATGCATCTGTGGATCTTGCAATTTTCATAATTCCCTTTCGGAACGTTCGAGCTAATTTCGGTTGCAGACTGCAAATTTCCTTATCATCATCATCAAAATTCTAGTCTCTCTGATATCATTTCACGATCAAATTTTATCAGAGAAAAACCAACCACCTCGGAGAATTGTGGCATTTTTCGTGACGTCAAAAAAGGGTTCAGTTATCAGCATCAAAATGCTTCGATTATGGAAAATTTATAGAGGCAGAAAAGGTAACAGAAACGGAAAAGCTTATGAATTTAATTCGTTTTCGGTAGGTGTTAAAGAGGATTATAACGGAAAACGAAAGATCAATTCCAAGATGTTTTAAGGACATTATATTCCTTCATAATCACTTTACTTTTCTCATTGTTTTTACAATTTTATCGAATAACTCACTCAAACTTTGTCAAACCTCCATTAATTGTAATAATCAATTTCGGTGGTTTTAATTTCCAAACTTTCATCATCAAATGAACAATATCTCTGGGATCTGTATCAAAACTGACACGAGCATATTGTGCATGATGAGCTGTTCCTAAAATAATTTAATTTTGAATTTATTATTTGATTATCATACCTTCAAAAGCAATACTTCCATAGGAATCAGTTGGATGAACTTCTGTATGAGATTGAATTGACCAACGACCAGGAGCCAAGTTAACCTGAAAAAAGGATTTTCATACCAAAGACCATTTTATGTCACCCTTTTCCTGATTTTTTGATCAATTTCAATAAAATGTTTAACTTTGAACTCACTTCATTATCATCTCCATCTGCATCTGTTGTATCTACTTCCTGTATTCCAGGTAATGTCAAATGATTCAATGGATGACCTTTTCCTTGACTTCTTTCTAATACTTCTTCTGAATGTTTTGATTTATCTTTTCCACATCCACACCGCTCCGAAAATCTTTGAGATGGAACAAAATACGAACACTGACGCATTTTTAAACGGCATTCTATCCAGTTTTTCCCCTTCTAAAAATAAAAATAATTTGATTAAAAAAAAGATTCTGACCAGTGATCCAGCTCTTGTTGCATGTCCAGAATGACTTGCAGTTGAGTTTCCTCGCTGAAAATTTCAGATTTCACGAATAAAAATGTTTTTAATTATTTACTTTTCTTCCAGAAATATCAGCCAAATGAAGCATATCCTTCCAATCAAACTTTTGGACATGACGAGGTGCAGAGTTCAATGGGGCTGTATCGGCTGAAATATTCATTTCATGAAATAATAACTTAAGAATACAAACCACTACTACTTCTTTGCTTCTTTCTTCGTTTCTTTCTCTGTGTCTCTTCATTTCTCTCAGCTTCATTCTCTTCTACAGTAACACTGTTGGCACGAAGACTTTCTTCAACTGCTTTCTGCAAAATTCAAAGTTTGAATTCATATTTTTTGAAATCTGAATCTTGGAAGACTAGCTCATTATCATCTGAAATCATCAGAAATCTAAAACTTACATGAATTGCAGGAACTATACTTCCACGTTTTCTGTCCATTCAATTCAAACTTTTTGCTGATTCTCGTATTTGTAGATCAACTTCTTTCAATAAGTTTTCCTGAAAATTTCGTATTTCAAACGGCTCTTGGTTCAGAGCACTTTCTTCCAAAACAGTAAGCAAAAAAGGTAACAAAAAGTGATTTTTCCCTGCTATAAAAGTCAAAAAGTAAGACATCGATGACAGTTGAAACATGAAAAATGAGTGAAAAGAATAAAAAAAAATGATAAGAGAGACAAATGAAGAGAGAGTGCACACGTATTGAAATTGGGTATAATCAGAAGAAGAAGAAGAAGAAGAAGACAAGGACTAAACACATTTTTGTCGATGATCATTATTGATAATGAGACAGTGGAAAGCAAAATGAAAAAAGAGTGGAATGATCTGAAAATGAAAAAAAAGAAATAGCAGAGTACACACTTTTTGATTTCTGATGATAAAAGTGTGAAGTGTTGGAGGGAAGAACAAAAGGGACCTAATTGTTATGGCACTTTTTGACTATATCCTGAGATGCAGTGCGCAAAATGTTTCCAGGAGCTCAATTTACACAAAGGTGTATTTCCACAGAAAAATATTTTTTCGAAGTCTTCAAAAAACTGGTTTTTATAAAGTTTACTGTAGTGTAGTGTGTATTTTTAAAAAAGTTATCTTTCTTATTTCAGAACAACACACGAATGAGGCAAAGATTAATTTTGAATTATTCCAATCAATCGTTAATTGCTCCAGTTCAAAACTCCAATAAACCAAATTCTCATTTTAAATCTTGAATTTTTTCCTGAAAATAAAAATCAAAAAGATGTATTCATTTTCACTACTTTCTCTAATCTCGTTTACATGATTTCTCAAGTAAAAAAGTGTTTCAGATTTCAACGTCACGTGGTATTCTTTATGCTAATCTTCTCATTTTCCATCTCTATCTCCTCTTTCAAATCTGTTTTTCACTTTTTCTTTTTCTCATTTTTCGATATTTTCACTTCCGAAAAGTTCTTTCCTACGATGCTCTCAACCTCAATGAGCCTGTAAGATATTCAAAATTTCCAGAGTTCTTTTGAAAAAAGAAATTTTAACTGTTTCAGTTACTTGGATGAATTGCTCAGTGAAATGAGCCAACTTTCGGAGAGCCAAATCGATTTCAAGAACACTCGAATTCTTTTATCGAGAGAAATTTCAAAAGTTTTCGAAAGTATGAATCGAAATGAACCACAGCATTCGCCAATGGAGATGCTTTCTTCAATTAATAAGAAAAATGAATTGTCCTCTGTCAGTTTAGAAACTCGTTGATTCAGAGAATTCAAATCTGAAAATATATTTTCAGCCACCAATTGATCGTCCTTCTCCAAATGTTCCATCATCTCAAATTCCGACATCTTCTTCCATTAATTCTCCATTTTCATTTTCAAACTTCAATTCTCCGAATCCATTTGTCACTCCTATTAAAAATGGTAGAATGAGATCTCCTGAACAAAATCTTGGAGATTGGAGTCGTGAAAACAATTCAAATGGTTCATTTGTTTTGCAAACAAAAATTTATATTCCAGAACCACCAACCAATAATTATAGTGGGAATAAAGTGTACGTCTTATTCAGGAAAAAAATAATTTTGATAATTTTCATTTTATAGAAAATACAACTACATTGGTCGTATTCTTGGACCATCTGGAACATCGGCACGAATGATTGAAAGTCAATATGACGTCACACTTTTGATTAGAGGAGCTGGTTCAATGAAAGATGCTGAAACTGAAGAGATTTTCAGAGGAAAGAAAAGATATGAACATTTGGATGAACCTCTTCATGTTCTTCTAATTGCAAGACATAATAACAAACAAAAGTTTGTTGAAATTCATCAATATAAACTTCTTTTTCTCATTTTCAGATGCGAAGAGATTCTGGATAAAGCAGCCGAAAAAATTGAAAGTCTTCTTACGCCAGTTCATGATGATTATAAGAAAGAACAGCTTGTTCGTTATGCAATTATGAATGGAACTTATGAAGAAAGAGGTGATAAACAAGCACAATCTGTTGGGAAAAAGAGACGTTCTATTGGAAATAATTGGACTATGAAATGAGAAAGCATTCACTCTATGATAAAAGTCTTTCTTTTTAATCTGCTGAAATAAATTGAATTGAAATGTATATCAATTTTGTTAGAGTTCTTTTATTTCGTTGTTGACCATTTATCAAAAAGAAGGAAACAATCATTCTCTCATATGTTACAACAAAAGAAAATTGATTCTGGAAAATGACTTTCCTCCATCACATTCCGCCTAATTGTAGCTTCTTCTTCTTATTCTTTCTCTTTTTTTTTTCTTAATGAGGAAGTGAATGAATATTGCTTTACACTTCTTATTGCAAAAAGTGTATGAGTACAACAAAAAGAAAAAAGGAAGGAATAAGTATAAAAGGAAATAAACAAAAAAAGGAAAATACCATTTCTAAACATGGAAAAGATTCTTGTAACCATCTCAACTGGAGCTGCTTCGATTGCCGTTTTGGCAGTTTTATTCACTGTTCCATCACTTTATAATACTATAAATGAGATTCATGATCAGGTTGAAGCATTTCTCAATTCAATTAATTTCATGTCTCATATTTTTAGGTTATTGATGGAGTTTCTGTTTTCCGCGTTGAGACTGATTCTGCTTGGACTGAAATGATGGATATCCAGATTACTGTAACTCCACCATCCAAACCACGTGTCAATCCATTCGATTCTGTTTTCCGTCAAAAGCGTCAAACATTCTCTGGACTCCCATCTTGGTGCCAATGTGAGCCAACTAAACCAACTTGTCCACCAGGTCCACCAGGACCACCAGGACAACCAGGAGCTCCAGGACTTCCAGGAGCCCCAGGACCAAGAGGAGAAGACAATACCGCCACGTATGCTCCAATTCACTGCCCACCAGTATCATTTGATTGTATCAAGTGCCAGCCTGGACCAGCTGGACCACCAGGACAATCCGGACCAGCAGGACCAGTTGGACCATCTGGACAACCAGGAACACCAGGACAACGGGGAAATGATGGATTCCCAGGAGCTCCAGGTGCTCCCGGAGACAATGGACAACCAGGATTCCCAGGACAAGATGGAGCACCAGGACAACCAGGAGCTGATGGACAACGTGGAGCTGGAACTCCAGGAGCACCAGGAGCTCCAGGAAATGCTGGACCAGCTGGACCAGCAGGACAACCAGGATTCCCAGGACAAGATGGAACTCCAGGATCACCTGGACCAGCCGGACAAGATGGATTCCCAGGAAACAATGGAGCTGATGGACAACCAGGAACTTCAGGAGGACCAGGACTTCCAGGACCTGATGCTGCTTATTGTGCTTGTCCACCAAGATCCGCTGTTTTCCTTTCTCGTCATTAAAATTACCTTTTTTTTGTATAAATGTTCGGCATTTCATGAAATAAATACTTTTCCAAACATTAATTGGATTTTTGTTAGACTATTACAAAAAGAATCATAGTTGGTTTGGGGAAACTGGGAATGGTAAAAGAGAAACAAAGAGAGGTTACCGACAAAAATAAATGAAATGAAGGACCAATCAGAGAGGTTACCAATCAAAATAATGAAATGAATAACTTGATCGCAACTGTGAAAGTAAATTAGAGGATAATCCGTGGGAAAAAATGAGGAAAGAAGAAGTGCCAACCTGGAACAAAGAAAAGTGTGGAGGTATTTTGAATAGTCATTTTATAGATTGGACCGGTTGTTTTTTTTATCATTCTAGCTGGAATTTCAAACTTTCAAACGTTTCAAGAAATGGGAAGAACTATTTGTGAACTCCAGAAACAGCTTCAAGATAACGTCAGTTACTCGGCTTCTGAGAATCAGATCAGTTTGAAATTTTTGGTTCATCTGCTCTCAGAGTTGTCTTATCGAACAAAAAATCATGCAAGAAGCACATTTCTCTCGCGATGAATTCTTTGGAACACATTTTCCTAACCGTCTTTAATTGCAGTAGAGCAGTTAACGGGAAGAGTTTGAGGAAAATGATTGTTTGGAAAAGTATTTATTTTATGAAATGCCGAACATTTATACAAAAAAAAAGGTAATTTTAATGACGAGAAAGGAAAACAGCGGATCTTGGTGGGCAAGCACAATAAGCAGCATCAGGTCCTGGAAGTCCTGGTCCTCCTGAAGTTCCTGGTTGTCCATCAGCTCCATTGTTTCCTGGGAATCCATCTTGTCCGGCTGGTCCAGGTGATCCTGGAGTTCCATCTTGTCCTGGGAATCCTGGTTGTCCTGCTGGTCCAGCTGGTCCAGCATTTCCTGGAGCTCCTGGTGCTCCTGGAGTTCCAGCTCCACGTTGTCCATCAGCTCCTGGTTGTCCTGGTGCTCCATCTTGTCCTGGGAATCCTGGTTGTCCATTGTCTCCGGGAGCACCTGGAGCTCCTGGGAATCCATCATTTCCCCGTTGTCCTGGTGTTCCTGGTTGTCCAGATGGTCCAACTGGTCCTGCTGGTCCGGATTGTCCTGGTGGTCCAGCTGGTCCAGGCTGGCACTTGATACAATCAAATGATACTGGTGGGCAGTGAATTGGAGCATACGTGGCAGTATTGTCTTCTCCTCTTGGTCCTGGGGCTCCTGGAAGTCCTGGAGCTCCCGGTTGTCCTGGTGGTCCTGGTGGACCTGGTGGACAAGTTGGTTTAGTTGGCTCACATTGGCACCAAGATGGGAGTCCAGAGAATGTTTGACGCTTTTGACGGAAAACAGAATCGAATGGATTGACACGTGGTTTGGATGGTGGAGTTACAGTAATCTGGATATCCATCATTTCAGTCCAAGCAGAATCAGTCTCAACGCGGAAAACAGAAACTCCATCAATAACCTAAAAATATGAGACATGAAATTAATTGAATTGAGAAATGCTTCAACCTGATCATGAATCTCATTTATAGTATTATAAAGTGATGGAACAGTGAATAAAACTGCCAAAACGGCAATCGAAGCAGCTCCAGTTGAGATGGTTACAAGAATCTTTTCCATGTTCAGAAATGGTATTTTCCTTTTTTTGTTTATTTCCTTTTATACTTATTCCTTCCTTTTTTCTTTTTGTTGTACTCATACACTTTTTGCAATAAGAAGTGTAAAGCAATATTCATTCACTTCCTCATTAAGAAAAAAAAAAGAGAAAGAGAAAGAAGAAGAAGCTACAATTAGGCGGAATGTGATGGAGGACAGTGATGATTTAACACGGAAAGAAAGGAAGTGATCGAGGACAATGAATGTTTTCTTCCGCGTGGTAGAAACGTGATTAAACCATTAGTATAGTTGTTCTCAGAAAAAGTGAATTTTCAGATGTAACTTATGGGGTAAATATTTAAATCTTTATTTAAAAAAAAAGTACAATTGATAATCTAAAATGGATGATGATGATTTGTATTAGATAATTCAGGGAAAAATTGAGAAACAATGTCTTTATTGAAGACAGGAGTTAATCTGAATCCATCTGCCCAATTCTTTTCCAACGGTTTATTCATTTCATCAGCAGTCATTCCAGATGGTCGTAAGAATTCTTCAATTGATCTTGTCATTTGAAGAGGTAGTTTTGGAAATGAAGAAAGTGAATTTGGACGATAAGGAGATTGAAAAGGACTAGAAGATGATGGATAAGAAGAGGTAGAAGGCATTGAATAATCAGTGTATTGAGGAGGAAGAGGAGGAGGTGCTGAAACTGGATGTGGAGCTGGATGAGGAGATAATGACGGTGGAGAGAAATGGAATAATGGAACAGTTTTAGATTCAGAAATAGATGGGACAGATGATATTGGAGGTCCCATTTGTTGAATTGAAGGTTTTCGACAGTTTGCAGTTGTTAAAAGAAGATCTGATACTTCTGGATTTATAATATCCGTTAGAATTTTATGGAATGGAATCATCACATCAGAATCCCGGAGATAGTATGGTTGTTGAGATTGTCGAATACTTGATGCAAGATTCTGATAAAAAGAATTTGATTGAAATCAAATTTCGAATATTTTACCTTTGATTCAAAAATGAAATGAAGCATAGCAGATAGATTGTTTGCTGATGACACTGACGTTTTATTTCTACTGTGTTTAATCACTTTGAAAAGAAGTTCGGATAAATTCTCACGAGCCAATGACAGACTTTCATTCAGAGAATTCGAAAGTACTGTGCTTTCTGGAATCATAAATAAATACAGATCACATTGAATAAACTACCTGCAGTTGTCACAATATATGCTTTAAGTACTGAATATTCTATAATTGATGGCGGTTTCCTCAAATAAATTTCAAAAACATCTGCAATTTTTTGTGTCAAGTGAGTTGTACTTCTGAAATAATTTTTGAGTATAGAAGCATTCTTCTCGAAACTTACGCAAGCATTTGCACAATCGATTGTTTAAGATCTTCGACTCCTGGTGCTCCTTTTGCTACAAATCTTGAAGTAGATTCAAAAAGAAGAAGATGGATCATAGTATCACTGATTAATGCACTCTGAGAATATCTCATATTTGAAGCTATTCGTTTTGGATTTTATTCTACCTTATCTTCTACACTAAATTTTCTACTATGTTCTTCTTCCAACATATTCAAAAATCGATCAATGTAATCCACACTTTGAACAATTCTTTCAATTGATAAAAACTGTTCTCCACTTTGTCTTGGAGATTCAGAACAATCCATTGCTTCACTATCTCCTGTTTTCCTTGCAAGTGATCTATCAGCTATTAAACTTTTTAGAGAGAAATTTGCGATTCCATCGAAATTTGCAGAATTTGTACATGTTTCAGCAAGTTTTCCGATTTCAGTCAATTGTTTTCGAGATAATGGAGATAAGAGAGATGTCCAATCAGATGGATCAGTTAATCGATTTGACATACTTCTTGAAAGACTTTTCTTCTTTGAAAGCAATGTTTTTCCTTTTTTACTCTTTTCTCTGTCTGGTCGAACATCTGTAATAAAAAAAGTCAGTCCATAATCAAAAGAGTTCTAATCCAACTTACAATCTGGATTCATTCCAACCAAAAGACATTTTCTAAATCTACAATATCGACACGCATTCCTTTCAACTGAAATCATTTCAAATTACTCAAAATGTTTTCATAAAAAAGAAAACTAACATCTGGTGACCTCACAATTCTTTTCGAATCGACAAACATATTTATTTCTTCCATCTTTAACTGCTCTCCGAAAAAACCCTTTACAACCAAAACAAGCAAGAACTCCATAATGAATCTGAATATTGTCTCTCTCTTTTCTCAATTGATAATTTAATTGTCTTTACCTTTGCAGGAGTATCTCCACAAACAGCACAAATTCTATTCGAATATGATTGCATCTTTTTTTGAGGTGTTAAAGTGTGAATCGACTACCAATTTACGTCATAAAATTCACACTCTAAATCGGATACCGACCTGAAAAAAAATGTGAATTGTGAATACAATATTATGATGAAAATGATGACGATTTTATTGAGAGAGACAGAAAAAAAGAGAGGACAAAATGACCGATTTTGACGTAATTTTCAATCCGGAAAAGAGGTGAAAAAAAAAGATAGATAGGGAAAAAAGAAGATAGATTAACTCAAATAAGTTCAAGAATTCGAACTTTTAGGTTAATAAAAAATTATTTTTGAATTAAAAGTTTCAAAAAAACTGTTCTTTATGAATTATTGAAGTAGAACTTCATGAAATTGTACTCAATTCTCACAAATACTCAAAAAAACTCGAAAAAATGTTACGAAGTAAGCTGAAGACTACAGTATGCCAACAGAATTTACGTAGAAATAAAGATGAGTCATAGAGAAAACTGTTCGGAGCCAATGAGCAAAAGAAAGAGACTCTTTGCTCTGTCAAAAAGATACCAATAAAAAAGAGAAGAGAAAAGAGAAAGAAAATGTTATGGTCTTTGTGTGAACTTTTGAGCAATCAAAAATCTAGGAGAAAAGTCTTTTGAGAAAAGAAAAAAAGGTGCAAACGGAAAATTAGACTCAATTTTTGATACAAAAATCTAAGAGATTGAGACATTCTGATAAAGAAAAAATGAAACGAAACAATGTAGAAAAAGAGTTAATAAATGAGTGCTAGACGCAACAATTGTTTGATGAAAAGCTTCTTTCTTGTGTTATTACAAGAGAAGAAAAGAATGAGAAAAACTGATTTTTTGATTTGAAAATATATATTCTAGTTTGTGATCTTTGTTTTTTTAAAAGAGATTCCCTTGTTTTAAATTTAAAAAAAAACCTTAAAGCTTCGCTTGTCTTGTTAACAATACGAAAAAGTAAAATTGTTTTTGATTCGTAGTTGACCTATAAAGTACTATTAAAACAAAAAGTGAAAACAATCTATGAGTTCAAAATTAAATTAAGACAAAAAAGTTCAATAGTACAAAAAGCCCTACACCTACTCAGTAAAAAAAAGAGACAATCGGAGCAATTCTCACATAAAAAAATGTCGGAGAACACTAGAAAACTTTTGTAAATACACCTAGTAGCTTTTTGTCTTTTCAACCAGTTTTTTCCGAGAGTATGATAATAGAAAATGTGTGTTTTGTGTCAGTGATATGAGGGTACTGAAGTTAAATGTCATTTCAATAAATGGAACTCCAATAAAAACTGAGTTTCAGCTCAATGATTTTAAGATTTTCACCTATATTTTATAAATTTCCAGTGATTTTAATGAAATGTCCTGGGAAAGAATCCTACAATGAAACTGTGAAAACTCAATGGTTTTGACTTTGTTTTGGAATTCAAATGAATTCAGAATTTCAGTGGAACACCCTTCACGACTGCACTGTTTTTCTCTGTTATCATGAATCAGTAACTTAAAAAAAGATAAAGAATTCTGGAAAACAATGAATTGTGACCGTCAGAGGTTATTGTTGAATGTATGGTATTTAGAGTGAGTATGTGCCACAAACACAAGTTGAAATTTAAAAAAGATTTAGAGACGCAGACACTGATCGGTTACTGTTTTGTCTGCCTCTCTTCAGGTTAAACTCTATTTCTTTTCACAAAAGTTTTGTGTTTGAGTTGGAATAATAGAGAGGGACAAAATCGACAGAAAATATTCGGAAAAGAGAAAGAAACCCCTCTTTTTCCGAGATGACGCCATCTAGTTTCTCTCTGGAATTTCGTAGTTTGTACATATATCTGAAAAATCAAACAAGGGATATTACTTTCCATATTGAGAATTCTCTCTAAACTCTAGCACTAATTCGGCCCGGGTGACAACAAAAAACAGTTTTTGATCTCTGAAGTCTGGAATCTTTCGGTGACTTTCTATTAGTTTGATCACTTCTCTGGGAAAAGCGGAAAGCAGCTGTTCCAAACTTCCAATTGGATTTTTCCCAACCTTCACTGACGCATTTCTCGATATGCTCTAGTTGACGTGTCGGTCACGAAAAATTTGAAAATTTGATAATCTTGTGATATTTTTTTCGCGTCAACTTCAAATCAACTACCATAAGAATAGGCCCCAAGCCCAGAATGCCAGAAAAATTGGCCGATTTCAAGTTTTGGCATTCATCTTATCTAAAAACAGTGTTATAGATTGTTTGAACAATTCAGAAAAAATCGTTCAAGGCTTTCAACACTATTTTATAAGATTACGAGTGTTGACATTTATAAGGACTATAATTGGGATAAGCTTCGAAAATGTAACTTGAAAAGTTTGGCAAACCATAGAATTTGCAAGAGCGGTCCACTCTACAACATATCTAGGAGTATAGTCTCACTATGATGATTTCAGAACAAGTGTAAGCCGATATATTGTCTCCACATCATAGTTGCGTGCTTTGATGCCTTATAACTCAGGAGTCAGATGACCAAAAAAGTTGGTTCATGGCTCAAAACATCAGTGACAATCAATTCTTCAATATTTATGTTCAACATTTTCGATATCTTGTTACAAACGGCAGTAGCAACAAATTAACCTCAATTTCCGGTTTAATACATAAGTCGTTATAACTCGCCTCACATTCCATCAAAATAGTTGGTTTGTGGCTCAAAAGATAGCTTTCTGGTTGATCCTTTACTTTTATGTTCTACTTTTTCGAGAATCGTTTTTAGAAAAGAGAAAATCAGCAAACGCTGAATTTTCAGTTCAAAAAAATAATTAATTTTTCAAAAATCCACGTGATGGACGCAATCTCGCCTCATTGCATTTCTCACGTTGAAGAAACCAATCGGAATTGCGGAACACCGTGAGCAGTAAAAAGACGTAGCGACGCGTGGTTTATTCTTTTGCTTTCATTTAAAAGGTTTTGGTCTTTCCGTTCCACGGATCCCACGGAAATAAAATGTTTACTGTAGGTACGCAAGAAGAAGAGGGGCTCACTGAAACCACTTATTATGGAGTCAACACTCTTTGTATGATTTGATGCCGCGTATTGGCAGTGAATTGAAATCAATCAATTAGACATTTTGACTTTTTAGATTTTTTCAGTAAAATAACGGAGAAAGTAGAGAAAAATGATGTAACAAATTATTTAGATTTACTATAAATGACGTGGTTGTTAGTGAAAATGGAAGTAATTGAGGAAATTCATCTATATTTCAGAACATAGAATAAACACTCGCCAGAAAATACTATCGAAAGTATTGGATGAAGTGAATAGGAACCTGAGAAAGGTAACTATGACAAAGGATATATTGGCACCGATGATAATCGAAAACAATAATGCTGAAGAAAGATCAGAAGAGGAGAAGAAAATGATTGTCAAAAAGGAAATGTCCATATATAGTGATATGTATGTGAACCATTTTACGATATCATCCAAAAAGAAAAAAGAATTTACAGGTGGAAAGAGATGAGAGTCCAACTCTTGTCCAATAAAATGGATATTTCGTGGCAAAACATGGTACGCCTTCACGTGGCGTGCTCTTGGCCCGTCAAAGGCTTCTTACTCAAAAAGTTGGTGAAAACCTTGAAGTTAATACTCAGTTTGACTGTTTTAGGCTCGATTCCACCGTTAAAAAAGACAAAAGAGGACGGATCACGTGTACTGTAATGGATGGAATCTCGTTCAATGGAAAACATAGCAAGACTGAGAAGATGTCCGAAGCAAAACGAAGAGATGAGCTTGAAGCGGAATCCGATCTGAAAGGTAAGAGGTTGATTTAAGAGAGAGAGAGAGAGAAGGAGGGAGGATTTTCTTTCAAAGCAAAAATATACTTTGCAGGTGCAGGAGAGAAGGAGGACGGTTTGGTCAAGCACGCGTCCCTCGTCGCTGGAAACGAAGTCTCTTACAGTCCCATTAAAGTTGACCAAGTAAGAGACCCGGAGAGTCGAGACAACTTTTCAATCAACGATTCCCTTGAAGACACTGCTGGTAAGCTAGAGGGTTTGGCCCTTATCATAGGCAAAAATTATAAGAAAATTCCGAAAAATTCGAGAATTTGTGCTTCGAATAAGTTTAATAAAAACCAACTTTGACTTGCAAACATTTTTGTTTTTAAAGAACAAAATTTCAAGTTCTTCCTTTGAGAAGATTAATAGCGCTGATTCAATTTATTTTCATCTCATCCAAGCGTCAAAATCAATTCCGACTTTCTTTGCGTGAACTTTTTATAAACTTTCGATGAACTTTCCGAGTTGATAAGATCTAAGGAAATGAAAAAACGTGGGGGGAGGGCGGGGGGTTCATTTCTGGATAAACTCTTTAAAATGAACGATAAGGAAGAAAAGGAGAAGAAGCTCAGACGTAGCGATGGTGAATAGAGTTTCAGGACTGCACATATGTTCTTATTTTCAGACGTCTACCCACGTCGGGTGAAGGCGACAAATCTGTAAGTTTTTGAAATGGTTTTGTTGTTTTAATAGGTTGATTATTACAGCTATATCCAGAAGAACGCCGGAAGAATCAACAGGAGACAGATCGTCAAGGCACTGCAGACGATGACATCTCAATTCGCGATGATATCGCCACATGTGCAATGTCTGGATCAATACATGAAAGAGGAATTGGTGATGATACAGGAGGTATGAAAATTGGTCAAAGTATGATGAAAAACATTGGGGTTTCAGTCTGTGTCGGTCAAAGTGGTCGAACAATTTATTCGAAAGCTCGAGAAGGTGATGGCTAATCGAATCAGCAACCCGATGCTCACCAAAGAAAATGGAATACAAATCCCAAAATTATACCAATTGATGAGTGATTTTATTTCTGAACTGGAGATGACGGGCGTCGCCGGTGTTTCACGATATAACTCAAGGAGGAATTGCGATGGAAAAAGTACAAACCGTAAGTTGCTCCAAAAAAATAATTGTTTTAATATTTGCATTTTCTGGGCGAAAAAATTGGTGCAATTTTCTTTAACCAGAAGTTGTGAATATTTGAACTTTTAAAAGTTTATTTTTCAAAAAACACTTTTGTGTCACCTTTGAACTGAATTTCATTACAGAAAATCGAGTACTCCACACTGTCAAGCCTGATCCAACTGTTGGTCTGCCACACTCGTGTTGGTCAAATCGGAGTGACTTCTGACGCGATACCGGAATTCAACCTTTGAAGTGGAATTATTTGATTGAACGATTAATGATTCGATAATTGAAATTGAATTAATAAATGATTGAATTGAATTTTTTGTTGCTTTATTTCATTCCAAAACATAAAATCATGAAAGCATCTTTTTCAATAACTTGTGTCAATGAACAGCTCGACCAATTCAGTAATCAGCGAACGAACAGCCATTAATGCATAATAATTGTTTGAATATAAAATGAAAACAAACAAAACATCAAGTAACCCAAAAACAGTATCAAAGAGTATCATCAAATTTCCGGAATTTCATTTTTTCACCATGTATACGTGGAACTTCGAGGAACTGATATCGTACATTGAGCCTTTTCGATATGAAGATCACGGATATTGGAGGAGATATTAGGTTGGCAAGTATGAAACCGGAATTTTTGTGTGAAAGAAAAATCTATTGGAAAACAGGCGGTTCAGAATCTGAATCCAAAAGGTATTCACTATCATTATCAATGACTTTATGTCAACGTTCACGCAGAGAATGAATGCCTCTATTGAAGAACTCGGCACGCTGCGATTCGAAGAATTCGCGCACCCAATTTTTGATCTCGTCGTGATTCTTGGAGTGTCTCTCGGCGAAAGAATGTTGCATCGACCGGAACAAATGGAAATCCGATGGAGTAGTGTCAGGGCTATATGGCGCGTGAGGAAGAACTTTCTAGCCAAGCTACTCAGTTTTCTGTGCGGTGATCTTTGCCACATTGCAACATGCAACGGACGGACGTTGTCACGAAGAAACTTCGTAGAGGTGGTATCCACTCCTTGGTGACGCAGAGTTTCATCAACATTGTCAAGTAGACGTTGGTAGAGGTCTACCGTGACTGTTTTACTAGATTCCTAATCGATGACTCGCTTCAGAATATCGTTATCGATCGTTTAAGTCGGATGTTCACGTTAGCGGTCCTCAAGGCTGTCGTAGCCGTTTTTTAATAGTTTGAACCATTTATAAATCTGTGTCTGAGACAATACTTTGTTCCCAAAAACTCAGACAACGTGCGGAAAGCATCCGAGCTTGTGTTGTTTGAAGTCGTACCACACACAAGCGCGCATGAGAAATTTTTGATCGGCTATTTCTAGCGTCAATTTTTATTTTAATTAACAAGTAAAAACAAGCAAAAAATATATCAAACGACGCGCAAGAAAACGCCCTTTCAGATGGAAATTGGAACACGGTAAATAGTTCTCATTTACCGAAAATATGATGAAGCAAAGATGATTCCGGTTTCATACTTGCCAACCTAATACATATTAGAACAGGGGTAGAACACCATGTAGTAGGGCTATCAATATTTGAAAACAATAGCCTGGGGTTAGTGTTTGGATTCTGGAGTTGGGTTTTTAGTTCTGGAACAATTTTACCTTATAACAAGAAACGATAATTGTCGAAGCGTATCTGTGTTTTTTCTTTTGTTTGAAACTTTCCCCGTCAATTATTTTCTTTTGAAGAACAGATATGACGTATCTCTACTTTTAATCATAGAACGATTGGGTATCGTCAATTGATGACCTCATTAAAGTCTCAATTCTTTCTGAAATTTCTTTCTCTAATTTCTTTCTTTTTTGTATTCTTTAGTCATTTTGAATCATTCTAAACATGATCGATATCAGTGTTCTCCGTGTTCATTTTATCATTGATCCGAAGGCAAATAAACATTCAATTTTGATTTATTCGAACAATAATACACACACACACACTTATTACTTCATTGTTTTTTTTCTTCCTTCTTTTCTTCTTTTCTCAACTTTTTTTTTTTGTTTTCATCAGTGATAACTTGATGCTGTCCGTTTTCTTCTCTGGACAAAATGACTGATGACGACAGTGTTCTCCGTGTTCATTTTATGGGTTTTTGGTCTCTGAAGTTGGGGTTTTGGTCACTCCAGTGGGTCACTCCAGAGTCCAAAAACCCAAGCAGGAATTCAAGCCCCAAAGACGCAAGAACTTGAATTCCTTGGTTCGGTGGGGCCTTCATTTAACAAACAAGACTTAATGCGCTTATCTTGTTTATTATTTTGTGTTGATTTGCGATTGAGAACATCTTTTCAAGCTAATCTTTATTCGTCTGGTATTGTCCGGAAGAACGCTGATGGAAACCGACCTCATGACACCAGTGCTCAAAACAAGAATTTCAGATATTGTTGTGGTCCATCATGATAACTGCTGATCGGGCTGTCCTCAAGTTGGACTGGAGAATTGAGAGGAGCAGAGATAGACAGGAGGATATTAATCACCTGTCACACAATGTTGTCTGTCGCGACAGGCGAACGAAAAACCACTAACAATCAGACAGAATGGAAATTGGCTAAGGCTTGAAATGGACTAAATAGGACTAAATAGACAGACGGCGACATGACCAAAAATCTATTGTTATGGGGTGAAATTTGGGAAGTGTGGAGAATATATAAGTTGAGGATTTGGGTGGAAAGGTACAGTAACTTGAGAGGGGGAAATACAGTAATCTAGTTGATCCGACAGTAGTTTAAGTACAGTATTCCAGCTCGAAATTTTCCGTAGGTTTTTAACTTGTGGTATACTTGTTGTCCTTGCTCCTTCCTAATTCCGGCTAGAAATTAGCCATTTTCCATAGTTTGTTTCGATCAGAGGATACTGTACCTGCCTACAGTAATCCAATTTTGATTACTGTACTTTTGGACTCCCATTTTCTTCAATTCAAACATCAAAAACTGCCGATTTTCCAGAAAATTCCTTTTTAAAAAGATATGGTCATTTATCGCTTGTTGGACTTTTTTCCCACGAAGTTTGCAAAGCAAAACCAAAAACCAATCATTTGGACGTGTCTCGACTAAACATCAAGTTCAAATTTTTCTATAGAAAAAAAAGCAAAACCCAACCAAAATTTCTTCATTTACATAAAAAAAATCATATCACAAAAATAAATTAAAAAAGAGGAGCTCAGTGTATTTTGGTTGGAAATTCTAAACTATTTTTCGCTCTTCTTGCACTCTTTTCTTCGGTGTATCCTGACGATTATCAGGTGGTTTTTAGCCAGAGGGCTTGTCGATGGTCTCGATGGCAAGCGCGTCCTGGAGCAGTTGGTTGACGCGCTGAAAATTTGAATTTTGAAGCTTCAGAATTAAAAATCAAGAAAATTGGTGCCGTCAAAGTTGTTTCTCTTGAAATTTAGCATCGATTTGACTCCCATACTGCCTAAGTTCTGTATCATTAATTTTGACGTAACGTCTTCTGAATTCAGAATTCTCACTTTATCCAAACCTTGGCGTTATGGATATCAAATTGACGGAAATTTCACAAGAAACACTTTTGACGACGTGAAAATCTTCGAAAATGACTTACCAACTCAGCAAAGGGCAAATGCTTCTGAATGAACTCAAGATTTGCCGGCGAAATGGATTCAAGGTGTTTCATGACTTCGGCGGGTTTTCCGGTTAGAGCGATGGCGTTGGACATGTGAATTGCTCCAAGTTCACAGGTTTCTCCTGGAAGAGAAAAATTCAGTTTCGAAAAAATTCTTTCAAAAGAAGCTCACCATCTTTCATAAGATATTCTCCCAAATACGCTTCCTCATGGAACAATTTTTCGTAGACGCTTCTCACGCGCTCATCATCAGTTTTGAACGGAATCTCGGCTCCGGTTTTTTTGGACGACTTCACCAGAATTGGGCAACGGAACGGGAGTATAAATGTTTTGAGAGGGGGAAAGAACTATTGAATTTTTGAAATTCGAAAGGGACACGTGGAGGAACGTGGAGGGAGTGGAGAGAGGAAAAAATAATATGGAATTTGATTAATGTTGATTTTTTCTCTCAAAAAGACATTTTTTGACGTGAAAATGAAAAGTTTGGATTGGGGGATTTTTACCTTGAAAGAGCTGAATTACGCGTTTTCGGATTTGGATCACTGTAGTTTTTTGTTGGATGCTTGTGTCCTTGAATCCGATTACTGTAGTTTTGTCCCAGATTGATATTTCATACGCTAGTAAAACTGTAACTTTTTTTTTGAAAAACTTTGTTCTTGATTGGATTACTGTAATTTTTGATCAATAACTTTGATTTTTTTTTTGGCCATTCACCTATTTTATTATACTTATTTGCGATAGCCTGACACCTGGGTTTAAAGGCGCAGCGACAAATGTCTTTTGGGTCCCGCCACGGTTACAGTAATTTTTAGTTGAAAATAACTGAAAACGTGACAGGACCCGGTGAACACAACGTGACAGGACCTGGTCGACAATTGTCGACAAATGTTCACCGGGTCCTGTCACGTTTTCATTTATTTTCAAATAAAAATTACTGTAACCGTGGCGGGACCCAGAAGACATTTGTCGCTGCGCCTTTAAACCCAGATGTCAGGCTATCGCAAATAAGTAATAACTACCCTGGGTACCCTTAGTGCAATACATGATATGGATAGGCTCCGCCCCTTTCCTACTGTAGCTCATATATCCTGAATCAAAAAAGGTAATTTTTGCCGACAGAGATAATGAGTCAAACTCAACGGGGATCAATTTTTGGCAACATTTCGAACATTTTTTACAAAAAAATATTTTAACTCCTCATCTTCATAGAAAATATAATGCTTTTTTCAACGACTCTCTTCAAAATGAAAAATAAGCCAGAATATAGTTCCAATCGCCCTTATCATAGCCAAAAATTTTGAGACAATTCCGAAAAATTCGAAAATATTATTTGGAATTTTAATTTTCGAATAAGTTTAATAAAAACCAACTCTGACTTGCCAACATTTTTGTTTTTAAAAAACGAAATTTCAAGTTCTTCCTTTGAGAAAATTAGTAGCGTCAAATTATTTTCATCTCATCCAAGCGTCAAAACCAATTCCGACTTTCTTTGCGTGAACTTTTTATAAACTTTCGGAATTGATAAGATCTAAGAAAATGAAAAACGTGGGGGCTTCATTTCTGGAAAATTCCGCCCAAAAATGAGCGACAATGAAAAAATGCTCCGGATGACGGACGGTAAATAGAGTTTCAGGACTGCACATATGTTTTTATTTTCAGACGTCTATCCAACCAAAATAAAGAAAAATACGATGTAAGTTTTAGAAATGATTTTGGTATCCATAGTTTGATTATTACAGGATTCTTCAAAAGAAAAATAATCGTGTCAACCGACGGGAAGTCTTGAAGTCGTTGAAAGAGATGTGCATTGGGCTCAGAGGAGACGACACTCGCATCTGCACCTACATCGAACATGAGAAGAAATGCACTGTTATCCAAGAAGTATGATCATTTGTAAAAGTAAAATGCAAAACAAAGTAGTTTCAGTCAGTCCCGGAGCAATATGTCATTCGATTCGTGAAAACTGTGCAGCGATACTTGAGGGATAGGGTGGATAGATTGATGATTATTGATGAACCGTCGACCACGGTCCATTGTTGTTACAAGGGACTATACGACTTCTTCAACTCTCTCGGATTGCCAGATGAGAGCCTTCAAACTGAGATTGGTTTGATGATTCCCTCCACGGAATTGATCCCGGCTGTAAGTTTCTCCAGAAAACGCAAAGAACCTAGATAGCCTTTCTTCCTTTTGTTGAAACTCACTTCGAGGTGGTTGAAATTTTCATATTTTCTGGGTGAAAGAATTTCCGCAATTTTCGTTGGCCAGAACTTGTCAATATTTGAACGTTAAAAGTTATTTTTCAACAAATCGAAAAAAAACACGTTTGTGTCAACATTGAACTGAATTTGATTACAGCGAATCGAATTGGAAACGGTATGGAGTCTTGTTCAATTGCTGATTGTGGAGACAAGAATCGGCCAAAGAGGGGCAACGGGAGAATCGAATCAAGAGGAGCGAAACAAATGAAGAAAGTGGATAAGAATAAGAAGGTTATTGATCAAAGGAACTCTGGTTACCTAATGAATAATGAATCATTTTTGAATATAAGTGTTTTTGTTGTTTTCTTTCATTCCAGCACATGAAATTATTGAAGCATCTTATAGCTGATAAACTAACACGATGGCAACGAACAAACAGCCATTTCCAGCTATCACGTCTTTAGTTCCTGTAACATTTTCAAAACGTTCTGATTTCTGGTTACTCAGAAATTGAGGTCATAACGAAACCTTGAAAAAAAACTTTGAAAATCGCTTTCAACTTTTGGATTGGGACTGAGAAATTCAAAATTACTTTAAACCAGAAAATTACTAAATGAAACTATTTTTTTTTGAGTTGTTTTACATGGGAAGAGTTTATAATTTCTTGAAAACGATTCTAAGCTAGATTACAAGACAGTAAAATTAGAGCATTGTAAACTTAATCGCCACCCTGTATAACGCTTTTCAAACAAGAAACGAGAATTGTCCAAGTGTGGTCGTATCTCTGTTTTTTCGTTCGTTTGAAACTTTCCCCGTCGATTATTTTCTTTTGAAGAACAGATATGACATATCTCTACCATCATTTTTTATCATAGAACGATTGGGTATTGTCAATTGATGACCTCATTAAAGTCTCGATTCTTTCTGAAATTTCTTTCTCTAATTTCTTTCTTTTTTGTATTCTTTAGTCATTTTGAATCATTCTGAACATGATCGATATCAGTGTTCTCCGTGTTCATTTTATCATTGATCCGAAGGCAAATAAACATTCAATTTTGATTTATTCGAACAATAATACACACACAATTATTACTTCATTGTTTTTCTTCCTTCTTTTCTTCTTTTCTCAACTTTTTTTTGTTTTCATCAGTGATAACTTGATGCTGTCCGTTTTTTTTTCTGGACAAGATGAATGATGACGTCACTTGGAGAAAAATATGAGACACAGGTTAAAACATTTGAAACTGACAACTGCATAATATGCAACTTTATTCAACTTTTCCGCATAAAAATTTACATAGAGAAACCATTTTTCTCTTTTTACTTCTACAGTTTCAACTCGTTTTTATTATAGATTAACCTCTATTTGGTCTCTTTTTGATTTCTTTTTACTAAAATTTCAAAATTCATTTTTTTTTACTTTCAAAGTGTTTTGTTTTAAAAAATAAATTTATTAAAACTCATTCACAACTTTCAGATTCGAAAAAGAAAATAATTTGGTGAATTAAGAAATGGAAGATTTGATGAATGAAATGATAAACGAGACGACGAAAACGAACGGAATCAATGGAGATATTATAAGCGAAACAGAAGAAGAAGAAGAAGAAGAAAAAGGAAATGTTGAACGGTTCGTTATTTGTTCTAAGAGCTTTTTGATTCAATTTTTAAAAAAAATTAAGTTTTGTTCCAAGGTCTTTAATTTCAGAAATCGTTCATCTTCTTTTCTCCGTCTATTGAATGCTCCGAGAAATTCAGTTTGCAATGCTAATACAATACACAGTATTTCTTCATTTCGGTAATAATGCTATTATTTTCAATTAAATTCTAAACTCTTTTCATTTCAGATCTGACCATCTTTCCCGTAAATCAACTCATAAACTTTTGGATAATCCAAATTTATTTGCTATTGAATTAACTGAGAAATTATCTCCGCCATGGATTGAAAATACATTTGAAAAGAGAGAATGTGTTCGTTTCTGTGCTCAACCAAAAGATCCAGAAAGATGTGGTTGTGGAAGATCTCTTTCGTCTCATACATCAGCTTCTTCTCGATTATTCTTCACTCTTCCATATCATCTTATGGATCAAGAACAAGAATTATGGACTATCGCAAACAATACACAAACATCTACTACTGATGCTTTCGGAACAATTGTATTTCAAGGTGGAGCACATGCACATAAAGCACAATATGTTAGATTATCATATGATTCTGAACCATTGGATGTTATGTATTTAATGGAAAAAGTATGGGGATTGGAAGCACCAAGACTTGTTATAACGGTACATGGAGGAATGAGCAATTTTGAGTGAGTTTTTAGCAAATGCAATTAGCTCTTAAGTTAATGCTTCAGACTTCAAGAACGGTTAGGAAGACTTTTTCGAAAAGGAATGTTGAAAGCAGCACAAACCACGGGAGCATGGATTATCACAAGTGGATTAGATAGTGGAGTTGTAAGACACGTGGCAAAAGCATTGGATGAAGCTGGAATATCAGCAAGAATGAGATCACAAATTGTTACAATTGGAATAGCACCATGGGGAGTTATAAAAAGAAAAGAGAGATTGGTGAGTGATTTTATTTCAAAAATCAGAGAATTCCCATTCTAATAGATCCGAAAAAACGAACATGTTTACTATGATGTTCATTCTCTCTCAGTCAATGCTAATGTTGGAATTCTGAATGATCGACATTCTTACTTTTTGTTGGCTGATAATGGAACTGTTGGCAGGTGAGTTATCAAATATTTCTAGTGCAATAACATTACTTAAAGGTTCGGAGCAGATCTTCATCTTCGTCAGAACTTAGAAAATCATATTGCAACGTATGGATGTAATGGTAGAAAAGTTCCAGTTGTTTGCACTTTATTAGAAGGAGGAATTAGTTCAATTAATGCAATTCATGATTATGTTACCATGTTAGTGATACTTCTATTAGGGTGGTCGGAAAGTTTTTGTGAACTTTTGATTTTTCTCCCATTTGAGAATGACAACGAGCATTGACAAAAGGATACCTGTATATTGTATATAGAGAGTCAAAACATCCGGTAGTGAAACCCAGAGCCTTTGCTCGCCCCTCTCCTGTTAACACTAGGCTCGTGTTCCGAAGGCTTTCAAATGGCTCTGAAGTTTTTATTATTTTCTCACTTCTTATTATTCGATGATACTTGGCTCATAGCGGGTTTTATGAAGGACATTGTCCTTTACAAAACCCATAAGAGATATAAAGTTGCTCAGTTGAAAAATTTTGAGATACCGACAGAATAACAAAAAATTACTATTCTGCCATAGTGATAGCTCCCGCAAGAGGATCGATTCCAATCTTTTGGTGGAATGTCATAAGCAACTGTACCTACCCATAGCAGCATTAAAACTTTCCAGAACAATCTTGGAGGGGCCAAAAATTTTGGTTGTGAACACTCTTCCAAATTTTCGATATTTTTTCTACTTAAAAACTGACCTCATGTTGGGAAACTCATGAAATATCTCGAGACTAAGTTTAAGTAGACTGTTCTTCTTTGGCCTTTGAACTCACTAAATAGTGGCTTTTCTTCATTTAACTTATCTCGCAATATGATATACGACTAAAGGAGAAAGGGGCCCAAACTCATCCTACAGTCGAAAAATAAGACACTTTATGTTTCCAGTTCTAGCCACTCGCGTTTTGAAAGAGGGAACTCCTAATTTTGGATATCAAACAGTAGTCTCACTAGTTCAAAAATAATCAACAAATCAAAACGTGAAAGTGTTTATTGTTCGAATAAAATCAAAATCAAAAGTTCACAAAAACTTTCCGACCACCCTAATAATTACAGAAAACACAAAAATATCATTTTAGGAAGCCGGATATTCCAGCAATCGTTTGTGATGGTAGTGGAAGAGCAGCTGATTTAATATCATTTGCTGCTCGATATATCAATCCAGATGGGTAGTTTATATGATTATCGGGCTCTCATGACTTGAATGTTTCCAGAACTTTCGCAGCTGAAGTCGGAGAGAAAATGAAAAACTTAATAAAAATGGTGTTTCCTGAATCGGATCAAGAGGGAATACTAAATAAAATAACAGAATGTGTCATTCGAGATGATCTTTTACGAATATTCAGATATGGAGAAGAAGAAGAAGATGACGTTGATTTCGTTATTTTAAGTACTGTACTTCAGAAACAAAACTTACCTCCAGATGAACAGGTTCCTTCTTTTTTTTTAAGATTTTGAGAATATTTTCAAATCTTATCATTCATAGTTAGCACTGACATTATCATGGAATCGTGTGGATTTGGCAAAAAGTTGTCTGTTTTCGAATGGAAGAAAATGGCCCAGTGAAGTATTAGAGAAGGCAATGAATGATGCTCTTTACTGGGATCGAGTTAGTTTTTATCGGTTGAAAATGGTTTATTTTGAATTTCTAGGTTGATTTTGTGGAATGTCTATTGGAAAATGGAGTATCAATGAAGAATTTCTTATCGATAAATCGTCTTGAAAATTTGTATAACATGGTTTGTTCTGTTCAGTTTCTGATCATAGTTAGGCTAATTTGATTTCAGGATGATGTTAATAGTGCTCATTCAGTGAGGAATTGGATGGAAAACTTTGATTCAATGGATCCACACACATATTTAACAATACCAATGATTGGACAAGTAGTTGAAAAATTGATGGGAAACGCATTTCAATTATATTACACTTCTAGAAGTTTCAAAGGAAAATATGATAGATATAAAAGATTGAATCAGGTTAGTAGTTCCTTGAAGCATCGGAAACAATTGGCCTTTTTCAGAGCAGTTATTTCTATAGAAAACGAAAAATACTCCAAAAAGAGTTATTCAAAAAGAAATCAGATGACCAAATGGATGAGAATTTGGAGGAAGATTTCAGTTTTGCATATCCATTCAATGATCTTCTGATATGGGCGGTACTTACAAGCAGACATGAAATGGCAAAATGTATGTGGATTCATGGGGAAGATGCTATGGCAAAATGTCTTGTTGCTATCAGGTAATTAGGCTAGAATCAACTGTTAAATGTCACATGAAGCATTCAGATTATACAAAGCAACTGCAAGGATAGCAGAAGATGAATATTTGGATGTAGAAGAAGCAAAACGTCTTTTTGACAATGCAGTAAAATGCAGAGAAGATGCTATTGCATTAGTTGATCAATGTTATCGAGCAGATCATGATCGAACATTAAAACTTCTTCGAATGGAATTACCTCATTGGGGAAATAATAATTGTTTATCTTTGGCTGTTTTAGCTAATACAAAAACATTCTTGGCCCATCCATGGTAAGTCTTTTCCGAGAAAAGAGTATATTTCAATCAAAGCATTTCCAGCTGTCAAATTCTACTCGCGGAATTATGGCATGGATCTCTAAAAGTTCGTTCTGGTTCAAATGTTCGTGTTCTAACTGCACTTGTCTGTCCTCCAGTCATTCTTTTCATGGCTTATAAGCCTAAACATGCAAAAACAGCTCGTCTTTTATCAGAGGAAAATCAGGAAGATCTTCCATATCCACGTGAAAGTATAACAAGTACAACGTCAAATCGATATCGATATCCAAAAGGAGCCGAAGAGCAAAAAGAGACATTATTAGAAAAAGGAAATTATGCAAAGAAAGTGACAATAATATCATCTCGAAAAAATTCTGGAGTTGCCAGTGTTTATGGATCTGCGTCTTCAATGATGTTTAAACGAGATCCTCAATTAAACAAGTTTGAAAGATTTCGTGCATTCTACTCTGCTCCAATCACCAAATTCTGGTCATGGTGCATTGCTTTTTTAATATTCCTAACTACTCAAACTTGCATTCTTCTACTTGAAACTTCATTAAAACCATCAAAATACGAATGGATTACTTTTATTTATACAGTTACACTCTCTGTAGAGCATATAAGAAAGGTAGAGTTGAATAGTTTCAATTGAATTATAACAGTTATTTTTTAGCTTTTAACATCAGAAGGATCAAGAATAAATGAAAAGATAAAAGTATTCTACGCAAAATGGTACAATATTTGGACATCAGCTGCTCTTTTATTCTTTTTTGTTGGCTATGGATTTCGATTAGTTCCAATTTATAGACATTCATGGGGAAGAGTTCTTCTCAGTTGCAGTAATGTTCTTTTTTATATGAAAGTATGTTGATTTTTATGTTCTTTTTATCTTTTAAAATATATAATTTCAGACATTCGAATACCTTTCTGTTCATCCTCTTCTCGGTCCATATATTCAAATGGCGGCCAAAATGGTTTGGTCAATGTGTTATATCGTTGTTCTTCTTCTTGTTCCACTTGTGGCTTTTGGAGTGAATCGACAAGCACTTACAGAGCCAAATGTGAAAAATTGGCATTGGTTATTAGTCCGAAATATCTTCTATAAGCCATATTTTATGTTGTACGGAGAAGTGTATGCAGGAGAAATTGATACATGTGGAGATGAAGGAATGCGTTGTTTTCCTGGATATTTCATTCCGCCTCTTCTCATGGTTGTATTTTTATTAGTTGCTAATATTCTTCTCCTCAATTTACTTATTGCTATTTTCAAGTTAGTCAAGATTGTTTTGAAGAACATCAAATTATTAGAACTTTCAGTAATATTTACAATGATTCAATTGAGAAGTCAAAGGAGATTTGGCTATTTCAACGGTATCAACAATTAATGGAGTGAGTTTCAGAAGAAATTCAATTTAGTTTAAAAGTTTCTAAAACATTTAAGATACCACGACAGTCCATTCCTCCCTCCACCTTTCAGTATATTTGCTCATGTTTACCATTTCATAGTTTATCTTTATCATGTAGGTTTCAATATCTTTTTTTCTCTTGACAATTTCTTGTTTTATTTCAGCTCAGAAGTAAACAACCAAATACAAAACTTTTCCGTTCAGAACATTCTATAAGTGAGTATTTCATATTTCCTTTCTGTGATAAGCTTGAAACCTTTAGAGTGGAATGTAAATGAGGATGAGATGAAAAGAATGCAAGACTTTGAAGAAGATTGTATTGATACTCTGACAAGGATAAGAAGACTAAAATTGGATACAAAAGAACCTCTGAATATCACTGATCTGTAAGTTTATTTCTGAAGAGACGATTCACATTAATAAATAATTACAGAACTGAATTGACTTGCCAACGGGTTCATGATCTGATGCAAGAAAACTTCCTTCTCAAGGTATTTTTCAGTTTTATGTTGCAATAATTTATTTTTGATTTAAGAGTCGTGTGTACGATATTGAAACCAAAATTGATCACATTTCGAATTCTAGCGATGAAGTTGTACAGATTCTCAAAAATAAGGTTAGTCACTGTATTTGCAGATAATAACAAATTTTAATTTCAGAAGTTATCACAGAATTTCGCAGCTTCAAGTCTATCGTTACCTGAAACAACAATTGAAGTTCCGACAAAGTTAACGTAAGTTTTTCCAAAATTTAAAAATAAATCAATTGTTTTCAGAAAGCCCATAATTGATTTCCATTTATCTCCAGTCGTAATAGAAGATCGTCTTGCAACTCGATCCCCTCTTCTAGCTAATCTTCACAGAGATCATACACTTAGAAAATATGATGACGTTAGTTTTCCCAGCTCTTCAGGACAACTATTTTGACTTCAGGCAAACTTTCAAGCTGCAAATCTTCAACGTCGAACACGCCTTCATTCCAGTTCTTGTTCTATTTCACAGGATATGAAAGAAATGAGAACGTGAGTTATTTGATTTACAACTGGACGAATCATTATTCTTATTTTAGAAGTGCCAGCGCAAGAAATCTTCGAAGACAAGATTCTGGAGAAATGACGTCTTCATCTCACGGTGGTTATGATTCAGATATTTCGGTACATGACTAATGACTGGTCTATCATTTTCGCATAATTGTACATATCATTTTCAATTTCTCAAATCGTTTAGGTGCTGCTTTTTTGGTAATAGTTTAATTGGCAAAACTATTGCTTTGAATAAAAAAGTTGAAGTTTATTTTTGAATTTTTGAAGATCCACATGATCGAATGTTGCAAAATGTGTTCTAATTATTCCATCCAAATATTCAATTTGTATTCAAATGAGTGTGAAAACAAACAATCAATTCCTCTTTCTCTCTTCAATTTCTGATACCTTTGCGGGTTGGTTTTCTCTGCTGCACACATACAAATACATACAAACGTGGTGTCCTTTATTCATGCAAATGCGATCGTCAAACAACAATTTTATGATTGGACGAAAAGAGAGAAAAAGGGCATCGAAAAGGTGTTAAGACGGTGCTAAGCACAATAACAACTCAACGAATGATTGGGGTAAAAGAAAAGAACCGTTCGAGTAGAAGCATGAAATGGTAACATTTTTCAGAGCAAGTCAAATTAATTAAATAAAAATTTGGTACGGTAGTCCGATTGTTAGACAGTGGTTCAACTTGTTTTATCATTATTTCATCAAAAACATGAATAAGAATAATTGTAATTTGACTGTGAAAACTCTGAAAAATATCAGTACTTTCAAGTCAACTCTCTTATTGAGATAATCTGCGTTCAGATGTGGTATAAGCAGTGCTCTCAAGGTGATTTGTAGCATGATCTGATAGAACGTTTCTGTAGAATTTTCAATTCACTGTTTTCATGAATGTGTCATCTAGTCTTCCAAATAACAAAGAATTACAACTACAGTACCTGCTTTGATCTTTTCCACGTGTCAACTCAACCAGATCCCTCTGATTTCTTTCTTTTCGTCTCTTGGTTTCACTCTCTATTTTTTCTTATATTTGCTTATTGATGATTGTTGCCAGCCGTCTCACCCTCCAGGGCGGTGTGAAAGAAAGGAAATGAGACAGTATTCAGATGAAAGAGGGATCGCATAGAAACATACGAAAAACTGTATACAGGATGGATGGGTTATTTGCTCTCTGTCCGGGGAGGGGACGTATAGTGTACTCCCTTCTCATTTGATTATTTTGAATTGATTTGAGAACTGATTAGAGGTGTTCATTGAATTACTTCCTTCTATTATTCGTTTCTACCGAACGTTCAGAATCAAAGAATTCCACAACGAACCATTTACCCTTTATCCGTTTTCTGAGCTCTCACGTGATTGAGCCTTCCCAAGAATATCTGCTAAAAATCCATATGTATATTTATTACTCTTACTATTAGACATTTTCTATCTCGTTTCTCCGATTACGGCGACCTCTTTTTTCTATTTTTAAGTTTTCTTTTAGACCGCCTGAAACATCGATAATTGCTGATAATTCGTTTTTGTGAAGCACTCGTAGCAATAAATGGAAACTACTGAACTATTTATAGAGACGCTCTCCCTCCGGTACAGTAGCAGTCACTCAAAGAATAGGGAAAATGATGGAGAGTTTCTTTAAAATTATCAGTACAGTATCCCAGATGATTCTGACTCAAAACTGTTTTTAAATATTTTCTTCTTTCTCACACTTCGATATTTCTTCGTCTTGAGTCATTTTACAAATATATTTTTTCAGCGTTCTTCTACATTTGGAAACTTGTTTTTGATAAGAATTTGAACTTTTCATTTCACACCTTTTAACATATTCCCTATAAGACTAGTATCACGCGCTTTACCGAATCTGGAATTCAAGAAGAAAACGGTACATAGTCCATATTCTAATTGAACAATGAAACTTCGTAATAGAGCGAGCCCTGACAAGTTCGCAACGAATCCTTCTCTATAACTTCTCCTACTTGATAAAGATAACTGTTCCAGTAATCTTTTATCTTCCAAATATCTAGATTGAGTGGTCTCTCAACTACAGGTTCAAGAATCATCCGGTAACTCTTTTATTCATAAGCATCATTGTTCCAACCATCTTTTCCTATTTAAGGCAATCCTCCAAACAAATTCTGATACCTACACTATTACTATTTCCACATCTTTCCCATTCCACACAAAAAGGAATACAGTCTCTCTTTTTATCTCTGATTCTTCTATTCACTCTCCACATCTCTTCCTTGCACAACCATCCATAAAAAGCTTTTCCCTTCACTTCTCTCTTCCTTTTCTTCTCCGTTCCAAAGATGACTCACTTTTCCTTCTTCAGACTCTTACACACATTTTTGTACATTTTTTAGTAATGCTCAGTGTTACGATATTTTCTATCTAAATTCCGGAAATGAGAGAAATGAAGTTACCTGGTTTCTGGAAGATGATAATTCAAGTCTTTTAATCATTGTCATGAGATTTCCTAATATTCAACAAACAACAGAGCTAATTTGAATTTTGAACCATTCGAATCGTTATTTTAATTGATTTTTCGATCGCTATAGGCGAGGCCTACCATAAGAGGATTACTGTATCTTTGAAAATATGATTATTAAGAGTAAAACTCTCGTTTTTCTTCATTCAGACCTCCCAAATGTTATTGCTCCGTAGGCGTCTTCACTGTTTTGATGACTCATTTCCACTTCGATGAGTCAGTTTTTTTTTCATTCCGACTGTCGTTTTTCCTCTATTTCTTCATGTGTATACAAGCAAAGGAGGTGGAGGTTGTAGGTAAATATATGCGCCTATGCATATTTCTTATCATACTTCTCCCTTTCTTCATTCATTTCCTATTGCTCTTGAAAACTTACTTTTAGATTTTCGTCTTAATTAATTACCAATTAAAGTTTTAAAAAACTTTGGATCATGGTTTTCCAAAGTACTGTTCAATAAAAGAGAGCATTATAGCCCTGTGGTCTTCGTTTAGTGAAATTATCAATCGCGGATGTAAAAATCCTGCTTGATAAGATCAAGATTCTCAATTAGAAACGAACAGCTCCTGAAACCTTTCGTAGACTCGAACTAGTTTTTTTTGGTTTCTATTGAATCTAGTACTATACAGTACAGTAAAAAAGAATTAAAAATTTTAAGCTTAATCTGATTTCAAATATATCGACAGTAGCCAATCATAGAATAAACTTAATTGATTTCTAAAAATCAATGTTATTTCCCAAGAAAAGGATTCAATTTCACATCCATCCAAGTTCTTGTTTATTTCATCCTATTTCTTCATTTTTCTCTTCCGTATCCCGTCTCTTTTTCCATTATTTACTCTTTGTGGAAGAGGTCACCTCAAGGCTCAAGGCAACTGAATTTCGGTGCCACGAGAAAAGAACAAGACATCACGTTTATTAGTTTGTCAACAAAAGAATGGAAATGGTTTAGTGGAGTCTAGAGAAATTCCTTAATATTAGGGTGCAAACCACTTATCAATTTAGAAAAAGTAATATCACAATTACCTTATTTTATTTCAGTCCTATTGATTTGCGCATAGTTTTCATTCAATTTTCAGCATTTTCAGAACCTATTCAGAGTCATGAAATAAAAACTAAACCCATTCTAAAAACTTTTTCAAAACCCATGTTTCATTGACCATTTACTTTTCTCCGTTTCCCTCTTTTTCTATTTTCTTGCCGTCAAAAATTTACCAATATTTACCTTTGTTTCTCGTTTTCTACCTCTATTTTCTCGTTTTGTATCATCGTCTTTTTTTAGTTTTACGACTTTTCCCTTATTTCTTTTTTGAATGACTCTTTCCATTTTTGATCAGATCTTTCTTGGTTTCCGGTGACTCATAAAAGTTCCCATTTCTCAGTTTTCTCATTATAAATTTTCAGGTCTTTATGACCTCTTCCGTTCGGCTCGCCTTTCTGGCGACGCTGTTGCTTCTGCTACCGTTAGAAGCACAAATTCAACAAGCAAATTCTGCAAATATTAATCAAAATATAGGACAACAAGATGCTGGAACTCTCTTCACTGGAACAGGAACTAATCTTTATTATGGAGTAAATCTTGTACCTTTTGGACCTGATGCTGGAGATCAGGAAGTCAATCCAGGACTACTTACTGCTGGACAAACGATTGATCTACACATGTATTTCCCATTTTACGGAGGATTGTATAATTACTCTACAGTTAGTTTTTACAATAGAAAGCTTGTCAATAATAACTGTATTATTTCAGCTCTCCGTCAACGGATACATTGGTTTTGCAACAGTTCTCGATCAAGGACCAACTCTGAATGTTGGACCAGATATGACTGATTGGCCAAGACACGAAGATCCAGCTATGATTGCTCCATATCTTTGCAAACAACAGGTAAATGAGATTCAAAGTTTTATTTAATTATGACATATTTTTCCAGGTTCCACAAAACTTGAATCCTGGAATGCGCTCCGGAGTTTTTTATCGTTTAATGATGCGTCAATCTCTATTCGGACGTCAATCTGGAAGTAACACAAATATGGGTCAATCCACATATCAATCCTCATTCTTTGGACAATCTGCTTCTCAAGCTTGCCCAGGAACACCAGATTCTTATGTTAGATGTGATTCTCAAGCTGATTATTTTTTGGAGGAAATGCAAAGATGGCTGATTGAAGGAGTTGCTGGAGCAGCTGCATTCCGTGCTGATGCTGCATTAGTTGTCACTTGGTATAATACAGCTTCAGCTATTTCTGGTAGATCTGATATCGATTCGGGACAATTGGCTACATATCAAGCTATTTGGTTGACTGATAGAGTGAGTTTTTGAAATCTTAAATGTGGGAAACGTAGAAGAAGCTAAAACTTCAGCTCTGAAATTCTGAAGTTTTGAATTTTAAGAGTTAGAAAAGAAACCTTTAGTTCTTTCTTAGACTTTCGTGATATTTCTCAAATTTTCGTGCTGATTGGAAACTGTTATCAGAGAATTCCATTCTTTTCCACCTACTTCTTATTTACTTCTGCATCCAAATATATTGCTCCTTTCTCCTCTTTCTTCACCCATCAAAATGTTATCAATTTATCACTATCTCTCATAAATACACACGTCTCATGACGCTTAACTGCCATATTAACACACATTTGAAAGAGAATAAAAAGGGGAAAATAAAATGAAAACAGGGGTCGAAAAGGAAAGGAAATAGGTTGCAATAATATGAGGATTATGGCAGAAAGTATCGCATCAGATAAGGATGAATTATGATATTGAATAAAGTTCTCCATGAAGCTTGAAAATGAGTGAAATAAAAAATGAATGTTGTTTTTCAGACCGCCCGTCTCTCATACGTAATTCTGAATTACGATCGTCTTGGTTTTGACGCTGCCGATTTCCGTCAAAATTCGCGTTCGGGAAGATGTCAGGTGAGCCATTTGTACTCTTGTTTCCGATTGGCATTATTTGCATTTCAATGACTCATAGAAGAGCGCTATTCAAATATTAGAAACTCTTGTGTTCTTGTGTCTGTAAAGTCATCGAAAAGCTTTTCGATTGGGGAGGTCTTGGGGGACATCATGAAATGAAATAATTATCTGAAAATTTTTCAGGCTTTGTTCAATGGCGGAAACCACACTGGTCTTGTTCCAGTTGATCCAACTCAAGATTTCAAAAACACTCCAAAAGTACTTGCTCAAAGATCAGGAGTTCCTCAAATGGTCAGAGGAAGATATATGTTCAGAGTGGATGATGTTGTGAGACCAGCTGGATGCAGTAACAAAACTGGTGGAACTTGTAAGTTTCGAAATGAAACTATCTGAAATTGAAATCTAAATTTTCAGATCCAATGTTGATCTACCCAAATATTGTTAACATGCTTGGAGAAATGACTGTAGATGTGAATGCAATTTGTCTTGACAAGGCTCAAACATATATTCTTATGATTGAACAACGTCAAACTGCCACATGTACTGTTTTAACATCTGCAATTGCTAGATGTAATCTTCCAAAAATCTACGATTGGGGAACTAAAACTGTTTATTTCCAACCACAATCTGGAGGTGCAAATGATGAAAAAGCCTTCGTTGGTTATATTTATTTCGTTCCGCCTACACTTGATCCGATGAGATTAGATATTGGAAATGTATATGATTGGTTCAAGAATCCTTTGCCGTATACTACAATGCCATTGGTTTGGTATCCGAGAAACTTTACAAATCCAGAAATGAGTCAACATATGGATCAAGTTCGAATGAATGATGACACTTTGTATAGTGTTCAACTGGGATTATACGTTGTTGCATACAGAGAATACAAGGATGACACGGTTGGTTTTAAGAAAAATTATTTTTTTTTCAAATTACCATTTGCATGTTACAGATCAAGAAATTCCGTCCAGAACATCGTGTAATTTGTCGTTTGGCTACTTATTCTAATCGTAACACTTATGAATATCGTTGGAAACCACAAGAAGAACGTATCAACTTGTATCAAGTGGAACAGTGGTATATGACAGATTGGGAAAGACAAAATGAACTTTATCAATACCGTTTCGGATATTTGAAACTCGCTCCATTGAGAACAAATCAAGAACAGAATCCACAACTTCTTCTTTCTGGGTAAGCTTTAATTTATTTTTAATCTCTGCAATCTTGAACATTTTCAGACTTGTCTCATCTCCAATTTCTCTTCATTTCCTTTGGACATCGAATAATCCAAAGTTTGCTACAACCACTTATTCTGTTAATGATGAAGCTGCTCGTACTGAGTACATCAAGAAAAAGTCTTTGGAAATGTGCCACGATTG
This sequence comes from Caenorhabditis doughertyi, assembly GCA_963572265.1. Classification (NCBI taxonomy): domain Eukaryota; kingdom Metazoa; phylum Nematoda; class Chromadorea; order Rhabditida; family Rhabditidae; genus Caenorhabditis; species Caenorhabditis doughertyi. The sequence goes on along the minus strand of OY751556.1, from coordinate 15,288,328 downwards.
GTACGATGAGGATGGAGCACAATGGAATTTCATTAGAGATACTGAGACTAACTCATCTTGTCCATGCATTGAAAGACAAGCCATTGCTGATATCGGTCGATTCATGCCTCATCCAAGATGTTCACAAGCTTTCCGTGATATCACTTGTACTACTTCGATCGGATCAAGAAATTGTTACATGAGTTCTCAGAATGTAATGACCACTTATGCTGGAGATGGAAGAACATTCACTTCAGAAAATACTGCGTAAGTTTTCGTTCTTTATCATGCAAATCATATACTGAATCATATATTTTTAGTCGTTTCCCAACTCACTACGGACAAGTATGCTGTTATGATGATCAAGGACATTTGATGCAAACTTCGTATCAGCCTGTAATTAAAGTTACTCCAGATGTTCCATATAATCCTGGTTTCCCAATGAGAGCTTATGAATTTGGAACAGCTCCTTATATGGGTCAGTATGAAGTTCCGGGATTATCAGCCTTCCATAATGACTACATGCCTTATTTCCTCTGTTGTAAATTTGCTGACTTCCGCTGTCAAATGTTCTATTGGAGACGTCCATCTTCTGGATGTCAAGAATATCAACCACCGGCTTATGGAGAAGTAATGGGTGCTGGAACATTCAATACAATTGATAACGACAAGTTTATCTTCAACGAACCGGGAGTCTACAATGCTTTGTATATTCCAAAAACCCTTGCAACTCCAGAAGTAAAAGTACAGATTCGAATGGAGAGGTATCCAAACAGAAGAGTTGATTTCAGTACGTTTTCTTTATTTCTAAATTTGTTTCATATCATCTGATTTTCAGGTCTTCTTGGTCGTTACATGGCTCAACAGGACCTTGTTCAACCAACAAATGCAACAGTTGTAACTGGAGTTGTGTTGGAAGCTACTGGAACTGATCGTGTTCACGTTCTTGCAAGAAAAGATACCAGAAGATTCAGATACAGAACTTCAATTATTGTCGGAAATATTCTCAGATATTTCGATACGATGAGAATTCAGAGATTCAAAGGTAAGAAAATAAATGTCAGAATAGTTTCATTGTTTTTATTTCAGGAGTGATGGTGTATGTGAATAACGTCGAGCGTGGTCAACCAGAAATCTATGTGGTTCTGGAAGAAGCTCAAGTCGGAATCCGTGTTCGTGAATCATATGCAATTGATATCGATCGTTTGTCTGAATACCAAGAATCAATGGGAATTCTCAATGTTGCTCTATCTGTGGCTCCACAATATGGAGTTCGCCCAGATGGAGACAAGACAAGAGAACAAGAATTGAGACAGAGATACAATTTGCCACGTGTCAGTGGAGTATTCCGTCCATTCCCGGATCAATCTTCTGGAAGTTATTTGAATACGTTGACGCTGAACGATGTGAACTCAGAGACTTACAGACAACAAATCATTAATATGTGTAAGTTTTTTTTTTTTAACTATGAACATTCTCATCTTCATTAAATTTGTTTTCAGACAGAGTTCAAGGGTCTGGAGAACCAGGATCAGATCAAAACATTAATAACCAAGGAAACAATTACGGAATGCCAACAGAGAACATGTTCACAACATCCAAAGACGAAGATAAGAAGTTTGAAGTGTTCCCAGAAGCACACATGAGAAGTGAACCCATTTTCAAGACTGCACCAAAATATGAAACGTGAGTAACAGTAATTAAAATCAAACCAAATATAACTTTTTCCAGTGGACCGTACCGATTCTATCCTGTAACTGGTCAAGTAATGAACCAGAGGCTCCAGACATGCAGAGATATGCAACAATCCAACACTAGTGAGTTAACCATATAGGGATTCCGAACTATAGTCATTCTTTTTCAGTCAATCTCCAACCTCTTCAATCGCAGCTGACGGCAGATTACGGTCATACTCAATGTCCAGATAATCCAGCTGCTGTCATTCAAGACTGTGGAGATTCTGTACCTTGTTTATATGATTACTCCCTCTTCAATGCGAAGATTCTCGGATTAAATGTAAAAAACGAGTGGAATACTTTCACTTCTGATCGATTTGATGCTTCCAGACAATGTAAGTTTCTCAATTATACATGTCATATGATCTTTTCGCTTTCAGACAACAGTTGCGGAGTAATCAACATTGAATATCCAGAGTATTTGATGAAGACATCTTCAATGTCTTCTGCTTATATGCAAGGAGATGTTGCTCGTTTTGAATGTTTCCAATCTCATTGGATTAAAGGAGTTCATGAATACAAATGTGGAATTGTTGTGGATCGAAACCGAATCAATGAGTACAGATTTGAATGGAATAAAGGAGAACAACCATGGTGTCGATCAAGAGAAAAGGAAAACTTCTTGATTTGGCTCTCAATTATTGCTGGAATCCTTGGAGTAATTGTACTCGTTATTCTGATATTCTTGTGTTGCTGGATTGTGAAGCAGAAGAAGTTGAATGAAGCAAATGAGACAAGAAGACAGAATGGTTTCGATATGGCAAGTAGAAGTTCAATGACTGGAAGTCGTGGAGGAAAGAAATATCCAATTAATGAATCAGAACCATTAAATGAGAAGAGATTCGATGCAGATACATACAGAGATGATGATTTCTATCCACCAGCAAGGTTAGTTTTAGGGTTGTAACGAATTGAGTTGAGGGTTGAATTCATTTTTGGAAGCAAACATTTCAGATCAGAATCTACAAAGATTGACTGATGTAAGTGAGAATGTTGTAATTGTACATGTACCAGTAATTATTCCTGTACTACCATTCCAACTAACAAATATCATTGGAAGAAAAAATAGCAACTGGACTGAAATCCTAACAATGTGAAGTACACTTATTCACTTCTTGTTAGAAACTGCGTGTCACAAAATTTTCTAATCATTAAGAAACTAGGAAATGACTTTTCGTTTCATTACAATTACAAAAATGTTTCAATTTTCAGAGAAGAACAATATGCTCGAGCAGATGATTTGCATGGATTGAAGACTTCAGTGTAATTAATCTCATAATTCTTCAATTTCTTCGCTTTCAAATTCAAAAAATATTCATCAAAATGGTCTCATTTTCATTTCTTCAAACTCTTCATTCTGCCAAATTTTCGAATCGAAAACTTGCATTTCTACTGTGATTTTGCCTGGAAAGTGCCTCTTTTTATATTTATTGTTTGTGAATATATCCCATGACTGATGATGACTTTTCCTGGTTTTCTATGTTATTAGGTTATCAATGCTGTATTTTCCGGAAAGTTAAATAAATTTTTATTTAAATTTTTAAATGGAACGTTAACAAGATATAACAGGAAGCAAACAAGAAAAACAGATAACCAAATATTACTCATAAGGTGTTCTGAATTTTTAAAATCTCTCCTCCACCAAGGCATTCGTTTCTTATTGTATAGAAGACACACATCTGAAACGTTTTTCAAAAACTCTTGAGTACTCAAAATCTCCGAACCTGTCCAGGAGCAGCCGCTCTCAATGGTATCTTGGGAGTGATTGATAAATCATCATCTATTTTCTCAACTGCGCATGAAACTGGTGGATGGGTTCTCTGGATTCGACATAAGACTTCAGAAGGAGAATATTCTTTTAATGGGTTTGAGCAGGAAATCCAATTGGGCTGATTGATGAGAAATTTGGTGGCATATAGATTTGGATGATGAGATCCTTCACACTGAAATGAGTTAATCCCCAATGGGTGATTAAAGTTGGAGAAATACCGCTTGAACATCTCCTGTACTAGGATTAATATCAGAAACAAAGTATCCAAAATGACTTCTCTCTTCTAAAAACCGTCCGTGAATTCGTTTTCCAATTGTAAATTGATGGACTCCATGATGACATCCTATCACTTTACCGTCCCTCAATACAATATTTCCAGGTTTTGGTTCAATGTATTCGTCCAAAAACTCTGAGAACCGTTTCTTTTTTCCGATAAAACAGATTCCCATACTCTGAAAACTGTTTCAATGAGAAAATACTATAAACGTCTGATATACTTCAGGTTTTTGAACAACACTGTGGAATCCTTGTTCTTCTGCAATTTGTTTCACTTCGGACTTCATAAGAGAACCCAATGGAAACATTGATCTTTTTAATTGCTCTTGGGTTACTGTACATAAGAAAAATGTTTGATCTTTCAGTGGATCTCGACCAGATAATAGACGAATTCCTTAAGTTAATTCATTATAAAACTCTACGTAGACATTAACTGATACCTTCTGAAGTTTTCCGATTTTGCTGAAAATCTCCAAAACTGGTTGCTGCATAATGACCAGTTGCAATAAAATCTGCATTGAACTTTTCTTGGGCGATTCTATGGAATACATTGAATTTGATTGATTGGTTGCAGTCAATATCAGGTACTGTAGTTCTACCAATTTTGTAATTTTCCAGAAAACGGCTGAAATTATCAACTATTATGAGTATGTGAAGACTTTTTTTTACAGAAAAACATCATTCCAATATTCTTTAACAAAATTAACAGTGTGGAATGGAATTTTTAATTTTTCGCAAACATTTCTCGCATCCGATTCGTCTTTTGAACGAGAACACTGTGAAGTTCCTTCTTCTTGAGAATCCCAGTTAATCTGAAAGCCGACATAGATGTTAGAAAAACACATCTTCCGTCTTTTTACCATGTGAACTCCAATCACATCAAATCCTCGCTTTTTAAGAAGAAATGCCGACACAGCACTGTCAACTCCTCCTGACATCCCGATTACGACACGTGGAACTTTCATTCTGATTTATAAATTCTTCTAAACAAGTTACGGAATACGAGAGCAAAAATATATCGGGTCAGGATAAATCCAGTTTTAAGTTTTTAGAAAGAAATATTGAGTTGATTTTCGATTTACTAACAAATTACAACAACAAACAACCCGTCGTTATACATAGAAACAAAACAATAGAATATCTAAAAACTACCTAATTTGAACAAAACATTGTAGAAAAATCAAGTCGTAGATTTTAATTCACACTTTTTTCTTCTCTTCAATCGCTTTTTTAATAGCTTCTTTGGCAGATTTTTCCATTTCTCCTATTTGTCCCAGTCGTTTATTCAAGCGTTCATGTTCTTCTTGTCGAAGCTGTGCAATTGCGTCCCGAACCTTTTCTTTTTCTTCCTCTTCCAGCTGAATTCTCGTTTCTTAATGGTTTACTACAAGCACAAAACTAACCCTTTGGTACTCGTCAAGGAACTTTGCATTGTTGCTAATCTGTCGAATTTTCTTACCAACATCCTGCAATGAAGAACTAAAACTTTGTGATAGTCAAGTCAGTTACCTGAGCTTCGTCTAAAATTTTTCTTTCATCGGAATGTCCTTGTAGATGATCTTGTAGAGCTGCAAGGGCGTGACGATTGACAACCTAAAGAATGATCCGATGACATTATTGGAATGCTTTTCTTGAGAACCTTTTGTTTGTCTTTTCTTTCAAATGGACGGAAGTATTCATAAATATCATCTAATGTTTCTGGATTAACTCGAGAAGTAACCACATGATCAGATAGCAATTGTGCAGCTTGTTTTCTGGAATGAAAAGTTTCAGTAGAGTTATTTGTGGTTTTTTTTAACTTTTGTACTGGTGAACTTGTATCAGAGAGAAGCTCTTGCCGGCATCGAAGATATTCGAGAGCTTCTCTGAACATGAGTTTATCTTTTGGGATTCTCTCGACTGCTGGTTCGTAAAAACCATATTCCCACATAGGGTCATTTCGGTGCAGAAACTCAGATTCACGAGTTGGAAGTTCTCTACAAAATTTATATCTTAGCAAGTATTTATCACGTTGAAAACTTACTTTGTAGAAGTCCATCTTTCGACAGGATCGGTAGACGTGATTTTCATTTTATTCATGTTATCGACTAGATGTTCATGTTTCGTCGCTAGTTCTTTCTTGACATCATCGCTCACTTCTCGGACTTTTTCTGTTGGATATTTCGGGGGAACTACCTTAAGGCTTATTGATGAAAGTTATGAAATTCATTCTCCAATACCTTTGTCTCGCCTTTTTCGATTTTCGCAATTTCTTCGACTGATTTCTTTAAATAATTTGCGTTCTTGACACCAGCCCCAACTTTTTTCCAAAGACGTTTCATCTGAAAAACGGACTATTTCTGAACTTTCACACTGTTTTGTTTCCGAAGCAAGACTGAGAACATTTATTTCTATAGTACTGTACTTTAAAGGAACGTCGCAGTAAACGAGGGCTGACTTTCGCAACGAATTACGTTACCAGGGCAAGCTGGAGTTGGACGGAAGATGTGTTTGCTTATTTTTATTTTCGAGAAGAAAAATTTCTCTTTCACTTATTTTGCGTCATCAACTTCCAGTTCCATATGGCGTGATAATGTTACTAGTGACATTTTTATCTAGACAAAAAAGATTCAGTGTACTCCGATTTTTATACTCTCTAGCTTCAATAGGGAATGGATCGGCTATGCCTTAAACCTTTAAAAATCAAATTACGATATTTTTGCAACGGAACCTGCAAAAGCGCCCCAGCGTAACCGTCGCCGCCGATCAATAATTGAAAGTTAGTCACTCGCTGCTTCTTGGCTACGTCGGCTACTCTGCGGCTCGTTTCTCTAACGTCACTTCACTTTCCGTACTCTCTTGGTTCTCGGACAAATATCCCTTCTTGCAAGACTACGAACAGGAATTTCGAGGCTCATTACCAGCTTTTAAAGTTTGATTTTTTTTTCTGTTATATTCTTTACTGTCTCTGTGCCTTATCTGTTCCCATGATTGAAAATTTCGCGTCCGTTCTTGAAAACTGGAAATCAGTAACCCGTTTGCTTGCTGTTGTTTCTCTCATATCTCAACGTTTCACAAGTATATTGCATTGAAATCAATAATCTTTTTTTGTCAGGTCAAAATGACAGCAGACGCAAATCGGAGCGAGTCAATGCTATGTATGGATAAAGCCCGAGAGGCGATTAAAGTAAGTATTCAAAATTAATGTATATTAATGTATAGTAATACGCACATGAAATGTTAATTATGAATCGTTTCAAATAATTTTCAGTGTGGCGATACTGAAAAAGCTCGTCGAATGTTATTGAAAGCGAAGAAGCTGGATCCCGGTCAAAATATAGAATGTAAGTATTTTTATTAATCTAAAAAAACCGCGAGTATTCATGTCTGTCTACAAAAAAACGTAAACCTTTTGGAATTCCATGCATCATTTTCTGTAAAAAGTAGGTGTACGAATATGTATACATGTCGATAAGAAGATTTCTTTAACTTCTCAGATGTGCTGCTTTGGGTAAAAACCTTAAACGTTCTTTAAAAAATTCCAGATTTAAGTTTCATCAATCATGTATTCATGTGGTTGACTTCCACGTGTTTCCCAATTCAGTAGAATCACTTCATATCAAAGAAAAGAATGAAAACTCAAAATGACCATAGAAAAGGGATAAAAAATACTTCACGGAAGCATCCGTTTATTACAACCACTTGGTCGAGAGATACCAATGAGAATTCTTTCTTGTCTTCATCCAATTTCTTCTCTTGTTTTCTCTTGGCTTTTTAAAACACGACAACAGAAACTTTTTCATTGAAACGTTGTCGCAGACACAGGTAACATGAGATCCTCGTTCGCACTCAACAGTTGTGAAAAAAACCCTGACACTAGAGTAAAGACTAAAAAAGTTATCAACGTTTTATAATTGCAGTTCTGACAAAGAAAATTGACGATATGACAAATAACACGTCATCATCTCAATCATCTTCTTCGCGAGCATCTGAAGAAAGAAGTTATGCTCATGATGATCATTACGACGAGCCAAATTTAAGGAATCGAAAAGCAAGAAGTCCTGGAAGGAAAAATGGAAAAACAGAACCAGAGCCTAAACCTCGTTCTGCGTCGAGAACACCTAAACTTGGCGTTGATTATACCAGTGAACAAAAAGAATTGGTAGAGCGAATTCGTCATTGTAAAGATTACTACGAAATTCTGAAAGTGGATAAAAAGGCAAGCGATGACGATATTCGAAAAGAATACCGAAAAATGGCATTGAAATTACATCCTGACAAATGCAGAGCCCCTCATGCTACTGAAGCGTTCAAAGGTAAGTTTTTTATATTTTTATTAGAAAATAATTTGGTTTTGTACATTTTTTGTAGTATCAAAAAAAATTGACCACACCGTTCTTTTCTTCAAACTTACATCGAAAAGGTTCATTTCCAGCCCTTGGTAATGCTTATGCTGTGCTTTCTGATGCTGATAAACGTCGGCAATACGATCAATTTGGAGCCGAAGCCCCAAATGGTCACACTCCAACAACAAGAAGACATGGTGGTGGAGCTTTTTTTGAACATGACTATGCTCATGGATTCGAAGGTAAGAAGATTCTGGTAAGAAGGATTGCTCAACTGATATCTTTTCAGCCGATTTCACACCCGAAGAAATTTTCAATATGTTCTTCGGAGGTGGTTTTCCATCTGAACAAGTTCGTCGACGTGCCCGTTATGCTCAACAACAACAGTACCATCATTATGAACAACAACAAAGTCCATATGGTCCACTACTTCAATTATTGCCACTTATCGCGATAATGGTCATCGGTTTATTGGCGCAATTGATGGTTGGGGAGCCTGCTTACTCACTTCATCAAACCTCGTAAGTAATTGGAATCTTGAGAAACACCTGTATGTTTTTCAATTTTCTTCAAAGTTCTGAAGAAAATGGGACAGGTGTTTTTATTTATTCAAAAATGTTATAATCAAAACAATATTTTTTTCAGAAAGTTCTCAATAAAACGAATTACTGCTGATTTACGAGTGCCCTATTTTGTTCGATCTGACTTTGAATCTTCGTATCGAGGAAGAATTAGACAAGTCGAACAACAAGTCGAAGATGATTATATTCAAAATTTAAGGATGAACTGTTATAAAGAACAAAACCTCAGTAAGTTTTTTAAACTGAATTCAGTGATGATATCGGAAAAAAAATTTAAAAAATTTTACATAACAAATTTGGTAGCGGAAATGAAAATAAAAAGTCAGTACTTTTCAGAAGAAACAAAGTTATATCGAGCACGTTGGATGCGGGATGAAGCAATGATGCGAGATGCAGAACGAACACCTCTTCCAAGTTGTGTTCGACTAAATGAAATTTACTCACATTGATTGTATCTTGCTCATGTATTCTCAAGATATTGTAAACATTGTCTGGAAATGCCGGTGAATAACTTCCTCCTACTTTCCCTTTTTTTTCGTAATTATTCTATTAGGCCCCCTTCTCTCTGTTTGAAATCGGGAATCAATGTTTGGTTTCCTACACAACACTTGCATACGGGACATTGTCTTTATATTTTTTGCTCGCGTCTTTTCTTAATATATACTTCTTTTCTATTTGTTCCTTCCGTGTCCTGAGAAAAGGCTCATCTAAAGAGTTCTGTGATTTGTGTGCTCCAGTCAGAAAATTCCCACATGTTTTCTTGTTCAAAGATTTTCTAAATTATAGCTCCCATTGTTTTCTTTTCTATTTGATTTGTTCCCTGAAGCCATGATTTGTGATTTTTTGGATAGTAAAATTGCCAAAGATTTGAAAGTGCCTTGGCCAAAATATCCACGATTAAGTTTACAATCAACATTTTTTATTAAGAAAAAGTATTAATTGCATCCCGCATCTCCCCATTGAGAAACATCTTTGGTGAAGTATGTGAGATGATCGGGAACGGAAGCAGTAATCAGAAGACCGTTGGAACATTCATTACTCTCGTCAGCTGATGAACAAACTTTGTAAGCTGCTCCTGCTTTCATTGATTCTTTGTAGAACACCTGAAACAATATCTCTTTGAAATGCCATTCTTCTTCTAATATAAGAGCATCTTTCCTCCTTTCAGGAATTCAACGTTACATCTAAAGGTTTCCTACTTACCTCAGCTTTGTGATGCTTATAATCTTCAAATCCTTCATTTGGAATATGTGGAACAATATCCCTATTGTGAGTAACTCTATAGGAATAAGCCATCTGAGCATCATGAGCAACTGCAAATGCAGTATTTCCAGTTCTTGGTTGTCCATAAGTGACCAATTTGACTTTATCTCCTGTAGCAATTTTATTCGAAACGATATAAGAAGCAGCTAAAGAAGCCATAGCTCCACCCAATGAGTGTCCGGTTACCCATACTTCATAAGTTGGATATTTATGAAGAAGATAATTAACATCATCTTTCATTCCACCATTCCAAAGTGTATTGAATGCATCACCGAAATATTTTGACACTTTTCCTCCTGCGATCCATTGAGATTGTGACTGGAATACTGATTTATCGGCTTCTTCAACCAATTGCAAGAATCCTTGTGTTCCTCTGAATTTTTCGGTTTTAAAAGATTCTGTTTCTAGATTTGAAAGTCACCTGAAACTCAGAACAATGGCTTTATTGTCAGCAAGAAGTGCGGTATAAGCAGAACAGATGTCATTTTTCACAGAATCGCATTTCACATTCAATTGACGACGGAGCTGGAATTCGGTTGTTTACATCGTTCATTTCTCAACTCTACTGATTCCAATTGGCATTGAGTATTCATAGATGGTTTTGACCCAATAACTAGAAACAAGCACCACCGTAAAAAAACGCCGATTTTGTTTCAAACCACCATTACTCCTTGGGAGTATCTTCTAAGCAATCAGCTGAGGAAATGTAGAACATTCCGAGGTCTGTCGATCGAATAGAATACACTATTGACTCATTATCAGAGTTGGGTAACTTTATTGCGTCTTCTGACCGAAAAACGTGGAAGATGGAAGACGGAAACACATCGTTTTGCTCAGGAACAATATCTACAGATCTCGACGTTTTCTATATTTTTCATTTGATCGTTTAAAAGACAAAAGTTTACCCAAGGAGATATCCAAGCAATCCAGTACTATGCTTTTCCATGCATAGTCAGAAATCAGTTTAGAAATAGATATCTTATTCTATTTTGTTTTTTACCTGAGCATTGGAAAATTTGGAAGAAAGACATTTCTGTGGATTAGTAGAATAAGCTGCTGCAGCCAACGGGAAAAAGCTGTTTCTGGCAACATTGTCGTCGTAGGTGGCGAATGCTAAGATTGAAAAGTGATCATGTTTATATAAGTTTCAGATTTCAGATTGAAAACTTTCTATTGATCCCAAAATTAGAAAAATACTTACAAACTGGTTCTACAATAACACGTGCTTGAAGAACTGTCAGAAAGACCAAAAAAAATACGAGTGTCAACGATCGCATTCTTGATTTTGTGACAAAAAGTTAAATTTCGGATGAGGTTTTATGCATTTTAGACACGAGGTGATAACGGAATAGGCATTTATGGCAGTTTTATAGAATGTGACGGAACTAGAAGAGAGCACAATAAAGAACAGCACGAAGAAATTTTGTGTTTTCATCGAAACTTTTCAGGATGAAACAGTATACTTTATGTAGATTAATTCTAGATGTTTATGGGTCATGAGCTGCTAAGCAATAATTGTCAACCTTCTGACTCTCAAGGTCAATTCTTCTTTCCAATTCTAGCTTTCAACCGTCAATTGTTTTTCTATTGTAAAGGATGAATCCGAGGACAAACTGACGGACAGATGTTTTTTTCCGCGGAACGGAGGCGCCAAGGTGACCATTTGAAGGGTGTGATTTATGAGGAAAAAAAGAAGAATTGAATGGAGAACACCATGAGAAAATGAATTCGCATTCCCATCTTTTCACTTTCGTTTTTGAATTAGGATCAGCTTCATTTCAATTGAGAATTAGTCCCATAACTGGTCTCTATGGGTTACTGTAGTTCTTCGATCAAACAAGATAAATTGGGTAAATTGGGCAAAATTGATGAAAATATGCATAGCTTTTAATTCCATCGAATTTTATTTAGGGATTTCAAACTCCTGAAACCTTCAAAATAAAAGAAGGCAGGTTACTGTAGTATGCGCCACGTCATCATGATGCAAACTTCTCGTTTATGAATACAAACATTACTTCTTTTGAATACAATATATGTGGCATTTTCACTATTCTGACTCATAATCTCATTTACTGTCCGTCCGGTGCCACGTCATGGTGGAGCTGGTGATATTGAGGTATACTATTTGACAGTACAAGTGGAATATGTACGAAGGTATGCCTTCAGATATGCCTTTCGCCTTTTTTCATTAGGACTCTTTCTTTCGATTCGATTAGAAAGTTGAGGAGTCTTTGATAGTATGCATAGATAATCGTTGAATGGACTGGGGACTATCTAAGAAAGAGAGAAACACATCTTAACATACTTGCAGAAGATTTATTTTAGGAATCGTAAACTTTTCTTATTTGTTCAGTGAACCTGCATTCGAACATACTTTGAAGAAATCTCGCTATCCATGACGAAGAATGTTTTCACGCCTACCAACTCTCATCTCGATACTTCAAGAAACTAAACATTTTTCTAGTTCCATGGTTCTCTCATTTGAAAAAGTTGACTTTTGATCTTACCTAGATTCGAATGATTCTAATGGCAGCATCCTGATAAACGATTCGAAATCTTCATCAATCAGTTTCGGCTCGTTTTCAGGACGTTGTCATTTTATGAATCAAAAAAAATAACAGAAAGAATGAGGGTAGCAGTTAGATAGAGTATAACAAGCTTCTGGATGAAACCATAAACTGAACGGCCCATCACCAACGTTCGGTCCCTTTTATTGGCGCCAACAAGAGGGTATAATAACCAAGAGGGCGTAGAGAAACAGGTGGATGAGAAAAGGGCGCCGAACCGACTGGCTCCGCCCACTATTCGGAAGGATAATGTGCTCGTGAACGGGTGAACGAAAGGACGGAAGAACGGACGAGGGGCCAGATGAACGATGATGACGGGCGATTCAAACAAAAAGGACAATTTATATGCGAGGTGGCAGCAAAATTGAGGGGTACGATAGAAAAAAGAATGAAAGAAGCAAGGTGACGGCCACAAAAAAATTCGGATGTATATATCCTTGGAAAAAAAACACAAGAAATCGAGAGTAGAAATTTGTGACCATACAGTTGGTCTTCGGGCAAGACGGGTTAATAAATCTGAAAGTAATCTTGGTACAAAAAATAAGCATTGAAACACTTTTAGTGTCTTCTTCCACATGAGTCTTAATTTTCTTTTGGTCTAGATGATCAGGGTTCTGAATCCTTCTGTAACAGATAAGAATCAGGAGGTTCTCAAAGTCCTCGTGGAAGTATCTTGTATAAACTATCTTATTTCAGATGAAAGAAAATATGCAGCTTATTGTTTCTCTGGAGTCCAGAGTCTGGACAGTCTACTACCGTAGTGGTTACCGTAGTTAAGTTCTGCAAATGCGCGTAGCTTTGATCTTTCGCGAATATGATGCCGGCGCGAGCGGGAATGTTTGCTGTTTCCAATTGCTTACTGTTTACTCGACTACCAACCATTGATTTCGATTAACTTGTTGAATATTTTTTTTTCTTTGAAGTTTTGAAGTTTTATTGATAAATTAACTAACTTATCTTGTTTATTTCCAGTTCACAGAATGGCCCAAGCGTGGATCACTTTGGCAACGAATGACCAATATGCCCAAGGTGCTCTCGCTCTTCTCAACTCACTTCATTCTTCGGGAACAACTCACAAAGTTCATTGCCTGATCACTAACGAGGTAATTTCATCACTGAAAGTTAGTGATCTTGTTTTTCTGTTTCAGGTCTCGGACGCTGTTCGGCAAGAGCTCGTTGACAAGTTTGACGATGTGACTGTTGTCAATGTATTCAACAGCAATGACTCAGTAAGTCTCGTTATAAATTGTTTCATTACCCTGAAAATTTAGGAAAATCTTGCACTTATCGGCCGACCCGACCTCGGAGTCACCTTCACGAAACTTCATTGCTGGCGCCTTACACAATACTCGAAAGCGGTTTTCCTCGATGCAGACACAATGGTCATCTGCAACGCCGACGAGCTGTTTGATCGTCCAGATTTTTCTGCGGCTGCTGACATTGGATGGCCCGATATGTTCAACTCGGGAGTTTTCGTTTTCTCGCCATCACTTGTGGTCTATCGTAAGTTGTTTTATTGAGAAGCATCTTTCCTGAATATAATGCACCAATTTACCAGGTGCTCTCATGGCTCTTGCGACTTCTTCCGGCTCATTTGATGGTGGAGATCAAGGACTTCTTAACGAATACTTCTCAAACTGGAGAGATCTCCCTTCAGATCATCGCTTGCCTTTCATATACAACATGACGGGTGGGGAGTTCTACTCGTATGCCGCTGCCTACAGAAAATACGGTGGACAAACGAAAATTGTCCACTTCATTGGTGCTCAGAAGCCATGGAGTTCTACGACAAGTAATACTGGTATTCACAAAAGTGACCACTATCGGCAATGGCATTCGTTCAGTCAACAGAAGTGTTCTCGTCCCGTGGAAGCATGCTCCAGTGCGGCGAGTGCTCAAAGGACAAGTGATGATTCCGAAATGCAACGTGTCGCTTGGGAGGCCGGACACCCGGACTATTTGGGAAAAGACGCTTTCAAAAACATTCAGAAGGCACTTGATGAAAGCATGGCTGATGACAAGACAAAAAAGTGAAATAGCAGTTGATTCATTACTTGCTCAGTAGTACATTTTTCTCAAACGTTTTCTAATTTTCCCCAAAAGATTTGCCTTCCTACTCCCTTATAATTGTATTTTATGTTCCCAAGTTTTTTTCTTTATTCATAGTTTTATCAATACTATTAACGTTCATGTCCCATATACTTTCGTATACATCTGGAATAAGTAAAATATATGTGAATATAATAAATTTACTTGTTCATTGGCTCATTTATGAATACCCCTAATAAATTCCAAACAAAGCAAAGGTTGGCATTTTTGCTCGGTTGTCGTAATCTTTCTTTTTTCTAAAGCTTGAATTTCCAAAAGCATGCGGAGTCGATTCTCTGGTAAAATAATAAAACCGCGCGGCACGGTTGCGGGTGGTGTCCCGCCTCTTTTAGCATGCGGTGTTGGTTAGAATTGAATATTCTCCCTCAATGTTCCAATTGAAGTGGAATTTTTCAGAAGATTAAATACGATTGTTTTTCGAATTCAATTGTTCGAAACTTAGAATGTTATAATCTTTTAAAAATTTTCCAGCTTGTATAATCAAATATAATCAGAAATGGGCAGAAAAAAGAAGAAGGTCGATAAACCGTGGTGTTGGTTCGTTTTCTAATCGTTAATTTACTATCTCTATTACTTCCATATTTTCAGGTACTGTAACAGAGAGTTCGATGATGAGAAAATTCTGATTCAACATCAAAAAGCAAAACATTTTAAATGTCATATTTGTCACAAGAAATTGTTCAGCGGTCCTGGACTATCCATTCATTGCATGCAGGTAAGAACTAAGAAATATTCAGAAATCTTTTCCAAAGGAAACCGTATTCAGGTACATAAAGAAACCATAGATAAAATACCGGCAGCCGTACATGGACGAGATAATATTCATGTAGAAATATATGGAATGCAAGGCATCCCAGCAGGAGCTTACCGTGGTGCCGCAGACGAAGAACCAGAAGAGAAAAGATCCAGAATAGACTCTGGACCTTCTCCAATGCCGACACCTATGCCGTTTCCTCAACATTTTCCATTTCCGGGAATGCCGCCCATGCCTGCAGGTGATACATTTTTTTTATTATGTGTCATCCGCACAGGAATAAAACTTCTACATTTATAAGCAAACCCCATGGCTGTTTTTTTCAGGTCCGCCACCGCCACAAATGGGATATGGGATGCCACCAATGCCACCTGGGATGATGCCACCACCTCCAGGAATGCCAGGGGCTTACCCTCCACCGCGTGGTTATCCACCTGCTCCAGCACCAGGAGTATATATGCCTCCACCGGGTATGCCCGGTGCATATCCGCCCCCTCGGGTGCCACCTGGAGGTCCGCCTAATGGTCCATCAATGCCAGGAGCACCACCATCTCGAAGTCGATTCGACCAACCAGAAGGAGATCGATGGGCTCCTCCTGGGCGCGGAGGTCCGAGGACACCACCTTATGAAAATGAACATGGTAATATAATTTAGATAACCAATCTTGAAAAGTTGAAAATTCAATTCATCTGAATTCAGAATCACATGATTATCGCGGACCTGATGATTATAACCAAGGTAGTTATGATGACCGATTCAGAGAAGGAGATCGGGGAGGTCCATCTGGTGGAAGTCGGTTCGATTCCGTCAAAACAGAACTTGAGGTTAGTAAAACAGTCGTTGAAAATAATGAGAAGGAAGCAATAAACTGGTTCGACATTAGTGAATCTACTCGAAAAAATTACTTATCCGATGTGATTTGATCATTAACTTTTCAGACAAATCCCACAGTCAATGTCCCGCCGACGTCATCAGTAGCAGCAGCTGCTGCTGTTGCTTCGAAACTTGGATCACGTACTCGCATTGTTCATCCCGATGACCATACATTATCTCTCGAAGAACGCCGTGTCAAAATGCTTTTCGAAAAACGTGCACACAATTATCACTGAGCTCTTGTGAATCTCTGTCCAAACCTGATTTCAGGACTTGTTTAACCAAGTCCTTCATTTTCAAAATCTTAAATTATTTGTTTCAAAAAACCTTCGATACTATTTGTACTTTTAGGGTTTCTTGTTTAAAAAATTCCACAACAATGATTTTATCAGCTGAATAAATTATTACCCACTTTTGATTTAGAAACAATGCAACTACGGTTTGGGAGAAGTAGATTATGCTCGGACACCCGAATCATTTGAAAATAATGAAGCGAAAAGTAATAGAAATGCCATAAAACCTAATAAAACGTGCAGGCGATAAATTGGATAACGATAAATATGAATAATTTGAACATGCAATAAAATCTATGGTAAAACTTTTACTCTTCATCGACAAATGAAATTGTTCCTGCGTTCTTCATGTATCTTTTGTACCTCTTGTACCGACCTGATTGCGCCATTTTTTCTTGCTCGGCTGCATCTTTCTCAGCTTTCCATTTTTCGCAGTTCACTTTAATCCAGCATTCATGATCGAAAAGGTCATCTAAATCTGAGTTGTAGCGCTGGAAATGGTATTAGTGTTGCGAAATATAGAACATTTACAAAAATTACCTGGTCAAACTCTAATTGTGAGACGCCTAAATATTTTCTGATAAGATATAGTTTTGCATCGTCATCTAACTCCTCCTTTTTGATTGAAAACCTCCAATACCATTCAACATTCCACTTGATGTATTTTGCCACTGTCAGAGGAAAAATTATAGTGTGCCAGGCGAGCGTATCGTAGAGAGATTCTTTTTTGTATCCACCTCTGAATACTTTACTTCCTTAAAACATCTAGCGAAAAGATCTTACGTCACATCGAGATTATCAATGATTATCTGTTTAATTATACTATCATTGTCGACTCCTCTCGATTTCTTCAGCTTGCCATTGCGATCCATTTCAAGAAGACCTTTATCGATTCCATCTTTGATCGCCATGTTACGGAATTTCCCTACTCCTGATGCATATTCTATCGCTTCTGAGAATTTATGCTTCGCAGATAAATATTGGAAAAGCGAAATAATGAGAATGGTTCCTACGATAACAATTCTAACGTCCACTTTAGGAGCCACCCGAAGACGATAATATTGATAGTAGTTATAGAACCTTTAAAAAAATTTTTTTGAAAAATTGTGTTTACGAGTTGTACCTTTGATCAGGGTGATCGAGATAGTAATCGTAGTTAGTTTTGGCTTCTTCGTCTTTGAGTGTTTCGTAGGCAGTGGCGATCACTCTGAAACGTTCCTCCGCTAGTATTTTCTCTTCCTAGATAAAAATTAAGATATCAGTTCCTCGAGTTATTGGGACCATACCTTGCTCTTAACTCTATCTGGATGATGCTTCCTCGCCAAAGCTCGATAAGCTTTTGAAAGTTTCTGTTTGTCGAACTCTTCGCGGTTGATTTCAAGAACTGGATAATTCAGAAAGTTTTTCGATATTTTCATACATCTACACTCACCATCGTAACAATTTTCTAAACCGCAATATAGTTCGGGAGCGAATCCCACCGACTCGCATTTCTGAACGAAGAATGTTAATACTAAAAGTAACAAGGGCCCTCTCATAATCGAGTGCGTTTGGTTATTAACTGAAAAAAAAAAGAATTTAGATTTAACTGAACGAAACAGAAGTATATAATCAATATCGAAACGAACGACCTAAAAGCAAACAAAAATCATCGAAGAAAAGGATTTGACATGTTTATAAATAGATGTATACCGGAACAAAATAAATAGCAAAGATCACACTTGATCACCGGCATAGCGTGTGCAATTAAATGGACAATAAATAAATAAATGTACATAAATCAAATTTAACAGTACAGATTGGCTGAATGTATCATTCAGATTTGGAAGCGGCGTACTTTTCAAAGTACTTGTTGTATGCTTCGTAGTCAACATCAAGGAAAGTGACCAGCACAATACGCTCCAAATTTGTGTCTTTTTCAAGGAACTCGGTGAGGAACTTTGTAACTGTTTTAGCAGCGTCATCATTCGGGTAACCGAACACTCCCGTAGAAATGCAGCAGAACGCCTTGAAAACGAAAAAAAAATAGATAACTTGAAATATGAGGAAAGGAACTAACCACGGTCTTCATTCCTTTCTCAATAGCAATATCGAGAGAAGTCCGGTAGCATGCAATGAGGTCTTCGCGTTTTGCATCGGTGACAGTCCCATGCGCTTGTGGACCAACGGTGTGAATGATTTCTGAAAGAATAATATTTTTCACAGGATCGATTTTCAAAGGCACTTTTGATATGAGTGATCCCACATCCCGAAGTGATGACAGCATCGCCGACAGCACAGCCATTGTATTCACGACATTCAGCTTGTAAGGCATCTCTTCCTGCAGCACGGTGAATCGCTGCATCAACACCGCCTCCTGGAAAACTATCAATTAACTTCTAGTTTTCAGAGTTTTAAATTACCTCCCGCTAGCCGACTGTTTGCAGCGTTGACGATCGCATCGACAGCGATTCTGGTGATATCACCGTTCCAGATGCTCAAACGATCCAACACATTTTTGGCCACCTTGACTGAAAAAATTTTGAAAATCCGGGAATTGTTTTGAATGACGTCCTCCCTATTCTACGTAATAGCGATCGAAACTTACATTTCTGGAAGAGCGTCGGAATTTCCACAAGTTGCGCAGCTGTCATATTTTTAATTTCTGTAAACTGGAACGGATAAAATGATCAGTATGTCAGAAGATAACGATTAGAAGAAACTAAAACACGGTGATTTTTCGAGTACCGGTTAGTTGAACGCGTTTTGACGAGTTAGTCCATCGGAAAAGGCGGGTTCAGCCAATAATCAGCGGAGAGGGGCGAGCGCTGATTGGTAACCTAGCAAAAAAAACAAAACTAGTCCGCCGCGGCCACGGCCGCGCCGCCTTTCTTAGTTCAAAATTTAGTCGGCCCCCGGTCGAACTCCATGGAAACTTAGGCCGCCGATTTTTGGTACACGATTTAGGTATGAAGGTACCATTTTTGAGTTATGATATTTTTATCACATATTCTTAGGACAATTATCTAAAAATTGTAGTAAGCGATTAAAAATTGTAGGCGCCGTTTTTGAGAAAAACGTCGTCAAAGTTAAAAAGCAAAATTTTCAGTGTTAAAAACTAGACCGCGGGTCGCTGGCCTTGGAAGAGTTAGCGCGCCTACCGGTACTGAAGAAATCACCGTGTAAAAAAGCCGCAACAACGCGTGGAAGAGTTTGTTCACGCGGACTGCACCACAAGAGGGACTAGTTCTCATAGATTGATGGACGAAGTTTCTCAATTTTAATTTTTTCGAGAAATTTTTTCACTTCGAGTATTTGTTTTCTCAGTTTTTTCAAACTTTTTTCGCTTGTCTTTGTTATTTTCATATTGGAATTTATACAGTTTGCATTTTCAGAATGGCAGAACAGACTAAAGTTTCTGCTGACGATCAGAAGCTGCTCAACAAGTTTGCTCGATTCTACCAAACTCAAACCCAGTTAAAAGTAATTGCATTTGAAATTTTTTGTTGCATTTGATTAATTCAGGCTGAGCTCAAAGAGGCAAAGACGCAGGTTGAAAATATCAACGAGGCCAGTGACGAGATTTTGATACTCGACGATGAAGATTCAGCTTCTATCCCTTGCCGTATCGGGAGCTGTTTTGTTCATTTCAATGGAGTGAGTGCATACACGCATAATTTGTTTGAGCAAATTGGAACAAACGTTGTATCAGTTATTTAAACGTTTTAGGACAGTCTAAGCCAACACTTGGAAGTGAAAAAGGCGGAAGCTGAGAATGTTCTAGCCGTGAAGACCACAGAACTGGACCGTATCACCGCCGAAATGGAAGAAATTAAAAAATTCCTATACGGAAAGTTTGGAGACCAGATCAACTTGGATGCTGAGGAATGAATAAATGTTATGTATCTCTATCATTTAAAATTTGCAAAATCAATAAAGCTCTTATAAAACTCCCAAACTAGACTATTGATACTCCTTCGATTCATTCAAGTGTGTTCACTGTTCACTTTTCACCATATTTTTTCCGATGACATTTGAATCTGCTTTTTCCTTATCGCGAATGGCACCACCCACAATTGTATCACACCAGATCCGAAGTGTAAATATAAACGGACGTAAACTTTCCAAATAGAAAACATGTGGAAATAGTTTGAGTTTTGTCAATATTATAGAATCCCAAATAACTTTTTCCAAAGACAGCTTCTGCGCACTTGATTACACATCCAATCCTCATACAAACTGAACAATCCTGTCTCGACTAGAATCACAACGATATATTGTAGAATTAAAAAAAGGTGGAGAGTTGTAGAAATATCTCGCTCAACAATAAAGTATATTCTATGAATAGACTCCGATTAGAATTCTAAGCAACGTTCAATCATTCATTGACTTTTTAGTTCGTAATCCCTAATTGCCCAAATTCTTGTTATAATGTTTCAAACTTGCCCTTCCGCTCGTGAAATCATTTCGCCCTTTGATTTCTCTACTTTTTTCTGTTTCTTTTTGTCTATTCTGTCTGATTTGTCATCGTTTTCCGTTTCTTCATTTTTTGTTTGCACTTTTCCCCATTCTAAAAATCTAGAGGACACAAATAAATGTGGCCGTTGTTGTGCTCTGGCTTTGCGAATAGTTATTGAAAAATCTAACTTCATGTGCAATTAGATTCGTGATTATCTGACTTGTTCTCTGGAAAAGTGATTCGATTTGTTATCTTCAGCCAGTCGCCTTCTTCATTATTATTGATAAAAAACATTCTATGTAGACAAAAAAGTGGTGCGAGAAAAGCTGTAAAAATACTTTATCTTCTTTTTGCGGTTGCCATTTTTCGGATTTGACTTGCCGCTCCCTGTGGACCATAGATCATGGATTGCATATAGAGTTACAACGTTTTCTGGTGAAGGTCAGGTTACTCAAAAAATTTTCACTCCAACTACCTTTTGTTCTTCGTTTTGCCAACGCGGAGAACGTTATTTGTCATGGTTACCCACCGACGACACGATTTAAGGCAGTCATATTTTTCGACCCGTGAACATTTTTTCAGTAAATATTTTTCAATTTTTGACAAGACCACCCATTTCTCTAATTCCCTCATGTCTCTTCTCCTGCAGTAGAAAGTAGTAAAGTGAATTCAGAGAGCGATTTGTTTTCTTCTAAAATTTAGCACAATTGATTTTTTGACTACAGTAAGGCTAGATCCTTTGCTGCCATTGAGATTTTGGGGTATTCAGGAATCTCACCGTAACTTGTTCTCCACTTCTTGTTTGTTTTTTGATCAACCACTGAAGTACCGCTACTGTTTGAATGCGTAAAGTAATTGTATGTACACTAGTTTTATACACTGATGAATCAATTTTGTTTTTTTCCAAAACGAATGTACTTCACTTGCAATAGTGGTTTCATTGAGGTATAAGAAATATACTCGTTAACCCTCTTCGTGTTGTTTTCATTCTTATTATTTTTCTCTTTATTCATTCAAAAACTGTTCCCTTATAATAGGATTTTCAGAAATGGCTGACAAATGCAAACGTCATTCAGTCTCCGATCCTTTGTCGAAAGACCTCGTTGAGTGTCTTCGAGAGTCAATGCAGCGAGAGCTTAAATTTGAGACCCCTTACGTTTTCGTCGTATTCGGAGCTTCAGGAGATCTTGCGAAAAAGAAGATATACCCAACATTGTGGTGGTTGTTCCGTGACAATCTTCTTCCAGTCAACATCAAATTCATTGGATATGCCCGATCTGATCTGACCGTGTGCCGTCTTCGCGAATCCTTTGAAAAGTTCTGCAAAGTGCGTGAATCGGAAAAGTGTGCTTTCGACGATTTCATCAAAAAATGCTCGTATGTTCAGGTTATTTTCATTAAACAAGCACAGGTTGAAAAAAAGTTTTGTTTTCAGGGACAATATGACACTTCCGAAGGATTCCAACGTCTCCAGGGTTCTATTGGAGAGTTCCAGAAGGAAAGCCATAATCGTGAGTTTTTGAAGCATACAATCTTTAGACAAATTCGAAATTTATTCAGAAGCTGTTAATCGTCTCTACTATCTTGCTCTTCCACCATCCGTTTTCAATGTTGTGTCCACTGAATTGAAGAAAAATTGTATGGATCATGGCGACTCATGGACTCGTGTTATCATTGAAAAACCATTTGGACACGACCTGAAATCATCATGTGAACTGTCTACCCATCTTGCAAAACTGTTTAAAGAGGATCAAATATACCGTATTGATCATTACCTCGGAAAGGAAATGGTTCAAAATCTGATGGTTATGAGGTATGGTATTCCATAGAAAACATAATAAATTATCGCTCTAGATTCGGAAATCGTATCCTCGCGCCGTCCTGGAATCGGGACCACATCGCTTCTGTCATGATCTCGTTCAAAGAAGACTTTGGAACTGGAGGTCGAGCTGGTTATTTCGATACAGCTGGAATTATCCGTGACGTCATGCAGAATCACTTGATGCAAATTCTCACTTTGGTGGCAATGGAGAAGCCCGCCAGTTTGAATGCAGAGGATATTCGCGATGAAAAAGTGAAAGTCTTAAAGGCGGCTAAAGTTGTTGAACTGAAAGATGTTGTCGTGGGACAATATGTCGCAAATCCAGAATTCGATCGTAAGTTTTGAAACTTTGCTAGTGAATAATCAGAATATGACTTGAAGATCCTGAAGCATCTCAAGGATACAAAGACGACAAATCTGTTCCATCTGATTCAGTGACTCCAACGTACGCTCTAGCAGTAGTTCATATCAACAACGAAAGATGGGAAGGCGTTCCTTTCTTTTTGCGATGTGGAAAGGGTAAGCTATTTTCAGTTACATGTAACTAAGTGATTATTCTTCTCCTCAATTTAAATAATTTCAGCACTTAATGAGAAGAAAGCCGAAGTTCGTATACAGTTCAAGGAGGTCAGCGGAGATATTTATCCATCCGGAGAGTTGAAGCGATCAGAACTAGTGATGAGAGTGCAGCCAAACGAAGCGGTCTACATGAAACTAATGACCAAAAAGCCAGGAATGGGATTTGGAGTTGAAGAGACTGAACTGGATTTGACCTACAATAATCGGTAAGTTAACGTGGTACTGGACGGATAAAACCTCAAACTATCCCGTTTTTTATACTTTTTCAAGCTTTTATTCTTTAAGATACAAAGAAGTCCGCCTCCCTGATGCATATGAGCGGCTTTTCCTGGAAGTTTTCATGGGGTCTCAGATCAATTTCGTACGCACAGATGAGCTGGAATACGCATGGCGTATCTTGACGCCCGTCCTTGAAGAGCTAGAAAAGAAAAAAATTCAGCCTGTACCATACAAGTTTGGAAGGTAAATTGTTTAATGCATTATTCAATAAATCCCTCTTTTTCCAGCCGTGGCCCATCAGAAGGCGATGAATTAATGAAGAAGTATGGTTTCATCTTCACTGGAACCTACAAATGGGTCGCTCCGAAGCTTTGATTTTCATGAGATCCTCATAATTTTCTTCGAAATTGTATTCCTCCCCTGAATGTTGTGTGTAGTGAACAAGTATTTTAAATTCTCAGCAGCTATTAATTTTTCTGTTCCTTTTGTCTTACGTATTGAATCTTTACCGAATGAATACTATTTTTTTCTACAGTTTGAAACACATTTGTGATGGGATTTTTCAGGTAGAAGGAAATGGAAACAAAGCATTACGATAACTACAGGTGTGAATCAAACACATTCTCATATACAGATGTTCATGATTTTATCGAAACCAGTATTGGCTCTCTCCGCCCACAATTCCTCTGATAGGACAGCGTCACGGCTTAAACAACGAAAAGAACGATTGCTCATTCTAAAAGATACCGTGTATAGAACCTGCGAATCAAAGTTGACACTATATAAGGGATGAATACTGCTCATTTTACTATATTCAGTTAGATTTCTCTCTGAATTCATTCTCTTGAAATGTCTCGTCAAGGTCCTCCTCCAAATGTCTACACGGATGGATCCTGTAGAAATCAGGGAACTCCAAATGCTCAAGCTGGATATGGAGTCTATTGGGGACAAGGTCAGTTGTTTGAGATTCCTTCTAATAGAAAAATTATTCCAATTTTTTCAGGACATGCCAACAATCGAAGTGGAACTGTTTCTGGACATCAAGATAGCAACCGTGCGGAACTTCGTGCCGCTCAACAAGCCATCAAAACTGTATTATACTTATTTCGTTATCTTCTAAACACACTATTCTTAAGGCGTCCCATCAAGGATATTCTGGTGTGAATGTCCACTCGGACTCCAGATATGTCAGAGATTCGATCAACAACTCGGCCAGATATCAGAGGTATATTATCTTTTACGCTAACTATAAGCTCATAACTGTTCATGCTTTAGTGCTCCAGCAAATCGTGACCTGATGCAATCAATCAACTCGATGAAATCGAACGTCTCCGTGAGTGCCCACCATGTCAAGGGACACTCAGGACATCAAGGAAATTCTCAGGCTCATTCACTCGCAAGAGCTGCAGCCAACCATGGAAAGAAGTAGAAGTTTTAAAAATATAATTTCTTCCTTTCCCTTGTTAACCTTTTGTAACTTTCTGAAAATGAAGTTATTGTAAATCTTTTCAATCTTTTCATTTCTCATTTCAACATAATGCTAAAAATCGTTTGGAATCGAAGTACAAAACCAATTCTTTTTCGAGTTCTTATTTATGGAATCCTCTTTCAAATCATCATTTTGATGTTTTTCATTAAAACAAAAGATGAGAAAGAAATCGGATCAAATGAAAATAGTACAATCATTCAACAAACGAAGGATTACGGTAACAATAAGAGGTTTGTCTAGAACTTTAATAATCTAATCAATTATGGTTTTCAGTGTTTCTCAAGATGTAAAAAGTCAATTTGATCACTCAACGATAAAAATAGTACAAACGGAAAATGTTGATTCGATACCTGGATAAGAAGTCACAAATTAACTTCGAAATCCGTTTCGACTGAAAGGATCAGAAATAAAATAAATTATCCCTCGAACATCTTCTTCTATTCCGAGAATATCGACAACCATAAACTTTGCCTCGCAACCATTAGATTACTGTAGTTACAGTAACATCATAACGCGATGTTGGTAACTTTGTATTTAGTAACTCGTTGCTTTAGAAAGTTGCGTACAATTTTATTGAATAAATGATGAACATCATTCGAAAAAGATTAAAAGTTACAAATGAGATATTAGAATACGTCCACCAAACTTGCGACGGAAGCTCTTCATTTTAGATGAGACACTGTCCAAACGATTTGGTTCACGCATATAGTGAATGGAGATGGTAAAGAATGGAGAAGACAAAGGTTTTGAAGATCAAAAAATAAATAATAAAGTGAAGCTAATCAGAATCTTCATCGCTGGTCATAATCTGCTTCTTTTGTTGTTGTTTTCGTTTACGATATTCCTCGTCAGAATCACTTTCAGACGCACTCTTCTTTCCATTGTCACCTTCGTCTTCACTTTCGGAGCTTGCACCTATAACATATAACATAGATGATCGTTAGAACAATATGAGTGAATACCTATTATTGGAGCTTCCTTCTTCTTTCCTTTTCTGGAAGATGTCGGCATGTCCTCATCATCAGAATACTGTCCTCCATAAACTGGACGTCGAACCTTGAAGTTATTTCTAACCATTTGGGTACGCCTAATGTGAGCACGAAGTGACTCTTCTTCTTTTCGAGCATTCTCTCGTCTTGTGATTTCTGGGTTCTGTCCAACAGCATCCATAACTTTGACTTGTGCATTCTTTCTGCTCCGATCAGCCATGTTGAGTGTTACCTTTCTATGAGTCTGAGAGTCAGTGGAATGAGGGCGGAAGTTCATCCGATGTGTCAATACTGATTGAGCTGACTGCAATGGAAACAATTTTATTCAAATTTCGGTCAAAGCTAACCATGAGGTCGGGTTGAGCTACGTAGAGATGAGGCAAATTGTTTGCATTTAGAGGCATCAAAGAAACGTCGAAAATTTCATTTCCAAGATAGAGCGACATTCTGAAGTTTACAGTGAGTGTTTAATCCAGGACAAACTTACGATCCATCCTCAAACTTCACAATTTTTGCATTACTTTCTTTAAGAAGTTTTCCGCTCTCTTTATCGTCGCGCAGGCGCCAACGAAGAGTGTTTTCTACCTGTAGATGGGTGGTAACACAAGTAACAATTAGATCGACATACTCTCAGTTTGAGGCGAGTACGTCCTTCATCGTCCATTTTTGCTTGATCATCATCCTCGTCTTCTTCATAAAGCTCTGCTCTGAACGGATGAACGGCCACTGAGAGGAAGTTTGGCATTCTGACGTAAAATGGAGCATCTTCAGCGTATTCCAGTGCAATCCTACCGGTCACCATCTGAAATAGTAATTTGGAATCAGATAAAATATTTGAAAATGTCATTCTTAAGATGTCTTCACCAACCTCTGTATCATGAACATGTTCCTTTTCTTTGTCTTCTATTTCCTCTGGATTAGCCATAACGATTCCTGTCAAATCGTTCATGCTTCCACGGCTTTCAGCATCGGAATCCGATAACTGCGCCTTTGTTTCAGACTCTCTTTGTCTCTGTTCACCATCCGAATCATTATCTGATGATCCAGACACATCACCGAACAGGTTACCACCGCCACTGCTTGCATTTTCTCCTCTACTTTTTGGAACATCATCGTCATCATCCGAAGAATCTGATAACTGTCTAGGAGCAGGGCGAACGTCTGAATCGTCATCGGAATCTTCTAATATTGTCTTTTTCTTTGTGGGTTCCTGTTTTTTTGGGGACGATGCGGGCGACGAACCTCGAGAAGATGGAGTCTCTCTGAATGAAAACAACGCTTATCTCTTTAAAAACATTAAAAACTGACGACTTGACAGGCGTTCCTCGGGCAGAAACATCTGAATTTTCTTCGGATGACGACATCTGAAACGACAATGAAGTTCTCGTCTAAAGAGAAGTAAGATATAAAAATCGTTTGAAAAACGAACCAAGAATGAACTACTCACAAAATGTTTGGGAAATATAATTTAATCTGCAGGCAATGATAGGAACTACCAGTGCTGATAATTATGGAATCATTAGCGAACAAAAACACATATCACAAATGATGTGAATATAAACAGTTAGGATTCTTAATGAAAACTACAACTTGAAACGACCGGAATCAATATATGAAAGGATCAATGGGATATGAACTGTGTATAAAGAGTTTACAAAAATTGCATGATAGGGTAGAAACTGTAGAACTTTCAATTTCTCATAAACATTTTTCGGAATTGATCATTGGAGAGCTTTGAAGGAATCTCTGAAGTGGTAGCAGAAGGTGTAGAGGATGAAGATGGTGATTCCGATACATCCATTGCGTCGAGACGAGCAGTAATTTGAGGAGTTTTATTGGCTGAAAGTATTTTTTTCAAAAACGAAGAGTTTTAATATCAATAACAGTTCGAACACCGAAGCCTCTTACCAATTGCTCTCGGAAGTAATTGCAGTTTGGCAGCGTGTCCTTTACGCGGTCCGTCATCTTCACCCTCTTTCGGCTTTAATCCACTTTTTCCTTGTTTGTCTTTCTTAGATGGTGGATTGGAAATTGCCACCTCTAATTCTCTTTCTCGAAGAACCAATTTATCACCGGCTGCAACACACTTTTGTGCACTAGCTTCAGATTCGAAATCGACGAATGCGACACCCTTCGGCTTTCCATCTTTATGTGTAACTCGCCGAACACTTAAAACTGTTCCAAATTTGGAGAAAATTTTCTGAAAAAGAATATTGTGAAAAACCAAAACGTTAGATAAAAAAATCTTACATGAAGTTCATCGTCAGTAGCCTGGAAATGTACATTTCGCACGAAGATTTTCGCTTTTTCCAGACCAGTGGCAAATTTGAAACCGACACGTTTCTCCGGATCATTTGCAGAAATCTGAAAAATGTCGTTTAGAAAAGCTCGAATGTACGTAAGTATCATATTTGGAACAGAACTCACAAACATAGGTCTCCCTTTGACTGGCACTCGATCTTTTTTCAGTGCAATAGCCGTTTTCTCTTCATCTTCCATTACTACGTATGCGAATCCTCGATGCGTCTCATCTGTGTGTGCTTTCCGAGCAAAACGGATGGAAGAGACACCTTCAATTGCTTGTCGGATATCGTCTTCAGTAGTTGTGAAATCGAGATTAGAAACAAAGATAGTTCGAGCATCTTCGGTTCCAGGGGCAGCTTTTGGCGTCGAAAACGAAATAGTCGAAGTTGTAGTAGAAGATCCAGATGACGGGGACTCTTTTTTGGCAGTAGAAGGTGGAAGTGGTGCCTTGAACCCTGCAATATATTTAATTGAAGTTTATCCAAAAGAGTTACTGAATCTTTTACCTCCATCGTTCGACTTGATCTTCTTTACTATTGGCTCGTCACCAGCAGCTCTTTTGTGAGCAACATCCTTATTAGCTTTCTGTGGTGGGAGCGATTTCTCCGGAACTTTTTTTTGAGGTCTAGTCGCCCGGTGCGCGGCTTGGGAGTTAACTTTCTCTAAGACAAGATCCAACTGAGCTAACGTTCCTTCCTCTCTTTCAAATTGTACATAGTACGCATAAATTTCATTCACATTGTCAGATACCGAATTGAGGGCTTTGTTCAAAAAGCGTCTTGCGTTTTCATTGTCTCCAAACTGTCGCTCAACACGCACAGCTTCCAGCCATTTCCCAGCAAATCTCGCAGATCCTGATGCTAAGATATCGTTCCAAATCTTCCGACATTTTTCCATGTCTTTCATTAGCGAAGCATAAAAATATGCCTGCATTTGTCGATACTCGCCGTCTATATCCCAAGCCATAGCAAACCATTCTTTCAAGATAGCTGCTCCTTCATCGAAAACTTCAGCCATTGGAGAGAAATCGGAAGATCCGGCTAGAACGATTCGTCTGCGTAAAAGGAAAGCATATGTTCGATAGAGACCACGACCATCTTCTGCAGCACTGAAAAATTAAATTAAAATTTATGCCTCATAAGTTATAACAAAAGAATTCACTCACTTGATAACATTATTCTTTGCCTTTTGCCACAGGCGATCAATGACTTCATGTGGCTTGCGAGCTCTTTCTAAAGCAAGTAGAGCTTGCTGATGAAGCACATAGCTATCGGGACAGTGACGAAGGGCTCTTTCATAAACTTCTACAGAAACCTGTGGCAGTTTAAGAACTGTCTCAGTCCATGCACCATACGCACTCCACGCGTCTTCATCATCGTCTAGCTCAGAAACCATTCTCTCGTGAGCCATTTGTACACGAATGGGCATTCCACTCTTCTTTTCGAATTCAAAGAACTGCTTCAGCCCAAGTTTTTTGGTTTCACGCTTCTCAATCAACGTCTGAAACTTAGCCAACTGTTCTTTCTGGCGCATTGATGAATCATAATGTTTTCGGAATTCGACGAGTTCGTTGGCATTGTCGAAATCGACACAAAATTGTTCGGCTAAACAGAAAACGTCTTCAAGTTGGTCTGTGGGTACACGAAGAGCCCGTTGAAGGAGATGAATAACTTGTTGGGCGTGCTCTTCATAGTCAGGCGTATCCCTAGAAACTGCAAAAAAAGCATTGTTCAATTTATTTAGCATACTTTTTGCCATCTAAGGGTAGACAGTTTTCAGATTTTAGAAGATTTACTTACTTGCCAGTTGGCCTATTTCATATTGAAGATACAACATCCAGATATGTCCTCCTGCATCGTATCGGCTTCCGATAGCAGTGAGTGCTTTCTCACAAATCTGAAATTATGTAACAATTGAGGGTTTCGAATAAAACTCGCTCACCTGGCGACAAAATTCAAAGTCTTCCTTTTTATGTTTATCGCACGCACATTTGTAGGCATACATAGCGCGTTCCACCCATATTGTGACATCATTTTCATCAAACAGTGCTTTAATGAATAGTTTTTCCACGTCTTCAACTCTAGGCTCTGGATTTTGATTTTGGAAGTCTCTGAAAATTATAATTTAGTACGTATTAGATAAGTGTAGATTTTGCACTTACTCAATCCAATTTTTCCAATTCAATGGATTCAGAGGTGCCCATTCGACAAACTCCTTTCTTTTCTCCTCAAGCTCCTCAAAGTCGCCATTTTTATGAAGCAGAGTCAATAGTTGATTAGCCAGACGGATGTTTCGATTCTCATCGACCAACTGAAAAAAATCAAGCATAATGTGAAAACTTAACAAAAGTGGTTTTACTTACTCTTTTCTTGACCTTTTCAATTTCTTCATCTAAATCTTCCATTCCAGAGTCATCTGAGCCTGTCTCCATTTCTACATCAGACATTCTAACAAATTGATTGCTAAGAAATTCAGAAACTGAAAAGAATTGATTACTGAATGAATTTCGCGAAAAAAAGTGGGAAAAAAGTTTCGAATTCACGAGTACGATGGAGCGCGTTTACGAATTTTCCGTTCTCCACTAATTTTTACAAAACAGCAGGAAGGAGTTTTCAGTAAATACAAACAAAAGGCTCAAAACATGTATTAAAGTTTTAGTCCAATAAAAATAAGATGCTCCAAATTCCTTCTTAATAAAAAAAAATCCCAAGCTAAATACCTGGGAAGACGAAAGTCGATGGTGTAGTTTTTTAATGCATTCTGAACAAACAGAATGAAATATGTTCTATAACGTCTCAATTCTTTTTCAAACAGAGGTTTGAACCTAATTTCAGTGATTTAAACTATAAAACGAAGCTCTTTATTTCATCACATTATTCAAGAGAGTTTAGCATCAATAAATTATACATAAAGTGAATCGGCATACAAGTACGTAATTCGTTTAGAAAAAAACATTTAGAAAAAAATACTATTGCTCTACAGTGTTGGACCTCCAGAAACCGACAGTAGAATCACCAGATGCCGTGAAGAGCATTGACTTAGAGGTGCACATATCATTGATTCCCTCCTGATGTGCCTTGGAATACTGAAATTTTATATTATTTGTATTAAAATAAACATGATGAACACAAAAACCTCTTCCACCAATTTCATTCTATTTGAAGATGCAACATCCCAGAAACGAAGAGTTCCATCTTTACATGCTGAAACCAGAAGTTCCTTTCCTTTTGATCCAAATCCGGTGAGAGATTGAATGTACTGTTGATGTGCTCGAAGTTCTAGATGTTCTCTTTTTCCGTCTTTCAATGAAAACTTCATAATATTCTGAAAAAGTAAATTGAATGCCTTAATAATTTTGTTTCGATTATCATACAACATCTTTTGAAGCAGTATACAAATGACCATTTAATGGCAAAACAGCAGTAACGTTGTCATAATGAGGTGGCGTGAATTCACACTTTGACTCTATGACACCTGTTCCAAGTCCAACTTCATATTCTTTCACATAATGATCCCGGGATCCGGTGTAAGCCAAAATGCTTCCATCGGGTGTCATAGTCGTTCTCAGACAGGAAACTTCAGATTTCGGAGAGTGAGAGGCAGCATTAAGACGTCCCAGCGGCTTCCATTCTCGAAGATTCCAAACTCGAACATATGCAGAAAATGAGGTGAAGAGCAGTTGGCCGGTTGGATCCACATCAGCAGCTGTGATGACGGTTTCAAGGAACGGAATTGTGTTCTGACGCGGCATCACTTGAGATACATCAATTGAGTCACCTAAAAAAACAAAAAAGTTCGCGACTCCCATTGCTTTCTCACCATCATTGACTTGTCCAGATGAATTTAGAACTTTGACACAAATACATTCAGGAGTACGGTAGTCCCAAGCTCTTGCTTCGTACATTGAAAAAGTGAACACGTAGTTAGAAAATGGTACGAACTTCACTAGATGAACATTATTGGGATGAACTCCAAGAGTTCTGATCTCACGACCAGCTTCAATGTCCCATAGTTTGGCAGTCCGATCTGACAAAATCAGAGTAGAAGGCGTAAGTGAAAGAAGCTAGAATACCTTTTGATCCAGTTACCATAAGTTTATCGCTGACATCTACGGATAATACTCCTCTTGCGTGTCCTTCTAGTGTATGCGTCCTTGTGATAACGGATCCACGCATTCCATCCTTAACTGGCACAATTCTGCTCTGCTTCCTGCAATGCCAAAGATTATACTATTTTGTGCCTCAAAGTGGTTCGAAACAGCAGATGTGAAGTATAGAAGGAACGTAAAAAAACAGTGGCACTGCAACTTCTCGTATACCCTCCAAAGCCTCGGAATTTCTCTTTGCTATTACATGCGTTTCATTTGTGGTGCTATTCGTGTTTTCTAATTTCAAAACCGTGCAAAAGAAGTGAAAATGGGTGAAAAATTAGGATATGGGTAATTCAAACCGATTATTGTTACGCATAATGAGTTCGGCGCACGTATCGCTGAGCCACGAAGGCGATATTCGCGCAAAAACGGACTTGGACGATGTTGAAATGACGCCACGTGCATTCAGAAGAGCAGACGATGATGATGAAGATGTTAGATTGGAACGGGACCGTCCAGGAAATGATTTAGCAAACACACCAATCTCCTGATCTTCATTTACTGAAGCAAGACGAGAAAGCCTAAAAATGAGACGACAGTTAGCACAAGTACAACAGAAACAAAATACAGCGAGCGAAGAGCGAATAAAACTATTAACTAAGAAAAAAATCCTTATGGGAATACAAAAAAAAACGAATCGAGTTCACAGTAACACGGAAGATTCCGCTAACAATTTAACATTAAAGACTCCACTTATTCGGAACAAATATAGTTTACCACACTACATAAAGTTATCTGTTTATGCGCACCCTACCCGCATCTGATCACAAAACCTCACCCTTTCCTGACTGCCGTTGTTTTCCCATTTGTGTTCGTATTAGCCGGGATCGGCACATTTTTTCGAATGTTGTTATTATTGCTCACTCCTCCTACCGTACTTCGAAGACGTGTATTTCGAGAAAATGAAGGAGATGATGTGGCAGAAGAAGCGAAAGATGTCGATGCGGGCGATGTAGAAACGAAGGCACTGAATCAGCACAGAATATCAAAACGATAACAATAGGATAGAGCAGACTGACAGTATTGAAGAAAGAAACAACGACAGAAACAAAGACATAACATATATGAATGACACGGACACGGACGTGACGTACAGAAACAAAAATCAAGATTTGTTCGAATGTACGAAAAACTTCAAATGATGAGAATCAATCGATTAGTTATGTGCTTTTGTGCGTGTGCGTGTTGGTGTCATAGGAAACCATGAGGGAGTGTGGAATAATAGTGTTTAGGTTACAAGTATGAAAAGATTCGTGCATTAAATGCAAGTTTTGGACTCCGCTATTGTACTTTCCTCAAACCCCTGATTCTATAGTTCGTGACATTCCACAAAGGTATACGGTATCTGGGACCCATTGCCACTCACATTCTTTTCTTTTTCTCCTTTCTTTCATCTGTATCTCCTGCAACGTCTTCGGCAGTAGTATCCACTGTTGGGTTGGCATTCGCATCGGATGAAGCTTCAGAGTTTGCAAATAAAAGTTCTTCTTGGGTAGCTGTATGACGACGAACTTTATAGTTCTGTAGAGTATGAGAGTCTTCTGCAACATATTCTGTTTCTTTCAACAGAGACCTGTAGCATTAAACCGACCGACGAGAGAGGGTGAAACACTCCTTAACAAAGAGCTCTGTGATGATGTTCTGCTTTTCCGAAGATCTGTTGGAACCAATCCGTCGAGTTCGTCAACTGAAAAGAACATGTTGAACTATCTTCGCGATATCATTGAAACAGGGGTGCACTCCTGCACGTCTTATTAATTATTTACCCAAGTTTTTGTCTTCGATAATTGAAGTGAGCAGCTGTTCTTTAAGTGATGATTGCTGCTCCAATTGTTCAATTCGTGCGGCACATTCCTAAAAACAAAAAGCTATAACTAAGTCCCATTCTGCAATGTCCCAGTAGAACTATACATGCTCCCGATTATTCGGAATTTGACACCTTTTTTTAATGATCCCCATTTTCATTCTGTCGACTGCTTTACATATTTAAGCTGCCGTCAAATGCGTGGGAAGTCGTTTAGAGCGGGAATTTCCTATGAAAATCGAGTAAACACAAATGAGGGTAATCGGAGAGCATTCATGAAGATTTCTTATTCTTGCAAGAAAAGATTTCCACATGTGTATGAGGGCCAGTTTTCAGTTAGTTCATGTGAAGTATGTAGTACACTGAGGTACTAAAATTGAACTACTTTGAAACCTTTTTCCCTTTCTCATTCGATCCTTTCAATAAGTAACATTTCTTGGAAACAAATCATCAGGTTTTCCAAATTTTTATTTTCGAAGAAAAAGGTGCATTTGGATCTTCTTCTTTTTACTCAGTCTTCAGAAAATCTCCCATGGGAAACGGAGACTGCCGAAAAACAAAAAAAACGGGACTAGAAGACGACGTTCGTACACGTCGAAGGAAGAAAATAGCGGTTTTGTTCGCATGTAGAAAAAGATTTCCAAAAGAAGATTGCGTGGAAAATAAAGAGCTTTGAGAAACAAAATAAGAAACATTTTCTATTCTCCATCTCTGCCCGGTTACTGGACTTCTCTATCTGTTTTTATCCAGAAAATCCGGAGGAAAAAAATTATTTTCGAAATAGTTTTCGGATATTCCTTTTATAATTTTTCAAAGTGTAAAAACAAGGTACGAGTTGAATAGAATAGACTTTTGTCTTTCGTCTACTTCTGAATTGAATATGTATATCTGTTTCTCACCCTTTCATGATTCTTACAGTACTACCGTTACTGTACTTAAGCAATACCCCATGAGAGTTCTGCTCTAACCACTGAAAACTACAAATGTTGATGCTTTCGGTACCTTTCCAAAGAATGACATTCGTAATAAAATTTGGAGCGAAGCAGTCTTCGTTCTCGCCGAAAAATAAATCAGACGCCAAACACCTTGTTTGTCTTCGATTATTCTAACATCAAAAACTAGCAATTCCTGCTTCCTATTCTTAGTTTTTCAAATGAGATACTATATAGTTTTCTTATTTTTCTTTATTTTTCTCAATATCTTTTCTTATTTTATGCTTTTTGATGCTCTATTTTGAAAAACGACCATTTTCTTACAAATAGCTAAGCCTCGGCCCATCAATTTTGCCTCGTGCTCTTGCGGTGACAATTTCTTCATTTCGCTTTCGGCTCGAAATTTCTCGCTTGAAAATTCAAAAATTTCGTATACCACAACACACAGCTCCATATTTAGAACTGCATAATGTGCTTGCGGATCGTTGAGTCTATAGCATACGCGGCCCACACAAATATTTTCGAAAAGCAAAAAAGAACGCTTGAATGAAGTCGTTCACACTCTCACTTCTAAGTTCCCGGAGTTCTCTTTTTGCTGTCCTCATTCTTACGACAAACGTACAATTTCCTATTCCTGATTTCCTTTTTCTGACGAATTATCTTTTTATTCAAAAATAACCCAAATATTTTTGGAGACCTATCATCACTTTTCTAGACAACTCAAGCAGATCAGACGCAGAATGGGAGAGTAACTCATTCAATTTGAAAAGTGCTCGTTGAGCCCTTCAGTTATCCTTAGAAAAGGAGAAGCGAAGAGATACCTGACAAATTGAATATTTTTTGTGTATTTTGGTATTGGAATGAAGCCTTTTGATAGGCACACATTATCCTCAATCTTTATCTAGGGGCATCCTAACATAGACTAAGCATCATATGATACAAATACTTCATGAATTTGTTGACACCCAAGACTCTTATAAGTTTTTGCTCATAAGTTTCTCCTCTTCCTAATTTTCTAAAATTTATATTCTG
Source organism: Caenorhabditis doughertyi (assembly GCA_963572265.1). NCBI lineage: Eukaryota > Metazoa > Nematoda > Chromadorea > Rhabditida > Rhabditidae > Caenorhabditis > Caenorhabditis doughertyi. Next base: position 15,252,042 of record OY751556.1, on the reverse strand, counting down.
TCGTGTCCATCAGTGACTGCTGTCCGGAGCACGCTGAACAACAACAACAACAACAATCTTCTTTTTCAGAAGTAAAAGAAGAAGCAGTTTGTGCTCATCATCCATCTTCCCTCTTTTCTCTTGTCTTCCGGACACAATCAGCTCAATTTGTCTCTCGTGTCTAGTCTCTTTTTTGAGAGGAATAGAGCAAGAACATTGAGCATCGTGTTCTAGAAGAAAACACGAACTGCTCCCTGAGCCGACGTTTTCAATCCGGCACGTATTATCTATCCGTGTCCACTTTTATTCTATTCTTGAAGGTTTATTCATGTTTGTGAGCAGGTAGATGGCAGATCCACTGAGAAAATTTCATGCATTTTCTTGTCTAGACATGCTTTGTTGCCATGAGACTGGTTTCCGAGATTCAGATTTTTGTTTTTTGAAAACTCCAATCTGGCAAATCTGTATTCCAATGAATTAACGAAGTAGTCTCAGAATGTCCTCCTTAGCAAAACGAGGCTTTGACATACACTTATCTTTCAAGACTATAAAGTTGACAGATACATTTGCTCAATTGTCATTTGTCACTCTGAGGGCAATAATGTTCATGTGTTTTGATTTCTAGATGTCATGTTCTCAAGTATTACTTGACTTTTTCATTCCTTGCTGAAGAAAAAATGAAATGATCCTTTCGTCTATGACAGCATATATACTTTCGAAACTAAGCAGATAAATTTTAAGGTCTTCTATTTTCGAAGTAAGAAAAATTTTTTTATGATATCCTTGGAAATTTGTTTCTAAATTGAAAGTTGATATTTTAATTTTCAGTTATGTTGAAACGAGCTAAAAAATGCCTTATATTGTAATTTCTCATTCATCTTTTTCGTTTGCAGAAATGCAATTTCAGCACAAAGATAAATAAATTATAAAATTTCCTTCCACTCTTTTTCCTTTCAAAAGGACCAATTCATGCTGCCCCAATTTTATCTAGAAGGTTCCATGCACGCAGAAAAAGAGAGGGCGGAGTCAGAGAACGAATAGGAGAAAATGGATGAGAGTAAGAGAAGAGGAGCACACGTGACTATAAGAACTCGGAGGTCTAAACGGGACTGAAAAGTGTCATATGAACTATTTTTCCGGTTTTTTTACTAAGTTGGATTAATGCTTCACTCAAATAGAGTTAGAATGTTGAAGTTGACCACTTTCCTGGTATATTCCTATAACTACTTTGCTCTCAATTACGTTTAGTTTTATTAAATTTTCCCATCACCAAGTTCATGCGGATAATATGATAATTTTTGATTGCATATTGAAAGGTCCTGAAGCATATGGGTACCATTTCGAAAGTTATATAGACGTATTTACTCAATTTCATATTGGTATTCATTCAATTTATCCCTTTCGATATAATATGCTTTTTGCATTCAGATGATTTCTCTATTTCTGTCTTTACGTACCTTGAACTCTGCTTCCACTTTGGCGGCCAATGCAGCTTTATCAATGCACAAATCGAACAGGTGTTGAAGAAGATATCTACAATCAGATACGTGACAAAAAGATTTGATTTCAAAAAAAAAGAAAAGAGAAGGGGAAGTGGGGGTGGCACCCAGGGCAGATAGAATGGATCTCTCTTCCTCTTTATCTTTCTGTTAGGTCCAATAAGAAGCAACTGTCTTTTTTTGCTTTTATACCTGGCTTCACTCAGAGTGTCACAACCATCGAAGAGCTGTTTGATTGTCTGTTTTCTCAATCCGACATCCAGGATTGGCTCATTTTCAGCGTTGGAATTTGTGGTATCCTGAAAACCATTACATAGCTTTTGAGTGGTTCAATGTCACCTCTGAGATTTTATATTAAACTGCGAGTTAGATTTCGCTACACTGAATTTCTTTTACTGAGCCCTATTCAGCCTCCCCAGATCTTCTTCACACAAAGCCTTTCTTTCGCGAACCTCCTTTACTAACTCGACTTTCAATCCTTTCTATTTAATTCTAATGCTCTCAGAGGTCGGTCAAAAACCAGTATGCGCTTTGGAACCTACTCTCAAATTCCACCCCATCTCATGTTGTTCCATAGAGCTTCTCCTCATTTTATCTCCTTTTCATTTCTGCTGTTTTACTCCCAGATCTATCATAAATTCTCGATGAATCTCCTTCTTTTTTTCACTAGTTCTTTTCACGATTTGAATAACTCGTCTTTTTAGGTTAGGGTGAAGAAGTATAGTTAATGAGTGCTTCACTATTTGAGAAAGAGTAAACATGTGTGCTCTTACGACTAATGAGGACCTATTCTCAGTTGTATGTAGGTGTCTGAAAAAGACAGCTCTCCTATTTTTGTAGTTTTTCAGCGACAAACAAACAGAGTCAAGACAGAAAATATATATTATTCTAAGAACAATTTTATTTTGATTAAAGATTCCTCGTGTGAATAATGTAGGATTGATCAAGTATAAGTAGATTCTGTATACGATTATAGTCCCTTATGTTACAGTAGTCAGAATACATTCAATGGTATAAATATAGAAGAAATACATTATTTTGCCTTCATTCTATTCATTCCGTACAACGATTCTCACATAATAATCGTCATTTGCTTTTTTTTTCTATTTTCAACAAAAAATGAATGCAGGAAGACAAAGAAATGAGGAGAAGCCGTTCTTTCTCCATCTGGAACTCAGCCCCTCCATCCCTAAAAAAGAAAACGAATAGAAAACAATGTCTTGTTTTTTCTTCTTTTTTTTGGGTGCGAATGTGTCCACCCCTCCTCGTTTTCTTAAATGAGTGACATTGAGCTGCTCCTCATAGCTCATTTCTTTCTTCTTCTCGTTTCGTTTCCCTATTTTTCAACACTTTTCTCTGTGCTATCACCTATCACTGTGTTTAGGTGATTGAAGAGATGGGAGTCGATGTGTCTTGGATAGAAGACCACAAAAGAAACGGGAAAAAATCATTTTTGAGCTAAAGAGCTGAACAGCCACTACCAGGCATAAGCTCAATGAGAGAGCGGATTCTCTGATCCGATTGTTGCTCAGATCCATATTATCTAAAGCCTCTCGTCACAGAATTCAATAGTTTTAGCATGGTTTTCATTGAAATAGCAATCAAAGAGAATGTTGCAGAGCTTCATCTAGTAGCCAATAAATCTACAGTAATTAGAATATATGGAGTAGCTGAATGTGCATAAAAAAATGAGTCAATCCATCTCTATTTTCTGCATGCTCTCCAATTTCTTTGCGTGCTCACTCAACCGATGCCTAATTTCAATTCGCAACTCCCCCTTCCCATTCTATTTCGACTGAGTGTTTGTATGTCCAAATTGATGAACCCCTCCAGCACTCCTTTTTTTCCTTCGGTTTCTTATTCTTCTTTTTTCTTTTTTAAATTGAAACTTTTTTGAAACTGTCACTTCCATAAAAATTACTTTTTGAAAAGCTCTGCGTTTGACAGTCTACTGTAAGTGATCTACATTTAAACTTGCAATACTTTGAATAACATCAATTTAGAAACATAAACTGTTCCGAAAACTTCAAATCACAATGTTATGAACACTCGTATTTCTCTCTCTCTCTCTCTCTCTAGATCATTTTTCTTGTTGATCGTAAGTTGACTTATATGAACTTCGAAGATAGCGTGTGAGCAGTGCATCTTCTAAAACTCTAATATGAGAACAAGTTAAGATCATTGACATACATTTAGCTTTGAGTTGATTTTCAGCTTCAAAAGACTGGTTTTTTGTTTTCTATAGGAACTGGAACTACTAATTTTGGATATGAGAAGAATCCAAGAATGAATGACTGTGTTCGTTTGATTCGGTATCTCAGAAAATTCAAGTGGGCCAGTAGAAAAGAAGAGACCACGCTATTCGGACGGACCCACTCCAAGAAAAGACGAAAACAACATGTTGATGAAGAGTATGAAAGCAAAAATGAGTAAAAATGACCTAATCTAGTTTAGAGCATCTCTATTGGAACCGAACATCATCAGCCTATGCCATCGAGTAGTACTGTAGCTCGATTTAAGAAAATGTAAAAATAACTTTTTATTTTCCCGAAACATAGATTCAAGAACCTGTGAACTTCAATCTTCATCTTAGAATTATGTTCAAATGTCAACATGGATTTATCGCATTTTTCTAGAAAGCAGAGCACGTTAATTTATTTCTAGTTTCTTTTCCTTTCTTTTTTTTATCCAAAATCTCTTCAAATCAGCAGTTATCCATAGACCCTTCGGACTTTATCTTTTTCTTTCATTTCTCTGCGCCTCAAATAAAGATAAAGAGCATACACGAAGAGTGAGCACACATCATCATGTCTTCTTTGAGATGAGCCCGAGACTGAGAGTATGATAGAGCAAAGAGAGTGGAGATGAGCGTCGTCGTGTGATGATGATGATGGCCACATTAGCTCCGCCTCCACCACTCGTTTCCTCTTCAGTTTCTTTTGACTTTATACTAGTCTTTCAAATTTTGGAAATTTAAGATTCCTGGCCCTTCCAAACTTGATCCTACGCTTTGTTATTTGTTGTTTCTTTTTTCAAAAGAGGTTCACTCTCTTTTCTTGATAACTAAACTTCCTAAAGACATCTTCAATTATAAGGTTTCAGAGAAACTTTTTTCGAAGAGTATCTCAAAATGGCTCCGAGCAATGAGACCCGATCGAACAAGCTGAATGAGAAGCGTACAAGTGTTCAAATGAAAACAAGCTTCTCGCAAGAAGTCTATAAGACTCCAATCAAACAGATTCTCACTGCTCCCTCTCAGTCACATTCGCGAATCACACCAGGTGGACAGGTGAGTTCTAGATCACAAGAAAAATCGTGTCAGAAAACATTGCCTATGAAACACATTTCACTTTTTCCGCTTTGTGCACCAGAAGGTCAAACTACTGTATCAACAAAATTTCCAGTAAACTGAATTTCAGCTCTTCCTCTGCATTATGGGACTTCTGATCAGTGTGGCAATCAGTATTTGGCTAGCTGCATTCAGCCGTGAAAGTGGATGGCGTCGAGCAGTTTTTTCTTCTGCTGCTGCCATCTGTGCCATTCTTTTCGTCCTTCTCACTATTATGACTTACAGAAGAGCCAAGAAGTGAGTTTAAGAACAAATAAGAAAATCAACAACTCTTTTTCAGCCCACAAGAGCCAGAGCCGCTCCCCGACCTTTCACAGCGTCGTTCAACGATTGGAGCGCGAGTGAGCAAGAGGTCGATTGCTGCTGGAATGAGCGCAGATGATTGTCCAACTCAGGTTTTAGTCACTGGAACACGTGGCTCAATTCCGTCTTAATCATCTTTTCAATCGGCTTCTCCTCATTCTCTATTCTTTTCTGTCCATATCGGGTAGCGATCATCAAAGAAAAAATTTTAAACCCTCCGTTCTTCCTTTAAAAAAAAACTCTCAAAATCCACTAACTCTTCTATATTTTTTTGAAAGCCATTCACTTCATTTCTCTTCATACTTCCCCATTTGAACCTTCCACTTTTCCCCTGTTTGTATAACTCGTTTCTTTCGGTTCATATCCGAACTTTTCATTTAAAACCATTTTTGCATCAAAAATTCAAAATTTTCAATGAAAACACTGTTCTCCAAAATAAAAAGATGCTTTTAAAACTCACTTCATCGACATCACATATCAGTTTTTGCTGATACGTAATCTGATCTTGTACATATTGAAGTTTCTCCTTTGAACTGTCGATGGCTTCAAGAAGGCCATCACGATAGATAACGTCTTGGGATTGAGTGAATTGTTTCTCCTGAAAATTGAAATTTCGATAATGAGATGAAAGATCTTCATAAATTTGTTTGAGGCCAAAAACCCACATTTTCCACGATTTCAAGCATTATTGCATGTCTTTCATTCAAATATCTCTCCAATTCAGCTTCCATTTTCTGCACAATCTGTCGTCGTCGGGCATTTTCTTCAATCTTTCTAACAATAACATCCCACTTCACTTTACTCGCTTTTGCGGAAAATGCGAGCTCCTTAACTGCTTGTGCTCCACCGACAGCACCCCGGACTCTGCGTGCTGGTGAGCTAGTAACAGCAGCACCACTGCGAGCCACACCACGATTGGCTTGACGAACTGCAGCTGCAGCAACTGCTTTTTCCTTTCGAAGAGCATTTACCTCTTGCGTTGTCTTTTTTAGGAATTGCTCTCTCTGCTTATCTTTCATTTCAAGAGTCCTAATTTTATTAGCTTGAAGTCTCGTTTGCTTCTCTTTTGTGGCTATTGCACGAGCATTGGCTAGTTGTTGAGCTTTCTGTTTCTTCTTATCTTCGTTCATTTTTTTGATGAGTTCTACTTTCGCCTTTTTCAGATCTACAACTTCGCTTTTCAGTCTCGTTTTTTCTTGAAGCTCTCTTTGAGATTTTGCAATCACTTTAAGATGTTCTTTGTCAAGTGCTTCAATCTTCTTCAATTCTTTCTTCAAATCGCATATCTTCAACTCATACTCTTGTTTGATTGCTTTCATTTGCTCATTGCTGCCTCCACGTTTTCCTCCTTCATTTAATACACGATCTCTTTCAGTTTCCGTGTCTAAAACAATTTGATTATTCAAAGGTAATGATCATGAATGTATCTCACCTTTGATTCTTTCCATCAATTCTCTCAATTTCTTTTCATAAGTTTCTCTAATCTGTTGGTTTTGTCTTTCAGCTCTTTCTAATTGATCAATCAGTTTTTCTTTGATATCTAATTCAATCATAACTTCGTTCAAATCAATTTGAAGTGCTTCGGCTTCTTCCTGTTGTTCTTTTTCAACTGCTGTTTCTTCTTCGTCCTCATTGAACTCTTCTTCATCAAGTAGCTCTTCCGTCTCGTTACTGGTTCCATCTTCGTCTTGAGCCATAGATGAGTACTCGGATGAAACTGAAACTGAAATCGAAAATCAAACAGTAAGGATGTTATGAGGCCATGAATTCGAAAAAGTTAAATAGGTATAGAATAGTGAGTGCGACAAAGGGTTGCTTTTAAGAAATGTATGAAAAATGATGAATATCGTATGCATAGAATGCGTATGTTCGCAGAAGTTTTCTCAAAGGCTAACCATTTTCTCCAGCGATGTTTGTTGATTCCACCATTTTTCTTTGCTTTTCAACTTCAAGCTTCGCCATTTCAATTAACTTTTGACTATTGAACTCGGCTGATCCACTACCACCAGTTCCACGAGATGCTCCCAGGGCTTTCCAACGAGCATTGTCTTTTCGAAGTTGGTCACAAGTTGACTGTGACTCGTAGAGAAGTGATTTAGTACGCTCTAACTCCTCCAAGTATTTTCGGAAAGTAGATTGAACTGGGTCGATCTCTCCATCAGAACCTGTTCCGGCAGATGTCAAGTTTGCAATCGAATTGAGCTCTTGCTTAGCTTTCAAATCAATGTTTTCGGTGCGAAGAATATCAAGAGTTTCGTTAAGAGCTTTCACTCGGAAACGCAAATGATTGACTTCGCTCTGAAAATAGTATACAATAGCTTCAACTATTCCAAGAAAAAAGCTCACAGTCAGATAAACATTTTCGTGGTATTGATCATTTACGACTTCATGTCCATCAACGTCTATCGTGCGCCGTCCCTGCTTGAACTCTAGTAATTCTGATTCCAATGCAGCAATTCTACTACGGAGTTCACCAATCATCTTGGACGATTTATCTTGATTGGCAACCACCTTATTTTTAATTTCTTTTGCACGGTTGGCGTATTTCATCGTGTTGAGAGTTTCAACAAAATCGCTGTCGGACGGGGAGCAGCAAGCGATCATCAGGGTTCGACTAAAATGTTTACAAGAAACACATACATGATTCTAACTTTTGTTGATTACCTGTTTCCTCCTAGTGAATCTTGAAGAAGACGCGTAAGTTTTGAGTCTCGGTACGGTACATGGCTCACTTTTCCATTAGCTCCGCCCAAAGCTGCGATTACATTTCCAAGAGCTAACTGGAAAGATAAACTGGATAACTAATACAGTGACAGCAGCCACTCACCAATCCAACATTGATACTAATTCCTTCCTTAGCGCGATCTCCTGTTGCTCCAGTTCTTTTCATTCTCTCTGATCCTGCTAAGTCAACAAAATGAAACTTCGCGCATAGCATTTCCATTTCGAGTTCGCCAGTTTTTGGTTCTCCAAGGTCATCCAACGGATTTACAGCGACACGTTGTTGCTTTAGATGAAGAGTGAAAATTGCATGTGATCTAGATGATTGCTCATTCATGTTAGTCGATGCGACAGTCCGATTCAGAGCTCCATTCTTCAGAATTTCCATAGTCTAAAGAATTAATATTGAATTCAATCGGTAGATAAATGACCCTTACCCCATGCATATCGAAAACAGATCTCTGCTCTACTCCATGAAGAACAATCTCACCACGCGAATCTTCGTGAATTCTGATGCTTGATGACATACTCCTATCATCAGAGAGTAAGTCCAGTACGTCATCGTTATACAGTTCCACAAATTGGACTGAAACTTCAAACGCTGGTTCTAGGAGACCTTGTTCAATCGATTGGCTCTAAATAACTCCGTTTACAGGGCAGGTAGTGAAACTATTTTTAATACCTTGCGCTCGGTTATTTTCCGAAAGGTGTGTTGAATTGCTCTAGGAATAACTCCAAGATCTTGTTCTTTTTGAGTCACAGCAGCATCGAAAGCTGTTCCCATTGTGTGTGTTTTTCCAGATCCTGTCTGAAAAATATTACTCGTAAGAACCAATGAAAGTATTTGAACCTGTCCATATGCTAGCACAGTAGCATTGAATCCATCGAATAGCCCATCAACAAGCTTTTCAACACAAGATTCATACACAACATGCTGTTCAGTTTGCATATCAAACACATGATCGTATGTGAATGATCGATCTCCTCCGATAGTCACTTGTGGATCATTGGGCAGAACTGATGTACATACTCGACTCCCTTCGAGCTTCTCCCGATTCCCTTGCGGACGGATACTGTAAAATATGAGTATTTATACTGATCAAAAAAGGCTCTTTCCTCCTACCGTAATGCGACCTGCACACAAGTGTCCGCCATTTTTACCTACGTTGCTGGATGATGTCTCGATTATTATTGATCCATTCGTCGATTGCAAGCTGAAAACTAAGCAATTTATTGTCATGAACATGATACCCCAAGAGAGTAGAAAAAACGAAGCGGGTGAAAAAAACAAGAAAGTGCAAGAAAAGATATAAGAATTAAAGAGACTAGATAGGAAAAAAAGAAAATATAAATAAATGATCTTCGGATGTTTATGATTCAGTGGAAGTCAGTTCTCTTTCATTTCCACTGAATTTCATTTGCCATTTGGAACGAGGCTTGGCCGCTTCGGCCTCATTTAATCTGAGGGTTGACAACTGAAAATTATGCAATCTACTTTACCATTTATTGCTAACGTGAAACATACTTTTGCAACAGTTGTTCTATAATACTGATAGTTGAGAATTGCTTTGCACAAATTGTAGTACCCGAATTCTGGCCACAGGACATCATCGAAATAGACATGAGTGTCTGATGCTTGCCACATCAGAAAGTCAGATAATCGATGCTCTCCAGAAGTTCTGATGAATAAATCAGGAGGTGTTCCTCCACACCCACTGTCCAAGCAGGCATCGATCATCGATTCATTGATCTGAAACAGCCGAATTAGGAATCTTTCATTCTCTCATATCTCACCTCGTTAACATCAACTTTTCCCTCTTTCACATTTTGACGAATAGTCTCAAAACTTCGTGATATCTCATCTCTTGATGTGTATGGCATGCAAACATTCAATCTTCCCCCATCGAATTTATCTGTTTTTCTCTCAATATCACTCATAAGCTTCTGAAGACGTTCCGATAGCAGTGTTCTATTTCCGTAAAAGCGGAAACAAATTTGTTTTTCATCGAGTTTATCAGAATCGTTCAACAACTTTTCGAATTTCTCTTCTGCTAAGCACATAAGTCCGCTAACCTGAATCAAAAATGATGATACTATTAATGTTGCTGATAAATGAGTAACAGAAAAAGAATACGAACTTCTTCGTCACTGCGTTTGAAATTTTCAATGCTGAAAGCGTATACAGTAATCTCTCGAATACCAAAACGACTACACCAATCTAGAATTTTAGCTAGCTGGACGAACCCCTGAAGATCAAACATTAAAAAAATAAAAGGTACTACTAGTATTCACCTTCTCATGTCCCTTAATGACACTTCCCAGGTGCTTCGTTTTTGCGAACCGCCGATTACCATCCATCACAAAAGCGACGTGGCGAGGAATCGGTCCGGAAGCAATGAATCGACGTAACAACCACTGCCACCATGGCTGCTCCTGTTGGGATACGAACCAACCATCTTCTTCGTCAGATGTCAAGTTTGCTACCATTCCCTTTTAGAGCTGCTGCAAAACTATACCTCTCATTGAGCGAGAAAATATGGGAGCGATGTCCGAAAGAAGTGTCTCGTATCAACAGAAGTTCGGTTGAAAGAAAGGTCAAACTTTTCTGTTTGTGCAACATTTCTAAAAACTAGTAACAGGTGCCCGTAGTGAGAAATGAAAGAGATTTGTTTGAGGTTAGAGAATAGGAGACTTGTGAATTCGAAGTGCATGACTAAGATTGCGAAATTTATGTATGCTGGGGAGAGAATATTTAATTAAAATACGGATTTGAAAAACTATCCATTATGCCACAATTTTAACTTCGCAACAATACATTTTAAGATAAATGACCTCCAAATTACTTCTAAGATTGATCTAGGAACATTTCTTTCATGCTCCCTTTTCAATAAAAGCAATCCCTAGACAAGGTCGTACCTTATAAATATTCATGACGAGGTATGAATTCTGATGAAAACTACAGCCTGTCAAGTATTGTGGTTAATTTTATTGAATGAACGAACTCGTTGGAAACATAAACTACGAATACAAGTTATAAAGCGTTCGAAAAAAGGAGGATGAAAAAAAATTGAAACTACTTTTGATTTGAAATTGAGGAGGTGGGAAAGACGTATATTCATGTAGAAACGACTTCATTAATCTAAAAAAAACCGCCTTTTCGATCTTTCTCTTTTTTGAAATTCTGGTCAAGGACATGACTTGGCAATTAGTACCGAGATGGAAAAACTCTCTTTTCTATTCTTTTTCCAAGTAATCTTTCTTTACCTCGGAAGAATAAATCATCGAGACAGCAAAAAAGTCACAGAGAGAATGGAAGCCAAACACAGGAAGTAAAACAATAAGCTATTGCGAAATAAATTTAAAAAAGTGAATGGCAAAAAGCTCCAAAGCTTTTACTTCTATAAAAAAAGAAATGAAACACCGATACAAAAGAGGCAAAGACCGTGTAAGTCTAGCTGTCTGCGTTTACACAAAACTCAGTACTTTCTCATCTTTCTTTGCACATATGGGTGTGGTAACAGGGAGAACGGACAGATGAATGACCGAGTAAGCGGGAAGGGCTTTGGTTCATTTTATGACTGAACAGAGATGAAGAAAAACCCGGCGTGTGTCAATTGGGTACGGAAGAGATAGAAGGACACAGACTGATGAACATACTTGTATACTAAACATAACAACATGTAATTCAGAATAAATGGTGTTCGAATCGCTAATTCAATGAGTCACTGAACATTTTTTCAAAGTCACACATCTGATAGTCACGTCTTCTCCACCAATAGAACTAGAGGATCCTAGATGCGCGCATGAATAGATGCATCGTTAAGCAGTCGCCACACCTCGATGATACAAACCATTCAGAAGAAAAAAAAAGATGAGGATAAACAGATGAAGGGATGTATTGGATAGATGGGATGCATAGGTGACAAGGGTGTATCCTAAGAATAGGAAAAGGAAAAATGACAGTTTCAGTTTGTAAACAGGTTATGGAAAGCTTGGGCAACTAAAAGATCCAGGAAGACTTACGAACTTGTCTAGCTCTGTTAAACAATATGCAACAGAAATGGGATCCTGAAATACATTTTTGAATTACTTATCGCGAGATGCGTGCATTCTAGCTGTTAAAATGACTCATTTCTCCTAACCACTCGATTACGAATAAGCATAAAAAGGCGTGTATCTATAGATGGGTAAACAAATGATCGAATCGTAAAACTCCGGCAAACTTACTATAGTTAGTATTTAGAACAAACCTTTTCAGAATGTTTAGTGACTTGAACGAATAGTCGCAAAATATTTTTCAAGGGACTTTAGCCACCTTGCATTAGGAACGTTATTCATTCAAAAACAACTTTATTGGAGACAACAATTTATGTATTATGTCTCTTTAAAGAGAGCTCTTTTAACAACCGGAACAAAGCAAGAGAACTTTTATATTATAAAGCAGGGTCAATAAATAAGTGGCAGGAAATCGGGAATTAGAAAACTCTGATACACGCGATAGGAAACTTGGGAAAGAAAGGTTTTACACGATTTTACACACGAAACGAAGAACGATGATATTTAAGTAGCATACACATTTTGACGAACAAGTATCAGATACACACAGCCATGCGGACGGCTCTTATAGGAAATAACTAATCGCAATGACGATAATTCGTTGAGCACATTGACAAAAAAGGATTATTGAGTGGCAAGCGAAAGAAGTGACTTCAGAGCAGGAAGGAACGAAGAAATCTGCAAAGAGTGTTGGGTAAATAGACTGATCAGGAGATTATTTCTAATTTTAGGAAAACAATGTTTCGTTAAAATAGGGTAGAAAATTCATTATGGGGATTGGTTGAAAATACAAACCTCTACAAAATCACTCGAATTTCGAGCCATTTGAGAAACAACTGCTTGTGCCTCACGGATTTGATGCATTGATATGAAGTAAGCCAAGTGGGTCAAATTTTGTTTGGTTTCCGCAGATAACTGTAATCGTAGAAAAAATGAAAGTTAGTGTCAGAATGATCTGGGAGTACCCGATTGCCAGCCAATCTAGGCGTAAGCTCCGCCTGAATCCGAACTTTCAGGTCGGTGGCTTTCGTTATTCTAGCTTGGAGTCTTGAATTATCGATGATGAACTGAGCCAGTGTGTGGATGGGATCGATCAGTTTTTCATCTTCAGGTGACAATTGAATTGGTGGTGGAGGGGCTATTGATGCGGCGGATAGAGGGCGTTGCTGATACGAAGACGGAGACGGATATGAAGACGATGCCGCAGATGATGAATTATTTTGAATACTCATTTCTGAACGATGTTTTTAAGTATGATAAGTATTTTTGAAGAAGCATATAATCAATGCTTGACAACAAGTTCTAACCTTGAATGCCATTGGGCATTACGTTCTGATATCCTATTCGACCGAAATCCCGTTGTTGATATCCTGGCATCATACCAGAATGAACAGGAGCAGTTTCCATAGGCTTCCAATTGAATTCCATGACATTCTGTTTAGGTTGCGAGATAGGTGCAGCTTTTAAAGCCATTGGTGGTGGATCATTCCATCCTGGGGTAACAGGAGCCGCAGGTTTGGGTGGTGGCATGTTTGGAGGCATTATCGGCGGCTGGAACTATTTAGTGATGAAAACAGACTTCCAATACGTCAATTCGTTACCGGCTTGTGATTCCATGATGGGGTTTGGTAAAAAGTAGAAGATGGAGGCATGGGTGCAATGTCTGAATTTCTTTGGTTACTTGAGTAATTCATTGATAGGGGAGGAGCTTGTGACTGAACAGGGTTATATTGTTTATAACTATTACAGTACGCCTGAAAGTAAAATAAATATTGGTTACATCATACTCAGTGCTTACTGGAGGCGCGAGAGCTGATGAGTTTTGGGATAAATACTGGGGAACCGACTGTCGTGAAGGCTGTTGTTGCTGAGATGATTCCATGACATATGGATTTCGTGGTGGTGTATCCCCCGTACAGTCTCGTCCACCAGCAACATTGTAGCACGTCCATTGAAGTTCCTGCATATCAGCTGATCCATTTGGAACGCATTTAACCAAACTCCAGGCAATCTGACCAGACCCTTGAACTAGAAGATCATTTGCAAAGGTTACGATGAGCTGAAATGATTGTTATTTCCAAAAGTGCAAATTATGAATTTCCTGTTCACCTTTTCTAATCCATCGGTATATTTTGTTTCTTTCGAAACGCTGTGAAGAATCAACGCTTGCTTCAATCTGTCAGCTGCGGAAAACGAGCTATTAGCAAGCAAAAGATGTTCTATGTCTCCACCAATGATAAAAGCAATACAAGCTCGAAGACTTTCTGAAAAAAATCTTGGTTTTCAAGGAAAACTAATTGAAACTTAAAACTTACTTCCTTGGCTCAGCCAATTTCTTCCGATGGTTCTAGCTGCGAGCATCAAATCGTCTTTATTTGTTTCGTGTGCAATGATCAAACCGAGTAACTCAATCCATTTATGATCAGGAAAAGACTGAGCAATCGCATCAATTTTTCTAACTTTTTCTTCTTCTGTATTGGGAATCAAACAGGGCGATTCTGTTCTATGAGCTGAAGACGAGCTTCCCAGCGCAAGCATCAGAGACGAAACAGGATGGACATGACTCAACTCTGAAGATCGTGCAAGTTAAAAAAATCTTACAGAATTTCGTTCAAAAAAAAGGGATACACTTGCGAAACCTACTTTTATTGTAATCCTCCATAATCATTGACAAGTGCTCTGTTTCATGTTGGGCAGCGTACATCATTGCGGGAACATGTTGATTTAACGAGATTAGCAGACGAATGACTGCTAGGTGATCTTGCCGAATAGAGTGATTAATTAGATCCCATCCGAAATTGTCAATCGCAGCCCAATTCACTTCAGAAAACTTCTCTATCAACGATTGATCCTGGACTTCTTTATCGGTTTCGGCAGTAGATAGAACAGAAGTGCTACGATCAGTGCGGCCATTTGTAGTAGGATGGGTGTTGTAGGATGAACTCGTTGCTGATGTTACGTTGTGATCAGAGAAAACTTCATCTTCTGGCGCTTCTGCCAGACCAAGATAATGAAGCATTTTCGTTCGACCAGCACTTTCTTGAAGAGCAAGAAGAAATAGCCAAACTTTCTTTTGAAGCTCACTGTCTTCGGATGAACCAGTTGTTTCTGCGTAGGCTCTGAAAAAAAACTGATGTGTTTCGTAATTATCTATTATACCCTTTTACTTTTCATGTAAATACCATCCCAAGTTTCGTTTATCATTCCGAATATGCAAAAATTGAGCGATGTCTTGTGATCCGATTTCGTCATTGACCATCACCTGCAAAAACCAGGAAAAAACAAGTGGTTTCCTCAAATATCGAACATACCGTTTCGACCTCGACGTTATGCTGGAACTTTTGGGTCATCGGATCATATGACTTCCAGAATGTTGCAAGCCGTCCACCCATGGACACAGACGACCCGATGAGTGGAGCCCGATGCCATGCTGGAACGAACTGATCTGAAACTCGGGTGGCTAAAACTTCAGCCCCAGGTTGCGGAATGCCAAGGCTAGTCAAGGAGGATATTTGGATAGGATGCTGGAAGTATTGAATGGCAAACTGAGATGGCTCCTCTTCGTTCCACTTCACACTCCTGATCCAATCTCCTTGCAAACTTCCAACACCGCCTATAATTTCAGAAGTTTCGTGATTCCACATGATGACTTGTCCGTCACAGCCAGAAGAAACCAGTAAACGATCATCAGCTTTATTCCTACAACGGTTTGGAACATAGTAATACTTGAGTTCCATTTAATATCTCACCAATCGAGGCTAGTCACACCCATATTATGGTGTCTATATTCCTTCACAGGCGTTGATGTGAATCTTGAGTCCCATTTTTGAATAACTGAGGCATTTTGAGATTGGCTGGCGACTATCAATTGAGACGCATCCGATGGGTTCCAGCATAGCGAAGACCAATCGCAACCAGGAATCTGAAGAAAAAACTTCCAATAATGCAAGATACTAACTGTCTTTCTTTTTAACTCTGAAGTACCTCAGCGAACTCCAGTACGGGAGATCCATGCCTTCGCAAGTCCCAAAAACTGATTCTCCTCGACGATATCGATGCGAAAACAGATTCGTTTTTCTGATTCCAACGAATCAGTTTAACTTGATCTTGGAAGTTCGAAACACCCGGAGAAAATGGTGTTTTCAAATTAGCACAATCCCAAAGTAGAATTTGCCCGGAACCTCCTCCAGATGCCAACCAGCGTCCGTCTCTGGAGACATCAACTGTTAGAACGTGGCCGTGATGATCTTTTCTCGAAGAGAGTATGTCTAGGGTTTCAGATTTGATAAACTTTTCGGCGTCAAAAAACACCACACTTCCATCTTCTGTTCCGCCGGCAACAATTCCGTTCGGATGAGCATCCGAACACATGGATGTCCATGCCAACTCGTTGAATCTGTTTAAATTATGGTTTTTTTTCTAACCGTTGATACGTTTCTCACCGGTAATTTGTGCTAATAGATACATTCGGTATCAAATTTGGTTTATTATGCAGATCTTTAGAAGACAAAAAATCAATTTTCTGTTCAATAGATGTGGCGTTCGGATCGAAAAATTGTGCGAAGTCGGCTACGATGAGACCCTGAAAACGTGGCGAACTTTAAGCATCAGACATTAACTCAACTGAATAATACCTTAGCTTGAATTCCACGAGGACTCCATGCAAACACGCCAGAACGTGAATAGAGCTTGGAGCTCATCGATTTCGATCAGATAAATCACTTTGAGCACGGTGAATTTTCGAGTACCGGTTAGTTGAACGCGTTTTGACGAGTTAGTCCATCGGAAAAGGCGGGTTCAGCCAATAATCAGCGGAGAGGGGCGAGCGCTGATTGGTAACCTAGCAAAAAAAATAAAATTAGTCCGCCGCGGCCACGGCCCCGCCGCCTTTCTCAGTTCAAAATTTAGTCGGCCCCCGGTCGAACTCTATGGAAACTTAGGCCGCCGATTTTAGGTACACGATTTAAGTATGAAGGTACACGCTTTGAGTTATGAATTTTTTACCACATATTCTTGGGATAATTATCTAAAAATTGCTGGAGGCGATAAGAAATCGTTGGAGCCATTTTTGAGAAAAACGTCGTCAAAGTTGAAAAGCGAATTTTTTAGTGTTAAAAACTAGACCGCGGGTCGCTGGCCTTGGAAGAGCTAGCGCGCCTACCGGTACTGAAGAAATCACCGTGAGGAAAGGAATCACTCTGCAAACGCGCCCCACGGCGAATTGCAAACGTTCGCGTCAACTTTTTGCTCAAACACGGTGATTTCTTCAGTACCGGTAGGCGCGCTAGCTCTTCCAAGGCCAGCGACCCGCGGTCTAGTTTTTAACACTAAAAAATTCGCTTTTCAACTTTGACGACGTTTTTCTCAAAAATGGCTCCAACGATTTCTTATCGCCTCCAGCAATTTTTAGATAATTATCCCAAGAATATGTGGTAAAAAATTCATAACTCAAAGCGTGTACCTTCATACTTAAATCGTGTACCTAAAATCGGCGGCCTAAGTTTCCATAGAGTTCGACCGGGGGCCGACTAAATTTTGAACTGAGAAAGGCGGCGGGGCCGTGGCCGCGGCGGACTAATTTTATTTTTTTTGCTAGGTTACCAATCAGCGCTCGCCCCTCTCCGCTGATTATTGGCTGAACCCGCCTTTTCCGATGGACTAACTCGTCAAAACGCGTTCAACTAACCGGTACTCGAAAATTCACCGTGTTTCCTGATGGTTCGGATTCTTCCTAATGGTTCGGAATATAGAGAAAAAAGTAAAAATTTAAAAATTCAAATTTTTATATTCTAATAAAAATACAAAGGAAAAGTTATTGGTGAGATAGGTGACAGGTTCCAGACTGGCTTGATAGAAATTCAAGTCTCTAAAGAAAGCTGCCTACTCCTCGTCTTCTGGCTGGCCTGTTCTCGTATCGTTTGTTTTCATTAGTCCTGCTCGGCTGAACCATTACGACGACCGACAGTAATCATCAATGAGACTAACGATTGGACGGAGCGGAGTGGTATTAACAGATGAAAAGTTTTCACAAAACGGTCAGATACACGTCATTATAACTTTAATATTTCTTCCTACAGGACCAGAAAATAACAGGTCAAAAACTTGAAAATGATTCGAAGAGACTCTCGTAACTAAACTTCTTCGAAAGGAAATAGATATTACACATTCTTCTCGTCCACCAGAGTTGTACGGAAAGACTTTTTTAGTTACGGAATTCGAAATCCAGAATCCGGATCGACTTTCAAAAACATAGAACCCGGAATGAAGAATTTGGAATAGACTTATTTTTTTCGAGATCCGGAATTCAGAATACAAAATTAAACAAGTCCCGGAGTACGGAATACGGACCCGGAATTCCGACGGTGTCAGCGAATATTGGACTTTTTAAAAAGACCTCAAAAAGGAATTCCAGGGAAATTACCAAGAACGATCGAAGACGGATTTGAAAAACTTACAATGAAATAAATTGATCGATATTCAGTTCGGTGATACAGATCGAGTTCATGTTCCAAGAATGATCAATTATCAAGAACTAGTAGGTTCTAGTCTAATTACTATTTGTTATAACCCGTGCCATTCTAATTTGTTGCATTCATATCCTTCTTTATATAATGATCCCCAGTTTCTAAATAAAACATTCCGTTCGATGGTATCAATGCTCAGATCATTCCATCCATCTTCTTCTATCTTCATTTTGACTTCTTTTAGTGCCCAAGGGGCCGTACTTGACTGGCACAAATCTTTTGACTTTATCCAAGTTTTTTTCTTGAAATTGTTTCCGGTTTTGTCGTTCCCACTGGGTAATTTCGAACTTTAGACAACTTATTCACAAAAAAAAAACAGCGCAAGACTATCGGAAGAATCCTAGTTGAGTAGTTCTATTCCGATGAGGAAGCTCTAGCTCTTTTTTCATCTTTATGTTTAATTTTGAGTGTTTGATTTATAGATATTATGATTAGTGAAAGACCATACTTTTCCTATACTCATTTTCAGAACGTTTACTCCGTCCAAATGTTTTCTGCAAGAATTATAATACTGACTGAGGCCTGAATTACAGTTTATTATTCAATTTCAATCGTTCTAGAATCAACAGAAAAAAGGAAGAGGACCAAAAATCATTCTTTCGGTCCAACAAAAACATAATATTACTTCTTCGGCGGTTGTTTATTGAGAATTTTCAGCATGGCTTTGAATTCACTATTGTATACGACGACTACAATTTTGTAGGCAGACGATATAAAAAGAAAATTGGATGTGAAGTACATTTCTACATTTTGTGCTGGTTCTGAACTTTTTTATTTTCGTTTCTCGCAAAATGGAAACATAATGATGGAATTGATAACTAGGATTCAACAACATTTCCTCAAAAGAATTAAAAATAGAATCGAGTGTCCGGAAATGTCATATTTCCTATAATGACGATTGAAAAGCCATTTTTAAAAGATCCAAACTTTGATCAAGTTATTGCAAGAAACTTCAATCTTTCATCTGTTCATAATTCATTTTATGAAAGTTCATGCTGTTCAATTTGATCGTTTCTTTGTGTTAACCACTATTTTTCTCAATTGGGTATTTACAATTTCAGTTTCACTCATAAGTACAAAAGAAATAGTGTCCGCATAATTTAATTCTCCCCTTTTTCCTTTCTTGTTTTGGCCGCAGGTGGTCAGATTCTGGAAGACGGGTGTCGATTAGAGAATGTATCTTTTTTCAAGCTAAAGCATGTTGCAGTTCTTTTCATTCCTTTTTATCGTAAACAGAAGAAATTTTGTGTGAAAGAAAAGGCGACGTGCATTTGACACTGAAAATATTTGAGCATAAAACCGGATGAAGTGCACTCGAAAGGACGATGTCATCATTTTACTTTTTCCAATTCACTTGAATTAAAGTCAAATAAGGAAGACACAGTTACAAAACGTTCTAGTGATTGTGCAAACATTTCGTGTGAGTGTACATTTTTTTTTCCATGATTACCAATATAATCGAATACATTAACTATGGCATGGTCAGAATTTGGTGTGAGGTTTTGGGACGTGTTATAAGCCATTCGTGATCAGCGTGCTGTCAGGCTTTTGTAAGACCCAAAACATGCATTCAGAGCTCATCTTAAGTTTTGACCATTCTTTAGTAGAAACGATCAGTAAGAAGCATAACTACGAGAAAATTTTCAAAGCACAAAGAAGTGCTCGGAAGCATTGCAGAAAGTTTATTTTGCCATAATACCCTATTATAAAATAATTTTCTCCAAGAACGAAAATTATGTTTTTGTTCTCATGAAAATATTTCATGTCATGTATTCCTAATCAAATATTCTTTTGTCCTTGGTCCCCTCTTGTAAAAACTCATCATATCCAACACCCTCTTTTCTTTTTATTTCCGGAGTAATGACGTCTTTTCATCCAAGTGGAGCACACTTATTGAAACAAAACGTGGAACCAATTCCATGTTGCAACACTCTTTCATTTCATTAACTCTTTTGTTCTTCTGAACATTCAGGATTTCTATCGTGAAAAGGAATATAGGCATTTATATCGAACATTGGCAATGAAAAGTACAGCTCGTTTGTCAAAAGTCTGAAAAGATTGACAATGACGAAAACAGGAAAAAGTCGATCATATCGTCCCAATAATATCCATCTTTTATATTCTAAAGACTTTTGAGAACAATTTAACCTCAAGTATTATTTTCTATTTGTATTCTTGTTTTGTTTTATTTTTTCTTTCAGCTATGACAACTCAGGAATAGGAGAGCGGAGTGATTTTATTTTTGCATTATTATTCTAAGTTTAAACTGAAGTTTTGGGGCGGAGCTTATGGCAACGTTCATTTCTCTTTTTTTTTAGTACGAATTCATCTTGTGAATCGTTTGAAGTCTGATCGAAACATTCTGAACAGTTTCGAATTGATTTACTTTGAAATTGGCGCATTATCAGGCAAAGGGTTTCACAATGTTCACTCTACATTTTCAGAATTTGGAGTACATTGAGAATATGATAGACTCACTTCCAACCCCTCTATGACGTATAATTTCGTTTATTCAAAAATCTACAAACATTGATATGTACTCTGTCATTTTCAGGACCTCCTCTGTCATTGACATCTTCATTTTCTCTTTTGTTTCATAGTTGTTCTAATTTCCTTGTGACTCACAAAGTCAATTGATTTCATTGACGCAATTCATCTAAGCTTCCTCTTCTAAAGAAGAAATTCCCTACGTTTCTATGCCTTTCTGACATGATTACCTCTCCACTTTTCTTCTTTTTGACAGAATAATGAATAGCAACGAGAATTGACATTTTTATAGGATTTTTGGAGATTGAGTTGGAAAGGAAGGAAAAGAGATTGATTTAGTCGACTGGTTACGTATTAGTCATAAAATAAAACGACTTCCTGAGAGAGGTAAAGTAATACTTCTATCAAAGACTTGTGTGTCGGGAGAACCTAATCACTTTCTCCTTGAAAAGTATATATGACCTAGTACCATAGTTTCAAACTAGTTTCCAATCAGTTTCTAATACTTTCAGATCATTGGAATAAATTCTTCTGATTAAGGTTTTCGCTTCCGAAGAATTCTTTTCTTATTTTAATTTCACCAACTAGGATCTTCTCTCAATAACAAGAAGCTCGTGATTGTAATGAATAGAACGCAAAAATGTAGAGATGCCTGAAGCTTATTTTCTGTCTGTTTTCTTTTTTTTTTTCGTTTCAAATAACAGACATCTCCCATTGAAAATCAACTGAAAATGAACTCAAACTCAGTGAAATTTCATTTTCAATATGGTTCTATGACCAAATGGCTCAAAGTTGGAAAAAGATGGATATTTAAATTACTTTGAAGGCGTTTTTCTTGTTCTGCATGATAGAGTTTTGGTCCTTTAGAATTTATTCATTTGCATCGTGAGCTTCCTTTTTTTGCTTGCATAGGTCATCTACTAATTGAAATGAAATAAATTAGTGACTGCTGACGCAGATGAATACTTTCAGAGAACACTGAAATCATTCAGAATCTGGGACCCTTACAGTAATCATACAACTATTTTGTTTAGTTGGAACTCGAATCAACTACCGTAGTCAGAAAAACCAGAAAAGACATGGTTCTAAAACATGAACTAATTTTGAAAAACTCGTGTTTTGGATCTTTTTCATTGCTCACCTAAAAAATAAAGATCCACTTGAACGGAGATAACATTATCGTGTTTTTTCACTCTGAAAACATCATTTCCAACTATTAGACACTTACTTCCTTATTCATCAGCGTGTTTTTTTTTCTAGTTTTCTTTCTTAAACTATTCCGTTTTTCTCTTCAAGAAGAGACGATCGGATGAATATTTCTTGACTACAAATGAGTTTGTTAAAGCAACTACATAAATGGGTTTGCATGATAGAACTTTGCTCTTTTTTAAGTCTGGGGAGATACAAATAACAAGTATTGATTCCTCTTTTGGAATTACTAATTTTGTTTATTTCCTATTTTTCTCTTCTTGCAACCATCAATTCGTAAAGATCATTCAACTCTTCCTCTTTTCTCCTTCCCAAATCACTTATTTTCTCGTCACAATCAGTTTTCAATCATCAAAGTGCCTCATAAAAGACAACTGCCTTTCTCTTAATCACTCGTTGAAACTTCTTGAAACCTATGAACTCGTTCCGCGATGTGATTAAATACAGAGATAAAGACTTTGGTATTTTTCTCATTTTCCTCTCTTTCTCTTTTGAATGCAAATCTTTGCAAAAGAGAGGCGGAGCATTTCAATGGAAAAGTTCAAAAAAGAGATAGAAGAGAAAGGGCGATGCCACGTTCAAACAAGTTGTCACATCCCTTTTGAAATGAAGAGAGATATTTCGATTGCTTGTTTTCTTTTTCGAGTTCTACCCCATCTATTTTCCTTTTTTGGTAGTTTTTTTTCTATCCGACTCTCGAGACCAATAATTAAGATTGACACTTTTCAAAGACAACATATTTCCAGTTATGTTTTTCAAATAAACCAAGCGTCTGAAATGTCGGAAAAACTGCGATGTTTGACTATTACTTGAAAACATCACTATTTCCAGAAGAAGTTGTGGAAAACAAAAGATTTGGGTTAGTGTCTGAAATCCAGAACAAAGTTGCATCTGCTTTCTCTTCTAGTATTGGGCTGTCGGCTTAAGCTTAAATCTCAAGGTAAGCTCGAGTTTTGAATAATTGAGTGACCTGAATCAACTTCTAATATAAGGGCAGATATAATTAAAAAGTAGATGAACCTACTGAAAATACATGAACTTATGATCTTTGGATCTTCTGAAGCTTCGTATCGAAACTTTTTCAAAAACTTTCCTATCGCAGCATACTTATGACCTATCAATAATTCAAAGAATTTCCTAATCTTTATACCCTGATTCTTAACTTTTAAACTTGAGTGGAATTCTTAACCTTCTTTCTTTTCTTTCAATCAAGTGTGTAAACAGTGTTATTTCTAACAAACAAACTGTCAAGAACAACTTATTAGTTCCATTATTCACATATTATACTTGCATTGAACTAGCGGACATCGAAGAACTTTCTGAAACATTCTCTCCGTTTTCTTCGTTTTTTTATCTTTCGTTTCTTTCCAATCTGCCATGTCAATATCTGTCAAACACTCGAACCACGCGTCAAAGTTTTCTTTTGATTCTTTCTGACGCGAGCCATCAATGACTAAACCTTTGCAGGAAACAAAAGATTTCTTAGTTCCTTGAGTTTAGAAAATCACTCCGATCCCCTAATTCTTTTATTCAAATAAGGATAATCTTTGTACATCATAATACACTCAAGATCTTTATACAAATGCGTCAAAAACAGAGACAGTTTGTGCTCGTTGAGCTCTCCCCCGCCATGAAGAAGCTGGCCCCTCTCTTTCCGTAAAATGTCGCTATTTCTAATCATGTGCACAACTTCCGTTGACTTTTATAATCGAATTTTTAAACCAAAGACGATGATCGGATTCTCTTTTTCTTTGCTTGAAGAGAACTTCTGATTGTCACGCATTCCAAGTATGAAGAATCTTATTTGAATTGAGCTCATTTCAATAGTTAATAGAGAGTATTCATATAAATCACGTAATCAAATGAATTCTTTGGACTTGATCGGATGATTGTCTAGCCCTTATAACCGTTCACAAAGATGTCAGATGTGGAACATAAAGTCTAGATCATGATCATTCTCAGTACCGTTTGGATTAATTTTTTTCGAATGACCTGAAAACAGTAATCGCCCCTTCATTATTGAATTTTCATAAAAACATTCATCAGAATGTGACATCAGTTACTCACATTTGTACTCTTTTACTGATGAATAATCGGTTTGTACTGATTTCTATTCCTATAATTTAATTAATTAATTCTGTACATTAAATAACATCACATCGTCGTCTAAACGTTGTTCGTTATCGGGTCAAGCGGTCTCTAGAAGATCATCTAATTATTCATTTTCCTTTTCTTTAAATGAATTCCTACTATTTGCCTGAGCATTGATGTCTTCTTTCATATATACCTTTTCTCTCGTTTAAAATTTACATTTTTATAAGAATACACGCTCCTTTTGACCCATTTATACTCTTTTCTCTATTTTCCAAACATCCAATGATGTGCCCTGAGGGATATCTTTTTGTTGTCATTACCAGTTATTCATCCCCATCGTTTTTCTTTCTTTTCTTCCTTTTTTCTCACTTTCAACCCAAACCCCAATAGAATCAAAAGAAACACAAGGAAAAGAAGGTTCTAAATCCTTATAATGACTACAAAACACGATGTCATGATGCTCCTTTTTCTTTTTTTTTCGAAAAAATTACTCTTGTTTTTGTGATACGTGAGTAGGAGCTCTGGATCGAATTTGAGGAGAAAAAGTCTTCTGAAGATATGGGTCATCTGAAGAATAACGTAGTAAAAAAGATTAAAGAGAAGTGGGCGTTGTTTAACAGAATTGAACAGTCATAAATTGTTTGAAAAAGCTCATGAAATGTTTTGAATGTTGACTTGAATAGTGAATTAATGATAGTGAATTGATTTCTTATTTATAAATAAGGTTTTCAACTTTTGGAACATTTCTAAAGATGAATTTGAAATTCTTTGCAGAAGCTACATAACCTACAAAAGTTTCAACTTTCGATGAATGCGAGAAAATTTGCATCTCATATGAATTTCATGTAATTTCTTGCTTCTTTGGATAATATGAGCTTTATAGCTTACAGAATTTCAAAAAAGTCTACATTTATCTGAAAGTTGCCTACTCGGTTTATCAAGTAATTTGATCTCCGAGTTATCATTTCTCTGAAGAAAAGAACTTCCCCATAGACATTCGGACGTTTCAAAGAGAGTTCAAATGCAACAATAATCCTCATAGACTTTTACTTTTTCCAATTTCCGTTCCAATTTTGATAAGTTTGAAATGTGATTCGAACCAAAAAGAGTGACACATAGTAGTAGTTTCATGACTCTTTTTTCTCATTTCTTTCCTTCTCACGGTTCTTAAACTGCCTCTTCTCTGTTACTTTTAAATTCAATCCGTCCGATGAAATTCTTATGGATAAACGATTATAAAAAGCTGCTAAAGAGACACGCTATTCTCTTTATTCTTTCAGTTTTTGAACCTCGTGCTTCTTCTTTTAAATGCTTTTCTGTAGTTTCCATCTGAAAATTATTGAGAGAAAAAGAAGAGAAAAAAGATGAACGTCGTCAAAAAATCATTCGGCCTTTGCCCCTTTCATCTATAGGAGCCCCATGTGATGTTTCTCGGCTTACAACTTTTTGAAATACGTATCGGGTTTCCGAGAGAGAAGAGACATAGAGATACAAATCACGTCACCGATACGTGTTGAGTGAAGGTAAATTGTCTCAAATTAGCTCCACTTGAACCTATCTTACTCGCTTTTTCTTTTCTCTTTTCATACTTTGTAAACTTTGTGTTTTTGCATTTTTCTTTTGTTTTTAAGACGATGTTTTATTTTGAGTTTGGAATTTTGAGAGTGAAGAAAAATGGTTTGGAAGGTTTTATGAGTTCAAAATTTTTGATATTGAAAACTTCTCAAAAAACATTATTGTTTGGCTATGCTCATCGTTTGTTAGCTAATTTCAACTATCAGGAGTATGCTTCAGGTCTCTGAAAAAGTGCTGAAAAAGTGCTGTAAGACTACGGTATTAATATTTTCCCAACTAGTTTCTTTTAAAAGGAGGTTACTCCCGTGATCAGTTACACCTTTTCGATGTTTGAAACGCAATAGTTTAGATCTTCGATTCCAAAAAGTTTCCAGAAATTCGAAAAAAAACAAGACCGAATACGGTTTTCAGATGAAACTTATAGATTAGACGTCACTTCGTTTACTCTAAACATTAAAAACAAAACAGTCATTTGATCTCATCTTTTCTCTGTTTTTTTTTCTCAATTTCTATGCATTAAATTTAGAATTTCTTTCCTAGCACCGTCCTCCAGAATATTTGAAATTGTGCACTTCTTCGCCTCAGGGTTCCATTCATTTTCTCATTTCGGTGTTCTTTTTTTTCAGAAAGAAAGAACCGATAACAACTTTTTTTCTGGAATCTTACCTTCTTCTTCTTTTTTTTCTTTTGTTTGCTTTGTGCTTTTCCTTCCTGTTTCCTTTTTAGAAACCAGAATGTCTCAAAAATCTTAAGTAAAGAAAAATAATATTTCAAAGTTCTTTGCGTGGTTAAATGTATCTAAAAGTGTGGGATGACGATGAGTATTTTCCACAACAAAATGAAGTATCCCATATTCTTCTTCTTATTTTTTTGTATTTTCGCATCTTCCCGCGCACTTTTTTGACGTCTTCTGCCACGAAAAAGGCGGAGTCTTGAAGTGAGAAGAGGGTGTTTTCCTTCTTTCTCGGTGGCTCATATCATTTTTTTAATGTATCATCAATCCAATGTAATCATTACTCTTCCAGATGTTTTGAATAAAACATTTCGTGTCTGGATTTCAACAAATGAGTTTATTTATTTGAATAAGTGTCTATCAAAACAGATCCTCCATGGAAGAAGAAATTCATTAAAATATCTGTTTTTTTTAAATATTTATTAAAAATTTGTTTTCCGAAATGCTCCCGTTTCTCATCCTATGCTCTTATATTTGAGGTAATCACAAAGCATTTTTTTGAATCCTGACTTCCATAGAGTACTAAATCCGCCTTCTTGTCTACTCTATTCTACTAAAGATCACATTGAATTCAGTTAAACTTAAATCCATTTCTCCAACCTAATAAAATGAGTCATATTTCCTTATTCCATAAAGTTCTGTTTCATATGCAAGCTTCTGTAGATATTCATTCATTCATCACAAACTTCCTGTCATGTCCTTTTTTCCACGTCATCTTTCTTTTCCGTTGGAATCCCAATTTCCAGATGAAAACTGAATCCAATTTTCAATCCTAGTCCGGCGGCAGCAGAAATTTCAAAAACAACGAATTATGCGAACTGCTTTCTTCTCTTTTTTCTTACTATTTCAAACCACTTTCAGACAAAACAACCTCTCTGAAAGTCCACTTATTCTTCAACTCTTTCCCTCTTTTCTTCCTTTTTTTTTCTTCTTCTTCAAAAACTCATAAGATTCTTCCAGACGTCGTCATGTTCACGTCTACAATGGCGCCGTTGGTGCTCGGCGTTTTTCTTGACAATGATACATCAATCATTCCATCAACAGAATCTCCTGTCAGTGTTGAAATTCTTGATTATGTGAAGAATGTAAAAAGTATTTATCAGTGGCTCGTTCCTTTAATGATCATAATTCTTGTGGTAAGTGTTTTGATATTGTTATCATTGGATGGTTTTTTATCCGGAAGGATTCTTTCATTTTTCCATTTTCTTTCCAATATTTCAAATCTTCTTTAACTGGCTAAAACAGCTTATTATCATGTAGATATTCAGATAAAGAAGGTGTAGGATAACGGGGGTCAAGCCTTTATCTCATTTTAAATTTATGATGATGTGAAGGGTGAGAGTTAGCTAATGTAAAATCCAAAACATTCTGTTACATTTTCATGAATCATGTATGTTTTGTGTTCTAAAAATTGAAAATGACATAAAACATAAGAAATTTACAGAAAAACAAGCTCAAAAACTAATCATAAAGTCAAATGACGCACTCAAGAAGCTTAAAGAATTTCAACTAAATAACTTTTTTTTCAGATTGCAATCATCGGAAATGGATTGATTGTTTTATCTGCTCCATATCTCTCCACTCCAGTTTCTCCTTATTTAAAACTTTGCATTTCTTTGGCTGCAGCTGATTTATGTGCTGCATTCTTATTGATAAGTGGTTAGTTTCTATTGAAAATCCATTGCAGTTTTGATTTTTGATTTTTTCCAGGTCTTGTCGTAAATTCATATTTACCTGTTGTATTCGGATTCAAGAAGACATCTCTATGCTTTGATGCTCTATTAGAAATGTTTCGGATAGCAGGAATGTTGACTTCTGATATGCATTTATTTGCCCTTGCAATCAATCAATTCCTTGGAACTATGTATCCATTAAAATATAAAGTGAGTTCAAAGAATATTTCGATTTCTGAAATTAAATAATTTTCAGATAATGGTGACAACTCGTCGACTCCGATACATTGTTTTCTGTCTTTGGTTTGTCCCTCTTATGTTCGTTTTTGGATGGTTTATTGCAAAAGAAGACGATGGTCTCCGTCATCCAACATGCAGTTTTACATTCTATAATCGATTCCCATTCCGAATCACTATTTTCTTAATTTTCATGCTTCCATTAATCTCAACTCTTGTCATTTATGGATGTATTCTTGTGAAACTTCTCAAAGCAAAAGTGGAATTCGAAACGTATTGTAGTGATCAGAAATTGGAGATCAATCAGAATAATGCAACAAATAAACAAAACAAAACACCGTAAGTCCGACTAGTCTGATGTTTATTCAACAATCTTAAATACGATGTTTTCAGAGCCACAAGAAGTCTGAGCACTCGATCCACAAATGTCTATTCAAAGCTCAAATTAGTATGGACAACTCTTCTCATTGTATCTACATTCTCTTTATCTTGGGGACTTTGTGTTTTATATTTTGTGACAGTTTGTGCTGAAGGATGTATGATTATTTATCGAGAAAACATCGGACTCTACATGAGTCTTTTCCTCAATTCATCCGTTAACATTTTGGTTTGTTTTTAGAAAAATGTTAATCAGAAAATCATAATTTGGTTTTTAGGTTATGTTGAAATTGGCATCAAATCCATTCATCTATACACTTCGAATCAAAGCAATCAGATCTTCAGTTGATCGATTTATGAGCAAACTTTTGAGAAGACCAATTGGAAATAAAAGCTATTATGTGACAAGTTTGGTTCCGACAACAACAATTGAACCAACTGCAATTTAAATTTATTCAATATTTTTGTAAATTATAATGTGAACTGATACTGTGTAACATATAATGATCTCTATTCGGGTTATTGTCTTCTTCAACTAATTGAATTTTCAATGAAAATTTGAGTTTATAAAATTTATTCAAGTGAGATGTCATGATTTTGTAGAATACCTCAAGATAGGAAGAGAATGAAAATCAACAGTTGTTGAGGTAGTGGAAAGACAGAAAAAGGATTATAAAAGGTCATTGGAATCTTAACGATATACAGGGTACAATGGTGGAGCAGTTGCTCTTGTATTATGAATAATATCCATCATTGGATCATAATCTTCTGGTGGAGAGTCTTTTTGCCATGGATTATTTGATGGTCTTGGTTGAAATCCTCTTTGTTTCATATATCCTGTTAGCTGAGCAGGTACTTCATACAGTACTTCACGAGCCAAATTCTCCATTACTGTATCTGTATCCAAATATCCAGAACTGTTTGTTCTATTCAAAAAGTCACGCATTGTAACAAATTGAACGATATCTCTTTGAGCAATTCTTGAATCTTGTTGAAGAAGTGCATCATCACTGTCTAATTCATGCATTCTTTCGAAATCTTCGTTTCCAACTCCGATGATTATAATGGAAAGAGGGAGTCCGGAAGCCTAAAAAGTGAACATTTAATATTTTGGAGATTAGAAATAATTCATTTCTTTAAACAAAACTTACACTGATAACTGTGTTTATAGTTGCATGCATGTCGGAAATGATTCCGTCAGTAATGATAAGAAGAATCTGTAAAAAGGAGTTTCAGAGATTCTGTTTCAATTTTCAATTAATTACCTGATATCTCTCAGTACTATTAATCATTCTCTGGGCTTTTTTCGCCACTTGTTCAATAATTGGAGAGAAATTGGTTGGTCCATAAAGAGACACATTCTGTAGAGAATGGCGGTATGCATGCATAACTCCATTAATTCCAACAACAGATGAACTGTTTCGATTCAAATCCAATGGGAAAACTGCAGAAACGAGATGATGTCCTGGCAATTTCGCTCCAAAACCATAAGCTTCAAAAGTCTTTGAAGAATTATAATGTTGACAGATACTTAGAACAGCTCTTAATGCAATTTCGTATTGATTTGGTACTCCAGATGACATATAATGAAGTGATGAAGATTGTAATGGATTTCCATTTGAAGCTGTAAAATCAACTGCAACTGCAAAATCCAATTGAGTTCCACCAGTGATGAAATCGAGAAACGTTGGTTCGATCACAATTTTTGCATTCCAAAATGTCAGAATTCCAGAGTTTTTGTACTTGCTTTTCTTAGCTTTCTTCTTTTCGTTGATTAGCTAAAATTGAATATTCGCATTTTCAGAAAAAGAATAGCTTCTCTTTGAAAAGATTTGTATATTGGTTTCAAAAGAGAGGGATGGAAAGTTTCATTTTTTGATAAGATGAGATTCGTACTACGGGGAACAAAAATTGAAAAATTTTGTGATCCCTTACCGGAATGCGAATTGGATCTGCTGAACTTGCAGTCATCAACTGATTGAGAGTAGTTTGAGTAGTTCCAATAATATCGTCTCTAAAAGAAATTATTATTCACTTGAAGTAAAAAAAGAAGAAAAAACTCACTGTTTCTTGAACTTTTCATGATCATAACACTCGATTATAATCGGTCTATCCATACTTTTTCCACAAAGAGCCTGTGTATTAATTCGAACAGTTGCCCATCTTGGATTTAATGTCTTTGGTTTAACTTCTGTTTGATGAATCATATGAGAACTTCCATCATCGAATCTTCTTTTAAAATTGAGATATGGATCAGATTTTCCAAAGAAATCTTTTCGATCCAATCCTTCTCCAGAAACATCAAATTGAATCAATTCATTCTTTTCATCTTCTTCCGCGCGAATCGTTATTGAACCGTTCTTTGATGGTTTATCCCTGAAATGAAAAGTCAAGTTTAAACATTTTGATTAACACCCGAACTCACTTTGGTTTAATTTGTGATCCGATGCTTCCCTTTCCTCCAAGATGTCCTCTGAATGTAGAATAACTGACAATTTGAGCAAGAACGCATTCGAAACGACCCAAAAAATCATGTCCAGACATATCAGCTGTAACTTTTGGACTGTCTACATCGTATCTGAAAAAGATGAATCTCTTTTTCATTTTATTCTCTTCGAACAACTCACAATTCAAAACGCAAAAGTTGAGTTTCTTCAAAGAAATATGGTAAGAGAAATGTGGTTTTAAATTGTGGATTTAAATCATTCCATATAATTTCAGTTCTTCCTCTTTCAGTCCATTGACGATCTCTCCAAGTTTCAAGAGTTATTGGATCTGTTGTTGTTGATTTTCTTCCACTTGTTTTTTCATAAATTATGCATATTGGATCACTTTTAGAAAAAGTATCGAGATCCATCAAACCGCTGAAAAAATATGAAGTTTGCAGAACCAATTTGCTTAAGACCTCTAACAGATTAGCACCCAGAACCTTCGAATGCCGCTCTATTGCAGGTCTATTGTCACTCACTTTGCCGAAATTGTAAGACGAACATTTGTTTTTGGACGAGATTCAATAAGACCCAAAGCGGATGGTTGATTCATTTTGATGGGGCTCAACTTCTGAAAAAAAAAATACTTTTAAACTTTCAAGAAAGGAAAGGGAAGGAAATATTGGAATGAGGATAGAAAGGGAAACAATTTGAAATGAAATAACAGGGTTGGCATAGGAAACAAAATGATGATAACGGAATGAAATCATTCACATGAACAGAATAAATAGTGTGAATCATCGGAAATGAATACATGAAAAAGAAGAAGAAAAGGGAACTTGTTATGAATTAAAACACATGCTTTTTAAATCAAATGTTTCTATTTTTAGTCAAATGAAGGTCACCGGAATGAACAGAAAAGATAGATTTGTAAGAAAAGAATTGTTGGTCTAGAATATGAAGAAATAAACGAAAACATAAAGATTCGATCGATTTGATAGAGAGACAAAATGTTTGTTTATTTAGCTATTGTGCTGTGCATCTTCCCTTTTCTTATATTTCAAACGAAACGAATGACTAGTTCTAAAGAATAATGATTGAGGGTTTATCTAACATTTCATATATTTTCATTCCTGATTTTAAAGGAGAATAGAAACTTTTCTAGATCTCAGATATGCCTTAAATACAACTTTTCTCTGATGAAGTTTGATGACGATTTAGTCTCCAGGAGCACATTGACGCTATATATCTGACTCCGCCTTTTCTTTCGAAATTGAGCAGAAACCATGTGTTTTTTGTTTATTCGATGCTTGTAGAAAAGAGGAAATTGCTGATGCACAATACGCAGACAATACATCAAAAGAATAAATAGAACGGTAGAGAAAGGTCAGTATGAAGAGACTCAGAAAGAGAAACAGTCGGATAGCAATCATTTTCTATTGTCTGTGTCTCTTCTTCTCATACACTCTTTCTCATTTTCTTCTTCTTTTGGGATCTCCCAGGCGCATTTGCCTGCTCTGACGTCATTTATCTCTACGTCACAGCACACTCCTGGACCACTGCACACATATTGATACAACTGTTGTAGTCTGCAGGAGAAGCAGAATTTAGAATCTTCTGAAGCTAAAAATAGATTCTCTGGACAGAAAACAACAGAGAAGATGTTATGACGTAAGCATCGAAGAAGCACGAGTAATACATATTCTTATTTTTCTTTTCGACAAAGAGCTCACTCCTTTTTGAAGTGGACAACGAACAGATGTATTCTTGGAGAAGGGAAAAGTAAAAGCAGATGTTGACCTCCAGATGCAATCTGTAAAACTACACTTTCGATTGAAAGTGTTCCCGATTGCACATGATTTCGGGAACAAAGAGAAGTATACGCAGAACGAAGTGGAAGAAAAAATGAATATACTGACCGAACTTTCTGTAATTGGAGGTTGACTGCCCATAACTGATGAAATTTTTGACTTCAAAGTTAAAAAAAGATCTTTGAGTTTTGAGACGAGGACCAAAATGAGCTAATTTCCTTGGAATACAATTCTCGAAGGACCCAATTTCTCATTTAGTTGAGTGGAAACTTGAAATAGAGACAACCTATTTGAATACACTATCCATTCGAACCTTTCGTTCTGACAGAAGTTTTCCATTAACTTTTGAGCAAAAATTCATTTCAATCAAATCGAAATATGAAAGACAATAAGGCATTGATAAATAAATATCAAAATGAGGAAAATAGCGGAAACTACAAGTTGTAGGATGGATAGAGAAAAGCAAAACAATATTTGGCCGAAGAACCGTCGAAATCACAGAATATCATCTCCGATTGCAGATCCTTTACGAGAAAATGAACGAAGAGATCCAGTATCAAATGAGTGACTTACACTCAAATAAGTACGAGAAATTCTGAAAATATTTCATAATTAATTATTTGAAAAGCTAAAATTGAAGTAAACAAACGAAGGTTCACCGCAAAAACACTCCAAAACAAAATCAACCACACTGGAAAAAAAAAGTAAAAAATGTATCACAAAAAACAAAAGGAAATAAAAGCGAAGGAGAAGAAGTGGAACTGTTTGTATTTTGTGAATTGTTTGAAGAAGAGTGGCGGTATACCTTCGAATACTGTTCCACACTTGCCTAGTACCACGACGTGACGTGGATTGTTGAGCACGAAGTAAAAGCTCATTTTGACATTCATTATCACTTATTGAGGTACGACTATCACCCACGTCTTCATCGTCATCCTGAAAAAAACAAAGAAATGAATGAAGATTAAAAAAGATTTACGTACTTTAACAATGACATAATAAGCTGTTAAAAGTGCTGCTGTGTTGGCAGCCATTGTTGTAATTGAAAGTAATGGTTGAAGATGTCCAGTTACCAATGCTAATACCATCACTGGAAATAATTCAAAGATCAACAATAGAAATGAATGTTTTTTTTCGTTTGCCTCCAATCCTATTGATTCTTTTGAAGAGCCAAACTGCGTCATGCCATTCTAATAGAGATTTGGGAAAGGAAAACAGTCTCAGTTTGAAAAAGCTTGGAATCTGTTCACGATGGGAGATTCCCACCTACGAAACACGAAAATGACTCACATGCATTATTATTCTGAAAATGATTGATAGTAAGAGAAAGAGTTGTGATAAATGCAGTTGGAACTTGAACAACAAGAAAACTGATGGTTACTGTAGTTATCAGAATACGTGTCTGATCTCGAGGTGTTCTTCCAAAACGATTGCTGAAAATGAGAATTGAATATCTGGAAAATATCAGAATTATGACATACTGTTTTGTCAAATCTCCCATATCGATTTCAGGTTCTCGTATAAAACCGACATGAAGAAGAGCCAAAAGAACACCAGGTATTACAAATTGAACTGCGAAATCGGCCAACGGAAGAAATACCTGAAATAAGAGAAATTGTAAACTGAAGTAACGTTCAAAGTACAACATCAAACCATTGAGTCAATCATTTTTGCATAAAACCTCCCACTATTTCATGATCGACATCATCAGAATCATATAAAAAAGTGATTGAATGAGGGTGGAAATATCGAACCTTTTTCGAGAATTTGTCATTTTTCTATTATTTTCAGATCTGACTTTCACTATGAAGATGAATTGCTCAAAAGTCATTATTGTTGCTATTCTCTTTTGCTCTGTTCTGGCTGCTCCACAGAATTTGACCTCGAAGCAAGGTCGAAACGGAAGTTCTCAAAATAAAAATCAGAATGGATGGGGACAGAATCAGCAAAGATCACAAGGAGGAAATCAACAAGGAAGCAATCAAAGATTCGGAGAAATGCAAGGAGGTTTTGGAGGTGGATTTGGTGGATTTGGACAGCAAGGTGGATTCGGAGGAAGCTCTCAGGTCAGAAAGACTTCTGAATATTTACTGCAATAAATATTTTTTCAGAGTGGATTTGGAGGACAACAAGGATTCGGTGGAAACTCCCAAGGTGGTTTTGGAGGGTTCGGTGGGCAAGGAGGACAATCTGGATTCGGAGGAGGTTTAGGTGGACAACAAGGCTTCAGAGGAAATTCCCAAAATGGATTCGGAGGGCAATCTGGATTTGGAGGAAACTCTCAAGCAGGCTTTGGAGGCTTCGGTGGACAACAATCTGGTTTCAGTGGATCGTTCCCAGCTCAACGGCCTTCAAATGATTTCGGAGGACAAGGACAACGTTTCGGTGGAAGTAGTGGATTCAGTGGAAACACACATGGAGAATCCAATGGACAACAACAGGGATTCGGAGAAAACAACCAAGGCGGATTTGGTGGTCAACAACGATTTGGAGGGGACTCACAGGTTTGGAAAGTGTCAGAAGGCACAGCAGTTAAAGATATTTCTTTAGGGTGGTTTTGGAGGGCAACAGCAACAATTCGGAGGAAGTGGTCAAGGAACATTCTGAGATTAACAGCAAAGTGGATTCATTGGAAGCTTTCAAAAAAGTTATGGCGGGCCTATTCATGATTTTTGATAATTCATTTTCCTTATGCTACACCTATAAATCTGACTGCCTTTTCTGCTTTTATTCTCTTCATTATATTTGATAAACAATTGGAAAACGCTTCTGGAACATTTTTTTGATAATGGGATCTCAGAAGTGAGAGCTGTACATGTTGAGTTGTAACCGAATCACTCAAAACTATTTTTTGAAGGCCGGTACCAAAAAGCTCTGATTCGCTCTCAAAACATTGCTGAGAAATGCCTGATATGGCTAGCTTCATCATACAGGCCAGATTACGGTTTGGAATGGCTATATCGTGTCTGTTGAAGGATCCAAATCAATTTTTTTCCAAAGTCCATTTCTAAAAATTGATCAGTGAACAGTTTGAACATGCGGATTTGTACTTTTTTGTATTATGCAACTTTCAAAAATCATGTCTTTTGTCCAGTAACGTCATTATCCTTTTGTGAACGACTAGAAATACAATGTGGTATAGAGGATATCCGGTAGTATAATGATGTTATTCTCTTCGAAACGATCACTGAACAATCGTTTCAAACGTCAAAAATCTGTGAGTTTCAGGTGAATTTGTTATGAAAAGAACTCAAACAGACATCGTTGACAGTTTTGATCGACATCATTTGAATGGTATAAAAGAGAAATTGGATGGCACAGAAGCAGGCATACCAATTCTGTTTTCATTTAATTTTTCCCGTTTTTTTTTAATAAAATTATTTGAAGTTTTTAGATTCAAAAATGACATACACTGTTTTCCTTTTGGCCCTTCTCATCAGTGTGGTATTTGCTGGAAGTGAAGAGCAAAGAGATCAATTAGGTCAAACGAATGGAATGGAAGGACAATCTGGATTAGGACAAAAAGGAGGTCAACAGGGAGGACAATTTGGATTAGGAGGACAATCTGGAATGGGACAACAACCAGGAATTGGAGGAATGGGTGGAGAGCAGAACGGAGGACAACAGACTGGATTCGAAGAAGCTGGACAACAAGGAATTATTGGTGGACCAATTGGAGGAATTGGAGAGAATGGACAACCAGGAATGGGAAATAACATGCAACAACCAGGTGTCTAAATGTTCATTAACTGCTTTCTTTTTCAATATTTCATCATAATCATAAGCTTC
This sequence comes from Caenorhabditis doughertyi, assembly GCA_963572265.1. Lineage (NCBI taxonomy): Eukaryota > Metazoa > Nematoda > Chromadorea > Rhabditida > Rhabditidae > Caenorhabditis > Caenorhabditis doughertyi. Next base: position 15,215,196 of record OY751556.1, on the reverse strand, counting down.
ATTGTATTTTCAATTCTCATAATATTAAGAATAAACTTTAATAAACTTACTGTTAGTAGTTTTTCACACGAAACACTGAACGAAATTTCAAGAGTTTTGTAGTTGTGTAGTTCAAAGCGAAGGTTGAGGGCTAATTTATTACATGATAGTGATTAGTAATCAGTGTCAAGAAATGAATTGATCAACGCTGCTCCCCTACTTTCGAAATCTCAATGAGCAAAAAAGATTATGATAATAATCACAACCGCAACATTTTTATTAACTATGGAATTCATACTTCTTTTTAGGAAACTTGGCGACATGTCAATGCCGTACATTAGACTGAATTTGCACAATTTTCGCTATGGAAGATCATAGCGTCCTGTAAGAGTTTTCCAAAAAATTTGTTGCAGAAACAAAATGTTTTTGATGTTATTGCGATCAAAATGTGTGTCACCATTAAAACACTTAATCTCTCATAACATACTTTTTGGCGCCCACAGTTCGAGAACATTTTATTAGGGACGGATGATGATCGTTAGTTGATTTACCATTACTGAAGGATTTGCATAAGTTCACCATCAGATTTCCAGTATAAAAAAGGCAGCAGCCAGCAGATAAGTATACTTCCGAGTACAATTTCTCTATTTCGAAAATGTTTTCTACTAAAATAGTTATTCTTGTCGTTATTGTTGGACTCGTTATGACTGCTCCACAAGGTGGTCAACAACAGGGAGGACAAGGACAAGAAGGTGGACAGGGTGGTCCAGGAGGACGTGGAGGATCTACTTCATCTGGAGGAATCGGTGGAGGACAACAACAGCAAGGAGGACCAAATGGTTTCGGAGGAAATAATAATGGATCAAATTTCGGAGGGCAACAAGGAGGTCAAATGGGAGGTCAAGGTGGTCAAGGAGGGCAACAGGGAGGACAAGGAGGATTTGGTGGACAACAACAGAGCAACTGATATTGATAATGTTATAACTATTGTCAAATGATCTTCAAAATGAATCTATTGTTATCTATGATTATTGAGATGGAAACTAGACATTACGTTTATGAACCGAGATTCATAAAACCCATCGAAAATGACTAACCTTCCAAAACGATCTGTTCACAATATTGATCAGAGCTCCATCTCGAACCATACATCGACCAGCCCATTGTGGAGTTGGTTCAGTATCTGAAGTTAAGATTATTGCATTAGGTTCTTCACTAAATGAATCCCTCACCCATACAAAACTGATAAACTTTCGTATCATGCTCAAAAAATCGAAGAATCGCAAGAGTGACACAAACGAATATGATAACCCAAATAGCACGAGAAAACCTTTCAACTGTTCGTAATTTGAGTGTATTTCGATGATATTGTGTTAAGAATCTAGCTGCTGCTAAAAGTACAGAGAAAAGTGTCATCATTGTATCTGTCATATGAGGTATCGTTTCCATTGATGTTCGAAATAAATGACACATTGCAAGAGATTGATTTAATGATCTGAAGATACAATTCTATTATAATCTATTCAGATGAACGGATAACTTACCTTGTTCCTTCGCCAACAAAATAATACCAAACAGTAAACGGAAGAGGTGAGAGAACACTCAACCAACCACAAAAAGTCAAAAGCCAGATCATTTGATATAATGGATTTGGCTGAAATTTTGAAGTTTTACACTAATAATTATATTCGAGACAACTCACAAATCGCCGATCTCCTTCTCTTTTTTCTCTTTTTCCCATTCCAAGCATAACTGCACATAATGGAGCAACAAGCATCAGAAGTATCATTGGATAGGCGAATCCATAAACAGCCATATGTGACCAACCATTATTCAAACGACCAAACATGAAACCAACATTTGCTGATACCTGAAAAACTTTATTAGTTATTTCTAAATCACATTTCTTTATTTTGAAAACATTTGTGAAAACGGCAAAACATACATTTTCACCTGTGTTTCTAGACATTCAACATAAAATAATTTACTTTTTTTCCTATTTTTCATCAAAAATATCTCTAATTTTCTCTCAACATCATCTCATTTTTGTAATTTATTCTGATATTTTCTTTATATTTTTTCTGTTCCATTGAACTTTTTGATCACGATTCATTTCAATATCATTTTAATAAATATTGAATACTTACTTCACACTTTTTCCTTGGAAAATCAAAAAAGAACCCGTCTCCACAACAACATTTTGCTGCCTGAAAAATGATATCAAAGTTCTCAAAATCATATTTCTTTTGAAGAAAAAAAAACAAACTCTCTGATCTTCGGTGGCACATTGATCTGATGGTAGAATTGATATATTGTGAATGCGTAGATCTTCGTCGCCATCGATTGTCGTCAGATGCATAATTGAGCATCGAGCAGACGAGGTATTAACCCTCCCGCCGTGATACCTTTAAATTCATTTTATGATGACGAATAAAATGAAGAAAAAATAACAGAGGGAAAAAAAAGATATTTGCAGGTGTTTGGAAAGAAAGATTGTGTTGAAATAATCTTATAAATCGGAACCCGTAGATATGGATATTATTGCACTCAAAATTTGATGAAAAGGTAAATAGATTATCGTTGATATTGGTCTACAGATCTAGTTTATGTTTTGAGCATTCGAAAGTTCTAATTGTTGATGAGAACCTTAACCAGAGACTTTCTCATACCGTAATCTACCAAGGGAAACATGAATTTAAGTTTCAGAGAAGACAGAGGCAAATGCACCTGTCTCATTCTTTTGAAATTCATTTCCTAGTTCAGTAACCTCATTTCTCTATTTTAAGAATCTTATTTCAGACGTTCCCTTTCAGTTAGGAACAGATGGAGGGCCTAATTCTCTAACTTCACAAAACTATAACAGTACTCAGAAGAGAGTAACAGGAAACAGATAAAAATGGAAAAAAAATGAAAGAGAAATGATAAAAAGATGAGAAAAAAAGAGAAATAGAGAATCAAAGAGATAAATCTAATCCAAAAATCTCGTCGTTTTTGTTCTAGAAAGGAAAGAGAGCCAACTAGCTTTCATCTGGTGGCTTCTACTGGAAAACCGGATTAGTTTCGGAGGATTTATAACGGATCGACCGCCTTTTCACCAAGTGTTTCAACGTCACATCGTTCCGCTAAATGAGGTTATCCGTCCGTTTTTTTTTTCTCTACAACGGAATGCTCTAATGAGTTTAAGCATTCAGACTCTGAAATACTGAAAAAAAAACGAAGGCGGTGGCGGAATGATGGATTTGTATTTATGAATGCAAACACACATAAAAAAAAGTTTGCGTATTAGTTGAGATGCACTCCTCCAACACTCGAATTCATCATCTGAGTCCTTCTTCTTCATCGTCTTCTTCTAATTTCTTTTTATTTCCAAAAAAAAGGAAGGAAAAGCATGAATGGTAGAAGATACATGAGCGGAAATGAACAGGAAGAGGGTGGATATGAAAGATATTTGACCTATTTTTGATTCTATTTTATTTATTTTCAGAAGAAATTACATCCTACTTTTCGTCGTCTTTTTAGCTCTCAGAGCAGCCTTCTTCACCGGAAAGATCGTCGTCAAAAAGCCATTCAAGTTTAGATCACAAGTGCCACTCTATTGAAGGTAATGGTAAGTAGATAATGAGAAATCGACTACAAGACCCGCATGTAACCGAAAACAAAAAGAAAAATCGTAATAATATCTCAAAAATGTTTTTGAAAACTATATTTTGAGGCCATTAGCACATCTCCAAGGTGTCAAACAAAGAAAAAACCTTTCGTTTTTCTCTTTCGAAATGACACTTTTTTGTTTTAATTAAAGATTCATGATGATGGAGTGAAACAACACAATTAGTCTCCTCTTTTCTTCTGTTTTCTTGAGCTTTTTTTTCAAAAATTTTCGCTTCCTTTTTCTATTTTACAACATTAATGATCAAAAATAGGAGAGAAGGAGAGAATCGAAATGAATTTTAGAAGGTTTCCTTCTTTTTTGTCTGTGATCAAAGACTATTTAGATATTGAACTTTTAGTGACTCAGTGATAAAAAAAAGATAAAACTAATCCTGATGAGATATAGAAAATGCAAATCGGTTTACTAGAGAAATAAATAAAGGCAAAGCTTTGAAATATTTCAAGAATTATTCAAACGGACCATAAAGAACTGTAGCACTCGAGAAAACAGACTTCATTTTATCAAGATTTGGCACAAATTTTTAAAGTTCATAGCTGAAAACAATCCAGACATTTTCAGTAATTTCTCAAAGTTTAAGATTCAAAGCTATTTCCTCTCTCATCTTATTAAAATATTCCTATTTTTTCTCTTTTCTGCAAATGATCTAATTTATTCAGAAATGCGATCTTATTTAGTGTACGTGAAACTTCCCAAATTATTCTTAATAAGTTACTCGATCAAAACTTATTTTCAGCGTTTTGTTAGCATTTTAATAAGAAAAACAAATCTTTTGAAAGTCATTTTATCAAATGAACGGAATTATGATTTATGAATTCGAAACAGAATCGAAACTTTCTTAGAAAATTTGAAATTCGGTGAAACTGAAGTTTGTGAAAAAATAAACTGAATCATAATGAAGGGATAACATCGTGATAATGAGGAGAATTCACTATACTAAAAACTGTTTTCAGACAGAATTTCGAAGAAAAAAAAGAAGTTTTGAAGATGTTTTTCGTTGTTTTTTTTTCCTCATTATCTGTTCAGAAATTCACAGAAAAACATAATATTGGAATGATAAAAAGTCAAAGAAAATGACACTTTTTTTTGGATCAATAACACCTTTAATACAACATTCAGATATCTAGAAGGTGGACATTCATCAGAAATTCAGTGACTGACCGAAATTAACATAATTGCAGAAAATGAAAAAAAAAAGTGGATTTTCATCGTCTCGATAGATGAAAAACGTGCAGGAAAATGTATTGAAAAGAGGGGGAATGGAGCATTGAAAAAAACTGATTTGAAAGAAAGATTATCGAAAAGACAAAGTGTCTAATTGACATTGAAAAACGAATCAAAAACTAGTATTTTCATTTTTTTTTTTTGAAATTGACTCGGAATTTTGAGTTGGAACAGATTTATGAAATATTTTTCATATCTTCCTGGATATTCTAGAAAAATTCATGAATCTTTTAAATGAATACGTCAACGATATTTGGAAGGATATTTTGAAAAAAAAAAGTGAATCAAAACACATGAATTTTCATGTATTTATTCAACTTTTCGGATCATTTTCAGACTTTTAAATCTTCAGATTCGCTTAAAATCCCTAAGATAACAGATATGAAAGGAGGAAAGTAGTTAATAGTAATAAGGAGAAAAAAAAAAGAAAAACGTGTAGGTCTCTCTTTTCGACTCTTCTCAAATGAATATGACACTTCTTGTCTCATTTTCTTCGTTTTTCGATTTATTATACAGAAAAATGGACCATTGAAAATAGGGGTAACTATATCATTTATCCAGTTGAGAAATCATTTTTCTCAAGCTTTTTGCAATTAATTTCGCCGCAATCATGTCCTAACTTTGACCTAGATTCTTTGAAATATCACAAAAAGTGAGAAAGATATCATCATCTAGAACAAAAATATAATCCAACTCGACGGATTATAACCTTTTTTAGGTGCAGATTAAAAAAAGAATATACGTGATAGACCGGAAGGAGGAAGCCACTCAAAAAAATAGAAAAAAGAGAGAAACTTTTTTGAAAATTCATTTATGAAATACACTTCAAGAATTAGAAGAAAATGAACTAATATTCCAGAAATGTCTAGAAATTTCAAAATTCAAAATAAGTTTCAAAATAGTAATTCTTGAAGTTATATTGAATGAATATAAAAAATAAGAAAAAGATTTTGTGTGTAAAATCGAAAAAAAAAAGAATCTCTATCATCTCATGATGATGGGTCTCCGAAGTCCGTTAGAAAATTGGTTGACTTTCGGAAATCTCTTCAGAATCCGACATCATTTAGGCTTCTATTCAGAAAAGATATTCTTCAGACATCTCCTAATTGTGATGTCAACTGACAACTAAAAGAAATCTCTTTTCTTCTGTACTTTTTCTCTGTTAAAGTTCAGAGAGCAATTCTTTTCAAAAAATAGTTTTCATGGTTTCTAGGAAGCTGAAAGAGAATTCAAACTGAGAAAAATCGTTTCCTTGATTACTTCCTCCTTCCAGTTGTAATGTTGTTAGACCCCTCCAAAACTCTAAACATGTGCATAATGAAGACAAAAAGATAAAACCTTCATCATATCAAACTGATTTCATGATTCAACATCAAGACAATAAACATGAAAAATGGGAACATGGTACTCGGATCACGGGTGGCAAAAGCTAGAAAGTCAATATATGGAAAACAAGGAAAATAATGTGAATAAGACATTTTGAGACCCATCATTGATTTGTTGTGTATTTGTGTAAGTAGATATTAGTTAATTATAAAATTATTATCAGAATTTCTAATGAATGTTTCTGGGAAACAATGAGAGAGAGGATATTAATAAGAAAAGAAATTGATAATTAAGCCTAAGGCAATCTGTTGCGTAACACTGTTAAATTCACTATAGCATGTTGTTTAATAATTCGAATCGCGTCGTCATGGCTCATTCCTTTTGTAGATTGACCGTTTATTGTTGTCAGTTGATCTCCGACCTGAAGAATTTATCAATTCATTCAAGAAACGAAGTAGATATTCAAAAATACAGTCTATCATGAAAACTGTCATTATACTCACCTGTAACCTTCCATCTGCTTTAGCGGGGCCATCGTCGGCAATTCGAAGAACAAACAACGGCATGGATCCGAATTCTTGTCCGCCACGAATTGAGAAACCGAATCCTTTAGTGCCACGTTCCAGAGAGACATCAATTAGATTTCCGTTCTAAAAAAATAGCTTAAATTGCGAATTTAACTTCAAAAAGACACCGATCCCAAGTGCAACATGCAGGAAACACAACAAAAAAAACAGACAAAACGAACCGCAAGTGCATTTCCATATCGATAAATTCCATTTCTTCAGAATAAGTATCAATTACAGATGAACTGCGAAGATGAGCGACAAGTGACTCTTGACTCGTAGCACCATTTATCTGACGACACAAAACACGAAAAACTCAGGAAAAGTAAATGAGACAAGGAACAAGAGTGGAAAAGAGACACGAATAATTATTTGTGCGACAAAATGATCTAATGGACGTATACTAAGTGCCTACTTGTGTAATAATTACATAAAAATAGATTTACTCACCATTGGCATTCTGTCATTAATCGAAAGACCATCAAATGGAAGATACGTCGGTGGAGGATGCTTCTCATAAACTGATGGTGGTGGTGGTGGGAGACCATAGTTAGATTCATAGTGTCCATTCATTGTGAAATTACGACCTAATGTAGCAGAAACCACTGGAAGAACTGGTCCAGCTGTATCTGGGGGAGCTATCGTCAATCGCACAGACAAGCCAGAATCCTTTATCAGTGCAATGATATCTGGATGTGCTAGATTTAGAATATCGGCTCCGTTTACAGCAATGACTCTATCTCCGACTGAAAGTCTTCCACATCGAGCTGCTGGACTTCCTGGTTGAATTTGTCCTATCGTTGATCCATTTTTATGATGTGAAGACATCAAAACGAACCCAAACCCATCTGTGTCATTTCGATGAAGAAGAACATCATAGGAACCCGAAGGACCAGCTGAATTCAATGATCCGCGTCTAGCTGGATCGTTTCTTGTCGATCTTCTTACAACTAGTTTCACATGTTTGTTTTGTGCTGCTGCTTCTAGAAGAACAACAGCTTCTGAGTGAGAAGCTCCTTCAACATTATGTCCATCGATTTCAACGATCTCATCTCCTTCGTGTAATCTTCCATCTTCTTCTGCAGCCCCACCAATTACAATCTGTCCAACAGAAAGCGGTGTTTTTGATTCAACTCCACCAAGAAGACGGAATCCGAACCCAACAGGTTTACGGATTAGAGACACTGTGATTAAATCGGATGCTTTTTGATTGTATTGACTCAATGGAATATAATTTGGAGTGGCGAATCCGAGAGTTGTCGACGATGGTCTCATTCGACTGATTGGAACTGAACCATTCATTCCATCCCATTCAGATGTCACAGCAGGTTGCTGAAAAATTAAAGTTCAATAAGCTTTTGAAACTTTAAGATAAACTAGATTAACTTACTCGTTGTAATGTACTTCTCACAAACTGTTCTTCTTCAGCTTTCGATGATTGTCGCCCAGCTGGTGTTTTCGATCTTCCAGGAGCAACCCCATTCGAATCTGGCATGTTTGCTTGTGGCTCTCCATATCGGAATGCAGCAGAAGGTGTTCTTGATCTTGTTTTCGGAGATCCTCTCTTAACTACAAGCTTTCCACGGTAACCAATCGGTCGTTCTCGAAGCATATCAACAAGTTGAGTGTGAGGAATTGGTCGAACATTTCGTCCATCGAGTTCAACTATCGTATCACCTTCCATTAGATTTGGGCATTGCGATGGGAAAAGAATCTTTTTGATTCTCTGTCCATTTAGATTGTCAGCGATAGTGAATCCAAATCCTTCCGGTCCCTTGTAAATATCGATTTCATGAAGATCTTTACTTTTGGCAGCAGCATACACATTCTCAGTGATAATACGATTCGTTGGATCAATGAATAACTCGTATCCTCGACAAACTTGAATATCAACAGCTTCTCCAATTGGAATGGCGACGAAAACGTCACAAGCTTCTTTTTGTGTTGCACCAAGCAGAAGACGTCCGTTGACTCGAACCAAAATATCGCCAGTTCTCAAAACACCATTTGCTGCGGCTGGACCTCCAGTAAGTACTGATTTCACCTTAAAAGATACATTGATAGATCAAGGAATGAGAAGACTTCTTGCATGGGTTTCGAAAACTTTAGATTCAGACCAAATTCTGTATTATTTAGTTCCAGTAAATACCTTTATCCTTTTTTTTCTGTCATTCATTTCTAGTTAACCTAAAAACCTTTTTCTCAGTAAATCCGTGAGCTCAGACTCATTCATCCGCATATCCTTCCCATTTTATTCCCTCTTTTCTCTCTCGTTTTTTTTTGGAGTAGAATGGGAAAGAGCGAATTAAATAGACCAATGGCTCTATCAGCTTTGCCGTGAAAAAAAACACATTCATCCCATTTCTATACCAATTTTTTTAGCTCCAAATTCGAAATTCGTCATTAGTGAAATGAAGTGAAAAAAGAAGAGCGCGATGGAGAAATTGAAATTCTGCAGAAGAAGAAGCCGAGACTCTTGTGAAAACAAGAATACTAAAAAGCGAACGATTCGAAAAAGAGAACAAAGAGGAATAGGAGAAAAGGAATTCCTATGGGACTCGTTCGTTTTGAGCAGCGTAAATTCTTCAGGCTCCATGAATTTGTTCAGTTTGTAAAGTTCTAAACTTCAAAAGTCACATCAATAAAATATTATTGAAGTTTAAAATAAATTTGGAACTGATCTTCGGTTATTGCATTGCAAAAAAGAAATAATTCTCACCTGAATGAACTCATCGCCTCTACTTGAAGCATCGTTTCCAATCAGAGTAAACCCGAGCCCTTTAGCTCCTTTTACGATTTTAGTTGATATCAATTCTCCACCCAATCGTGATGGATCTGTTGTGAATAATGGGTTCGAAGATCTGCTAAACATCTTCGAATGATGATCATAGTCTCCTGAAGACGTTGCAGTATCAGGAGGATCTCCAAACTTCCTATATCGTGTTGGAGAGCTATCGAATCCAGAATCTCTTGGTGAAGATGATGACTTCAAGGTTCCACTCTGAAACTTGAAAAAAAAGTCAGTAAAAGCAAGAAAATAGAATAAACGCTTACGTTGTAATGAGAATACATATTATTATGATTTGCTGAAGAAGGAAGAGTTCCATATTTAACTGGCTGATCTATCGTTGCTGAAGATCCTCCAAATCCATAAGGCCTTTCATATTGTGTTTTTCGATTAACATGACTGAAAAATTGTTTTATAATGCATTTTTCACATCTTAATATTTTTTGGAAGGTATTCACACTAATGTTCTAACTACGATACTCCCCCCTCCCGTAAGTCTATCTTTTTCGTACTTGTTTGCAGAAGAAGTGTGTTGAACTGCTTTAAGCAACGGAGCTCCTTCACCACAATCATCTTCATTCTGACCTTCTTCGTGTGAACGAAAAGAAACGAATCCCTTATGTCGATTACTCCCCCCACCAAAAGTGGTTTGAGTTGCTGTAGAATATCGAGAAGCTGGGGTGTTAAACACCGTACTAGAACTAGTAGATGGAGCAAAATATATGACTGAAGAGATAAGATCGGATCCTGTTGGATAGGATGAGGACATCATTCTAGATAGGAATAATGACTGAAATGAATATACAAATAAATGATATGTGAAAACGAGAGCGAAGAGTCAAGAAAGCTAGAGCAAAAATGTTCGTAGGAAGGTCCCACATGCGCGGAGAAAGGAGAAAGAATTGACTTATGTAGAGACGCAGCGAGGAGAGTTGTGAAAAAGTGGTGTGGGTGGAGCTCTCTTTCTTCCAAATTTGTATGCTCTAGATGATGATGATGACAAAATGGAAAAGGAAAAGGAGAAAACGAGTGGACATAGGAATGGATATGTATCCGATACATATGCATATTGAAGGTGTACTTGACACAAAGAGCATGAGAAAGATATGTTGTACTATAAAGAACTTATGAACGTTTCTCATAGTTGTCAATGTCTAGATGCTCCTTCCAAGTTTTTTGTTTTATTTCTTCTAAAACAAACTTTTCATTCTTAACGTTATTTTTGTAGGAATAAAGTTCCCTTTGAATTTTCAAAAAGTTTTCAAAAAAAGAAACACATGAATTATGAATAGAGCTCAAAAATGGAAGTGTTCTCGAATCAGATAAGTAACAAAAGAGGGTGACACTTTTGAAGAAGCACGAAGCAGTATGAGAGAGCAAGAGATTTCCATTTTCTGAGGACAGAGCAGGGCGGAGCAGTAGAGACGATGTTAGGAGATAACCCAATTGAGGGTGGCAACAAGAAGAAGACGTCGAAGACGAGATTTCACAACGACGTCTCGAATAAGAAGAAGAAGACGTCGGAAAGATTTCTTCAGAAATCTGACCCCATAGTTGTTGTGTGAAAAGGATGAGAAAATGGGTAGCAGTTGCAGATTCGATTCAAAGATTCGTAGAAAAAGGAGGAAGAAGAAGAGCTATGATACGGGTGTCACATTTTAGAAGTAGTTTGATTTCGAATTGGGATCTTTTTGCAAAGTACGAATGATTGAAGCTCACCATAGAGGCCACTAGTAAAAAGTAGGTTTTTCTATTGTATTCAACCTTATTCTAATTATTTGAATTAATCATGAATTTATTCCCTATTTCATATTTTGAAAAACTTACTCGACATAGAAAGTTCCATAATTTTGATCATCTACTTGTTCCCAACCAGGTGGTAGTTCTCTCGGATCGTCCCACGTTGTTGTTCCGGTGTTGTGACTAAAATTAGTAAATGAACTGGTTATATGATTTCACAAAGCTCACTCAATAAAGTATTTGTCGCCGTTTTCGGTATACGCCGTCTCCCAGTTGGGTGGTAGTAAACCTTCAGAGCCTATCAGCATCATATCGTCGTCAGCATAACACTCGACCGGACGTGGTGTTCCGTACAAGTGACCTGAAATTTAAGAAATGAAACATGAGATACTGAAAACAATAAGTCCTCGGCAGACATCAATTTTCTAGCGTCATTCTGTTTTTCGAAACCATCGTCACAGACGAAAGAACCTTCTGATGTAGAAGATGAAGAAGAGTGGAAAAGAGAAAGGCGGCACTTATGAGGAGAGTGAGTCAAAAACAATAAAATGAGAGATGGTCATACCGTCCTCATGACACACCAAAAGAAAGGAGGAATGGTTTGAAAATGAGAAAGAGTCAAAGAGCAAGAGGTATTGAAAGATACGGACCAGGACACTTTCACACGAGGAATGATCGTTTGATGTCTATCACTCTTCAATTCTTTTGCTCTCTGCAAATCAATGTATTTGAATATCAAAAGAAGGTGGAAATGAAAGAGAGTGAAAAAGGAAAAGATACTGAGAGTGAGCGACGAATACTGATAATCAAAATTTACCAGTGCTTTAGGTTAGGTCTACAGGAGCACAATACATACTACTGTATTTGAAAAACGCTTTTCACTCTGATGGGATGAGTTTCAAAGCTTAATAATGATGTTGACATAACAAATTCACGATCTTGTATAAAATTTCATAAAGCGAATCAAAACTTTTCATGACTAAAAAAGTAGTCTTGACATCTCTATTCTAATTCTCATCTCTAGTATTACAAGAAGCATAGTTCCCTCCATGAATTATGAAAAAGTGCGGGTGGCCGAGAAAAATAGCGGGGGAGAGCCATCAAAGAAGGTATCAATATGCGAAGAAGCATGGACTGCGATTGGAGAAGAGAGGTCGTACAAAGTAAACAATTCATCAGAAAGAGAGAAAAGAGGCAAAGGTGTGAACAATACATGGATGATATAAGAGGTACAGAGCGAAGGAATACGAATGAAAAAGAAGTGGAGAAAGGTCGCAACAAGCATCCAAATGCCTCACGCGCATATAGATTACACCAATTTCTCATTCTGACATGTGCCAATGGTGAGTACAAGAACTGACCTTGTTTGCTCATTTACGCCGATGAGAAATTGAAAGAAATAACGCTGAGTATCTACTTTTGAAATTTTCCGAAGTTATGATTAAAACCGGATTGAGAGAATCTTGGTCTAGAACAGGATGAACCGAACAAATGAGCAGAACATCAGGCATCGAAACTTTAACAAGATCTCAGAGGAAGTTCAGAACTTGATTTTGGAGTGAACTTCATTATTGTAAGGAATAGGTTGCAAATCCTTTCGGCGTAACGGATGACGATTTGTTCGTTGTCGGAAGGGACACTGTTGAGATAACAATCAGCATGGCAGGGACGCCACTGTCGACATACGGGCCAAAGTTTTCTACACACAGTGTCAGGGTGAACAAACACAACAACACGCTCGACTGAACGGCAGATACATGAACGGACGATGTAGAAGAAGGAGAAGAAGTAAGAAGAGAGGAAGAAGAGAATTTCGGATACACTGTCCGACACACTCATTTGCTGTATTTCTGTGTGGATATACGTTCGATCGTGTTCCGGAAGCGATTTAGAGAGTGAGAAGGAGATGGACTCGTCCGTGAATGTTTCATTTGGATAGGGAATAGAAATTTACACTGTCATGAGAATATCTTGCGGAAAGAAGCAAAAAAGTGAGAACATAGGAGGATTTGAACGAAATAAACCAAGAAATTAAAAAATCTTGTTAGAATCCGATTTTTCACTTTTTTGCGCCTGAAAATTTTTATGAGAACCTTTTAAAAAGAGCCCATTCAACTAACTATGAACGTTAGAAATGTAATTTTATACACCAGAGATAAATAGAAGAAAAGTGCAGAAAGAAATTCTCAGGAATGAATGATCGAGAATTAGAAAAAAATAAACAATGTTTTCTTGAAAGTAAACTTTTTGAATCAAGTTATCGGGAATAGGGAAACTATAAAACGAAAGTATGCAATGAAATGAATAAACTTATAGCTGTAAGAAGTTATGAACTCACTGTTTTGTTGATTAGAAAAGGACAGAAATCCTTAGCAATCGTAAGGGCATCAACCTAATTTTTATTCACGAATTTCGTCTTTTCGAGATCTTACAAATCGGATACGACATTATGTTTATTTCGTGCGATTAACGGTTACCTTTGATCATACTTTTTTCTTTTTTCATTGATGTCAACGAGGGAACGTCCTCGGATTTCGTTCGTCGCAATTTGGCGGCTAACAATAAGCGACGGACACGCTGCATTTCGATTGTAGTCTCTTCGTTTATAATGACAATTCCGAGACAAAATCCAATTCGATAACAATAATTGTTATTATTACAGTTCTTTTGAATAGTAGCCGATTTGTTTAGTGTTATTTAGTTTCACGACCACACTTTATGAAACACCATAACTCAGATAATTGATCAAAGAGTTCACCAGGACTTGAAACCGGGAGCGGGGGTGGAAAATAGTGGGAACTTTTAGTTCGAAACTAATTTTTTTCCTTTTGTTTCTTTCTCATTCCGGAAAAATTTTACTAAAAAGGCGGTTCGTTTTCTGTTTTGCAAATAGTCAGTGTTATTATCTCATAGACGCAGACTTTAGCCTCTTCCCATAACTTCATTTCCAACAAAAACGACGAACCTTTCGGTCAAAAATGAGAAGTCTCCTCCTCTTTTTTCTTTTCACTTTTTGTCAAATGACTAGCTCGCACCTCTCTTTTTTTGGTGTTTTCTCCCAAAAAAGTAAAAGTTGGTCAGTGAAAAAGAAAAATATAACGAAAGAAGAAGATACGCCGAGAATTTAGAAATTTTATCAAAACTTTTGATTGCGGGACGCCGTCGCAGGAGTGTTTTTTAGTTGCAACTGTTTTGAGAAAAAGTTGCGAATTGTGAAAAACGGAAAGTGAATAGAGGTCAGAGATATAAGTATTTAATACGCAGTTGTGGAGAATTGGAAAGTTCAAGAAGAAAATAAGACGAGGATGATTGAAACTGTTAGTGATTGTAACTATGAAATAGGAAAATCAAAGGAAACGAAAATTAAAGTTGGATATGTCAAAATGCCAAAATGGAATCTTTTCGAACAACCATAACTATCGTCATTATGTTCTTCTCATCTCATACTATTCTACTATTCCATTTCAAAACTAGTACAAGTTTAGGGCACTTGACCGGAAAATGACATTTTCATGCCAAGGACGATTTTAAAGAAAAACTGCAATCCACATGAAAACCGAATAGGCTAGTTGTATTCGAGAATCGAGTTCAAGTAGGGATTAAACAGAGAAAGTGTAGAGTGAAAATAAGGCGAAAAAGTAAGAATAGAACGAAACACAGAAGAATGGAAGAAGCCATGAGATAGAAGAGATTGAATTAACGAAATTGAATCGGATCTGGGCATCATTGTGTCTTGTCTAAAATGGAATGAAGAGGAGCCAAAACAATAGTCAAGTTTACTTGTCACAAAGAATCCACTGGCTCCGATGACAAGTGAGCTGATATATGCGTTTTCTGAAGCTGGCAGAATTGGACATATGGATGAAAAATGATCTGGGAAGCGGAAAGTGAGGCAGAAGAAGAAAGAATTTGAAATTTGGGGTGGTTTTTCACTTGCAAAGAATGTAATCTACCCCAATTTGAAAAAAAAAGGCGGAATGAACCATTGTGTCAGGTGAGAGCGTAAAGAAGAGGCAAAATGAGCGGATAGTATGCGTTAGAGGAGAAATAGTACGTTGAGATGAGAAACATAGACAAAACAGTCTCCCATTTGAGGACATACCAAGATTGCGCAAGGGGAAGGAGGATTGAGGTAGAAAACAGGTAAGAATAGGTGATGAGAGGACGGAATGAGGGAGAACATGGATCAAAGAGACGGGCAGATGGAGCTATTCAGGCGGTAGAAATGAGTAATTTTCAAAGAAGACAGGTGCCGAAAAAAAGAGCCAGATGGGTGGATTCTATACGGTTTTTGGGATTAATCGTAAAACGCGGCGCTTTTCATAAGAACATAATTGTTCGTGAGAGCAGTGAGAAGTGACTTGAAGTTCACAACACTATCAGAAAATACTAACCTTGATAAGTACCGTTTTCCAGTAAGTCGCCATTGTCTAGCAATTTATTGAAGGCTTCGACAGATACAAAACGGTAATGCTCTCCGTCAACTTCTCCTTCTCGTGGAGGTCGTGTCGTATCTAAAAACAATAAATTAAGCAAGAACTCTAAATAGTTCTATCAGATACTTGATTCTCCATAATAATCTTTGAGATCAATCACAGGAAGGGAGGTTCGTTTCGAAAGAAAAGCAGGTTTCAGGGAATGTTTTGGAAGTGGGGAACCGAACATTTTGGCACTTTTCACTGGTGTCCAGCATCGAACCCTCCCACCTCGTGATGCCTAGATCCTAAATCACCTAATTCAATGGGTCGGATGTCTGGTTCTCCTTTGATCTAACAGTGTTTCTCTTAGAAAGTAGCTCTCTGTGGGCAGCTGCTAGAGTCATTGAAAACAATGAGAGTTTGAGCGGAAACAAATTATAAATATGGCTTATCTTCTTCTACTTTTTAAAAATAGCTAAATTTTGGTTTACACTAGGTAAATTTTTAAGATCTTTTATAAATTAGGAATAACCAACTTACATGGAACTGTTTTCTGATAAAGATTTTCTCGAATAATTGTCTGTAGTTCTCCAGAAGATTTCCTATCGGCAAGAAGTTCACAAATATCATCACTAATCGCTCCTGCTGGGAGAATTTCAATTGCAATTTGATCATGTTCTCGCATCATGTTCTCCAGTATCCTATTCACTTCTGACCTCACCATTCCGGATAGTTTTCTGAAAAAAAACCATCTATTATACTTAATTGCTAAAAAATTATTCTTACATATTTTCGATGGTTAACAAAATATCATTTGGATTTACGATACCTATTAAATCGTCTCGACGTACGATATCAATAAGTATCAACCTGCCGATAGATGCACCACCATGAACGGTAAATGGAGCGATGAAGTCACGGGAAGAAGAATTTCCAGAGTCCGAGTGGCATGATGATGTGGTCGAGAGATGATGTTGTTCACTCGCGATACGGATAAGACGACGGGCAGCAAAACCAGCAGGCGCTGTAAATTATACGAACTTTAATTACATATATTTTTTTTAATTCGGTGACACGAGCTGGGTACACCCATACACAGAAGCGTATCAGACATGGTTTGGCTGTGTTTTGAAGTCAAATTGGTGGTCTTTTCTTTAAATAGAAGCTTACATTTTTCAGTAGAATCGAGAGAGGTGCTTGGACTGCTCGTGCAATCGAGCATTTCTTGAAGAGTGGCCTGAAAACTTGGGATAGTGAATTCAGAAGAAGGAAGAAGAGTAAGTGGTTGAGAAGGGCCTTCCACTACTTCACTAATCCCTTTTTCTTTCGAATAAACAAAGCAAAGAAAATAGAGGAAGAAGTGGTTCGAATGGCACGAAATGAGTTTTATTTCGACAGGGAAGAAACAATTCAGAAGAAAATCGAAACCAACCTGAAGCTTCTCAATTTCTAACGTAAAATCATCTTTTTCTTCTACGCACCCTTCTAAATCGTCAATTTGCAAGTGAATTTCTGAAAGTTATAATTATATTGACCATATCGCTCAAAACGTCAACTCACCACTAGTTTTATCGGTCATTCTATCATCAAACAGATTTCCTTGATTACATCCAGAGAATATTGAAGGCCTTCTCTGTAAAATGCGAAAAATGAATGTCAGGAGTTCGAAGGGTCCCATGAGGAGTAGCCCGCATAAATTTTGCGAAAACAAATAAATATTTATTACGAAACAGCTTGGCGGCGACCTCAAGAGAAAAAGAGAATTGACGGGACGGGCCCACCCGGGAGCAGAACAAATGTTCGACAAATTTACGAGTGAGTGGGAGCACAGAATTGGAGAAACTGCAGCGTGAATATGAATAGAAGCGGGCGCCGTCGAGATGACAGATGAATGATGAGTCAGAGATTGAAGAAGAACAGACAAACAGAGCAACGAATTGAAAGAGTTTTTGCATAATTTTACGACCTATTTTGGCAGCACACTTGGATTTCGAAAGGACCAATACTCAATTCAAAAACTTCAATTGAAAAATTTGTAAAACTGAAATTTAAAAAACGGATTTCGGCAGCTTCAGAAATTGTGAAAAATTGAAAGAAAAATTAATTTACTTCCCAATTCTGTAATTTAACGTGGCGGTGACTGCAGACATGGATTACTGTAGTGCTGGCTACAGTAACAATTTAATTTTCGAATGAAAGGGCATGAAAGAGATTCAAAACGTTCAATGTAAGTATAAAAGTGTAGAATAAATATCTTACAAAAGCGCATGCACACTCTCTGTGTCATGTATAACAGTGTCACCGCAGCTGGGAAACTCGTATTTTTCAATTTCACGTTCTACTTTAGAAGCTTCAGATTAAACTTGTGAAAAAACAGTGCAAAAAGTTCAAAGCGATGAAAGGCGGCAAACCTTTTCTTGACACATATTCTTGAAAGGTGCAAAAAGCTGGACAAAAAGTGGACGCGATATTTGTGGAACAAATACGACTTAACCGAGACGGCAAAGAAGGCACACTTGCTTCCTCAAGACCAATCATATGGGGAACGGTTTTCTCATATAGCGTTAAATCCGCCTGTCCGTCGGACACGCTTATGTCAATTTTTGTAACAAACTAATAGTGAATACAGAAAGAGAGAAGGGGAAACGAAAGGCTCATATAATTCGTCAAGTTCTCCGATTTCTTCTTCGTGGACTTCTTAAAGTTTTCAACATCTGCCACGCATCTGGCATTCTGTGCTAGTTAGAAAGAATCACAGTGATGACAGCGACTTTAGAAACAAAAATGAAGAAACTGAAGGGACGGATGTTTGCAATTTGTACTCGAGGGAATCAACTGAATTCTACGTTGTGTTGTAGTCAAGAGAAAAGACACATTAATCCTGAGAAATGCAAAAATTTGATTGATGTTAGAAGAATGAAGTAAAGGGACTTAGTCCAACAGGAGCTTTCTTAACCTGTAGTAGACTAATAAAACCACACTAGGTGTAATGCTCATCATGTCTATCTTCATCTACAGTATACCTCCCAGACATGTTCAAAAAAACTTCTAGGGTGTGATAAGAGTGTGCCGCGCGGCAAAAAGTGGTCAAAACTGAGAGTGATCAACCGGATTTGTTGGTCAACAGACGTCCACAAATTGTAAAAGATTGGATAGTTAGAAGAGGCGCAGGGGTGATGACAATCGTTTTTTTTTTTCGGCGCTTTTGGGTGAGAAATGAACATTTTCTTAGTGTCGTTCAGTTTCCAAGTCTCTCACATTTCTGTTTCCAATCCGCCAACACACAAAACACTTACACATTCAGAAAACGGTGCGGAAAGAATAAGAATAAGAAGAAGACGAACAGATTGGGGCCAATTTCTGGAATGAAAAAGGATTGACCCTGAACTAAAGTCGAATTAGCTATGCATTCTCGTGTCTACATCTTAAGATGACTAACTGAATGAAATTGAAAAAAAACAATTGATTAAAGTTCATGTTTAAATGGGGTAGCTTTAGATAAGGAACATCTACAGTAATCCGTGAACTAAAGAAAAGGGCGTATTCATAAACGACTTTTGAATATCCTCGTAAAAAGAAAAGGAAGAAAAACGTCTGAGCTGTCAAGAGAAATTGGGGATAATTGATTGAATGGGTCTCGTCATAGGAGTTCCTGTTCCTATTCCAAAAAAAGATGAAGTGAATGTATTCATCCATTCCTCTTCATTTCATTCTTTCAAATAAAAAAAGTTGCGAAAATGGATAATTGAGGTAAAGAAAGAAGAGGAATTGAGATTGAAATGTAAAAACGATTGAGATTTCAAAAAGAACGACCGTTTACTTGAAATGAACATCAAATTTGCATTTGAGACAGGTCTTTGTCAAAAAGAATGAAGGAAGAATTAAAAAAGCAAAAGAGAAAATGAATAAGAAAACGATGAAAAAAGAAGTTTCGTGGTGATTCTTCGGGAGGAGAAAAGAAGTACGCCTCATTGAAGAGAAATATGGTAAGTTTTCTGAATAAAGTCTGGTTTATTTTCAATGGAGACCTGACAATCTTTCTTATTCGCAAAATTCAGAAAAAAACTCGATTATATGTGATCAACCTCAGAAGTTTTCAGAATACATCAACAGAAAAATCTACTATTTGAATATGAACGTCATTGTGTTGAATTTGTGAAATCGAAGTTACAGTATACAGACAGAAGAAAAATCTAGAAGAATAATTATAGTTTTAGAAGAAATTAGAGTAGACATGACCACCGTTCAAAAAAATTTTTTGAACACTGAGAACGTTTTCAGCTCAGATTTTGATATTCTCTTAGAACTGTGTGAGATTTCAAACAAAATGAAATTGAATCAAATAAAAACAATACATTAAGACTAATATTTATTGGATGAAGAAGAGCATCAGTGTGTCTCTCATTCTCTTGATCCAACTTTTGTTCGAAATCAGAGATGATAAAAAGAAATAGAATAAAAGAATAAGAGATATTAGACAGAGACACAAAGTCCATTTATCTTTTGTCGCAAGTCGAATGGGGTGCCATCATCTGTCCGTTCTTCACGAATTGTGTGAAGAGGAATGAGGATTGAGGGTAGAAGGGGGGAGCACTCATGGAAACGAATGAGCTACGGAAAAAAGAAAAGAAGAAAGTGATGGAAAGATGGAAGAGTATGAAGATAAAAACGAGCATTTATTGATGGGTCAAATGCGATAGACAGAGCAATCAAAGTGATGAAAATGTGGGAGAGTAAAGGACAAGTTCAGGTCATGTCGGATCGAATTTCAACAACAATTTTATTCGATTCTGAATAAAAAACAAGTTTTAAGATTCTAACATCATAAATTAGCCAGATCATTCTTTATTATTCGGTGAGCATGAGATAATGAAAAAAAAACACGTGGCTTTCCCGATGCTCCAAAAGAAACTAAGAAGGCTACGAATTACAAACAGAACAAAGAAGAACATGATATTTTTGTACACCTCATAATCCTTGTTGGCTCTTTGTGTTATCGTACAATAAGATGGCCACAGGACACAAAAAAGGAAGAAAGAGAAAGGTCGAATATCCATAATCCACGGAAATCCATGAAATTTGACTCTTTCCGCTATAATAGTAATAATAGCGTCTTGAGTCGAAAATGGAAGAGCTTATTTGCAATCTGATTTGATTTCGTTTCCCTTATTTCTCTCATTCTCTTATTTTATTTAGTCTCTTACTCTCTTAATTATCCGCAAACAAAACGAAAAGGAGCCATTGAGCGGGGAGTCGAGAACACTCTTCGACCGGAAGCCCAAAAGCGGGAACCATATGTGGAGACAAGCGAAGCTTTGATAAACAAGATAACAGAAAGAAGAAGAAGAAAGTATATACGATTGTATAGTTCAAAGAAGAACAAATGATATAATAAGATGAAAAGAAGGGAGGGAAGAATAAGAGGAAAATTGGAAATTGTACGGATAATATCTGAGGATTATAAGGGGAAAATGAATCAACGGAATGACAATAATTACGGTGAAATGAGAGGGATAACAGATAATATGAGGATTTAAAAGTGATAAAAACGGATAGACTGTTTGAAATTAAACGAATGGGTATTCGATAACTATAACAAAAGTCTAATGGCACTGGGGTCGTATTGGAAGAATTACTTGTCTTTCATTCTTCTTTCAAACTCTCCTTTGAGCATTACTTCATAAACGAAACACTCGTCACTTTTGATACCAGAACAACTATGATTCTAAAATAATATCATGTTTATTCACCAAATTTTGGTCAAATTGTTGATCAATTTAAGAACCGTGAACCTTATCTTGAGCACATGTTTTGCCAGATGAAACAATAATAATTTTTGTTGTGGCTTCCATCATTGACGTTTTTTCAACTGAATAATCACCTACTTTAACAACAAATAGTTGCTGTTTGGGGACAGCTTTGAAACTGTTTTCATTCTTGACCCTTGTAGCACTCCCAAAATCTTAAAATTTTAAGTGGTAGTTGGAACCGTCCCACAAAAGGTTTTGGATTACAAAGGTTTTGATATTATGTCTTCTGTAGTTTCAGCTTCATAGTCTCCAGCATCAAAACCTAATGAATACTCTTCACCCTTACAAACTCCATTGATTTGTTCACTCCCAAATAATTCTTCCCTTCCACCATCATCTCTAAAGTGTTTACCTCCCATTTTGTGGCTTTTGCCTCCTGTTTGTCCCGTCTAAACCATGCGTGTTTCTTCTCATGTGCCCATCTGTTTTTCCCTCTTATATTCTTTCTTTTTTTTCCACCTATTCCTTATCTTTCACTTCTTTTCTCGGTTTTGCGGCGGGCACATATCAAGATCGTAGCAAAAAGGATCGTAGAACTTGTGGAAGGCGCGAGAGGCGCCAGAAGGACACTTCATACTGACCCACATTGATCTTATACGTATGTCACACGAAGCAAAATGTTGCAAAAGTTTTAAAATTACCGTTCTACATATTGTACACATCGAGATTGTTAAAAGAAAGTAAGAGAGCAGCTTTCAGAGTATTTCACTGCATCTAAAACTCAAATCTAGATCACCCATATTTCCACTTCAATTTACTTTTATCAAAACTTTTTCGCTTAACCAATTGATTGTTGCTTAGTAGTTCTAGTCATCTAAAAGCTAGTGCCAGACGGACTTCTGTAGACAAGGAATGGCCACCGTCATTTGTTTTCCAAAAAAAAGAGAAAAAGAAGAAGACAACAAGATATATATTCGCATTCGCAAGAACAGGTAGTTGGCACTCCGTTATCTTCCTTTCATTTGACAAAAATGAAGAAGCTAAAAAGAAGAAAAAGAAGAAGATGTTGATGGCGAAAGAACGCCATCATTGAAGGAACGAGGATGATGATGATGATGGGTGGGTGACGGCAACGGCATGTGATCCATAAGATTGAATATTAAATTAGGAAATAAATCAAAATCTAAAATGATTGTAAGGAAGTAATTGCAGAGAAAGCACTGAAAATGAAAAAAAATTGAGTGCGAATTCGGATGTAGCCTGAATCTTAACTGTCGTTGTGAAAGCTGTGAATACAAAAAAAAATTAGAGAAGTATATTGCGGAACGTTCGGTCATTTTCATTGTTTTTTTTGTCTTCTCGTGTACAAGAGCATATGAGGAAATAAATGATTTCTCGTGTAGATCATTTCTAAGCATCTTCTGAAACTTTCAGGAAACTCAAGAACTCCAAGAGTAACTAAATTTGGCCGATTGCCTTTTTTCTTTCAAATTCACTATTTGTTACGATATTGCCCTTAAAAAGTACACTCACAGTGTATCGGATAGTCGTTCATCTTCTTTCCTTTTTTCTTTCTTTCCACAGTCCCTCCCTCTCCCGTTAAAGAGTTTTCATCGTGTGAACACTGAAACTGAACTCTTTTACGGGCTTATCCGACAGTCTTCATTCACCAGTTTTCGTCCAGTTCTTTTCATTCACCACACTTTTCATATTTCTTCTCTTCCCATTTTATTCTTTATTTTCATTTTGTTTTTGACTATTTTCATTTGTATTTTCCCCGGAATGGAAGCATTGCTAGTTACTGACATTTTGATCAATTTGCTTGAATTCATTTTGTTTAAATTGAACCATGTGACAGTTTCTACAGTCATCTGTATTTTTCAAATTACTTTTTTCTGTCTCCAATGAGAATCTAGAACAAATGACAAATGATTACCGTACCCCGATGGAAAACACACGTTTTATTTTAACAAGATTCTCTAACTATTCTACTTGACTTGCTCCGAAAATTGTTTTTAGATTTTCTGATAACGAGCTTTCAATTCATTTTCAACATAATTCACCAAACTGGGCTCTTAAAAATGACTGTAGCTTAAAGTTCTTTAGTTCAACTTTTCAACAATTTCAATTACTCTTTCTTCTATTTCAAAACTATCTTCAGTCATTAACCTTCTCTCTTTTTCTCACTCTTTTTTACTGATTCTTATCTGTTTCGTTCTTCTCGTTCACTGGTACTTTTCCGATTGACACACTCTTTTCTCCTC
The DNA here is from genome assembly GCA_963572265.1 of Caenorhabditis doughertyi. Lineage (NCBI taxonomy): Eukaryota > Metazoa > Nematoda > Chromadorea > Rhabditida > Rhabditidae > Caenorhabditis > Caenorhabditis doughertyi. Next base: position 15,191,474 of record OY751556.1, on the reverse strand, counting down.
TTCAGGGCATCATCAGCAACAGCAGCACATCCCAACAAAAAAGAGAAAGGAGAAAGGATGTTTCCACTTTGTAGTTGACCTACTAACGTTTCATTTTCTCTTTTATCTTTTATCACCCATCCAGCCATGTTTATCAAATCAGAGAGTACTCAGGAAAGTAAGTGAAAGGACACAAATGATGATGACCGTTTAGAGGTCAGCTTGTGACGTGGACTTCTTCTTCTGCTTCCACGTGTGACGTCACAACTGGAATAATACATCAAAGATTGGGTTACGGTAGCTTTTTCTGTCTTGCTTCTCTTTTTTGTAAACTGATATGAAGTTGCCTTCTTTGATTGTATTTTTGAATATCTGCAACTAGTTGATAAACTTTTTATTCTCGTGTTCGAAAGGAAGTTAACAAACAAAAAGAAAATGGTTCCTTGTTGAAATCAAAATGCTTGATCCCGATCAATAGCTTCATCTTCATCCATCCACAGGGGTACTCTCACCCAATCCCATCTCAAATAAAGTGGGCGTGTCGCCGGTCTCGCGTAGGGCACCCGATTCGTCCTGCTTTCGTCTTTCATTTTCCTGGCTACTTGATCCTTTCTCTCTTCATTATTTTCCACCTTTTCTTTCAAATTTCTTCTGAAATGGAAGGGCATAGTAATGCATCTGTTATTTTGCACACTTATCAACAACAACAACAACTTCTTCCCTCAATTATTCAACAAACATTACCCGATGGTTACGGTATCAATACTTCAATCACTCAAACCGATTATTCTACAAATAATACATTTGTTAACACAAATCCCTGGAACACTACCAATTTTCAAACTTATCAAGATAATCCGTTCACTAACGAGGTTAGCTCTTTATCCCTTTGAATTCATGTTAACTTGTTTTAGGTTTCTTTATTGAATTACCAAACAGTTTACGATGATTTCTCAAAAGAATCAACAACTGGAGCATTATCTGATCCATCTCTTCATGGATCAAATAGTTCCAGTTCAACTTCAGACGTGGGATCTTCTGTGGATTGCAGTGTAAGTTCTCAAGGGTTACTGTATCATTTTGATGCATTTGTCTGTGTGGCTTTTCATGTTATTCGCTTGGTCGAATTTGTTCTATGAATATGATCTCATTGCTTCTGAGAAGTTCTAAAGATATATAGTTAGAGTTTGGTTACAACATCGACCCATAAAGTAGGCAGATCAAAAAGCTGTATAGGAACTGTCAGAATCTTTTAATTGTTTAGGCTTTATCAGCTTTAGACATCCAAATTATTAATGTTTTGATACTATTGTAGTAACTTCCACACGTTTCGTATCTTCAGATATCTCCTGAACCAATTCTAATGCCTTCTGTCAAAAGAGGACGACCTACTGAGAATCCTTGTTGGGCATATTTCCATAGAATTGATGACCAACTTGTCAAGTGTCGATTATGTACAAAGGTTTCATTTTGTAAAATTGCATTTTATCAAAAATATTTTTTTCAGGTTGTTCGTTCAGCATGTGCAACAAATATGACAAAGCATTTGGAAAGGCACCATACGGATGATTATCAAAAAGTTACTGGACAACTCAAATTATATAGGATGAATGATGCAGGGTGAGTTTGAAAATTTGCGATTTGAAAATAATAAAATTTTCAGAATAAGAAGTAAAATGCATTATCAAGTAGAGGAGACTCCATTATCTACTCTTCCTGTGATCACAAACTCTTATATTGTACCAAAGATGGAAGCAATGGACACTTTTGATACATCTCAATATTATTCTATGCAACCAGATCCTTCAATTAATACCCAACAATTTACACAGTTTGAGCAACCTCAAACTTCCACAGAACCTCAAACATGGCCGTTGACTCATTTTTGGCAGAATACAACGCCATCGAATATTATTGGACACATTGGAGAACCATCTACTTCTGCTATTGGAGCTTCAGTTATTCAAGAAATTCATAAATTGAATATTGACTCAGAACAGAAGACATTACAAAATGATTTGGAACAACAAAGAAGGCTAATTGCTCAAAAGATTGAAGAGAAGGGACGAATTATAAAGCCAACCACTAAACCGTATCAGAAGAGAAATAGGTAAGTTCATTTCTGAAATTCGTGATTTAAACTGCCGAAATGTTTTTTCAAAGAAACCAGTTTGAGATACATTCATCCCACTACTGGCATTCTTACCTAGATAAACTAAAAAGTTATCTGAAATTCGGATCTTCCCTTTCTGCTCGGACTTATGATAGTTCTCAAATAGTCATTTGTTTCTTGGTTTAAGCCCCAATAGTTTTTCAGAAAAACCGAGCATCCTGTCTGGGCATTCTTCAAACGAACTGGAGACGGAAACGCAGAGTGCATAATTTGTCAAGGAGTTGGTAAGTCTCTTAATGGTTTCACCCTATTCTAATACTTTTTGAATTTCAGTTAAATCTCCTTGTTCTTCTAACTTTATGCGTCATTTAATGCGTCACCACTCTACAGAGTATAATGATGTTTACTTGAAATGGATTGAAAAAAGAAATGTCACACATCCAGGAATACAATGCACATCGGTTCCTCCTCCTATTTCACTGCCGAACCACGAAGCTTCTAGATCTGAACAATCATTTACTGTTAATAATGACTTGTGACATTCAGAAGATATGTAGTTATTTCTGTACTTGTCTGTTAACATTCCCTTATTAGCATTCTTTCAAGTGTCAAGTGTTAATAGTTTCCAAACGGGTCTTGTCACGAAGACCGTTTTCTGTGTTTTTCAAAATTCATTTATCGGGTTTCGAAATGTGAGATGAGAATAAATATACAATAACAACACTCATCTCAAACAGAGATCTATCATTTTAATTATATTATCACAAAAAAATTAGTATCACAGTAGCCATGAGTATCTTCGAGAACGACATCTTGCCTGATATGTAATCCAGAATAAGGAAAAAATGAGTACAAATAAATACAGAAAGAGTTGAGCAAACCGAGAAGGTAGCCACATCACAGAATATTGAATTTGAGTACTTCGAAAATCATCATTTAGTCTACAGATCGAAAGTGCTCCGTACCCCATCGAGTAAACTCCCATTCTGAAAACGTATTTTTTATATTATAAAAATGCATTACGGTTCTTGTTAGTACACACGAGCAAAGTTATTTTCTTTTCAATTTTTGTCGATTCTTACAAATATTCTTTTGTGGCTTGAATATAATCTCAAAATCTAGAAACCAAGCATAAAGTTTTCTTTGCGAGAGTTATGCAAGCCCTACGGATGCGCCTTTAAAAAATACAGTATGCCAATAATTTTCGTTCTTTTCGTTTTTCTACTTTTTTTCGAAATTTATCCTTCCCAACTGATTTTCGTGATTTATTTTCCAAGTATTGGCTGATTTTTGTGAAAAACTGACCGATAGGAGCATGTAGGCGTTTGTAACTCTATCAATGGCTCATTTTGTCCAACAGTCTTGATGTATGTCGGTGAAACATCGGAAACGCGTGTGAAAAGTACAGCTCGCGGAGGCGATCTTTGATACTCGTAGATTCCTGTCGTGTGATCATGAGCTGATAGTACTAAATCCATACTCAGCCCCTGAAAATCGAATCATTATTCTTTTTTTCAGTTCGAACTTTTACCACATCAGTGTGTTTGTAGCCTTCAACTAAATAAGGAACATGTGTTAACATCACTTTTGCAATTGGTACTTGAGCTTTTGTGATATGTTTCAAATTTCGGTTTTCAAATAGATACGTTTCGCTAAATGAATACCGGTTTTTCAAATCAGTAACATTATTCCGAAAGTAGTTATAAAACTGATTTCTCCGTAGTTCTGAGACTATCTCCGATTCACCTCCGATATCATTATCTCCAGCAATGTATATGGAATTCTGAAATATCAACGTTGTTTCAAACAACCATGCACTAAGAACGTACATCTCCGGCATCTATAGGGTATATTGTAGTAAATCTCTCATAAGTTTCATGCCATTCATCATCATTGGACTCGAGTCCTTCGTCGAATAAATCTCCGAGAAAAATTATCGAGTTCGGTCTGAATCTCCATTTTGCATAGCTGTATCCGTTTGCCAAATATCTGAAAAGTAATAGTCCAATAATTTTCCTTCGGTATCTCGAACAACCTATCACTGTCCCATCGGGCAATAGCTCCGTATTTCTCATTTTTATACCCTATGAGTTGTGGATCCGCAACAATAAGAATTCTATCGCATCGCCCTTTCTCTTCATGCTCGGGCCATTGTGTAGAAAGCCACCAATAGGACCAATGCTCATTCCATAAAACGACGAAAGCCAAAACCAAGGCTGTAAATTAAAAAGCACATGAAACCTTTTTTTCATCAAAAGATCACCTGGGATTCCATAGATGTACGCTCGCCGGTTCCACGACGCTCTCATTGTACTTTCTATGACACATAAAAATGTGGAGTTTTATTGGTTAGCTAATTATTCTTGAGATACCATCTGAAAAATTGAAGTTGAATTACTCGTTAGGGGAAGCAAAACACATCAGAGAAATCGATATGGCGAAATGGGAGAGAGAGAGAGAGGCTTCCCATGCACATGTTTACCTTAGTAACGCTCATTATTTTCGCATAACACAATGGCCGCTACGAGAATTCCCCCGAATAATAATAATCAGGGAGAGTGAGAATGAGTAGTAGGCTTCAGTTTATTTTTGAAATTTTCATGACGGTTTCTTGTATGAGTTTTTTGTATAACATCTTTTCAAAGCCCTTCTTTGTATAGTTTCTTTCTCTTCAGTACGCCGACTAGTTGTTATGAATATTCGGAACTTCCCTTGTGTTTTCTGTTTCTATTTCTTTTTTGGAAGATTTATTAGGCTAGTCAGGCTCTCCATCACTCACGGAAAAGAACATGTACTAATGCTCGTCGACACAAAAAGAGCCAAGTTGTCAAGTGCATACGGCCTCCGACAACGCCGAAGACGACGGGCCGAATGAAACGAAATTGAAAAGAGTTTGTCTCCGGGAGTGTCTTTCTTTAGACTCACTGTGTTTCGTCTTTCTACTCGTTTGTGCCCCCAACAGACGCCTTTTCAGTTTCTAATTTTATACTCTAGCACTCTTCTCATTTTCTTCCCTACTTCATCTTTATGTTTTTCTTCTCAGTTGTGAGCGGCTAATGTTATTACTTTTGAGAATGATAAGGTAATTTTTGAAAGTCAAAAAGTTTAAATTAAAATAGTTAGAAAAACTTAAAGTTCCTAATCTTAAAAACATTTTCTTTTGATGATTCGCATTCCATAATAAAAGGATTGAGTGCTTGATGGGGATTGGAAGATATTCTCAGATGATAAAACATTAATTCCGCGAATTCCTGATCTATTTGAAAATAATTCCAAAAGAAAAGCAAGATCCTGAAGCACTTAACGGCAACGGAAATGGTTTATTAAAAACGGCCACCGCTTTGATCTCAACGCCGATGCACGCGTTCCATTAAATAATTCAATTCTACATCGTTATCACCGTCCATCGTCGTTATCATTGGAAACAGAGCGGGATGGGTCGATACAAAAAGCGAGTCATGGACAGTACCTTCCTCTATCTTTCCCATTTCTCGCAGATCATTCGTGCCGTCTCACACGCTCTCTCCCCATCTCTCGCCGCAAAACCGTCAAAAGCGTAGCGGCTGTCGCGTCGCGGTCGTGTATGTCTCTGTCTCTTCAATTCATGCGCTCTCTTACCACCGGCCATAGCAGTAGCAGCAGTAGCAGCGGCACGGCGGGGACCGCACTCCTTTATCTTTTACTCTTACTTTGTGTGCGTGCTAGAGAAAAGGAGATAAAAAGAAAGAAAGAGAGTGTGGTCTCTGTGCTGCTGCACTCCAGAGCCTCGGATTTCTTTTCCTATGAACTTCATTTCTCTTTTTCATCATCAGAAAAAATTCTTTAGCTTTTTGCACTTAAAGACGTATTCAATTTTTCTTTTCTCCCAAGTTTTTTTTTCATTCTTCTTCAGATTTGTCTATTTTATTGGGCACGCGCCCGCTCTTGGTTGTTCCAAACCAAATGAGAAGATATAGAAGATGGAGCAGCGCATCCTAATTTTGTGTGATAGGATTAAAGTGGTGTGGAAGAAGAAAAGGGTGAGAGTAGGAGCAGTTCTTCTTCTTTCACTTTCCGGTCTCGCTAATCCTAACGTCTTCCTTTCCTGTTTTTCTCCTCTCGTCTCCATCTCTTCTGGTCAACTTCTGAAATAAGAAAACCAGTTGATAAAAACTATTTCGCAAGTTATTATTTCTAGAATTCAGCAGCTTCCAACTATCTTCAGAAATTTTTTTTAAGTCTTGACATATTTCAAAGTTTTAAAGAATAACACTAATCTTCTTCATAGTCGCTGAGAATTTCTTGTGTTATACCTATCATATTCATGTCTCCAAGTATGTTGAAATGTCAATTGTTCTGTCCCTGTTTCGAAAACAACAGTAAACGCTATAACCATGAACACAACTTTTCTCTGTGTCTGAATCTCTTTTTCTTTATGAGAGATTGGAGAGTTTGTATTGGAAAAATAGAAAGAAGAGCGAAGGAGACGCACTCGACACTGGGGCGGCCGAAAAGAAGACCGGTGAAAAAAAAAGACAGTTCGAGCCATTTGTCAGCGACAATAAGTGGTCGGTCGCACCACCGTCCGTCGTCTCCCGACTTTTACATTCTATTTTTTTCCTATTTTTCGAATCAATTTTTGATAGATAGCTAAGACTTGATGAATTTCATGTGTTGGAATCTGTTGCCGATCGATTGTTTTCCAAGTGTTCCCAATTGAGTTTTTAGAGCACTTTGCTTAGTCACCTCGTTTTCTATTTTACTTATTTGAATTTCCTCCTCAATTCGCTTTTTTCTCACTCAAAAATCACAATGACTCATTTTCCATGTCGTTTCTGACGATTAATAAACTCACGTTCGAGAAAAAAGTCGTGTACAACCCTTCCAATATTCTCAATTATTCTCAAGTAATTTTCTTCATCTTCCATTTTCTTATTTTATTACTTTGCTTCGTATAACTGAGCAATAAAAATCAACCGAATTCGGAGTACTTCTTGGTGCATCGATGCTCTTTTTCATTTGCCTCAGCCTTCTTCCTCTCCCTCTTTATTTTCGAATTTCTGAACCATTACCAGTTTCTTGTTTACAGGAAAGGGTGATGACGGAGTACAAGCTTGTGGTGGTTGGTGATGGAGGTGTCGGTAAGTCCGCACTCACCATCCAACTCATTCAAAACCACTTTGTCGAGGAATACGACCCAACCATAGAAGACAGCTACAGAAAGCAGGTGAGAACTCGTTCAGAAATGAAAAATGAGGGGCATTCACACATCCGTTTCCCACATGTGGAGGTGGCAAATTGGATGTTAAAAAAACAGACGGCATTTGAAATTGCAAAAAGATGAGTCAGATGTGATCAGGAAAAGAAACCAACGTTTTTTCTTTAATTTTCTCTGGGGAGAAAAAAACTATCCATGAGAAAAAATCTCTCATGTTCATAAAACTGATTGTAGTTTTTCATCTGGAAATTTATAGAAATTGAACAATCAGAAATCGCATAAAAATCTCCTAGATATTAGGTACTTAACTACTGTTATTATACCCTTCAAACTTAAACTCGTATTGCAGGTTGTAATAGACGGCGAAACATGCCTCCTCGACATCCTCGATACGGCGGGTCAGGAAGAGTACTCGGCAATGCGTGATCAATACATGAGAACTGGGGAAGGATTCCTATTGGTATTCGCCGTCAACGAAGCCAAATCGTTCGAGAACGTTGCCAACTACAGAGAGCAGATCAGGAGGGTAAAGGATTCAGATGACGTAAGCTTTGAATATCAAATGTATATGCTTAAAGACTTGGTTTTAGGTACCCATGGTTTTGGTTGGAAATAAATGTGATTTGGCATCTCGATCAGTGGATTTCCGAACAGTCAGCGAGACTGCCAAAGGGTACGGAATGCCCAATGTGGATACATCGGCCAAGACTCGCATGGGAGTCGATGAGGCATTCTATACACTTGTTCGAGAAATTCGTAAGGTGAGATTGAAGTTTCGATTGAACGAAAGTCATAAGAATTCCTTGAAATTTTCAGCATCGTGAACGTCACGATAACAATAAGCCACAAAAGAAAAAGAAGTGCCAAATTATGTGATTGAGCTACGCCACTCCGTCATCGGTCGTGTCAAGTCTCCCAACCACCCTTTCTCGTACTTCAGTACATTTTATTCACCTATTTTTTTATCTGAAATTTGTGATTGATCCTCTCCCCGCCACTACATACTTTTACCCCAGACTTTTATTCATCAATATGCGCCGATTGAATTCGTTCACTCGTTTGCCATCTTTCCCACGTATTCTGTTTTCTCCCATTTCTCCACTCTGATTCCTTTCTCTGTTCGCTTAGCCTCATTTTCATTCATTCATAGGTGTCAAAATAGTCGTAGTGTGATCCATATCTGAAAATTTATTTGAAACCTTTCGTTCCCCCATTGGCCAACTCTACCAAAAAGTCGCACCATTTTTCACTTTCTCTGCATATTGTCCCCAAAATGTTTGTATTGCTACACTGATGCTTTATTCTTTTCCCACACACACACGTTTTGGCCACGCTCATTTCAGAATTTCTCTGAAAACCGAAATCTTTTGCATCTGCCGGTCGTTTCTTCATTTTTTTCACCCCATTTTTGTAATACGCTCTCATATTAACGTAATCATATAATCATTTAGAACAACTACATTTTTGAAAACTTGAAAGTACTTTTTTTAAATCATATTGCATTCTTTTTCTATTCTATAATTCCGTTTGAATATATTCCGAATTTCTTGATAATTATTGTACTATTTTGAAAGGATTCTTTTCGCGATAATATGAAATTTTAAACTTTGATCCGACTTCCCTCTTATTAATATGTCGTTTGTTTCTCTGTGGGATATTTTAATGATTTCATAAGCTTGCAAACCAGAAATAGTAACTTCGTTCATCAGAATGACAAGAAAACGAAAGAACGTCGAAGCAGATGAAAATCCTCCTGCAAAATCTTCTTTCGAAGGATATGGATACGTTGAGAAGAAAGAACCAGAATCCGGAAATTTCCGAAGCTTCCCAGATAAAAATGAACGACTCCAAAGTGGATATCGTGGTGGACGAGGAAGAGGTGACGGAGGATTCCGGAGAAATGATAGAGGTGGAAGAGGAAGAGGAGGAAATAGGCAATTCGGAGCCAGAGACTTCGAGAAGGTTAATCGTGTTTCATTTTAAAACTTTGATAACCATCTACTTTATAGCAATACGGCCGAGTTGGTGGAAATGAAGATTTTAACGAAAAAGAAGGCCAATTCGATCAAGATGCATCTGCATCATACAAAGATTCCCGTCCAGATGGAGATGGTAGAGAATTTCCAAAAGAAATCGTTGGTTATCTTAGAAGTATCGAACAGATTAAGAAGAAAGAAGGAAAAATCGAAGATTTTATTTTGGAAAAATGTGCCGAAGAAGTAGCTGGTCAGGAGACTGTTCTACTTGCATGGACTGAGGCTGCAGTTGTTGTTGAATCTGTATTCGGAAGCTGTCCACAGGGAGCAGCTCTTTTCCTTTCTTCGATTTCTCGTCTTAAACATAAGACTCTAGCTGATTTAATGTTCGGAGGCGCCAGTGCGAGAACTATTGAAAATCTGATCTATTCGATGTGTCCTATTGCGAACTCTGATCACGTAGAGCTCATCCAAAAGCTATCTGGAATTTTATTAGAAAACTGGGCGGATGCAGTTTTAGTTCAACCATCGAGCTTCTTAATTCGAGCCATTCTTTGGGTTTGCTGTGGTTTGTCGTCTAGGCCAAAAGCAGGAGAAGAAAAGAAAAGAAATTATAAAGGACAAGAGATGAAAGCTAGTTTGAAGAACATCTACGAGAAATTCGCTCTATTAGCATTTGATGAAAATCTGAATAAGAATGCAATGGAATCTCCAAATTTCGTAGCACTCTTTCAAGATTTCATAGAAGCTGATGGCATGTGGGGAGACAAAAGAGGAGATGAATATGTTAAGAAGAAGCTCGAAAAAGACGATATTGATGGAATCTCTAGTGCCTGGTACTCTCCGAATGGATCACGTATTTGGGAGAAATTGATGGAGACGTGCTCAGAAGATGCACGTAGTTTGTTATGGATTGAGTTCTGTAGCAAAAATGCTGTTGAATTGACTGATAATAAGTTTTCAAACTTTCCACTTCAAAAGATGATTAATAGTTCCACATCGCTTGAAATGGTTACTGAAATTATTGAAACAATGGGTCCAAGATGTGCTGCTCTACTCGAACATCAGAATACTGGCGTACTTTATGCTGTTCTTCGGTGCGCAGCAAGATTCCCATCATCTGAAAAGACGATGCTCCAACAGTTGAGAAAATACTTTCGATCTGCAACAGAAGCAAAGAAAGGGCATTTCTTATTGAATGTTCTTACTATCAATGGTTACGATGGGGTTTTTGATGCTCAGAAGTTTACTCAAAAGGTATGAAAATGTCAAAAAAAGTCAACTAGAAGTTCTTATTCCGTTTACAGGGCTCAATGCTCGTCTCTGAGCTCGTCAATTTTTCAAAAACCAAAACGTTGTCAGCTGGATTTGAGCAACTCACGGATAATCAGATTCAAGAAATGTGCTGTAACAAGTACACTTCTCGTCTCATTCAATCTGTTTTGGCCAGTAAAACAATGTCAGAAGAAATCAAAGAAAAGATTGTCGGTGCATTCGATGTGAGCTCACATCAGAAACATATTTCATAAAACTATAATCTTACAGAAAGATTCCTGGGAAACACTTATCACAGACACTTATGGAAGTCGTGTTTTCGAGAAGATTTGGGATTACGTGGAAGTGAAAAGGAAACAGGAGATCATGAAAGTACTTGTTGGAATTTATGTGAGAAAATTCTCAATTAAAAAAAAAACAATTCAATTCTATATTATTTCAGAACACTTCAAAATTCTGGAAATTCGCATTGCTTCGATGCGATGTCCACTTGTTCAGAAAGAGTCGAAAAGATTGGGTGGAAAAAATGAAAAAGGGAAAGGACTGATCTGTAGATTTGGTTGTTATTGTTTACTGTTTATTTATCATTGTTGCTGTTGTTTTCTTTTTTAATGATGTTATCTTCTTTCTTGTTTGGAACCTGATAAAAATCGATCTTTCGTTGCATGTAACCTGAACAACTTTATGTTTTTGTTAGCTTTAGAGATGATTGAGCAAACAAATAATTCCGACGAATTGAGGCAGAAAGTTTCGAGAACTCGAAATTTTCAGTATGAACTAGTAGGGAACCTCAGGAAAATCACGTCAGAGGACAGAAGTTATTCTGGAAAGAATACTGTATTCCCCCATCTTCCGAAACTAGTTCTTCTATTATAAAGGCACCACATGCAAACATACTGAAGAAATAGTTAACAAATCATAACTAAACCTCTAATAGAAGATCATACGAGAGTCACGGAAACGATTTTCTTTTCAATAGGCTCTCAGTTTCCTATACAAATCTTTTCATTTACAGTAGGATCAACTCATTTAAGATATGATGATCATTAGTATCTGAGAAGGTGTTGCGCAATGCTTCATCTCTTTTTCTGTGTGATATGTATTTATTCGAAGACGGCAGTATGTGTGTGTGTGTTTGTTAACGGTGCGAAGAACGGGAAAAGACCGGTCGGATCACGGAAGAATTGAGAAAAAAAGAAGGAAGAGAAATGCACACATCCACCCTCTTAACTTTGACTTTTGCCGCACTCTTACCTTCTACTCTCTTCTCATTTCTTTCCACTTACTTACAGTTTTCAACATTTTTTTAACGGAAACTTCAGTGTATCTAATTCGTCAAATTCTCTCAAACCGTTCTGAACTTTGGAACTTTTAAGGATTCCCATTTTTTGATAGAGTATCTTCTGAACCAATTCATTCTATGAGCAGTTTTTTCTTAACACTCTCATCTTATTGGTTTTTTTTTCTTGAGTGACGTTTTTATAATTTGTTTTTCTGATAGCGTCGATCTTATTTTGGACCTTTCAGTGATCAAGAAAATCTTTGTAGGCAACGCTTATGCTCTTCTATTACAGGTTTCACAAAACCTATCCAATTCTACGGATTCATCGAAATCTCTGATTTGTGCTCTTTTGTGTTTATTTGAATTTGTTTAAATATTTGAATGTACAGTTTTCTTTTTTCTTCTGTTTAATGTCAATAGACACAAACTCACTCACAGTTATTCAGTTTATTTCCCTCTTTACTTCTCTCTTTTTTGTGTTCGTTTGCTCATTCAAGTGAGTCCTTGATGATGAAAAAACGTTCGGTATTCACTACATTAGTTCGTTCTTTCACAAGTATTTCAACTATTTCAAATATGAGTTCTTTGATAGACTTTCGAAGGACCAATATAAATTTTTTATTGATTTCTAAATAATTCAAATCATAGTTGATCATCTAAACTTAAGTAACCTGCGATATTTTGGAGCCGAACAAATCAAACAAGCCGTCTGCATGTTCTCTTTTTTCTAGTCCGATCTGACAGATTTTCCGATCATTTGATCTCCTTATTTTCAGTTGATTCAATTCTGCAAAAGTTCCCCTAAATCAGTTCAATGTCATCAGAACGAAGTGGTCCGAATGGATCCCTTGAAGAGTAAGAGTCTGCTAAATTTTCCAAATAAATAAATGTTTATTTAGTAATGGTGATTATCTTCCACTTGAAGTAATTGGTGATGAAAGTTCATTAGATGAGAGTCATGTATGTGAAGATGTTATTATGTCGATTACTAATAAGCATGTGCAATGTTTGGCGAGGTGAGTCATACTGAAAAAAGTGAAAATTAGTAGAATAATCATTTTGGTTTCTTTTAGGTTTGAATTTTTTGAATTATTTCTGATTTCAGATTCTCAAACAATGAACTTCTTGCCAAGGATACAATTGGTCAAAATGCTCTTCACATGGCTGCTCGTGTTGGTGATTTGAACATTTTGAAGTGAGTGTGAAGAAGAGAAAGAAATCTTGATGAACAGGCGGCAATTGAGTGCTTTTGCCCGTTTTCCTCCCTCTCTCACTGAGCTCTCATCTCGTAATTGATACGCAGTGACTGACTTAGAAAATGAAAAAGAGCAAACAAACTGTTGGAGGAAATCAGGTCATTGACTAGATTTGCAGGTACTTACTGGACAGACTTCCCGAGCTGAGGGACATCCAGTCATCGAATGGAGAGACGGCTGCACATATATCTGCAGCACATGGAGGTATGATTATAAACAAGATGATAGGAAGAAAGAAATTGAATGATGATGAGTGTCAAACCTTCAATAGTAGGGCATTTGCATACTTGAGTCTCGTTGAAAACGTTGAAAATTAGAAGAAATTCAGATATGCGAGCTCTTGAAATGTTGCTTGGAGGTCCCTTGAAATCTACAATGAATTGTGCAATGACCCGTGACGTCAATGGAACATCTATTCTGATGGCATCTGTGGCACGTGGCGACACAGACATGGCCATCTGGTTACTTCGAAAATTTGGAAAAGGACTTGCACTTCTCGATAATAATTGTAAAATGTTGCCAGTTCATGTTGCAGCTGCTCAAGGAAACATTGAATTCCTTCGAGCAGCCATCAAATTCGACAACCAAATGGTGAATTCTCGTGATGAATTTGGATGTACTCCATGTGTTTATGCAGTTCAAGGAGGATGCCTTGGAACTGTTCGTTTTTTGGTTGAAAAAGCAAGAAGTGAAATGGGATCAGTTAGTAATCGAGGACAATCACTCCTTCATATTGCATGCCTCTGTGGACATGAACACATTGTTAGATGGATTCTTAATCGATCTGGTTCTGATGCCATTCTTTGGACAACTAATGATAGAGCTAATGCTATTCATTGTGCAGCTTGTAAGTCAAAAAAGATAAGAATATCACACAAAACTTGAAATTTCAGATGCAGGAAGTGTTCCAGTTCTTTCTCAACTCTTGAATGCATTTAGTAAAAAGAAGAGACATTATGTTATGACATTAAGAGATACACGTGGAAACACTCCACTCCATTTAGCTGCTATGAATAACCATCTTGATGCTGCCCTCTATATGGTTCGATTTGTTTTCAGTTCAATTCAATAATCACTATTATTTCAGCTTGAAAATGGAGCAGATCCAGCACTAATCAATACAAATGGTCACTCTCCACAATCAATTGCTGCTCTTCGAAACCATAGAGAAATGGAGAGACTCGTCGCAGCATATCAAGGAAAAAAGAGAAAGAGTAAATCAAAAAAGAAGGCTCAATCAATGCATGATTTATCACAATTTGCATCAATTCAAAGTGGTCCTTTGAGTCCTGGAGGTGTCACAAGTTATTCAAGTAATACAAATGGTTTTGAGACTTCTGAGAGGAGAGCTTTCTCTCCAAGAGAACTTAGTTCTGGGTATTCGAGTAATGGAGATGTCGCAGAATCAATGTGAGTTTCTGAAATACCTCTAATAGAAGGGCCATAATTATGTATTCTTTCAGAAAAAGTGAAGCAGAAATCGTTCGTCATCGACTTAGATTCATTGAAGATGATGTTGATTCTCTACGTGACACTGGTGCTCAAACAGATATGGATCTTCTTCAAACACATGTTAAAGTACTTGATGATAAAACATGGGCTGGATTGGGTCTTTCAGCTGTTGAACATATTGATCGAGTTCTTGATGAACTTGAATTTGATGAGTAGATTTATTCCTTTTAAATTTCTTTTTTTTTCTTAAACTTCTCATAATTCTTTTCAGTTTATTCTTTTGTACCCTCAAGTTCTTTCTATTTTGAAAAGTAAGTAACTTTCTTTCATTTTATATTTCTGGATTTAAACTTACTTAAAAATGATTTTCTGATCTCGTTTCTCTTTTTGTTTTTGTATATCAATGTATAAAAGTTGCTTGCGTCTCGATTTATTAAAGAATGAAAATAACACTTTCACGGGTTGAACTACTACACGAACATAGTATTTAACCCGATACAAAAAAAAGATGGAGAGAATATTATGAAATGGGATAGTGTTAAGTATAATGAAAACGGAATTATGACCAAATAATTTGTGTTTTCTCCAAGTTGTTGATGATTTAGTACTTTGGATACTTCGCAAAAGGTTGGACCGCGTTCTTGAGTTCCTCGCTGGAAATGACCTTGATGCGCTCAATTCGGTTGGCCTGAAGTTCATATTAATCAGAAATCGGAATTTCGAAATAATCAAGGAACAAACCTCAAAATCCTCGAACATTACGATAGCAACCTCCTGAGCAACTAAATCACTCTGAGACTTGACAAAGCTCAAAATGAGTTTTCCATCCAAAGTGAGGTATTCATCACCAAACTCTCTGAACAATTCCTTTTGATTTTTCATCGAATGATCACGAATTGAATGAAGAAGACTGTTGATGAAATAAGGTTTAGTGAGTTGAACGACATTGTAGATATGAGCAATTGAGGTTGAAATAAAGAGGAAAACAAGCCAGAACCTGAAAATAAAAATACTGAACAAAGTTTAAAGAACTCAGAAACTAACCAGAGGAAAAGAAAAATCTTCTCGTTGAATTCATTGATTCCAATGACACATTGAATGGTTTCTTCTCGATTATTTCCAGCCATTTCTCGGACTACGAAATCACAAAATGTGAGACGAGGGAAGAGTCCAGTTCTCTCCCAAGTAACACCATTTAAAAGATTCACAGCGAGATTGTATCCCCAAAGCAAGTCTTTCTTTTGTCCAATAAAATATCCAAGAAGAACAAATTGAGCAGCAGCAATGAGAAGGTAAAGAATCTTGATGAAGGCGTAGATTGAATACATTCTGATGTTGGAAATGGATTTTGGAGCATGAACAGCAGTGATTTTTGTACGCATGAACTTTGCCATCTCTTTAATCTTCTCAACTCTTTTGCTTTCAGTTTCAGAACGGATTTCATTTGCAGTATCACAGAAGTAGATCAGAGACATATCAGTGTAGGATTGAGCCATTTTCCAAAGAAACTTTGGAATCATGAATCCAATTCCAGCCAAAGCCATATACATACTAGTCCACTGATAATAAGAAAGACGATGCATTTCCTTATGTTTTTCTGAGACTGAAATCATTTCACGATCATTGCTTGGATACCAATATGTGTCTTTCAAGAAGCAGTAGTTCTCAGCGAATTCTCCCCATTCTCCTGAGTAAGTCTGTGGAACCCAGCACTCCATTGCAGATCCAACATAGCTAAAAAAGAAACATATGAATTACATGAATGATATTCTGAAATGCTTACGTCTTAGCAGAAGTGAGGATCGAAGCAATGATGAAGAGAAAAGCAGTGATGAGACACGAAAGGCTATCACTTGCATCATCAATTGCAGTGATTCCGAGATGATTAGTGAGTGAAGTAAGGAATGGAACGGAAAACATCCTGAATTAATTCAGGATATTCTCCTATTCTGAATACCAAGCAGACTAACACTCAAAGTCTGAAAAGCAATTCGTTGATTATTGGGAAATCAGAAGGAAAAGAAATAAAGGCAAAAACAGGAAAAGAATGAAATTGAAATGAATGATTGTTTAACAGAAGAAAGATCTGGAAATTGAAATAGGCGGAGCATGAAGAGAGATAAAGAGACCACAGACCATCTGTTGAAATGATGAATTGAAACAAGAGAGGAGGTGGTGGGCGGAGCTTATAGGAGGACACTGTTGTCTGCCGGTCCATTGATTGAATCATCAGGAAACAGACGGACAAATAGAGAGATCTAGAAGGAAATATGACAAAAGGGAAGTGATTTGGAAGGTTTTGAGAGTTAATTGACAGTCCTTGTGCAGATAGAGCTTACAACTCCGAAAGTCTAAAAAATTTGAAAGCTTAAGTTTTCTATTTCAACTTATTCATATATTTTGAACCCAGTTCTGCCTTTTCAGCAAAATACTTTAATTAAAATGAAAAAAAGAGCGGTGTGTTAAATAGATCTTCAAATTAAAAAAATCCGAAAAACTACAGTAGTCCCTCTCTTAACATCCAACTATTAATCATAATTATTAAATCTAAAGAAAAAAAACAAAGAAGGCTTATAGAGGAGAACACATGAAGCTGTCTTGACCTTGATTATATTCTATCTCTTTTCTCTTATCGGACCGTTTTCTCTTTAGCCATACTCCAACAAAAGCATCATCAAGAGTCATTTTTTCAATAACCTCAAAAAAAATCATTCGAATGTTTTGAAATTTTTGAAAACTATGCGGGGAAATATTGCTTCACATGACAAGAAGAAACAAATGAAAACAACTTTGACCTCCGATTGCACATACGTTCTTTTTTCAATTTTTCTGTGGAACTTTTTCAGAATATCTGTTAGAACCGTTTCTATTTTTCAGCAATTAAAAGATGGGGAAAAGGTAATAATGGAGACAAAACGAGAAATAAAACTATAGACAAATTGAAAGCTTTAAAAGATTATGCGAGAAAAAAAACAAGAGATATAGAGAAAGAAAGAGAGAAGAAGGTTCGTTCGATGAAAGTGAAAACAAGGTAACTGTCTAGACGGTGCCTCGAGTAATATTCATTTGTTTCCCTTCTCTATATTATTCTTTTTTCGGATTTCATCTTTTGTCTGGATTATTTGATGAGAGCCTATTGAATTATAAGATGATCAAAAGTGATTCAAATCTTATGGTACTTTTCCACTACAGAAATTGAGAATATCATACTTTGTACAAAAAATCATTTCATAAATTTCAAAAATATTCCTCCTACGCAAACATTTTCAAACTGTTTCTTGTTATTGTTATTTGGTCCCATCATACTCTCTGAGTCATTTTCAGTTTTTTTCTTTTCCTTTGTTTTGATAATACCTCGAGTTTTCACATTCATCTGGATACGGTACTCGGAAAAGGATTCACTTTTGTTGTGCCCATTTCACTTTCACTTCGGTAAACTTCAAAACAATATCTTCAATTATGAACAAGGGGTTTTTCAATTATGGCGGCTTCTACTTGCCCTTCTGTTTTTTTCCCAATGGCTTCGAATGTTTCATAAATTTGTAAAGAAAATTCCCCAAAGTGAGAGAAAAAAAAGAGATAGAAAAATTAGTTCTCTTAACGATGAGAATTTGACTCAGAACCATGGGAAAAGTAAATAAAATGAAGGTTGTCGGGTCACCAAAATTGTAGAAAAGGAGTCCAAATTGAATATATTTCGAAAGAGAAAACGTTCGGGATCGTAGAAACTCTACAGGCTGCGGAATTCTTAAGACACTGCCCTTCTAATACAGTTTCCTTTCTGTTCCCGGGAAAAGCATTCCGGAAGATGGGAAAATCCGTGTCACATCTATGATCATGTGATTTTCTCCAATCTTGCTTGTTTCTTTCTCCATTTGAACAGGAATTTTTTTTAATTGAAATTCTCGAATGGCAAAGTGCTCTTGCTCTTCCGCTCTTTCCTACTGTAACATGTCGACGTTCTCCAGATTCTTTCGATTGAAAAAAAAATTTATTTGCTTTATACATCATCAATACATATCCAAGCACCAATATCATTTCAATGTGTACAATTCGATTAATAGAGTACATAGATACAGTAATTATAGCATTTCAAACCCATGCTTATCCGCTTGTTGTTGATCCGATTCGGAGACTTCTCGTTCATAACTTGGAACTCTTCGTCTCTCTCCGTAAACCACACTGAACATTGGATCTCTAACTCGCTTCATTCCGTGCTCTTCTCCTTGATCAATATCGATAAATTGAGACTGAAATGTGTTCATTATAATAAGAATAACTCGAGAGAAATGAGAAATGATTGTGAGCGGCTTTTAGTCGAATTTATGGTTACTGTATTCATTGAAAACTTACCAAATTTAACAATCTCATATCTCGATCGAACTCTTCACGAGATTCGAATCTGAAGCATAAGGCACATGATGGATCCATATCAAGAAAGTGCATTTTCGATAAGAGGCGGCAGTGATAACTCCGTTCTGGACATTTTTTAGGCTTCTGAAATAATAAATGATGGAATTTTGTATCGTTTTTTTTCAATTAGAAACTCAATGTCGAACTATGAGAGAGTAAGTATTGTAATAATTTTAATGCTTTCTCTTTCGTTTTGAAGACTGAAAACATTTTTCAATTTAAACTTACTTTACTACTATCTCCTACAGTCGAATTCATATTTAAGTCAATTGGAATATATTCGTGTGCCACGTGTGGATCCAAATATATGATTTGCTGAAAACAATATCAATTGATTTTGATTTATACTCCTTGCTTAACTTACATCTCCGTAGAATCCAACAAACCAAGAAGAATGATCTGGACGTCCGCCAGTGATTCCGAGGCACGATTCCATTGAAAATAGACGCATCAGATGGGGAACGTAGATCTACACTTAATTTTCACATGGAAATTTCGAAAACCGAAACTAACGGGGTTTAGTTCAGCAGCTCCTAATCTTACAACGATCACTAGAATTAATGTTTTCATCCAATTTTTTGTTTCAACTTCGATATCTCGGATATGAACTCTTCCATCAATTGAAAGATACATTGCAGTGTCTCCAGTCAACGGAGATATTGATTCAGTCATTGCTTTTCTGTAATTCTAATTGGACGGGAAATCTGTTGATCTTATATCTCACTTCATAATGAATATAGCTTCAGAAGGACTATACCAACTTCCGACTGCTTTTTTTCCTTTTTCTCTTGCCGCAATCTCAATCATTCGATGAATTCCTAAAGGAGCTGATGGCTTGTCTTCAAATAACTTCAGAATCGTCCATTCTTGTATTTTCTGTCTATCAAAATCCGTTTCCTCTCCATGAATTGTCACATAAGATCGTTTCCTTCGAACAAATCTCCATTCTCTTCCAAATCTATTCAACATTATTGCTTGTGCTACCATCATCTGAGTTGTTCTAATCATACATCCCCATCCACAATCAGAAGTTGTCTAAACTGAGTCATAAATACATTCTCTCTTTTCTTTCTGAACTATTCTTACATCAGTATTCATTAATGGAGGAAAGTCAGTCCTATAAGTGATCCAAAGTCTTGAGTAATAGTCCGAACAGAAGTCCTCAAATCCAATACTCACACCACTCTCTGAAAAAAATAATTATTTCTCATTGTTCACTTTCAAAGTTCACTATCAAAAAGTAAATTATTTGACTATGACTAAATTAATGCTCTTTACAATGCAAACAAAGAAGCAGAATAATGTGTCTACTCCTCGACGCTCACTGGTCATTTAAAAGGGTAAGTGATTCATTCCGAATTGCGTTGAGTGCATCGAATCAGAAAAAATTTGAAACATTCTTATTAGATTTATTGTCTTTTTTCTGATAGTACAATCGTTCCAAGGGAGTACGGTAGATACTGACCTTTTTTACTTGTTGAGTATCTCCTTCCCAAAAACACCACATCATCTTCTCCACCGTATTCATCAGTTCTATCGGACATCCATGTACCTGAAAATAGGCAGCTTCTATGTAACAATCGATTTTCTTGATATACTTGAATATTTGATGTTATTCCACGTAGACCATAATCTTGCCTTCCATTTTTTCTTCGGATGTTTTTCAGTTTCCAATCCAGTGACTACTTCTTGACTAGAACTTGAAGGTCGTATACTTCCCATCATCGAAGCACTGGCTCTGAAATACTGATTTTCAGAACTTCAATTCCTAGACTTCTGAGTTACGATTTTATCCTATTAATCCATGAAGAGTTTCCACTTGGAACAAGACTTTCTGGTGCTGAATGAACCATGTCTTTTCCCAATACAACCATTCTTTCTGTATCTGGAGTCAATGCTTCTTCTGGTGATCCATGCTTCAAAACATGTTCAATTCTTTCCCTATCATCATCTGATAATGACGATTCTGAGCTGTAGGATTTTCGAGATGGGCGGTTGGAAGTCGCTACTTTTTCAAACTCTTCTTCAGGAGGATCTGACATTTTACAATTTCATTTGAATTCTGCAAAGACATTGTGTTCAAATTTTGTTTGGATAAGAAATTTTAGGAATTTAGAATTGGTAAGGATCAAACTGGCCAATCAACAGATTAAAATGTAAAGAAAAGAAAAACAAGTAACAGTTAAAAGTTTATCAAATGAATAGGAATTCTTTTCGAGTGTCTCTACAAGTATCATCGAAACTTTGAAATCCAGCCAATTCGAATATTCCTTTTTTGAGAAACGTTTTAAGATCGGAAATCGGGCACAATCCATAGTCAAGACGAGTACAGAACTTCAAGTTATTAGTGATATCTTTTCCGTCATATAAGACTCGCAAATATTTCGACTTCTCCGGAGTTTCGTAGATCTAAAATAGTAGAGGCTTTTTATTAAATGAAAATGTTAATGTCGATTACCTCAAAAACAACACGTGCTCCGAACACCTGCCAATCGAAGTACTTTCCAGAATCGGTGAGAATTCGAAGGATAGATCCAATTATCGTATCGTGAGAAGCAAACAATTGAATTTCTTTATCAATTTTTTCAGCCATCAGTCCAACATATCGCAAAATCGGATAAGCACTCAGAACACGGTATTGTCTCTCAATTCCCAAGTTCAGATCAAATAGTTTTTGACTTTGTTTGGAGAAGTATTCAAAGATCTGAACCAAAAAGTTAACAAACGGTTCTGTTATTTGTGACTCACATCTCCAAAGAAAAGATAAGAGACGCAGTAGTCATCATTACAGGGAAGGGGTCTTCGTGGACATGAATATCTCGTCACCAAATTATCAATTATATCTGGAGGATCCAAGTTCAGAGTAGTGTAATTGATTTCAGCCGACAACTTCTGAGCAATGTGTTGAATTTTTTCATCAACTTCCAAACGGTACAAGCCTTGTCTCTCTTTTCTTGCCATATGATTCAATATTTCAACTGTTTCATTACATTCGCATCCAGGATCAGCACATCCATAATAGTAGGATCCTTCTTTGAATTCAATTGGAAACGTGAACGATGATTGATTTTGAACGAGAAATCCGCTCACCAAAGCGACTCCAGAATCATATGTTCTTTGTAGATTAGAGAATGTTAATGACATCTTGATTGAGCTATCAGAAGAATCTGTAAAATTATTATTTTTTGAAAATAGTAAACCCGGAAACTCACTAAACATAGAAGTATCTTTATATTGATCGTACAGAAACTTTCCCATTGCAAATTCTTGGATAGCTCCTCGTGGAGTCAATGTGGTTGGAATACATTCATCTTTCCTCGGAGCCAATTCCATATTCACAACATTTTCGGGTATTTTCAGCAGACTTTTGATATTCTGGGTATTTAATTTTGACTGATAGTCGTTGAATTCATCCATTTCTTGTTCACTTAGAACTTGACATTGTCCATTTTTATTCAATCCATGTCGATCTCCGTGACGGACCACAGCCAGAATAGAAACTAACGTGGCATTTTGATGATCAGTTCTTCCTTCTGCCCCATTCAAATTTCGATTTTCCACAAATTGACAATGATCATTCATGATTTGTTCATAGTGAGCACTACGTATCTCCAGTTCATTTGATCCAAGAAATCCTAAAACTGAGAAAAATGGGGATAAGAAAGAAAACTATTAAGAAGCAGTATATAGGCTTGATGATTACTTTATCCCTACGCCACCGAACAGCTAACAACTCAGTAGCGGGCAAATGCTAATGACACACTTCTTGGAGTGCCTCTTTAATAGAGGTATCATCACGTCATATAGAAATAGACTCACCGAAAGCATTGAAGATACAGAAGAATCCGAATATAATGAAAAATGCAAAGGCAGAACACTGGAAAACACGAATTTTTTGGAGTATGAAAACAAAAAAATTACCTCTATATAATGAGCTCTAACAAACTCTTTCAGTTCTGCACAACATCCTTCCTCTTCTTTTGAATCCATTGACTTGACGATTCTGAAACAATTCTCAATGGTCCACTACAATGATAAAATGTAACCAACACTGTGTGAGTAGTCGTTGATTCATCTTCATCTCCGCTTCGTTTTGTAAACCATATTCTCGGAGTCAAAACACTCCGAGCTTTTGAAGCCCAGTTCATTTCCCGAGAAACAGAACTTCAATATCCTGAAATAATCGATGAATTAATAATTCCTATGCATGTACAAAAAGAAGAAACAATGATGATTCCCTCTCTTCCCCCGCACACACTAACCATTCCTTTTTTCCTCGTCGATTCCCTCCGTTCACTGTTCCGCTATCGATTGTCAATTCATTTCGCACAAAAGCCACATAGAGACTCGACCGAATGAATTTAGAAGCTTCATTTTTACTTTTTTTATATGTTTGAACAGTAAAAATTGTGTATTAAATGCGTTATTATAACTCGTATTCACTTTTCTATTACACATGAAACTATTAAAGATACCCATGTTAAAGTCAGACATAACACATTTCTTTGAACTCTGTAACTCCAGCTAACTTGAATAGTCCCTCTTTGGCAAACTTCTCGAAGGCTGATGCTTTGCACATTCCATATTTTAATTCATCTCCCTAACAAATAAGAAATGAAGGAGTAGACTATGAGACAAGCTAATACCTGACAAAATCTGACGTCGAATGTCCGATTTCTTCCGTTATAAAGCACGCGAATATAAAGACCTTCCTCCGAATGTCCATAGATTTCGAATACAATTCTAGATGTATAATGAGGTGGATCAACGAATGGAATTCCAAGAACACGAAGAATCGGACCAACTGTGACATCATGACCGGAGAAAATCTGATGTTTGTGATTATCGAATTTTGAAATTTACATTTTCAATTTCCGTACCTCTGCAGTACAACTGCCGTATCAAAATAAATGCTCACCTGAATATAATTGGAATGTGGAAACTTTCGAATTTTTGACACAGAATCTTTTAAATAAGTTAGAATAGGATATGCTTCCATCGACTGCAGTCTCCTAGCAACTCCAATTTTATCGTCAAACATTCGACTTCCACGTAGTGTTGTCAAATTGATCATTTTATTGAAAGAATCGAGAGTGATACAGTCCTCTGAATGACATGGAAGTGCTTTCCGACGACAAATGAATCTTCCCAGTCCAACATCGATCATTTGAAATGGATCAAACGATGTAGTAAACTGATTGAATGAAAGTATTTTCTTCTCTTCGTCAGCCACGTCATCTGATTTCATTTCATTAAATTGATTCAGATGCTCTTCTTCGTAAATTCTTCGAATAGATTTGTGAATCTGACAAGCACAAAATTCATCTATACAATGATATGAAAAGTTAGACGCTCTGATTTGTACTGGAGCAACGAATCCACGTTGTTGAAAGAGGAATTCTGTGGAGAAAGCAAGCGCTGATTGAACTGTTCTATTGTATTTACTGCTGACAATGTCAGTAACAATTCGCTGATTTTCTGGAAATATCGAAAATAATATGGGGTATACAATTAAACACTGACCATCTGCGAAAAGTCTGGTTTTTTCGTATCGTTTTCTGAAATATTTTCCGAGTTTCAAGTGTTGTAAAGCTCCTTCAGCCGTCAGCATTCCACTGACACATTTGGCACTGAAAAAATCAGTGATTCTTTCTTTTAAAAGGCCACATTTCACTATCAAATAAGTGGAAGGAAAGACTCACTCTAATGGAAATCTTGGGAACTGTTTCAATTGTGGATCCAACTTCAAAAACGCTTGATGTTCGTCACTTTCTGCTAATTCTTTATAGGCTACAAATGCTTTTCGGTCAGAATCTCTATATGGAATACATCCAACATCATCATCCACTTTTGATACTGGAGATCTGAAGAACAATTCGTTTTATTTTATATCATGGGACTGAATCGAACCGTTCTCCATGTCTGAAGACAACCGTAATTCCTCTGAGACGGAGTTCCTTTTCGTATTCGTTTCCCTGAAATAGAATATTTATAAATCAAAGTAAATGGGGCTGAATCCTCATTCATTTTCAGACCAAAGTAAATTATTTTGTCTATCTCGCAGCTGAATCCACACTCACTTTCAGACCAATCACCCATATAGAGAAATTTGAACTTATAAGTATATAAAATGCCTCACCTGATAAAAATTTTTTCCAATCAATCAAAAGTTCAAAATAGAAAACAAACAAATTTCTCAATGTCAATTATTTTTCTTGGTCAGCAATGTATAAAAATCGATTTATTTTTTCCCCTGTTCCTTCCTTCCTCTTACTTTTTTACTTACTTTGATCCATTGATCGCCTTCTTCACCGGTAACTTCGTGCTCCAAAAATTGGCACATTTCTCTTACATCCTCTTTATTCCATGATGGTCTCTCTGATTGCAGTTCAGTTTTTTCTCTATCAAAATCACCTGAATCATTATATTACCACATGAAATTCAAATATCGGAATCTTACTGTCATATTTCAGAATTGTATAGACCGCAATAATAATCACGACGAGTAGAATCCAATCCTGAAATTTGAACTCTTTGATTATTTATTTCATGCTTTACAGCCTTACAATCAGACGGATCCGACGTGGCATTCCGTTGATATGCTGGAAATGATATTTTTTAAACTCAAAAGAAAACCAAAGAACTCACTGGGCTGAGCATGAATGAAGTTGATATAGAAGATTATTTGTTAATGTATATTAGCCTAATTAAAGCCAACGATCAACTAGAGCACATCTAAATTAGGACTTTTATGGTTTATTTTTTTTTCAATTAAAAATTAAAAAATTTCATACTGTATGGTTACAGTTCTGTGAAAAATATAAAATTCGAAAAGCTAAAAGCAGAAGTAATTTATCCATACAGAATTAAAAAAAAAAGAATATAGTATTGTATGGAGGATTGATGAGGCAGAAAGGTACAGAACAAACAAGGAAGCAAAAATAAAGAAAAGGTTATGCTAATAGAGACGGAGACGTTGAGAGGAGAAGGCTACGTCTACAAGATTTCCCTTTTTGAAGAGAACGTCATCTTATTAATCTTGCGATTGAGTCAAGGAACCTAATTTTCTGCCTTGTATTTTAGATATTATTAAGCTCTTTACTTTTTCTTTGTTTGAGTCTAAACAGTTTTACTTGATATACTTTATTGACATGCAATATTAGGTAAAAACATAATAGAGATAAAACGTATAAAGAGATCGGTTCTGTGGTGTTCAATTACAGGGAAAAGAGATCCAATGGGGGTAAAAAGACTAGAACGAAACAAAATAAGTTAATAAATATTAAACTTAAAGAAAAATAAAAAAATATACAGATACAGCATGGTTGGTGTCAGTGATTTACCACCATTCATCATCACCATTGTTTGGTTGATCTAGTTCTAATTCCAACTCATCAGCTAAAGTGACTTCAACTTCACTAGCTTTTGGAGCTTCTACTGGAACTCGAACAGTTTGAACGGTTTGTGCAACAGGCTGAAATTAATGAACTGAACTCATGGTCAATCATGCAATTCTTACTGTCACTGTTGATTTGCTCTCATTTCTGGATGCTAGCACTTTCCGCATGTATTCAGCCATCACCGGATCAACTCCAGAGAACATAGGATTATCAACAGAAGTTGGTTGTATGGACTCATCTTTAGTTTGGAGAGGAACGATAGGTTGGACCGGAGTGGGTTCAGACACGGACGCGATCTGGGTCATTATTATTATTAAGTAACGGTTCACTATTATGAGTGTGAAATTTTGTATTATTCAATTGATCTTACCTCCATAATTCTGTTTCTTCTGCCAGCTTGATCTTCACGAGCTTGCAGACGCTTCTCAAAATCTGAAAGTGCAGGCACGGTAGACTTCAATGTTTCTGGCTCTGTAGGCCTGACTGGCTCCATTTGTTTTTCTACCAGTATTGGCCTCACTTCTTCGAATGTCTTCCTCATAGATGGAGGAGAAACAACTCTCATTCCTTTTTTCAGCCACGAGTCCTGATCATCATCAGCGTTTGTTTTTTCTCGGCTAACTTTTGCCTCAACTGGAGTATCATCCCTGATTTGTGGCTTTCGAACTGGTTTCTGTGGTGATGAAGTCATATGAAGTGGAGATCCTTCATCATCGATAACTGAACTATGAAGAGCTCGACAAAAGTCGTCATAAAGTTCAACGTTGGAATCATTCTTATTGAATACTTTTCGATTCAGTCCAGTTGTTGAGAACTGTTCGACTGAGGCGTCAAGCTCCTTGGCAATTTCATCTAGGTTTTGTATTCTTCGCCGAATATTTAGAATCTCCATTTCGCCTTCGGATATGGAGGATGTTGAGTCTGTTGGCGAAACGGATCGGACAAATACTTTTGAATGTGACGATTTCTGATTTTGAGAATGGCTAAGGTAGGATACTCTACCTTCTGCTTTTTGTATACGCTTCATTTCTTGACGAAGTACATCTCGTTCAACTTCTAGATCTTTTAACTTTTCAGTGAGAACTGCTATTCTTTGTTGGCTCAAAGCAGCTATTCGTTTCCATTTGGCTTCTTGTGCAGAGTATTCCAAAAATTTTTCTTCAACTGCTGATTGAATGCGTTGGGAGCTTTTGAGACGGAGAGATTCGATCTTGAAAAAAAAAGCATTAATTTATTAACCTATAATAGCTCCAAATCAAACGTGCAGTATGTTAACGGACTTACCTCTATTCTTAACTGCTCATTTTCTTCTTTAATTTGGTCATAATCTCCTGTTCTTCTCATTTCAATTCTTCCGGCAGCAAGTTCGTCTCGTGTTTCGTTCAACGAAGCCATTGTAACCTCTAACTCTCGCTTTACTTGACCAACGGAACAGATTTGATCTTTCAACCGGAAATTTTCCTCCATCATTTCACCAATTTTCTTTCTTGTCTCATTCGCATCATGTTCCAATTCTCCTGTTCTTTTTTTCCACATGCTAACTTCAGCTTCAACAGCCATTTCTGATCGGCGTCTATCGGTATTTTTTGATGTAGCAACTTCAATACGTTCTCTTTCAAGACGCATCTCCTCTAGTTCTCCATCCATTTTTCTTTGCCATTCTGCTCGAGTTTTCTCGAAATTTTCTTTATTGAGAGTTAACTCAATCGCTCGATTTTCCACCATTCTCTGTTTAGCTGTTAAATCGTGCTCGCGTTCAGCTGATCGCATTTCCATCCGATGCTCCAAAGTTCTTTCTCGCTCGGCTATCTGAATTTTTTTGTGTTTTTCCACTTGGAGAACAATCCTTCAACACATTTAGTTAGGAAAACACCCCAATGTATTGTTCAAGTAAAGGGAAACTAGCGGAGACCTATTGGTGAGATAAAAGTAAAAAATACAACGTTCAGTCCTATAGACATGAAAACTTTTCGTTCAAGGCCTCAATTAGTGTGCGGTTCCATCAGTGATATTCAGGACTACAAGTTTAACTGACCTGATCCAAAAGCCTAGTTTTTTCTTTCTCGAGTTTTCCTAGCTGCAGTTGATATTTGGCTTCATATTCCGATTTTATTGATAACAGTCTTCTTTCCGTATCTCTTCTATCTCTTTCTCTCGTGTCATCCAACTTTTTTTCGTACTTTCTCTCAACTCGTCCACATATTTCTTGAGCCAAAAGTCTCATTTGCATGTCCATGTCAACAGAAGTCGTGTTACCAATCTGGTGATTGTTTGGCCGAGCAACCGCTATCGTCTGGAAAATTTTCAGATTACGTTTCGCAGTTTAAAAGTTTTTACCGTTTTTCTATCTAGAAAGTTCATTTTATCCACGTTTTGACTTTTGGAGGCGACACTTGTGGGCACTTGTGACTGTAAATTTTTTTTTCAGAACACGTGAGATTAAAAATGTTACCGTATTGTTCAACACTCTGTACAGAGATCGTGTCAAAATATTTTCCATATCGAAATGTTGTTTTCCAAGTCCATCCTGTTTAAGAACTCCGATTTGGTGCTTGCTACCCATTATGACATCACGGTATTTTAATAATACAACTAAATTAACAATATACAAAAAGCAGTAACAAACTATAAATGTATTGGAAGTGATTGAATACACAGGTTGAAGATTTCAAGACTTTCAATAAAAAAGTTTATTTTACGATAGGGGTCCGAAAACAAAGAAAAACACAAAAATTAGTCTACAACACCCTAATAGTACATGTTTCAATGGCGATTCGATTACCACGGCCGCTTAGTCTCTCCAACATCAAGATACGCGGTACGTTTGTTGAATGTTGGTCTGAATATAAGTTATTTAAAAATTTATTCATTGGACCCATACAAAAAACATACGTATAATAATCGTCCTTAGATGGATTAGCAAGTCCCTTATCCATAAGTCCAGGGAATTTCTCCTCGATCGCTGGAGCATTTACGATAACCTCCTTCTGTGGCATCGACTCAAGTCCTCTCAAATGTGTCCAGTCCTATAAACGAAACGTTTCCATCGGCCTTAATCAGAACAAATACCTTCACTTCGTACTTCCAGTAATAGTAGGCAGTTTGAAGAACGACAAAAGCCATGAGCATTTTTGGAACGGTAACTCTGATCGCGGTTCCATAGTAAACTCCAAAGGTTGGCTAAAAATGAGTTGTGGAAAAGCTATTCATAAAGATTTACTTTTATCACAAATTTT
The DNA here is from genome assembly GCA_963572265.1 of Caenorhabditis doughertyi. Lineage (NCBI taxonomy): Eukaryota > Metazoa > Nematoda > Chromadorea > Rhabditida > Rhabditidae > Caenorhabditis > Caenorhabditis doughertyi. Next base: position 15,161,895 of record OY751556.1, on the reverse strand, counting down.
TTCATATAAAAATTATAAACAAGTACCTTGAGATAATGAAGATAAAACTTGTCCCATGGAAGTCTATAAGCTGTTCTGATGGGGTTCAACTGACGATGAACGGCATCAACAACGACTGGCTCATCAGCATGGAGGTGTTGATCCTGAAAGATTCACCAGTTCAGAATGAACTTAAAAGCAAAAAAAAACTAACATGAACCCATTTCTTTCTCCATTCTCTCTCAGCTGGGCTCAAACCGGAGGCACGAACACGTTCGTCGGCCATATGCAATTCTAAAGACATGCGATCATTGACTCTGAATAAAGATGAATGTTAAACACTGGTATTTTTGAAGTGTACATATAAATACCTGTGGAGCGGCTTGTCACCAGTTTTGACAAGCGCAGGTGGTGGAACTCCTGATCGGGTGTACGGCGAATTGCCCGTTCTTTGCGGTTTCACATACTGGTTACCCATTTGAGCCTGAAAACTCAACGTTCTGTTCTTATTGTCTATTTATAAACGCCGAGAACAAGCTTTTACATGGAAAATCAAAGGTTTTTGGTTTATTTTTTCTGCTATAGTAAGCTAATTATCAATATTTGAAAGATTCACTTAACAATATAAATTTAATTGAGCTCAAAACGCTTTCCGATATGAGTAAAGGTTGCCATGGCGTAAAAAGCCCGTTGCGGCTTGCGGAAATGGGCGGGGTTCGAGCGATGCAATCCCGCGGCGCAGTTTTTCCCGGTTTTTGCCTAATGCATTATATTTATTTTTCCACGTTTCTGTATTTTTTGTGTTTTCAATGTTTAATGTTTTCCATTTTCCAGCAAAATGTCAGGTACAATGCGAGATAAGACAAATGACATGCAAGGATTCCGGTTCGCATGGCCTTTTCCAAAAAAGCCTTCACTATTGTATAGGATAAAGTCAAATCTCACAATGAGCTTGGTCGCTGCTGTATCCAAAATTATGTTCATAGGAGGTTTGTTAATTTTTATATAACCGGTACTGGTTTGTTTCGAAAAAATTCAATATTTTACTGAAGAAAATTTTTCTTGGAAAATGATATGCAAATATTGTTCTTGATTTCAGGATCCAACAAGCTCACCTGTCACAACAAAGAAACGTTTCTGAAGCTTCTAGAGAATAAGGAACGACCACTTATAACCGTTTCCAACCACCGTTCAAATATTGATGATCCATTAATGTGGTGTAAGTTTCTTATTTCTTATGCTTCATCTGATTAAAACCTTTAGATTGGATTCAGGTATTCTGAAGTTTCGCGAGTTTTGGCGTAACAAAGATCGGCATCGGTATACTCTTGCGGCGCATAATATCTGCTTCACGAAACAGTTTCATACGACGTAGGTATTAGAAACATGAAGTAATGTCTAAGCATTGACAGCTTTCAGAATGTTTTCCTTGGGACGGTGTGTTCCATGTGTTCGTGGCGATGGAGTTTATCAAAAAGGAATGGATTTTTGTGTCGATATGCTGAATGATAATAAGTGGGTCCACATTTTCCCGGAGGGAAAGGTATGCGTCGCATCAGAAGAGCCACTTCGCTTCAAATGGGGAGTTGGACGACTTGTTATGGATGCAAAGACTGATCCTGTGATTCTTCCGGTATGGTGTAAGGATATGGAAAAAGTTTGGCCAATTCACCCACCTTATTATCCTAAGTTCGGAAATGTAAGTTTACAAACTGGTCGTGAAAAATTTTTGGTTATATTTTAGTCAGTCGAAGTTTACATTGGTGAACCGTTCTCTCTATCAGAACTCAAAAGCACAATCAAGTCTAAATCATTGAGTACGGAACAAATGCGAAAGATTATCACGGATGAAGTTCAGAGACGACTGTATCAACTTGGAGAGAAAACTGGCGATATTCCGAAAGGGTCCACAGAAAGATTACTTCAGAAACATCCACCTGTTGAATATTAATTAATTATCACATTTCGTAGTTCTAGGGATTCAATAACCAATTTATAGTTTCATTACCTCAGCTCAATTGTTTAGCATAGGTATTTATTGCTTGTTTTTGCTTTATAATGCATTTTTAGCTTTCATCATGGTTTGGTCTTGTTTACTTGTTGTTCTTGAAAATCACCGATGAATTTTTCTTCAATCTGGTCTTAGAATCAGTGACTCTACTCTTTTTCTTATTTCTCGTTTCAGAACGGAGGGGGCAAGTCATTGGTTTAATGGTGTGCCAAGCAGAAAATGCAGCAGATGGCGGCATGTCAAACTGCGGAAAATAAGATGATCAGCATGCCAGATTCCTGGATTTCATGAAAACAGAAAATGTCGTTGCATGAAGTCGAATATCATATGAGGTTAACAACTTTAAACAAGAAAAAACAGCTGCCGAAGACTTTCTCAACATTCTGAGATGTCTGTGAATCGCAAGTTGTCTGGAATAATCTTGATTATACCTGTTAAACTCTAACAGAAATAGCTGAAAAACTGGTAAAATGGAAAGATTCTCAACTTCGTGCATCAAGGTTTGATGATCCTGAACATAGGTATGTTATGCTCTAGGAGTCACGAGAAGTGATAATGCTGGAGTAAACATATTGACAACAATTCTTGTTGATTCCCTGTTTCAAGAAAATCTTAAAACGTTCGATACTATTAAACTTTTGAGAGTTTAGAACCCTTGATGACTAACACGTCAACTTAAATATCGTTGAAGTATCGTTTCAGTAACCTGCCAAAGCTCAAAGATGTTCAATGAATGACGTTCATGTTCGTATCATTCTCTTCCTTTCATCACTTATCCTTGATACACTTTTCAGTATCACTGTGTACATGTACGAGAAAGAAGAAAAGCTATCCGGTGTCAAGCGGTCTTCCTGCTCCGAAGTAAAAGACCATATGACTTGAACGTGTGCTCGCACAAATCTCTCGCACACTTTGACATTTTCGTGGTGAGCCCTCTCGGAGCCACGGCACACGAGAGAAAAATGATAAAACCCAATCAAAAACCGCCACCAAATGATATCTCTCTGATAACACATTTTTGTTTGTTCATTTCATTTCATCAAGACTGATCCACGACAAATGGATACAGGAGTCAAAGTGACCTCTATTTCTCTCTTAACATTGATACCTGAAGAAATTGAGATAAAAGAAAAAGATGAAAGAAAACACAAAGATTGTGAAAAGGGGAGTGTCTTGAAGGTCCTTCAATCTCGTAGAGATCACAAGGCTTCAGGAGAGAGACATGGAAACGGAAAACAGGCGTCAATAGACAAGGCGGAGTCATCTTTCTTCAGTTTTTCATCCTCTGAATTCTTTTCTTTTCTTTATGTGAATCACTTCAATTCTGAAATTTCCTTTACCTTTTCATAACTTTTCTATTTACATTATCTATCTGATCCGTTTCGTGTGTATCAATATCAACATTTTCCTTTTCAACTATCAAGTACTTCCATACCGCAGACCGCCCCCTCTCTGAGATTTTTAAACTTTTAGACCACAAAACTCGTCGATTGTGGTAAAATTTATTGCTTTTAGCATATTTGGATTATCTGAATCGTCAAATGAAAACATCATATGTAAGACCTTTTTGGGCTCAACTCAGCTCCCGCTTATCTAAAACTACAGTACCCCAACCTGATTTTAGTCATCACTTGAAGGATAATATGTACTTGAAAATAAGCATAAAAGATGGAGACTGAAAAGTGTTCAATTTTATTGTAGGGACCAATTATGAGGATTTCGTCTTCATAGTTTTTTAAACTCAATTTGCACCGAAATCTCTTTTAAACTCAATTCCGAATTCATTTTCATGATACAGGACTCACAAGGAAAAATGGTGAACTCTCGCAAACACTCAATCGTCGAAGCCGCCGAAGCTCACTTCGACAAGAACACGTTGATTCTGATTGTCAATGTCGTGATTCTCACTGTTCTTATCTCTCTTCTCTACATGGTTGCAACATCTGCAATGGCTGCCAGCGGACCACACAACGAGAACTAAATCAACAAAACATTATCAAACGTCAATATAAATTTGAATCAACTATAGATTATTATTTTTTGTAACCGGTAAGTATTGGTCAATAATCATGTGGTTCGAATGCATAATGAAATAGAAAAGTTGACATAGCAATACAAAATAGACTATAATTTATGAATTCCCTAACACTCTTGGACCAACATTTTTCATTGGATCTAAGTTGTCTGCAAATTTCACTGATGTTTCATCGTTCAGTGATATCTGAGATGTAGTTAGTCTTTGACCTAAATTCAAACAGTCTACAAAACGATCCCATTCTTTCAATCTCTTTTTTCCTTCATCCTAAATCCCTCTGACTCGTTGTTTGTCGCACATAAAACGTGACGATTCGCAAGTGCAATCACTTATTTCTCCTTCTCAATATCCACACGAAACAACTGCCATTTCCCACTTTCCTCAACTCAAAACTCATAAAATGGCACATTTCGGAAAACAAAATAACAGAACCAGCAAAAAAAAGAATCGTTTTAAATTACAGGTACTTCGACGAAAACCTTCATTCAACCCGTCTTCATAACTTCTCAAAATTTATACAACTGGACAACTACTCATTTATCAAAATCGCTGAATCTTCCAACTTTTTCACCAAGAATTCCATTTGTTCTTCTTTCTCTGAGCATAATGGGCAAACCATCTTCCGTGATGTGGCAACACATGTATAACATGCCACGTGTCCACACTTCTGACCAACCATCGGGATAACTGCCGGCTTGTCACAAACAACACAATCAATATTAGATTCTCCAATTGTTGAACCAAACTTTCGACTTAATTTTTGATTTCTGACAACTCTTTGGCGGGCTTTCTCGATGAAAGGGTAGGTCAGAAGTATGACATCACGGAAGGCGTGCCACATCAATTCCCGATTCTGAGTGTCGTAGTTGATCGATGCTGTAATTTTCTATTTGAACTATTGAAATATTTTCATCTCGAATATTTATTGATATTTTCATCAGAATTGAGTAGACACACTTCATGTATTATGTCAGCTCTGATACTGTATCATGAATCTGTTTTGAGTTTTCTCATCCGTCTCGTCTTTTTTCTTTTCTTTTCTTCTTTTTTTCCTCTACTTCTGTATAATTTTAATTCCCATTCTTAATGCATTTGAATCTTTTTTCTCTTCGTTCAAGTAAATTGTTTTTACTTCTCTTCCCTAGTGATAAGAAGAACACAAGTATCCTTCCATTACACTATTCTTTTCTTTCAAGAAAATGAGATCGAAAACAAGAAAAAGAGGATCAGTGAAATATGCTTTTGACTGCTCTTTGTGGCAGCTTTTTCACTTACAAATAGTCGGTTGATTGTTGTTCCAGTTACGAAGAGAAAGGATACTCTCAGTTATTGTTGAATGACCACCAGAACGAAGAAAATATAGGAAATGAACAAGGCTTCCCAGCTGAAAATAATGATAGAAAGACTGAATTTGAAATACTAATCAAAACCATACTTCAAATATCGCTTCCACTTTTGAATAAATTCTTTGGAAATCCATTCTTCCGCTCAAATCTGTGACTCTTCGTGTTATATACGGAATCATTACTTCAATTAAAAACTGTCCAGTTATCAATTTTGTAGTATAACCAGCGTATGCAATATCCATTTGTTCTTGTCCGGGTGAAGCACCTAAAAAAACTCCATAATCTTGATCAATCTTTAGACAAAAACCTCTTGAATATCGGTGAGTCCATAAGACAGCTTCCAAAGTAACTTTCAGTTCAGGTCGTAGTTTTTCAAATATTCTGGAGACCCAAACTGGCATCTGATTAACAACGTCATCTACCGAATCTTGTGAAATAGTCCTAATTTCAGAATCAAGAACATGAGCATCAAGTTGATTGACTCGAAGACAACGACAAGCCATTTGTATTGATTATTCAAAGAATACAATGAACAGAAATGGGTGAAAAACAGAGGAGACAGTGGAGAAAGAAGAAAAGTAATGATAGGAGATTGACTACACTGTAGTCCATTAACAAATGGAATACAGTCTTTCTCTGTTATTGTGGTTCAGGAGTGTCTTTACTTGAAAATTCACAAGAAATCAACCCTCAGGACTTTTTCATAAAACTTGAACTATTGATCATTCAGATTATCTAAAATCACAGCAGTCGATGAATTGCGGCCTTGATAGCCTGGGTTTCTATTTTTGCGAATTATGCTAACGAAGAATTAACTTTATTCCAACTCATCTTGTTCTTTATCGAGTTCTACAGTATGCCTGTAGTTGATAATCATCCATGTGATCTAATTACCCATTCCCAAGAGCACATTCATATCTAATTGTGCATCTAAATACAATAAAACAATGTTGTAGAGTACACAATAAAGACGAAAGGACCATAATAACATGACAGATAACCAGATGTCATCGCTCTTTGGTCGACACTTTTATGATTTTCTAGATTAGGACCATGTCAATTGTCTGAAACTCATCCATTCTCGTACTATCTCGAATTGTGGGAGAAGGCGGGCCTTACACGGCCAAACGTTTTCCTTGTATAAAAGAGCAGAGGTTAGGTAGAGTCCCTCATTCTCGTCTACATTTTGTGACTAGTCTCTCATCTCAAAAAGAATGAAATCGATCGTTCTCTTTGCTATTTTCTCCGTTGCTACTGCACAGTTTGGAGGATATGGACGTGGAAGAGGAGGTCCTGGTGGACCAGGTGGATACGAAGGAGGACCGGGAAGTCCTTCAGCTAACGAATTGACTTATGAAGCAAAAGGGAGACTTATTTGTGGATTAACTGGAATTGATAAGGTTTGTTTATCTCCATTTTATTCAAACTTCCCTTTACTACTAACTTTTAGCCTTTCCAGGTCCGTGTTGTTCTATGGGATCGTTTCCGTGGACGTGAGAACATCATCTACGATGAGACTTACACTGATGTCGTTGGAAACTTCCGCCTTCGTGCAACTCGTAGTGGTTTCGATGGAAATCTCATTCAACCATTCCTTACAATTTATCATGACTGTGATGACGCTGCCACTCCAGGACTTCGCAAAATGACTGTTCAACTGCCACCACAATATACCAACCAGGGATCATTGGTTCTCAAATCCTTCGATGTTGGAACATGGAATCTTGAAACCTCTTTTGCTGGAGAAGAATTGGAAATTCAAGGAGGAGGACTTGGTGGACGTCCAATTGGAGGTTCATTCCAAGAGGGACATAGAGGACAGTTTGGAGGAAACAGAGAGATTTATGCTCATGGAGGACGTAGTGATTTTGGTGAATCTTCTATCACTGTCTAATTATATGTGTAATTATTTATATGCTATAATGAATCTCAAAAAGTTATCTGTAATAATAAATATTTTCGAATGCAATTGTTTTCAAAGTATCAAAAACGAGAAAAATAATAGAGAAGAACCAGCCTGGTTCCGGGTCTGTTTCATCCACGTACACCTTCTTTCTCACGGTCATCGTCACACTTTTGTTGTTAATAATGATAGCTCAGATCCACCTTTTTTAGGCGGTATCCATTGACTACTCTTCATTTGTGTCTGTTATGTTCCCATGCATTCTCACGCATTTCATCCATACAGTTAATCTATAGATTGTTCGAGTTTTTTTTTAATTTTTCCGGGTTTCTTCAAAGTTTGTTTTCCGTCTTTTTTGAGGAAACCCCTTTCTCGAATATTGGAATTACCGCTCTTTTCATAATCACTTTGTATTTTGACTACCGTAATCATACAGTAATCCGTTTCAATTTCTGTCTGTTTTTTTCGAGTGTTATTGCTTCAATATGTTAATTAGGAGGTCGCTTCATTTCGAATAGATACTCAAAAAAAAAAACATCTAATTCCTGCAACTAAAAAAGGTCTATTTCTCTAAAGCCTGAGCAGATCTTCAATAGTTTGGATGAATGTAGCTACAGTACCGTTACAGTAATCCTACCCAGTGTTTCCCGAAAATCCACGCGTAATGCGCTGTTTTATAGAAAAACTGTTCACTGATCGAAGTACTACCGAACACCCTATGATTAGGGCTCCTTTCTGCTCAGAGTCTGCTACAGAAATATATCAATAAAAGAGTACGATAATGTCATAGAAAAAATTTATTCAGGGCTAACAAAAACAATAAATAAAAACATAAGGCGAGATCAGAACGTTCGGCTATTGTAGCTATCGAGGTTTTGGAAACCTGCTGAAACAGATCTTCCTCCGAAAAATCTTCCGTTCATGAGCACGAATGCTTTTATGGCTTGAGCACTGTTGGTGAACTCCACAAAGACACGAACACGACGACCTTCTTCTTCATGGGATTGATCCTGAAAGAAAGATTATACTCGGTCGATGGCATTAAACTTCGGACTCACCACATGAACAATAACATTTACAACTTGCCCACATTTCTCCATTTCTTCTTTAATTTCGTCAGCAAATGCTTTCTTTCCCACCTCGTCTCCAACTTCTTCTACATCTGTTAAGTTCCATAATTGAAGAATTTTCGTTGCGTTTTGGACAGCTTCCATTGAATTTGTGGCAAACGTGGGAGCTCTAGGAGCCTCAGCAACAATATTTCCTCCTCGAACACCAGTTTTCTCAACTTGGAGAGCAGTGCTCATTCCTTGTTCTGATTTACCAAGCCCTTGTCCTTCGCGATATCCATGCCTTTTCATGATATTTGCTGCGACTCCCAGCCCTCTAGATGTAGCTTTTCCAAAAGCAGGAAGAAATGATGGAGGTGGCATGAACGACGATTGAGGCTTTTCATCTTTGTCTACCTCAATATCCTTTTTGACTTCTGGTTCAGGTTCAATCAGCATAGTTGGAGGAGCGATTGCAGCTCCCATTGAACGCTTCTTATCCTCCTCTTCATGTTCTCTTTGTAGTCGTTTCGCAATATCTCTTGCTGTCTTTTCTCGTTGTTTTCTATCATTTAATTCTTTCGAAAGTGCTTCGAAGTTGTTGGGTGTCATTGGATAATACTCGCATTTAATATGCTCTTCTCCAAAAATCATTACACTTTCGTCTGTAGCAGCTTTTGGAAGAAAGCTGATATTCTCGGCAACTGGGTTCGCCCGAATGGGTTGGAACGTTTTTTGAGTTATTCCGGTAGCTGCCTGCCGATTTCGCGCCGAGAGATCGATTACTGGAGGTGGCGCAGCAGACTTCAATAGTTTTTGTCTCTGTAAAAACATGATTATGGTGTATCATCTTTTTGGAGGTCCGATACAAATCTGATGAGACCGATCTGAAACTCTTACGGCTTGTTGTTGTAAAGCTGCTTTCCGTTGGGCTAATTGGGACTGCATGAATGCCATTTGGATATTATGCATCGGTTTGGCTGGAAACAAATCTTTCCACAACAAAAACCTATAAGTTATCTACCTTGTTTTGCAGCCGGTGGACCCATTGGAACATCATCTTCGTCGTCGTTATGCATGACTGATGTCAAAAACTTATACCCACTCACATGGCAGCATTAAATACACGTATCGGATATGACCTCAATTGTGTTTTGATTCGAAGAAAACTTCATAACACAAAACTTTATCAACGTTGCAATAAGATTTTTTTGAAAGATTCTGGTAATTGAGGCAAACAGTGAATGGAAGAAAAAAACAAGTAAAAATGCAGAATCTAGCGAATCAGGCTAACAAAGGGGAAACGTTATCATTGCCACCGAGGCAAGAGGGAGAAACAAACAAAGAGATTAAATGTACATTTTGGGTATTTTGTGAAACTTCAGTACATGGCTGATCGTTTGTCACGTTGTTTTCCACGAACTTGATTACGGTGTTTGTCAGCTGCATCATGAACAGCGAGCTGTAAAATGAATTATGAAACATTATAATCAAGAATTTATATTCTCACCCTTGTTTGTTTATTAACCGACGCCTCGGGCTCCAAAGGAACTGGCCCTAAATCGAACACATCGCGAAGAACTTCATTATATTTGAGGTGTTGGGCTAATCCTCCGTGAAGAAGATCACAAGTAATATCGTAGAAGATCTTGATACCACAGGAATCCAATGAAAGTGTCTGTTGACCAATTTTTACGCGAACTTCAGGTGCATCATCTTCGTCAGCAATAAAAGCTCGTATATCTCTTACGGCGTACCTTTGTGCTCTTTTGTCTTTCTTAGTTTTCTTTTTCGATGAATCATTAATCATTTGTCCAAGAAGATCCAATACGTGCTCTTTATTTGGGAAACGGAACCCTGGCCGACTATCCTGCATGAACTCGTGCAAAAATGCTAGGGTTTCAGCAGCTGCTAGTCTTACTTCAAGTTGACTCGAAGATAAAAGAGTGACAATTTTCGGCTGATCAGCAACCGCGTCATTAATAGTTCTCAAATCCGCATCTAGCGTAATAACACACCATGCTGCAAGTGCTGTCCCAACGAGCTTCGCATGCCCAACGTCATTGGCAGAACCTGATACTTTTGTGTTCGCCCATGCGAACTTGCAAGCTTTGGCATTTGCAGAAACTTCTTCGTCTTCACTACATGCGATCCTTGTTATAATGGCCATAGAACTGGCACAAGTCGTTCGTAGGAAAACACATCTTGAGGCATCCATTAGAATAGTACGCATTTGTGACATTGGCTCAGAAATCATATCAGATATCTCCTCTCCAGCTTGAACAGCTACTAGACCAACAAGAGTTGCGAGTAAATTTGCTTCTGTATCAGGCTTATTTCCCATTCTGGAGCATACATGCATGAGAGTTTCTTTGTTTTTGTTGATGAATTCAGGAACAGCTTTTGCTCGGAGTGCAAGGACCACACGGTACAATCCATCAGTTCTGGTTTTGGTGCTGAAATGAAATCGGCCTTGTTTACACTATCGAAAGTTTGTTCTTACTTTTTATCCTGGGCCTTATCCAAATTGTCGACCAATTGATCATAAACGTCGTCCATATCTTCAACATCACCCATTATTGACTGCATATCCTCGTTGTAAGTGAATGCCGATGCTTCACTTTCATCAGAATCGGAGTCTTCTCTGCCAGATTTGGCTGGTCCGATGTACGGATCCTTATCCTTGTTCTTGTTCCTATTGCTCTTTCCCATTATTAACTCTGGAAATCTGTAAAAAAATACATTTTATAACTTTCATATTAAGACAAGTAAAAATAAAGTCTTGAACTGAAAGGAGAGTAATGGAAAACCAAGGGAATCGTTTGCCGCCTATTCACGTGAGTTACAAGGACAGTTAAGCGAGCGCATAATCGATTTTCTGGGGTTAGAAAGAGTCCACTCAAATCAATAATATAATTGATTTTTTCGAGAAGAAGATAGAAACTTACGCCGATCGAAACATTTGAGATATATTTGATTTTAAAATATTAGAACGAAAAAAGACGAGGGTGTTTCTTTAGTAATTTATCGAAATGGAAAGGTTCGGAAAACCAAACTAGCTGTTTTTTATAACAAACATAGCGGCCAATTCTTCGTTGCGAAACAAATAACAATAAATGATGTCACTTTATAGCGAACGGACCAAACAACAAAAGAATTTCAACAGTGAAAGCTTTGCAAAAGAATTTATCCGAACAAGCTAACTTAATTTGATTTATGATAATCGGGTTTTAATAATCAAAAAAACAGTTCAAGCGGTCAAGCCTGTTTGTGAAAATGCGCGCAACGCGTGGACTGGTGAAGGCCGTCGTTACGATTTTCTTTATGTTTCTAGTCCTCGGCCGGGCCTCTCGGAGATGTGCAAGTGCGCTCTTTTGGCAGATATTATTAAAGCGTTCTGAAATTTCAGGATTCTTCCGTTTTCTTGCTCATTTCTATTATAAAGTTCATGTTTACAGCATTTTGATCGAATGTTTTCAAAGGCGTGCACGTATAAAAAGCCGCAGTTAGTTTGTTTCCTCACTTTAAAAAACTCACTCCGTAGTTTTAGGCCAATATTTGAGTTCTGACAAATTTGAATCTTTAAATTACCACGAGTCTCTTCTTCTTGTCTACTCATCACTTTTGTTTTTGCGCTGTTGCTCTTTTTTGCTTCCTAGAAAGCCAGCCAACAACACGCCCATTAAAGCAAAACTTCTTGTGATTGATGTCTGTTTGAAAACTGTCAAAAACTAAATGACTATTTCAGTGACTTCATTCACTCATCATGGGTAGCAATTTGAACGAAATCAAAAATAAATTCATCGCTGAATCTAGTCAGTATGTCGAGAAGAAAGATCCGAAAACGTAAGTAATTGATAGCAATCTATCGAAAGGGAATAATTTTTCTGTTGCAGAATTCTACCCGAAGAAGGAAAACGGAATATCCTTATTACCGCTGCTCTGCCTTATGTGAATAATGTTCCTCATCTTGGAAACATCATTGGATGCGTGCTAAGCGCTGACGTCTTTGCAAGGTATTGCAATCTTCGTGGTCACCAGACGTTTTACGTCGGAGGAACTGATGAATACGGAACAGCAACCGAAACGAAAGCTCTCCAAGAAGGATGTACGCCACGAGAGCTTTGTGACAAATATCACACTATTCACAAAGGAATTTATGATTGGTTTAACATTGATTTCACACATTTCGGTAGGACTACTACAGATCATCAAACAGAGTAAGTTGTATAAGTTGAAATCTTAACCATGTTTCCTGTTCAGAATTTGCCAGGACATGTTTCTGAAACTCCATAAAAACGGTTACACGTCCACGCAATCTGTTGATCAGCTCTTTTGTGAAAAGTGCGACAAATTCCTTGCCGACCGTTTCGTCACAGGGACCTGCCCAATGTGCGCTTATGATGATGCTCGCGGAGACCAGTGTGATGGATGTGGGAAGCTGATCAACGCCGTCGAGTTGATCGATGCCAAGTGTCATATGTGCAAAGGGCCGCCAGTTGTGAAGCAGTCAACACACATTTTCCTGTCTTTAGATAAACTCCAAGAAAAAACGAATGAATACCTGGATAAAGAGATGCATAGGGACGGTTCTCGGTGGTCAGGGAATGCTATCGGAATCACGAAAGCTTGGATGAAACTCGGTTTGGATCCCCGGTGTATTACAAGAGATTTGAAATGGGGAACACCTGTTCCATTGGATGGATTTGATAAGAAAGTATTCTACGTCTGGTTTGATGCCCCAATTGGATATCTTTCAATCACAAAATGTGTCCTCGAAGATAATTGGACAAAATGGTGGAAAAACCCTAAAAACGTTGAACTATATAATTTTGTTGGAAAGGATAACGTCGCTTTCCACGCCGTCATGTTCCCTTGCTCACAATTCGGTGCCAATGACAACTACACTGTTGTAAATCATCTTTGCGCAACAGAATATTTGAATTATGAGGATACCAAGTTCAGTAAATCTCGTGGTACTGGAATCTTCGGAGATGCAGCTCAAGGTACAGGAATTCCAGCAGACATATGGCGTTTTTATTTGCTGTATATGAGACCCGAAAGCCAAGATACAGCTTTTAGTTGGGACGATTTCGTGTTGAAGGTCAATAGCGAACTGCTGAACAATCTCGGGAATTTCATTAATCGAGCTCTTTCCTTTGTTGCTAATTTCTTCGGAGGAGTTGTCCCGGAAATGGATTTGACGGAAGCAGATGCGGAAATTCTCTCGGAAATTCACAAGGAATGTGAGCAGTGGGATCAGCAATTCGATGGAGTTCGCCTTAAAGATGCTGTCAAAACAACTCTGAACGTTTCTCGACTTGGAAATCAGTATATGCAAGCTCAAACTCCGTGGGTGCTCATGAAAGGTGATGATGCTGCGAAAAAACGAGCGGGAACAATCATCGGAGTTGTGGCCAATATCGCATATCATCTTGCGGTCTTACTCTATCCAGTCATGCCTGCTATCTCTGAAACTATCCGCGAGCAATGTGGTTTATCGAAACTTCCTATTTTCGCACCATTCCCCAGAAGATATCTGAAGGCTGGTCATAAGATCGGAAAGCCAGCTCCTCTTTTCCAAAAACTCGATCCTGTCCAAATCGCTGAATTCAAATCGAGGTTCGGAGGATCACAAGATGCTCAGAATACCGCATCGAAGTCCGCTGAAAAATCAAAACAACAAAAAAAGCAGACGGCTAACAAAGATAAGAAAAGTGAGTTATATCCATACTGTTGGGTGAACTTGGTTGTAATCACGTATTATGCTCGTTGTTCTGTTTGAGCGAATCAGTGGTTTCTTAGCAAGCTTGTCGTTTTCTGTAGTAGTTATGGTTATTTCTTGGTTTTTAGGCGGAGCAGGCGAGCTGGAAAAGAACACAGAATACGCTCAACGGCATAGGAATACGTGGATTGCGCATGCCGATTTTTTCCCTTTTTAAAATTCCTCTTTTCTTCGTTCAAATTCCTTCTTCTCCTTCAAGTCACTCAATTCCAGTTCCTTTTCCTTTCAGGTGGAGAAAAAAACAAAATGGCCTCGACTGCTGCCTTCGTAGAACTCGAACAAGGAGCTAAAATGATCTCCCAACTTCTCGCTCAAAATCTTAAGAAATTTGAACAAGCCAGTCAGTTCGATGTTTCAAGTACTCATTCAAATTATAATTGTTTTCAGAGGCTCTGTTCACCCGTAATCAACTTCAAAAATTGGAGGAAGAAAATCGGCAGCTCATTCTCGATGCAAAGTCTCTCCAGCATCAACTAGTTGAACTGGAAACTGCTGCCGGTATCAAGCAGATTTCGAAACCAGTTGTTTCTTGCACGCCAACTCCAACCTCTACTCCGGCATCTGGAATCATTGCTGAAGCTCCCAAAGTCGCTGCGACAGCACCAGCTGCCGAACCAAAGAAAGCTAAAGAGCAGAAGAAAGGAAAAGGAGGCGGAGCTGCTGCTGCGCCAGTAGACGATACCATCGATGTTGGACGGCTCGATATGCGAGTAGGTCGCATCATTAAGTGTGAAAAGCATCCAGATGCTGATGCACTCTACGTTGAACAAATTGATGTTGGTGAGGCTACTCCAAGGACTGTTGTGTCCGGACTAGTTCGTCACGTCCCACTTGATCAGATGCAAAACCGCCTTGTCGTTGTTTTGTGTAATCTCAAACCAGCCAAGATGCGCGGAGTTGAATCAAGAGCTATGGTTATGTGTGCTTCGTCCCCAGACAAGGTTGAAATCATGGAAGTAGCTCCAGACAGCAAACCAGGAACTCCAGTTGTCTGCCCACCATATACACACAGGCCTGACGAGCAATTGAACCCTAAGAAAAAGGTATTTCTTTAAATTTTCAATTCATTGAGAGCACAAAAAGCTACAATACATATAATATTAGGTTGGAACATAAGTTCTGCACCTTGACCAAAATTAATACCACGAAGTTTCAAGAATTCCTCGGATATTTTTTGTGTCATATACTAGTACTATACTATATGGGCTTTAATCGAAAATTTTTGCGGGTCCTGCCTCTGCCTGATTTTCAGCAGTGGGACTTCCAAGTGATTTTGTCAGAAAATCTCATTGGAACAACCTTGAATAAGTGACTGTTTTCTAGCCATTGATAAGACCAGTTTTCTTAAGTTTTTCTTGTCAATGCTACTGGGTCATGTGCAAAAATAAAACAGAAGAGAGCAATTGAATTCCTTGTGAAGGAACGGTATGGTGAAAGAAATCCTGAGATTTTCACTAGATGAAGACTTCACTCTGTTACTGGTGGGAAGAGAGAAGAAGATGGTTTTAGGAATTTTTATCATTAGTTTGTTACCGATATTTACTTCATTCATTAATAGAAATAAGTCAATTCAATCGGATAGAAATGGAAAAAATTTGCGATAATCATTTTGTAATATGTGATTTTTTGACTTCCCGTGGAAGTTTGCACTTATACAAACCCACGAAATAGTCTCGAAGTTTATACTTTTTTTGTTGGATTATTCGATTATATCCTCTCATACAATAACATTATCTTAGCACAAAAAGCTCTTCCCGCCGAAAAAAAGTTGGGTGGTTATCATCGACTGAGAAATGTCACCTTAATTTCTGCGTTAAGTAATTACGGTAGTTTTAGACGCTCGGTGATATAAATCTGTTGGATCATTGCACAACTATTTAGGGTACTTTCAGTGAAAATAAAGAAAATCAGAGTTTGTTTTGAATGGAGTTAAAACATAATTTCGACACTAGTCGCTTAGGTGCAAGACTTATGTTCCAACCTAATATATAAATTTCCAGATCTGGGAAACTGTTGCTGAAGATCTGAAAGTTTCCGCCGATGGATTTGCAGAGTGGAAGGGACAGCCTCTTCTTGTTGGAAACGCCACCAAAATGACAGCTCCAACACTTCGTGGAGTTCATGTGAAGTGAATGGCCTTAATTTTTTTTTTCATCATAAGTTGTTTTCTGTTAATTAAGTTCACCTACCATATTTATGGATTTTCAAAGTAATGTCCGGTTGATATATCCCCTCGTTTTTTTTTCTGCTACCTTTTGTTTTGCGTTTCCAGTCATCATATCATTTGATGTCTTTTGAATATTTCTTCGACTATCAAGAAATAAAAGTTGTTTATATCAATGTGATACTCCAAAGATTCGTAACTTGTGAAGCGATCAGTTCAAAATACTTCCAAACCAACTATTGGCGTCATCGAATGTCTTGCTTTCCATCAAAAAATGTCATAGTTTTCAGAGAATGGGAAAGAAAAAAGCAGTTAGCTCTGCCAGCGGGCTGAATGATGAACGATTCTCTCGTATCAAATCGGACCCGATGTTCGCTGGATTGAAAAATTCAGCAAAGAAGGTAACGACTTTTTTAAAGAGAGAAATTTGTACCTGAAACTTATTCAGGTTGTAATCGACAAAAGATTCGCAGCTGCACTTACTGATGAACGGTTTTCAACGCGAGGAAAGGTGGATATGAGAGGAAGAAAGCAAAAGAAAACTATAGGAAACAATATGCTGGATTTGTACGAGTTGGAAGATGATGATGATGATGAGAAGAAAAAAACACTGAAGAAAGAGTCAAAAATTAAGAAAACGGCTGATGAAGATAAAGAATTGGATGAATTCTTTGACGAGAAGGATGATGAAGGTGAAGAAAGTATTGAAGACGCGGATGACGAGGAAGAAGAAGAAGAAGTGTCCGACGAAGAAGAGGAAGAAGAGAAGACTGGGCTGAATGGGTTTAAACGCCTTGATTTGGCTCGTGGAGAAGGAAACGTTGATTCGTCGTCAGATGATGATGATTCTAGTGATGAGGAAGACGAACAGGACGAAACTGAAATTGATGAGAAAACTGGCGGTATTGAGTTGGATTTGGCCAATTTAGACAAGTAAGCAAATTCATCTGATTGTTTTAAAAACGTATTCTTCAATTCGACAATTCAATCTGTTTTTAAGAGATGTTGATCAAGTTGAATGGACATCTAAGCGATTGGCTGTTTGCAATCTCGAGTGGGACAATATGAACTGCGAAGACATTTTGATGCTTGTCAAATCATTCACGTAACTGATCTCCTCTGCATGGCTCACAAAATTCAGAAAGTTTTCAGACCACAAGCAGGATCCGTAGTTTCCGTTGGCATCTATCTTTCGGATTTTGGAGAAGAACAGTTGAGCAATGAAGAGAAAACAGGACCGCTTTTGAAGCTGGCTAAGCCTTTTGAGGAGTATAAAGAAGATGAAATGGATGAGTACGTTTCATCAATTTCAGGAAAATTTCTGTCAAAATGGTAGTTTTAATCATTTCAGCGAAACCCGAACTGCTATTCGTGGATATCTCGTCAACAAACTCAAATATTATTACGCCGTTATTACTTTTGATTCAGTCCCATCCGCAGTAGCGGTTTATGAAGAATGTGATGGTTTTCAATTTGAGGAGACTGGCCTGAAAATGGACATGAGATTCATTCCAGATGAGATGGAGTTTGAGGTAAATTCATTCATTTTCCAACGTTGTTAATCTTTTTTTTTAAAGGAAAGTCGCGTCAAAGAATTCTTGAAGGCGGAAGATGTCAATATGGCAAAATATAAAGCTCAAAAGAAATCAAAAAATGCCATTATCTCAACCGGAGCTAAAATTGCTTGGGATGAAGATGATCCTCAAAGAAAGAAGAAATTCTTAGAAGCATTTAACGAAGATGAGGACGCTGGAAAAGATCTGATTGTTGATTCTGACGAATCAGATAACGATGAAGCTAACAGGAATAAGCTCATGGCTCTGCTAAACACTGATGACAGAAAATCTAAATTGAACGTTGATTGGGAGGGAGATGAAAAGGAAGATGATGGAAGTGACTCATCTGATGGTGAATATGTAAAAGTAGACGATGATGATGAGGAAATTGGTGTGAAGCATAAGAAGAAAAAGGATTCGGAAGATGAGAGTGATCGGGAAGACGAGACTAAAGAAGATGAAAAACTGACTGGTTACAAAGCTTTTAAAAAGAAGCAGAAAGCCAAATTGATGGAAAATAAATTGAAGAGGAAGGGTACATCTGGTGGAGCAGAGGCCAATATCAAAACAGTTGCTGCGGCAGAAAGTATCTCTAAAGACGATAGATTCTCAGCATTATTCACTGATTCCGCATTCGCCATTGAGCCAAGTTCCAAGAAATTTAAGGGATCTCTTCTTGTTTCGAAACAAGCAGAACAAAAATCGAAGGGATCATCTGGAGTCCAAGAGCCACAGTCATCGTCTAAACCGGAAGATCTTGTCCAGAAGTTGAAGAAACAAGCAGATAAATGGAATAAGAAAAATTCTGCGAAGAAATAATTATATTACTTTGAACATTTTGTTGTTGTTTCCTTTATTGTTATGCTATTGCCTCTCAAAAATAAACTTTAAAAATATTCTTTCAAAAAGCAATTTGATTCATTCTTTCCTGATTTTGATCACTCTGCAAATAATCTGGAATCATCGATCAGTTCTTCATAATAACCACGATAAGAAATTGTCTTCCCTCTATAAGCCTGATAAGCGTTTCCGTTTTGCAAACTCTCGGATTAGCACTTATTCTAATAGCAAGATGAAAAGATCGAACGAAATTTTGGATGAAAAATGCGATGTTAGATTCCATCGATGAGATTTCCACGCTGTAAATTTAGAAGGAATAAAAAACTGTTCTCGTGACCTAACGTAAAGTTATCCATAAAGTACAGTAATCCTTGGCAATGGATTTTCCGAAAAGGGATTACTGTAAAAGTCAATTAATAGATTCAAATCAAACTGATAAACCAGAAGGAATGTAAAGAATTGATTGAAACTAGAAACTAGAGTTTTCTCTTCAATTTTTTATCTTCGATTTCTTTATTTCCTTTTTATACATGCAATTAAAAATGCACTCAAAACTCAAGAAAACAATCTAGATGTTTCCAATTGTCACACACTTTGAAACTTTTACGTCAGAATAATAAAAAATGGAGAAAGTCCGGGTATGAATTGATATAAAATGATAGAATAATGACGGAAAGATCAGATTCAGAATCATGAAACTCTTCGTCTCAGCACTCCTTCTGGTTGGCACTATTAGTGCAGCCAGAAATGGAATTGATTTCATTCAACCAGTGTCTGTTGCCACATTCCAATGTATCAAGAATGCTGGATATTCTTTTATGATTCCAAGAATTTTCACTTCTCTTGGATCTGTTGATCATACTGGAGTCAACAATGTCAAGAATGCTAGAGCTGGTTAGTTTTTGTTTTTTTTTACATATCGGAAAAACTAGAGTCAAATGACTTCTACAATTTGGTACGATGCACCTCTCAAGAGAATACACATATTTTCAAAATTAAAAAATAGTAAAAATGTAATTAAACTTCATCGGAATCTTATTTTAAGCCGGTCTCACTGATGTCGATGGATACATTTTCCCATGTCTTTCTGCCAGTTGTCCATCTGCTGCAAATCAAGTTAAGGCTGCTTTGGATGCTGTTAAGGCTGCCGGAACTAAAGTCTCAACCCTTTGGCTCGACATTGAACGTCTTGCATGGCCAGCCAATCATGCCAGTAATCGAGCATTCATTGAAGCAATGGTGAAAGAGGCTCAAGCTTATGGACAACAAGTTGGAATCTACAGTAACTATTACAATTGGCAAGATATTGTTGGGTTGGATTATCATGGACAATCGGATAAAATGCTCTGGTGGGCTGCTTATGATGGAGTTAAAGACTTTTCTAAATTCGCTGCGTTCGGTGGATGGTCTAGACCAACAATTCATCAATGGCAAGGAACAACTGCTGGTCCATGTGGAGTCAGTGTTGATATGAATTATGTTCCATAAATATTTCTGAATTTCATTCTGTAAATATCTAAATAAACTGTTTATTATTTCAATATCTGTTTCATAATGTTAAAGAACCAATCAGTAAGATTCAATCATCTAAGAATACAATTTCTAGCCAAAAAGGTCGAAGGTTTCTTTTTTAGTTCTTCTGAACTGAAAGTTGCGAATAGACAAGTTGAATGATAAGGTACAGAAAAATGGAATTTTTGTAAATTGAGAGACAAAACTCTAGTTTTCTACATGTATCTTTATTTTACATCAGCCGTTAAATACTGAATAGATAAGAAACTCTGAAGTTTTTGGCATGCTTTTCTTGCTTACGTCACATGTCATAAAATTAGAATCTCCGGGAGTGGATGGGTATAAATAGAGGTTGTTGAGACATCAAAAATAAGTTTATTCACCATGAAACTTCTTTTTTCGACTCTCCTTTTGGTGAGTGTTGTTGCAGCAGCCAGAAACGGAATTGATTTCATTCAACCAGTTTCTGTTGCCACATTTCAATGTATTCATAAAGCTGGATATTCATTCGTTATTCCAAGAGTATTCACTTCCGTTGGAACCATTGATCACACTGGTGTTAACAATGTCAAAAATGCTAGAGCTGGTAGGCTCATTTCAAAACTACAGTAATCCATTTATGAAGCATTTTTGTCGTTTCAGCCGGACTCACTGATGTCGATGGATACATTTTCCCATGTTTAGCATCTCATTGTCCATCTGCTGCTAATCAAGTGAAACAAACATTGGATGCTCTTAAGGCTGCAGGAACCCACGTTTCTACTCTTTGGCTTGATATTGAACGTCTTGCATGGCCAGCCAATCATGCCAGTAATCGGGCATTCATTGAAGCAATGGTGAAAGAGGCTCAAGCTTTGAAACAACAAGTTGGAATCTACAGTAACTATTACAATTGGCAAGATATTGTTGGATTGGATTATCATGGATTGTCTCATTTGTACCTTTGGTGGGCTGAATACGATGGTGAGAAGGATTTCGGAAAATACAGAGAATTCGGAGGATGGGCAAGACCAACAATTCATCAATGGCATGGAACTGAAACTGGACCATGTGGAGTTAGTGTTGATATGAATTATGTTCCATAAATGTGTACGATTTAACTCGTGTAAATAAACTCATTTTGATTGTTTTGCCGACATTTTCCCAACTGAAATAGTCATATTTCAGAACCATTTTCGTTTGGAATACTTCGGAACAGAGTCAAGGCGCTATTTCAAGAAAAAAGCAAACAAAAAAAACCACTTTTACATTTATTCTAACGGGAATGTTTTGGTTTTTAGGGATTCTGGGCAGACTTTTCAAACGAATACAGTAACCTAACAAACTAACAAAGTCTCAACAAAAGTTGACACGGCAGACGATCTCTCAAAGAAATGAAAAGTGATTTCCGGACGGAAAATGTTTTCATTAATCTAATAGAATTCAGTTTTCACTACCAAGAATAAGAATAATTGATTGACAGTTGGAAACATCCGAAACATGCAGAAATCTTCTCTATGACGTATTTTTCGACAACCTTGAATTAACACAAATGACCTCAATTCAATTGGATTCCAACACAACGAGTACAAATACTTCTCCCTTTTTTTTTGTTTTCTCATTCTTCAAAATCTAAACTGTTTTATCCAAATATGACATTATTCTTGTCTATAATAGCATTTCTATGTCTTTTTGAACTGGTAATTTTTGGAAAAATCCTTTGAATATCAGTTGAAATTTTCAGATAATTTGCTCCGGATATCTGGAATTACATCTACAAAGTCCTTACAAACAATCAGCTTATGTCAACATTTCAGCTTTTTCTGAAAAGTCTAAAACGATTAAAGTTGATTTGAAACCCAGAAAAATATTCAATGTGACTAGAACACCTGTGAATTTTGAGAGAGTCTACAATATCACAATTAAATGTGGAGAGTCTAGAGAAGAAGGTTCGTGGATTCTGATTTGAGCGTGTTCGAAAAACCCCTTATACAAGAGCACAAGAAGTCTTGCTGACTCTGAAATAGATGGGAACCACTTGAATTTGATCAAAACACAGGTTACAAATGTCAGGGCACAAAGGATACAGTAATCCTGAACTGTAGAGTGGTGCTTAGATAATTCTAATGAGCATAGGTTCACTGATATTCTTAAAGAACAGACAGTATTTTAGGACTGACAGAAACAACAATTGTATCTCCAGTCTTACCTCATTTTGGACTTTTATCACCTGCTGCCGTAGCGAGGCCATTGAATGGAATGAGAATTATAATTGGATGTGATACGTGAGACTTTGAAGTATTCAAAACTTATTTAAATATTTTAGAAATTGGTTTGGAGAAAAATGCGACGTATTCTGTGATGTGAAAAAAGCGAAAAAGGATAATAAGCAATGCAATTTCAACGGAGTTCCAATCTGCTCAAACGGTTTAACAGGAATTAAATGTGATAAAAGTGAGGAATAAAATTCTTCTCATTTATTCAAGTGATTTCCAGAAATTGATGAGAAATCGTGTTCATGCGGGAAGAATGGGAAATGTGTTGACTCTTCTCCAAAGCCAATTTGCCAATGCTCACGAGCTTTCCGAGGAGAAATGTGTGAAAAGAAGCAGATATCTGCGTCACTTTCTTCTCATTACAAAGGAGATTTTTGGAATTTTCGAATGACGTTTTGGCAGTTAATATTTTCGAACTTAGTTGAAAACCAATTGGCGGAAATAAAAGAATCGAAAGCTTGGGACACAATCAACACGATTTTGGGAAACAGCTCTGAAACTCCATTCGCTAATCGTCCAAATGATACGGCTTCGTTTCCTTTCACTGGTTCTGTAGATCTCGATGCCGTTGAAGAGGAAAAAAGTTAAATGAGCAGAATAAATATATTATCAAACGCAATCAAAAACGAACAACAAATAATTTAAGTAGATGGTGAATAGATCAGGGGTATATGCAATAATGAATACACGGAGATTTTAAGATCAAACAGAAATAAAGAATACAAAAATATAGTTAGTTATCATAAACGGGAATTTGGTAAACTCTTCTGGTGTTATTGAAAGTGGCACGAAGAACTTCCTCAAACGGCAAGTTTTTAATTTCCGCAATTCTCCATGCCGTCGCGATGGCCATCCCTGGTAAGCATACTTTTGGACCAATTCCTTCAAAAACTTTAGGCTTGAAGTATGGTCCATCTGTTTCCAGCAAAATTCTATCCAATGGAATCCGACGAATAGCTTCAATTTTAGCTTCAGAGAAAGTGGAAATTACGTTTGTAAAGCCTGAAAATGAATGAATTTTCAACTGAATAGATTCAGTATTCACACCGAAATGAACATCTGGGCACTGCTTCAACCATTTTTGAGCAACTGACCAGTCTTCTGTGAAGCAATGACGATGAATTTTCAAATATTGATGATTTTTGTCCATTTGCTGAAAAAATGAGATGCAATTGAGACGGAATAATTTTTGTCGATTAGCTACCTTTTTCAAAATCGCAAGACAATCGTCTTCAGCATATCCCTTGCTTCCATTCCGGCAATGAATAACAAGGGGCAAATTGTACTTAAAGGCCAACTCGACGTGTTTTTCAAATACCATTTTTTGATCTTCTAGACGTGATTCACATCGATGCAAATCAATTCCACATTCCCCAACTGCTAAGACTCTGTATAGAGATCGTGCTTGAAGAATATGCTCCAATGTTGTCCAAAATACGCCTCTTTTACCCCAACTGTAATGATCGTTTTCAGACATTTTATTCATTAATTTGTTCTTAATTCTACGCTTCTCATTCGTTTTTCATATCAATAGTGACCCTCCCTGTGTTATCAGTAGCGAGATTAGAGAACAAGCGACTGAGCGTATAATTTTTCTTTTCTCTTCTCATTCGAAACTCGAAACGTTTAAAACTTACTTTGCGACATGATGTGGATGACAACCCCACGTAGTTCCCAAGTACATATTCGATTGAAGTTCGTCTATTACCCAATCCATATCATAACTCGGGTTGGTGCTCGTGTTCACAAACAAATCAGGCATGATAAAGTTAGCGATAACTCCACTGAAAGATTTAGGAAAAGCTGCTGGAAATTTTTCCACCCATTTTGGAAGACTTATTTGATCTCTTTGGTCTTTCATACGTTGAAAAGATTCAAATATGAAGTCTGTATGGCAATGAGAGTCAATGTACGGTACATTCGATTGTTCAAACTAAAAAAAGATGTTCTGAATTTCTCTTTTAATTTCTCGATTCCTTACCGCGTCGAGGAGTCTTTCATTTAAACTTCTAAAATCATCATGACCGTTCTGTGAGCCAGCATCATCATTTGATTCATTTTCTCGTTTTGAATGATTTCGCGAGGAGACAGTTCTATGATTCACTGGTATTTTATCTTCTCGGACGTTTCGCCTCTCAACCTTTAGCTTTCCCTGAAGCTAAAAATCTTTGTTACAAACCTAATGGTGCAAATGTTTTACGTCTGTAGCAATTGAAGTTGGCGAGTCTCGTAGTCTCCAATTCAAGGAATCTGAGGTCATTTCTGAGCTTCTTCCGATTTCCTTAGGTGAATCCAATTCTTCTTCTTCTTGATCATCACAGCAATTCGGATGCGGTACTGGCGGAGGTTTCCCTTCGTTAGTTTTTGTCGGTGTCCTACAATGAAAATATATAGCATAAAATTCATCATTAGACAACAAATATATTACCCTCCTTTAGAACTTCCGCCGCCATTTCGCCTTCTTGGTACATAAATTTCTGGCTGCAGCTTTTTCCGATCACCCATTTTCCAAAAATATGATGATAATAGCTGTAAACACGCGAATATTATTAATTTTTTAAACCAATTAAATTTTGTTTGACAAGAAAAAAACAAAGAAGTGAGAAGTGAATCAAAGAAGTGAATTTTTCTTTGCCGCTGCAATTGGCACCAAACACGTGCGGCACTGCTGCAAAAAAGGTGGAGCGACTCCGCCCTCTGTAACCATGTGCCACATTGTTGATTTTCCGCTAGAAAAAATCTTCACTGGTTTTTCTCATTAAACAAAATCTCTGTAGTTTCCATGTCTCTATTATTTTAATTCTTGAATAGCTTGAAAACCTATATCACGTTTATTTTCAGGATGGAGTCCGATATGGATGACGATTTCGACGATTATCGTTACGGAATTGACGAAGAAGATGATTATCCAGAAGCTCGCCCGACTGTTATTCTCATGGGACACAAGAGGTAAGTTTTATTTAGAATAATGATTTATCTGACAATATTCAGAAGTGGTAAAACTTCTATCCGAAAAGTCGTTTTCCAAAAGATGTCACCAAACGAGACAATGTTCGTTGAAAGCACAGCTAGAATCACGAAGGATAGTGAGTCGTAATTTCAAAAATTGCATATTTCAATCAAACATTTTAAGCTATCTGTTCATCATTTATCAATTTCGAGACAATCGAATTTCCCGGTCAAATGTGCCCATTCGACGATTCTCTTGATCCGGTCGGAGTGTTCCAAAAGTGTGAAGCTCTATTGTTTATCATAGATGCCCAAGCTGAGCTCCAGGAGCCGATCGCCACCCTTGTCGAATATTTCTGCCGTGCTTACAAAATTAACAACAACATTAAATTTGAAGTGTTCGTTCATAAGGCTGATGGCTTAACTGAGGAGGCTCGTGTTGAGACCAAGTTCAATATTTATCACCAAGTGAAGGAAACCATCAAGGATCAGATAGACGTGGACTTACAAGTCACCTATCATTTGACGTCAATTTATGATCATTCAATTTTCGAGGCATTCTCCAAAGTTGTTCAAAATCTCGTGAAGCAACTACCAACGCTTGAACGCCTGCTCGATGTTTTCAATAATGTCAGTAACTTCATCAACAAGCATGTTTTCTAGCTTGATCATATTTCAGAGCTCCAAAGTCACCAAGTCTTTCTTGTTCGACATTCTCTCGAAAATCTATATTGCAACGGATTCGGAACCAGTTGAAATGAGCATCTACGAACTCTGTTGTGATATGATTGATGTTACTTTAGACTTATCTTCTATATATGGGTACGAATGAGAATAGTCGTTCCCCTCTTTTGATAATACCAATTTTAGGGTAGCTGAAAATGGTTCAAACTACGATGAGCGGTCGGCATCAGTGATTCGTCTAAAATCGGAGCAAGTCATGTTTCTGCGTCAAGTAAACAAGCATTTGGCATTGGTCTTTATTATGAAGGAAGATGGGAACGAGAAGGCCGGCTTCATCGATCATAATTTCGGAGTTTTCAAAGCAGGAATCGAACAAGTATTCAAAGTGAAGAACAAAGTTGAAAGATTCTAATTTTGTGCTAAACTGCTCACCCTTATGTATTCTGGCTGATAAATTATCATTTGCTTGAAACTTTTCAATATATTGTTCTCCAACACCGGTAACCGAATCCTCGCACTTCACTCCGTGAACGGTTTCGCTTGCTCGACGTAGTGAGACTTATATTAGTTGTCAAAACTAGTGAAAACTCAATAATTTTAAACAAGCTGGAAGAATAATCAACACCCCTTTTCCTCAAAAAAATTTGATCAGCAGCTTTCAAAAAGATTCTCAAAGTCTATTAATGCATTAAAAAACAAGAAAATTCAATAACCATTTTATTTCCAATGCTGACAACAAACAATGGAAATTCAACAATATTTACCAATTAGAACTTGCTGAAGCCCTTCTTGGAGGTTCCGGACTTGTTGACCTTCAACACGTTGAATCTGACGGTCTTTGAAAGTGGACGGCATTCTCCGATGGTAACAAGATCTCCTGGGTGGATATCTCTGCAAAAAATTAGATGAAACCAAAAGTATTAATGACAAGCTGTACCTGAAGGCTGGGGAGCAGTGAGCTGGCACGTTCTTATGTCTCTTCTCGTAACGACGGTACTTCTTGATGTAATGAAGGTAGTCACGACGAACAACAATAGTTCTGGTCATCTTGTTCTTGAGCACCACTCCGGTAAGGATCATTCCGCGGATTGGAACGTTTCCGGCCCATGGGCACTTCTTGTCGATGTAGCTGCCTTCGACGGCCTGAAAGAGATAATAAGATAGATAAATGCAAAGTCATATTTTTAATGCAGTTCTGAGAGCACTCACTTCGCGTGGAGCCTTGAATCCGAGTCCAACTTCACGAATGTAACGTGGAGTCTTCTTCGATCCAGCGAGGATACGGGCCTTATTGTTAAGGTTGACCGTTGGCTGCTTCAAAAAAGCCCTCTCAGTCTGTTCCGACATTTTCCCAAATCCTGAAGAAAATTTTGATATTGATTCAATAAAAAGAAGCCGCTATTTCAATAGAAAAGGTCGTCGAACATATTTTAAGACAATAAGGTTTAAAAATAGCGAAATCTAGATTATTCTCTAATTTCGACAAAAAAATCGACAGCCTGTTCAAAACCAAATTCTGTGTGCTTTCCAATAAAACAAAAAACTGAAAAAATTCGGCCAAAAACAGGCAAAAACACGTAAAATCTTTTAGGAAAAAGAGTAAAAAAAATAAATTTCCGTTGGTTCGCTGCATCAGCTACGGTGTGTGTGCGTCGCAAGACCCGTCGGTCGCATAATTCTCTGCGCCTTTAAACTCATCGTCTGCGTCTCTCTTCGACTTGACGAAGTCTTTAGTCGTCGGTTCGAACTCCATATTTCCTACAACTTGATTTTAAGGAGCTCGAGGAGTATTTAAGTATAACTTTGTATTGAAAAAGCATCACCATAAGAAAAAAAAGAAATTTATACAACTCGAGATTTTTATTTCTTTTCATAAAGCACAAAGATGCAGCCTTAGAGTGAGCTTTCCCGTTTATTAGGAAGCCTGCGTGTTCGTGAACTAAGTTCTTGAAAAATTTTCAATTCGCCCTCCTTCAGTGAAAAGATCGGTGTGAAATAAGAATAAAAATTCTTTATATTCAAACTTGGAATTACAGAACTCTGGAAGAATGAAAGATAAGTGGTTTAGTGAGAAATCAAAAACGATTGGGTGCTATAGCTTTGATGAAGTCACCAGTTTAATTGTTGTATTCACTACTGATTTATAAAAAAGAAAAAGCTATCTATAAAACATTTGATTCAACTTGAGTTAATAAAGAGTTAAGCGGAATAAGTAGAAGTGATAACAATTGGAAAAACAGATCTCGTACCCGCGAAAATCACAATAATCAATTAGAACTCACGAAACAAGAAAACAATCAAGAGTGGTGAATGAGCTTTGAGCAGGGAATGAGAGTGGATAAATAAATTCTCTTTAAAAAAAAAGAGTGAGTTTAATTGGAACGACGAAGTGAACTGATTTTCAAAAAACAATTGAATAGAACATAACTTTGAAAAGACGCGGCTTATTTGGCGAGACCGATTCTTCAATGAAATCAAGAGCAGGATGTGTATGAAAAGAGGATTGAAAACAAAAAAGCACCATGAATGAGAGAGGACCATAACTAGATAAACGCGAAAAAAGTAAGTACATAAATATCCTATAAGGCAACGGGTTCAATGACAGGGAATGAGAAAGCAAAAATCACAGTTTAACAAAACGAGGAGTAGTTTATGGACCAGCCATGAAAATTGTGAATGGCACTTGAAATTAGGGATCCGTTGACCAAGGAAGAAAAGGAGCAGCTCCATTAACCGGCTTATTCATCTTGCTTGTTCCTAACAAGTGATCTGTTGCATGACTGAATGTTGAATGAGCAAGATCGTCCTCTTCGTCATCTGAAATACTTGATTGTTGGAAACCCGCTTTGTGGAAAATGATCAAATTAACCTGAAAACTCAACAACCGGTAATGGTTCATTGGTCCGTTTTGGCGACCGTAAGAATGGGAATCCATTGGCTTTGTCGTCTTCAAAGAATGACATAGAAAGAGATGAAGAAGCGCGTGGTGATTCTTGCTGAAATAAATTGATATGGAAGTTGGGAAACATGAATGATTTATTACAGTTGTGGAAGCTGCTACTTCTTCTGGATGTTCAGTTTTCACTTTCAAAAAATCTTTGTTTTTTGAAGTAATGATTGATGCATCCAATGTAGGAGTAGAATGAGTCTTGATCGGTTTCTGCTTCTGGTCAGAATTGCCATCAGTGTTAAACATCCATGGCAGAAGAGATGAAATACTGTTATCCTTTTCAATAACTTTTTGAGACTCCAAAAGTTTTTCTTGTACAGGCGTCACGTTGGTAACCGTGATTTTGGGAATGATCGGAGTTGTTCTGATCAAACTCTTTGAAGCAACAACTTGAGGAACCGTCTTTTGGATTGTTGTTCGATTGGGTGCATTGGTAGGAGTTGATGAAGTTCGTGGGGCACCTGTTTTCGGTTTGACTGGTGGCATCATCTTCGGGGAGTTCACGGAAACTGGAGGCAGAGACCCTGACGTGGAGGTTGGATTGACAGAAACTGTTGAAGGCTTTGATGACAACAGAGCATTAGCGAAAGGATTAAATCGATTTGAATACGTGGACTTGCTTTTTTGCACTGTAGCTTTCTTGTCTTTACCAGCAATATCGATAGAGGATTTCCTGGATGCTGGTGCTGGCCGTCCTTTGGTTGGAACAGAAGATGACACGGTTGAAGATAGTGAATAGCTAGAGCAAGGCCCGTTTGTGGTCGGTAGATCAGATTGGTTGTCTTTCCCTTCCTCATTTTTTGCTGACTCTGGGAAATGCTCCGTGACTTCAACTGCCAACTCTCCATTCCTTTTGAAAAATCTCATTTTCAGTCGAGTATCTTTTGTTGGGGATAAGTCCTTGTGAAGGTTGCCTTTCTTGTCTCTTCTTGGAGTGACGAAATGATTGATATTGTTGGGAATTTTACCAATTTTCATCACAATTTTTCTTCCATCGGTCATTGTTCTCAAAAATCTTTCCATTTGTGGCGTTTCACTTCCGCTTGAACCACCACTTTTAGGCGTGACAAAGCTGCTAGTTGATGGCAAGTCTTTGCTTCTCTTGTTTTGCTGAGGCGTATCTTCGATTTTATCACTTCTACGTTTTTTCGCATCTGTTGTTCTCTTTGGTGGTGTCTGAAGTGGAGTCTTGAAAATAGGAGTCTTCGATGACGATATCTCAGCCGGTTTCGAAACAGGATCCGTTGAACTCATAGAAGATGGGATAATTGTTTTCACAGAAGTTTGTAAATCCATTTTGGCAGGTGGAACCGCTGATGGAGCAACATTCTTGTTCGGCGAGCTAGTCGAAGAAGTTGCCGCTGGTGTTTTTCGCGAGCTATGACTAGCTAAAACACGATCAGGCGATGGTTCTTCTGTCTTCACGGTCTTGAAATTCAATCGCAACTTCAACGGCTCTTTTTGGGCAATAGGGATTTCCTGAATTTCATCGTCTTCATTCGTAGCCATTTTGAGGCCTTTTTGGAATATGGATATCGGAACACGTAGTTTCAATGTCTGAGCTGCATCTTCCTTTTCTAATTTGATCATGTGAATTGGTACAGGAAGTGGTATAGGTGGAATATCCTCAGCTGGCACGGAATTACTCGTTGTTTCTGCTATGACTTGTGGTGATGATGGAGACATGGAATAGTCATCACCGATCTCGGGAGATCCTTCGTTGTTATAGCGACTAGAAACATTAACTGGAGTAGAAACTACAACAGCAGCCTTGAATGGGCTAGGACTACGTCTCTGCTTTTCCGTTGCAGTTTCACTAGTCGATGGCTTTGGTGATGGGGATTTTGGTTTCGGTTGCACGAATCTCCGAGGAGTACTTTCATCAGTTGAGCTTGAATCTACACTCGAGCCTGTTGATTCCGCCACTTTCGGTTGTTGCAGGAGTTCGTGTTGTTTCCGTGCAGCTTCAGATATTTGTTTGAATGGGAACGGTTCAGATTTATCTAGATCTTCTTGTGTTCCAAAAATCTCACAAGCCAATTGATCTGCCACTTTGTTATATTTTCCTTCAGGAGAGAGCAATGGAGATTCGTCTTCATCTTTCCAATCAAAAGTACTCTCGCTTTCATTTCGTCCGCGACTAGGTGAAGGAGCTGGTGAAAGTTGAGGAAACCCGACGAGGGGTGATACATCGTTCCGAATCGGTTGAGCACCTGCTCCGTTTTCTTCTTCTGATTCGGGTTCAGATTCAGATTCAAACTCTGGTTCTTCACTGATAAATGGAAGAGGTGAAGCGCGAGGGCGGTTCTCATCATAGGAATCGAATTCGTACTCGCTATACACTGCAGACAATTCACCATCTTTAAGCTCTGAAAATATTGATGGTTTCGACAAGTTTCATAGTGTAATTTTTCTACCTTTCAAATGTTCTGGAACCGGCGGAGCAGCCTGTCTTGTTCGTTCCAAATTCAATCTTCGATTTCGAACATTTCGGATCACATCACTGTTTTGCAAAAACGTATGTGGATCATGGCTAGCCAGTC
Organism: Caenorhabditis doughertyi; assembly: GCA_963572265.1. Taxonomy (NCBI): domain Eukaryota; kingdom Metazoa; phylum Nematoda; class Chromadorea; order Rhabditida; family Rhabditidae; genus Caenorhabditis; species Caenorhabditis doughertyi. Next base: position 15,130,334 of record OY751556.1, on the reverse strand, counting down.
GTCGATCTTCTTCCAGTTTACGACGTTCAGATTCCGTTTCAAGAAATAAAATCATGTTTTCTTCCCATTCAGTAGATGACCGCATTGTATCACGTAGAGCGATGTTTCGAATCCTACTTCCAATAGCATTAGTACGGTTGATAGCCTTAGTCATTATTTTTTCATAGGTTTCGTCAACTGAAAAAAAGTAAATTCAATGCGAGAATGAAAATTAATACTCTTGTTTTTTTATTCAATATAAATCAAGTAACAAACTCACAATTCGAAACAGGTTCTTCTCCAACTGCTAAATGATGAAAAGGAAGAAATCTCTCCAATATGTCCATTCTGCCTCGAAACGGAGTGACATCAATTGGACACTCAAGCTGGTTTAATTGTTCCATCAAGACTTTTTTCACTTCTCCCACTCGAATTAATCTCTTTTCTTCCAGCCTTTGCTCCAACTTCTCCTTGGATTCTTCAACTGTACATTCTGGAACTTCAGGATAGTACACATCTGGCTCAATTAGCTGATCTTGGTCTTCAATCGGAATATACATTTCTTGTTGCTCGTACGGCTGATGAGAATCTGTCCGAATGCGCACGATTTGAGTTTCTTGGCTCCGGCCTTGATTTACATCATAGAATTCATCCATAGACTCAAACTGGTTAGAATTATCGTAACCATGCTGTGATTGTGAATGAGGTTGCATATCATGACTGGATGGATAGCTGCTTTGCTGATGGAAAGTTTCCGAATACTGGGGTTGTTGCATGTTGTTATTTTGGAAGTTCCCGGGAGAAGGAGTTGGGGCTCGACTTCTTTGAATAATCTGTTTGCTAGTAGAAGCATTTACATTAGTTATCAACTGCTGACGAAGCTGTGGAGCATCTTGTGGTCCTTGATACCTTCCCTGGGTTTGCCTAACGACGTCACCTAATGTTGGCTCAATATCCTGTCCTTGGTACAAATGAGCATCTTGAGAGTGATGCACATGTGTGAATACTTGTCGTGATCGAGGCCTTGGATGTTCCTGAGGATGGTATTGCTGTTCTTGCATTTGATCCATGTGATGGCTTTCATGAGATTGTGGCTGATGTAGTTGAGGTGATGGGCCCGGACCATTAGTATTTTGTGAAGAGAAAACTGCTTCTTGTCGATACTCATGTGTTCTTTGAGTCATTGTTGGTACAACTTTTGCTTGAATGACCTGTTGGTGTCTTTGGTTGTGAGAATGATGCAATGGTTCATGTGCTCCAGGCTGATGAAAATCGTCATACTGTTGATTGCTAGCCCCTTGATCATCCATATGCTGATAAACCAGGTACTCTTCGTTAACGCCTTCATTATAATTGTGCGTGGTCTGACCATTACTGGGCACCATTGTTGTTGTTGGTGGATCCATAATTATCTTCGCAGGAGTCATCTGAACTTGTGGGTGCGATAAAGATGGTGGCTGCTGGTTTTGCAGTTGTTGCGAGTTCTTCTGATTCGTAGGTTTTTTCTTTGGAGGTGCCTTTTTCGCTGGCTGTGACGAAGACGAGTTTTCCATACTCTTGATTTGATTGACAATTTTCAGTTCAGCCTCATCTTTCGCAGACGAGTTATTAGAGAATAATTTAATAATTCGAGCTTGAACTTTGTTAATTTCCTCCGTACGGTCAAACCCATTGTTATTTTCTACTTGCAACCTTTCCAACTCGTTCTTCAATCCAATTATCTGAAGAATAATTGAATTTTCGAGTGAAAAGAAGTATATACAAATCATGGATAATCAAAAAAGCCACTAGTTACTTCTTCTATTTTTTTTTACGAATGAACTAAAACTTTCCAAAATAAACTCACAACTAGCGCATCTTCCGGTGAAAAATTAACTTCCATTTGCACCTGGTTTTCATTATTGTTTTCTAGTTGGTGACTATTTGCCATTTGCTGACCTATTTTGTTCGCCTTCGTCAGAACACTTCCTACAGAGTCGGATGCAGCTGCTGCAACTTTCTTTCATTTTGTACGAAATTTTAAAAATTACGTACCAGGAGGTTTTTTCTTAGGAGGTGCCCGTTTTTTCGCTTTGGACTTGGGAGCTTGTTGTGGCACCTGTATGTTATTGTCATTTTGCTGACTTATTCCTGTATGTGACGGCGGATTGCCAACAGAAGAGGGGTTCACATGATCCATTTGTGGAATATACGACGTAGATTGTACTATCATATCGTAACTCTCATTTACAACCATATCATTTCCTTGTGATGTCGAAGGTTGTTGACTCTGAATAATTTAAGTTTAGATTAATACTTAACAAGTTTTTCCGAAACATACACTGTTTTTTCTGGGCTTTCCTGTATTATATCAAACGTATGTTAAGAATTAAAATAGAGAAATTATTTTCTCAGAAATAATATATCAGGAGATGTCTGAAATTTTTATGAAAAGTTACTGAATCAAAATTTTTTTAGAAATTTTTTAACTACATATCTTTAGCTATTTTCGAACCCGATTTGTAGATATCCACTCAGCATTATAGAAAAATATTTTTTGAAACGGTTGCTAGTAATACTAGGTCTCATTTTGAGGATAATAGATTGGGCTAAGTCTACTTCGTAATCGTTTAAAAATTTTTATTGAATGAATAAATGAAAACTCACGGCGTAATACGAATTGGGGTCATCGATTCCAAGATCCTGATATGAACCATTATCCATATGCGCATTGATAACCGTTGGCATTTCAAACGAATTATATTCCTGAGCAAATCCTCATATTCAAGTAAAAAAAATAAACACCTACAATACTTGTCGATGGTTGCATATGCTGATCGAAAGAGTCAGTATTTTGCATAACATGCATACTCTGAAACTGTCCACCAATGTCATTGCTTCCACTTGTCCCCGGTTGTTGATGTTGACCATTCAGTCCACCATTTGGCGATAGTCTTAATGGATCATACTGATAGTCATCAATGGGAGCTGCAAGATCGAACTCGAGTGCTTGTCCTGGTGATAATGGAGGGTCATCGCTGAGTGGTATATTCTGGAATGAAGAAATTATTTTGATATGTTATAGACGTTTGAATTAAAAAACCACAATCAAAAAAATGTAATGAACGCTTACATCGATGTTGCCTGGTTCAAAGTTATAATTTCCAGCGGCTCCTGGGCTATCAGCCGGTCTGTTGAACTCGTTGGTATATTGGAACCAGTCATCCTCTCCGCTGAAAAAGATAAGTCTTCAGTCACGTAGCTTTTGGTTACGAAGGAATGAAATGAAATAGAGGCTACCAAAGACTCCGCCCACATCATCGTGGGCAATGTCAAAAACGTTTTTCAGTCTGCATCTCCTCCTCGCTCCTCCTGCCCCGCTAAGAGAGGCGGCGAGACAAGGGACGCGGGGAGGGAGACCGTGGGCGGAGCGTCCACAAGTTCATACTGGAGGGGCGTGGCCAAACGAACGTGCATATAAAAGAGACACACGGAGCGGTGTCGACGGAGACAGGGTGGGCGCTGCTGGATGCAGACCGACTCTGAAACCGAACCATAGTGAAACTAACTACTTACTAAGACATTATTGTTTTCGAATCATTATCCTTTTTCCGTTGGTCGCCGTACAGTCGCAGCACGTGCAGGCGATCGCGATACTTGAGTCTGGAATAAATTACTTTTATTTTATTATGAATATATTTTTAATTTTTCAAGAAAATATGGCGAAATCCCTTTTTGAAAGAGAGACGCACTACAGAAAACGGGAAGGAGACAGGACACAAGTTAGCAAGAGGGGAGAATAAAAGGCGACGCCGGCCGCGAAACAGACACATAGACACACACACAGGGTATTGATCGAGAGACGCAGTGAATGGATGCCACAAGGTCATATGCTTTGACAGACTGCAACATGAGGGTTAGTTGTGATGGGGGTCTCAAAATATGAATCTCCTATTGCTTTCTACCCCCGTTCTCATTCTCCCCCACACCTCTTATTGGCGGCATAAGATACACTTTTCTTGGCGCGTCTAACTAGAAACGAGCTCGGCGTTCCCTAAAGGTATCATCATCGTCGTCATCGGCGACGGCGTCATCGACGAGCGAGCATGAAAGCTTCTATGGTGTGATGTCGGCAGAGAGAAATACATACATAGAGATACACACGCACACACCGTTTTGTATTGCAATAGCGAAGACGCAAATTGATTTTAAAGCAAGTGTGTATTCGCGGCGAGATATTATACACAATGAGGAGACATCGCCACCACCCTCTTCCATTCAGAATGCTCTCTCCGATGACTCTCGCTGTCTGTTCCCCTCTTCTTCCACGGCTGTTCGTGTGCGCCTCTGCCTTTTCACTCGCACATTGGTCCTCCTTAGAGGCACTCACGAGAAGAGACGCATACAAGCATACACCAGCCACCATAATTTTGATGTTGGGGGGTAAAAAAGAACAAATGAGTATCTCGTTCTCTACTGTCTCCGTTGATAGCAAACGCAGGTGCTTTTCTCTCACGGTCTACACTTTTTGCATTGTCTTTCTGATGTCACCATTGACAGCGACGGAAATTGACAAACCAAACTGCTAGTCCAATGGGGCGCGCTTGCACACTCCTACTTTTTTTCCAAAACTTTCAGACTTTTTCAAGAAAAACTTTCACAAATTTCATAGCAAACTTCCCTCGCAAAATTCCATCGAATTTCGAGACAGAAATATGCATTTTATTATCGACACTCTTTTCGACGAACAGCTCACAATGTTCGACAACAATAATGGCAAATTGTGATGATCGTTTTATTTTTAATGTTACTCTCTTCTTAATATCTTCCCAAATCATAGCTTGTGGAGATGAAACTTTTTGCTAATCAATGTCCAGAAAGCCAACATATCTAGATGTTCCGGTGATAGTAAAGACCTTGAATTGAGTCAAAATGCGGAGCTGACAACCCTTCTTTCATCAAAAATTGCGCTGGCGAAAAATTTGCTAACAACACAATTTTGATAAAAATTTGAAGGATGCTGCGAAAAATTGTGCTATAAAATTTGCTACAAAAAGCCTGAAAATTTTGGAAAAAAAGTGGGAGTGTGCAAGCGCGCCCCACTGGACTAGCAGTTTGGTTTGTCAATTTCCGTCGCTGTGTCACCATTGTATCTGCAGGCAGCGCGCAAGGCTATTCAGCGAGCTCTGAGCATGATAAATAGAATAAACAGAGCTAGTTTTTCATTTTTTCGTATTAAACTCCACTAAAAATTTTCGAAAACAAAGTGAAACACAAACTTTAGATTTTGAGCAAAATAGAGTCGGCATTGAGGGTTTTCTCATATTTCTCAAGAGCAATAAAAATACGCTCAAGGTTTTTGTTGAAGAAACATTAAAAACACAAAGATACTGTCAAATTAATAATAGTTGTGCAAGGAATTCAAATGTTTCTTTTCGCGGGTGGTCCGCCCACTTTTGTTTCCAACTGCGTAAATTCAAAAATAGCTTGGAGATCAAAAAAGGCGGACCGCCCGCGAAATTAAAAATTTGAATTCCGTGCACAACTATTATTAATTTGACAATAAGAAAAAACAAACCAATTCAATAATTTTCTCATTAAAAATATTTAAACACTGTAATTAAAAATCATAAAGGTTCTTTAGGGCGCCTTTTGTTCTGTCTATTGAGCCATGGCCTAAGATTTCGTTTCTCGTCCCTTTCAATTTACAAGAGTCCGTGGATTCAAACAATTTTCACGGCCTCCTGCGGCATCAAATTTTCGGCGAAGAAAACACGGTGAATTTTTGAGTACCGGTTGGTTGAACGCGTTTCGAGGAGTTAGTCCATCGAAAAAGGCGGGTTCAGCCAATAATCAGCGGAGAGGGGCGAGCGCTGATTGGTGACCTAGCAAAAAAAATAAAATTAGTCCGCCGCGGCCACGGCCCCGCCGCCTTTTTCAGTTCAAAATTAATGCGGCCTCCGGTCGAGCTCTATAGAAACTTAGGCCGCCGTTTTTATGTACCAAATTTAGGTATGTAGGTACCATTTTTACGTTACAATTTTTTTACCACATATTCTTGAAGGAATTATCTAAAAATTGTAGGAAGCGAAAAAAAATTCTAGGCACCGTTTTTGAGAAAAACGTCGTCAAAGTTGAAAAGCGAAATTTTCAGTGTTAAAAACTAGACCGCGGGTCGCTGGCCTTGGAAGAGTTAGCGCGCCTACCGGTACTGAGAAAATCACCGTGGAAAAGGAGGCGGCAGACAAAAACACTCTCTCACTCTCTCGCCCGTGCAGATAGAGCGCGCTTGCTTCGTAATCTTCCTGAAGGCGTCACGGGCTTCTGAACAAAAATTTCAAAAAACTGTTCCCATAGAGTTTTAGAAAATCAAAAGACGATTATTTTAAGCTTTGGTTTGAGTAAATTGGATGAAAAATGAGGGAGGAGTTTCGAAAACAAGTTTTCAGTTGAAGATTACGGTAGTTTTGAGCTTTTTCTTATTTTACAGAAAAATGGGGAATTTTTTCAAAATTTCAAGCTCATAAAAAGTTTCTAATTTTGGTTGCGGAACTTTTAAGCTATTGCTCGTGAAATTTGATTGAAAATTGAAAGACTAGTTTCCATTTTTCGGAATTCGAATATATCAGATTTCGTGTTCATGTTCATATCTGCTGAGAACAGTGAGACTGTATTGTTTTTTTGTTATAACTCATTAGTTTGAGTTTAAAGGATTGCTGAGAAAGCAAATTAAGCTCAAAAAACTAGATTATAGCTAATTTCTTCGAAGTTACATGTCTCCGTGATAGAGTCGCATTAGAAGAGCATCACAAGTCGTGACTAGACGAAGAAAAGAACCTTTCTAAACATGCTAAACATACATTTTGTAGAAGATCACTATTCAATCATTGTAAAATCAATGACTTAGAGCAGAAATTTTCATTTTCTTGAGTCAGAATTACAATGCCTTGAATTTTAGTATAGTGCAAACTTCTACCGCTTGCCTTTCTCGAGTTCATATATGTTTTGTGTATTTTCTTTTTTTGTCAACGTAGTTCGAAGATAAAACTATAATTCTGTTAATTTTTAGCCATTTTTATGTTACAGTTCTTTCAAATCAGCTGTTAATAGATCGCTTTCCAGGTGCTAGCGCGGCACTGTGGAGAGAGTGAGGAGGGTGCTAGAGAACGAGAGTGCCGCGACCGAAAATTTGATGCCGCAGGAGGCCGTGATTTTACCTTGTCGTTCGTCTTCTCGTCAATGCTTTCAACTGTCGTGATCAGTTTTTAAAAATTGTTTCATTTTGCTTTCAGGTTTCAAGAAACAAAAATAATGTCTAACACGTACATTGATAATAAGAGCATCGTGGCTAAAGTAGACAAAGAATTGAAGAAAGGTGGAACATTCGATAAAATAAGGAAACAAGCAACAGAATATATTAAAGACTCTCCATTAGTTGCTCGAATCGAGGTTCGAAATATAAAATCAAATTTGAGAAGCCATTTCGAAATGTTTATTGTACTTTTTGTAGAAGGAAATGTTGGCAAAAGTGGATGAGATTATGGAATCGTCGGCGAACTCCTCGAGAGAAGAGATTCAACGAAAAATGCGAGAATATATCGAAAGTAACTGCAAGTTAGTGTTTTCCTGTTTCTGAACTAGATTGCACTCAGTTTTTATAGGATGCGAAATGACATAAACCGACAGACGAGAATGGAACTTGACAAAGATTGGGTTAGAGAAACTTTAAGTCAAGAGATTCGAGAAAAAGTTTGTGTACTTTTTTTGAAGATCATCTTGAAATTCATCTTCAGGTAACTAAACAACTCGACGATCTGGTGTAACACTATCACGGAATGGCAAAGCTTTGTTCGGGTTTCTACGTGTAAAAATAATATTTATTATTCTTTTCATTCCCTCGCTTTTATTTCCGATAAGTTGGAAGTTCGTTATGGTGCTAATGAATTCTAAATTCTATGTTATCTTCTGTATTTCGTTCATCATATCAGTGTCAAGTATTGAAGATGACGACGAATCAGCCTTGAAACTGCTGAATTCTTATAATATTGATTTCAATAGTCTGCTCAAAGAGTGAGTTCGAAAACTGTTAATTAAAAGTTGAAGTTATTCAGTGAATATTCACGGATAATGGTAGAAGATAGAACTGATGAAATATCAGTGAAAATAGGAATATTAGCAACATACTTTCGAATAGTGAAAAAGTTGGTAGCTTGGGGAATGGAGGAGAATGGATTCGAACACTTATATCCAACTCCAGAATATGATTTTGATTTGAATATTGGCACAGAATGTAAGAAGGGTCTTGAAATATGTTTAGATGCAATGATCAATAATATAACTGAAATTCAACCATGGATATTGCAGGATAATATTGAAATTGAGTAAGAGGGATTAAAATGATTAATTAATTAATGCTATGAGAAATTCAGTGAATTGTCACTCAAGAAAATAATAGATAACCAAAGGCTCGGAATGGAAATTTCCACGTCACAGGTGAGATTTTATATTATAAATTGACAAATAATCCAGTGTATGACATGAGTGTTTTCATGTGGACTTTATGCTCTCCAATCATCTGAGCGTGGTGAAAAAACAATAAATTGTACCTCTTTATCCAACAACCTACTAAATATTTTCCGATTTTTGGATTTTTCTGACTATATAGAATTATAGGTCAGTATTCTTTAGCTTCATGAGAACGGGAAGAAGTTCAATTTTTTGGGAAAAAAGTTCCAAAAATTTCATGATTGAGACTGAAAGAGAGTAAACTAGAAGAGGTGTCACAGAAACCATTAGAAATAAACCAGATTGAAATCAATCGAACCACATGATTCGAATAAAAAACCCTGTAAAATTTCTTAAATGTTTCTCATATTTTTGTTTCGAATGCTTTGATTAGAATCGCGAACTATTGCCGGACTGGAAGAGTGTATAGTTGCGTAAAAGTTTGAAACATTCGGTGACGGAAATAGATTTGAATAGACGGATCCAACATGAAAGTTGCCCGTGTACTTTCAGGAATCCGGAAAAGTGATTCCAGTTTTGTTGAGAACTTGAAACAAAACTGAGTTAGCGAATCAAACAAATCTCAATTTATTCTCACAAAATGATATTCAGTTCAAGTTTGATATTAGACCCTAAAATATAGGAGGAAAACAAAAGCATGCCGGTACCAACGGTACTAACAAGTCGAAAAACCTATTCGAAATTTATTTTATTTACAAAACAACATTCTCGTCAACTCGGTGGGCCAAAAAACAAGGCAGTCTCCTTTCTCCTAGTCGTCTTTTTTTGCCTGTTTCCGATGGGATGGAGAGGGTAGAGGGTGATTAAAGAGTATGTAAAATGAAGAGATACAGGAGACATTCGGAACCATCCACAACTGGAGGTGGCACGCGGCAAGCAGGCGGAAAACAAAAAAGTGGGTGAAAGAGGAGTAAAGACTAGCCATTTGACAATAAGAGAAGTACGATGTCTAATTAGATAGATATGAAATCCGAGAAAATAAGCTAAAAGACACGGGTTAGTATATGTGAAATAGAATGAAGGAAGAATATATAGGTACGCGCTTTTTGGAATCGAACGAACGAAAAGCGAAATAGGATGAGAAGACAATAAAAGAAGACGAATAAGATGAAGAAGGAGAAGGAGAAGAAGCGGGATTTGATTAATAGAAAGAAACGATGAAATGTCAAAAAGATCCGATTTGTCTTGTAGAGAAGAGAGATGATAAAAACGACGGTGATAACAAATGATAATTGAAGACGTCACCTCACACGTTAACTAGCTGTGATAACCATGAAAGTCGGAGGGATGAAATAGAAGTTTTGTGCATTCTTTGACCTAATGAAGACTGTTTATGAACGGTTCCTGATTGCACAAAATGTTTCACTTCTGCTGAAAACTGAAGACCAACAAGTACTATTCTTCAGAGTTTAAGAGATTTGCAACAACTCCAGTAACCTACAGTAATCCTAAGTAAACGTTCTACATTACAAAATGAGTAGCCGTCTGAACCTTTCCTGTGGGAATATTGAGTGAACAAACTATGTTCTTTCGTAGCGTACGTACAGTAGCTTCCAGCAGTTTTAAGATTCAATAGCCAAAAAAAAATGCTTTGCTTATTTCTGTTGTTAATTAAAAGAAAAATTCAGATTCTATGCTATCTGACAAACTCACGAATCAAGGCTTTCGAGCATATTCCTTATTGCTCTTACCGTATCCAACCAATTGGCACAAAATCTATGGTAATGACTTGAACAGAATGTCTTCAATCAATCTTCAAACAACACTTCTTTTTAGGTTTGGACGGGGAAAACATTCAGCACTACGAATATAATCGATGAGTTTGTTGGGAAGCCATACGATTGTGCCACTGAAAGGTTTGTAATGAAATGAGATGATCTTATTGTTCAGGCCCATACTTTGCCGTAGTCGTTTCTTGAACAAAACTTTGTAATACTTTGAGTTTGAGGATTCAAATATTCTTCGCCTATTATCTGTTGCAGTTTCTGTCCGGATCCATGCTGTTCACGTATCCCATCAGTTGTCAGTTCATCTCCAAAATACGCTCCTCTCTGTAAAATGAACACTTGTGAAAAGAAATCTACATGTCTTTTGAAAGTAAGCTCTTCGCATAATTTGACATACCGAAAACTCAATTTTGAGCATTTCGAAAATGATGATATCTCGAAGATTCGTCTCAATCAGTTCAATATCAACTGTGGATGTGACGTAGGTTTTCATTTTGAATATTCAGGGGAAGGAAAATGTTGAGAAGGATGACTCTTCTGCAACTTTTTTGTTTCTACAAATATTCATAAAGTGGCAGGATTAGGAAGAGATTGTAGAAAAGTAGCTAAAAGAATTGGAGGGGAAAAGGGGAGTTAGTTAGAAGAGTTGTGCTTTTTCAACACTTACAAAGAAATGTGGTAATGACGACATTTTACGATAAATGGAATTGTTAGTAGGAAATGAAACCAATTCAGCTGCGAAATTGTGATTTAATTATATAGAATCTTTCTGCATAAATTGACTTATGATTCTCGACTCCTTCTAACAAAATGTTATCTTGTTTTATCATATTCTTCTTGTGTGATAATTATCACTTTACCACCAACTGAAATATCTCGATACTTTGAAAACATACCTATTTTTGAGATTCTTGATGTAATCTCTGGTCGTTGAATATGTAAAGTTCACAGACAGAAATATTCTTACAACTTCTGTTCTGTTGGGTGTCTAGAATATGAAAAATGCTGCTTGTGTTATAGCTTCATAGATTGAAAAATTAATTCATATTTTTCAAGAAAATAACGAAGTAAACGTGAGATGCAGTTGACTTACGGTAGCTACAGTAACCTAAAGAGAAACAAAACGCCTACTTTCAAAGTATTCTAGAATTCTCCCATAGTATTTCTCTTTCTAATGTAGTTGGGACATTTTCGATAAACTATTTGACTCAGTATTAATTTGAATAAATGAAAACCTCAGAAACCGGGAACAATCTATCGACCCGATATTGGTCGATGTGTTCATCATAATCCATGTACCAAACAATCTCTCTGTCGAGAGTTCGGACAAGAATGTGTGAATACGGCGAGTGGTTATAAATGTGTATGTCAACTCGGATATTTTCGAAATGGCTCAAATTCGTGTGCTCCCCTCAATATATCACCGATTCCTTATCATGGTTTTGCACTCTCTGAAGTCATGGATGAATTATGAATGAAATTTATGTGCCTTTTCATGCAAATGAATGTTTGAAGTGACAAATAAAACCTACAAGTTGAGACCAAATTCGTGTGGGAATGGTCGATGAAGTACAATTAAAGATGAGCTGTAAAGCGCTAACACATGAAAAAAACTCACAGTGAAATATATCTATATATTAAAGCGAATATAAAAAGGAGACCTAAAGTGTACCAAAGCACAAAAATAGAAAAGTTTTGAAGGATAGGGACAGTATGACACGTGAAAAATAAGGAAACAGGGGAAATACAACCAGTTAACGGGGAAGAGAACGGCGCGAAACTACAGCAGTGGTCATGTTTCTATTGATGGCTGCAGTCACATTTTTCCATTTCTGCTTGCTCTCCAATTGATTTTTTGATGGAAAACGGAAATCGAGAATTTCATGGATCCATTGACGCTTGTCGGGATCTTGATCCTGAAATGAAAGAAACTGATAATGAGTACAGGGTCTTTTGCTACATCATGAAATCAAGAAACTGAATCTAACTGAAGTCTAACATTGATTCACCAAAATATGCTGAGAGTATTTACCTTGAAGTAGTTCTTGATGGTATCAGCGAATAAAATTCTTCCCAACTCTCTTCCATACACTTGTGGATTCCCACTAGAGCTCTCGAAAATTGCGACTTCCTCCTCTTCTGATACATATGGATAGGCCGAATACAATTCTTTTTCCTTCTTTTGTTTGTTACGAATACTCTCGCGTTTTGCGGCTGGAGCTGGCGGACTATCGACTTCTTCCGTTATTTTTCGTTTTAAATTGACCGTTGGTGGTGGAGCTTCAGAGGTCATACGTCGTTCGAATCGAGGTACAGACGAACGAGGAGTTTCTTCTTCTTTAATTTGAGTTTTTGTTGGAGTGGGAGGTTCATCACGGCTATTAGTCATGAATGCATCTTTTGAGATCGGAGTAACTGTTCCATCAAACAATTTTTTGTTGATTGCATTAGTACATGCTTTCCACTTTGAAGTTTGGGTCACTTTGTCACTCGATGGGAATCTTTTGTCAAGAATAGTATGAAGCCAATTACGCTTTCCGAGATCTTGATCCTTGAAAAACATATGCTGTGAACCAGGGAACAGCTTAGCATTCATCAGTTCAGCGTAGACAGCAACTTGTCCTTCAGATTGACGGAAGCATTCCTCTTCAATAGATTGATCAAAGTACGGGTATCTCTCTTCACGACCATCGACGCCCACAATTTTAGTTCTGTTGCGATTGCAAGTTTGACCACAAATTTTCCATCTCTGATCGTTACGCTCCCGATCTTCGATTGGGAATCTTGCTTCAACACAAGTACGGAGCCACTCTTTTCTGACCTGGTCCTGCTCTTTGAATTTGATAGCTAGGCTGGTACTGAAAAGACGAAGAGCCATCAATTCAGCGTATTTGTATTGATCTCCACGGCATTCCTCGTAGCATTCCTTTTCATAATCCGAATCAAGATACTCCCATTCGACTCCTTCTAATGATGATTCGCGATTGACACGGGCAGTAGACTTCGTCCTTGAAGTGCGAACAGCAACAGGGGCTTCCTCTTCCTCTTCTCCACTAATTGATACATCTTCACTTGCTTTTGCTTCATTCTTGAATTTATCTTTTGGCCCGATTGGTCCACGTGGTCCGCATGGAGCTCTTGGCATCGAACTGCCACTAGCAATGACCGCTTCTCTCATGTTCTTATTGATGAAGAACGAACAGTTTTTCCATTTTGACACATGAGTTGGTTTGTCCAAAGTTGGGAAACGGTAGTCGACAGCATCATGAAGCCAGTTTCTTTTAGCAGTATCCTGATCTTTGAAGTACATCATAATGGTATCAGCAAACAAAATTTTGGCAAGCAACTGAGCATAAATTGGTGCTTGATTGTTGGCAGCTTCGAGGCATTCTTCTTCTTCTTCCCTTGTGATAAATGGATAAAATAGATTATCAACAGGTTTCACGATTCCATTTACAATTCTTTTGCCTTGGGTTCCATTAGTTCCAAACGTGTACTCCTGTTCAACGACATCTGATGATGGATCGGCAGTTCGCTTCACAGATGACGAAAAAGGAGCAGAAGGTCTCACTTTTTGAGCAGATACCAGCGGTCTAATAGATTGCATTTGACTTGCTCGGAACTCATTTCGTGCAAACTTGTTCCGTTCTTCTTGTCGAATGGACCAAGAGTTTTCCAATTGATCAAAGTGGTTTGAGATGGTATCCATAACACTGTATCCTCCTGAACCACGATTTTTGGCGTTTGGACCGTCGAATGATCTCGATGGTACTTTATCTATAGAAAAAGATTGATATCATGCATTTCGAGATATACTTACTGCTGAACGGTTCCATAATACGCCCATCTCGTGCGGTTCCAAGGAATTTTTGATAAAACTTGACGAGGGATTGTTGTTTCTGTTGAATACGATCTACATCACACTGAATGTCATTCATCGTCATGGCTAGCGCATCTCTCATTGTGCTTTTCATTTCATCGATTTGTAGTTCTGCAAATCGATGTTTATACAGCTTTGTTTGTACTTTTTATTTATGACTCACGTAAATCAGCAATGACGCTGAAAGCAGCAACGCCACCAAGGGCAGTGGTGTTGATTTCATCTAGTCCTTCGCCGGTGGCTTCTTCTCCTTCCAATACTTCGTCTTCCAACTCCGCCATATTTATGTCGCCATCCTTTTCACCCATTCCGGAAGTAGATGTCTCCTGAGCTGTGTCATCGTCATCGTCTTGCTCGTACCTAATCGACGAGAGACCCATTCCGTTCATCTGCAACCAATAGCATGTCAATCTCTTCTCTCCGCTTTTTTCTCGCTTCTACATTCTCTTGTTTGAGTCACTCACTTACCCCATTTGCGTGCTTTTCGCATGATGCACGAGCGGATTCTATCGAATCGCAGAACTCGAGAATAGTGAGCATTCGTCCATCGACATCAACGAGATCTCCTTTTTCAGCTGTGTCTGTGATGTCTTCAGCTGTGATGACACGTAGCTTCTGATCATTTGTATCAAATCCAACGGCAGCTTTTGGAGAAGAAACTGACTCTGCTGATTCAGGCGAGTTTGCTCTCTCCTTCTTGATAATCGGTGGTTCTGGGCTTATTTCCGTTGTTGTGGTCATACTGAAACATTAACTACAATAAAACATTAAACGATTTGGTTTATGAGCAGGAATCGTGAAGAAAGCAATCTAAAACTGAGAAATGGCGGAGGATAGAAAAGACAATCGAAGTGAAAATAATCAATTCAAAAACAAAATAATCAGTAGATTGGCAGGCATGGTCATGAGATCGGAAGAGAGGGAAGCAAGGAACAGATTGGTAGAAAGAGGGTTGACGAGGCTGATGACTATTGAATGCAGAATAGCACTGGAAAGATGAAACGAGACGCAGAGAAATCATTGTGTGCAATAGAAGATCGAACTGCTGCTGCTAGCCGTTTCCAACAAGACCATCACATCTCTGCCCGTTTGAAGTATAATTGGTATTCTCGGTAGAAAAGGAAGGATGAGGAAAAGAAGATCGAATCGGAATCATCCGAGATAGCGGATCGGAGAGCGATATGAATGAGGCAATGCGAGAGATGAAGGTCGAGAAGAAACGAGAACACGCTGGAATTGGTTGTTTTGCGGCCAGGGGAGGTTTAGTGAATCAGACATATTTATATTTGAAGTGATAACAGATCTCCAATTTGAATCTGGAACATTTCTGTTAAAACATTTGCGCAACTTTTTTAACAGAAAATTGTTTACAATTCGTACTCTATCTAATTGAAGATGCGAAGCAAAGACGGCGTATTTCAATAATCGTATTTCAATTTTTCAATAATAATCGAGTCACGAACGATGGCTCAAAAAGGAAATCAATACGCGACGCCACTCATGTGTGCGTGTGTGTGCATGCCTTTTTCATATCTCAATCTGATGAGCTGCCTCTATCTTAAATAGATAAGCATTTCTAGTTGTTAATCTAAACTCTGAGGCCTGCAGGAACTAATCAAAGATTGCGACTATATCGAATGATCTGTGGGTCTCTTGATACGCATTAATTCTGTGTTTCAGACTTCACAGAACGATGTGGATAAGAAAGTTTCAGTGGAGCGCATGCGTGCTGCATCCCAAGTCAGCAATGGCAGCCAGTTGGCAGAGGCAGAAGTTGTTGCTGCCGATAATGCTGACTCTGTCACGATGATGATGACGACGACCCCGACGACGACGCCAACGATGAATGCGCAACGAATGCGCGCCTCCATCAGTAGTAGAAGCAAGGATGAGAAGAGAGTGGTCGGTGGCGGGTCGGTCGGGGAATGGCTGGCTGGCTGGCTGCGCGCGCTCCTCTCCTTGCCTAGCTGGTGGGGCGAAGAGCGAGTTCTGTGAGCGTCGAGAGCGAGTCCTTCGAGGAGGCACACAACACTCACACCGACCGACCTGCTGCTGCTGTCGGTTGTTGCCTCCGACGAATGCTGTTGGTGCTTGTTGCTCTGATCAATGCTGAGTCACATGCGAAGAGGTAGATGCTAGCAAAAGAAAACAGGGGAGAAGTTGAAAGAGTGAAATCTGTGAAGCGAAAACAATGGCATGACTAGATCAGAGCAAGAGAGACTTACAGTACCCCTTCAGCGAACCTTTGAACTATTATTGAAAAATACAAGTCTTTGAAAGTCTTCATAGATTGCTAGGAGATCATTAAATGAGACCACGTAAATATACCGGCAAAGTAGATCAAAAATAGTTTGAAATATCATTATCAACACACTACTGAAAACCTAAAACTCATTCAACAAAGCACACGACACGGATGTAAGTGGTTAGAGTGACCAAGAAGAGGCAGTCATCCATCGCAGCCACAGCAGCAGCAGATGTGATGAGGGGCAACCGGGAGACGAGTGAGACACCACCCTCTTCTTCTCCTCCGTCTCCTGCATCGCCATCGATCGCAAGAAGGAGAGGATGTAGAAGAAGAAGACGACGATGGATGTGTGTATGCCCAGCCTCCGACGCTCACGACTTCACCACGACACCGCCTCTTCCTTTTCGAGTTGTTCTAATGCGTAGAGAGTGAAGATGTTTTTCGAGAAATGAAAAAATAGTCATTGGAGATCAGGAACACTATCAAACACAGCTTATTCAGGTGGAAATCATACTCTGTTGAAGTTATGAAGACTTTGAGATTGATTGAAGTGATTGTCAATTCGCTTTGCGATAATCTGAAAAAAATCATTTATGTATAGAAAATGTTTCTTTTCTGCAGTGAGGATACTGTAGCTAATTCCTTTTCGGGTATCTGGAATTACAATCTCATTTTCAAAAGTGCTAATTGTAATTGCTGCCATAAGTGATGATTGTTTCAATCTAGGTAACAACAAACTCTAGATTTAACATTTTATGTAAAAACGTGTTGGTTGTTCTATCCTATTACTTCTCCTGGGATATCTTTGTTTTGTGGTCAGGAAAGTCGTTCTGATTATCTTATCCAAGTGGATAACATTCTGACTCTTGTTTTCCAATTATTCTCCAAACTCACCGTCAATACATGATTTGTAATAACTTGAATTGATCTCAAGTATCCATCATAGACATCACGAGCAGAGTCACGTAGTTCTTTTTTCCTTCTTTGGCTCGTCGACATCAGTAATTCTGGAATCTGAAACGAAGAAGAAGAATGCGTGTATGTACTGGCTGTGAAGTGTGTCTCTTCTCTTTGTACCAAGATGACGACGAGAAAAGGCAAAAGATAAACGTAGCTCCCGGGCCGCCGCCGTCGTTGCTGCATTCGATGGAGGCGCCGAAGAGAAACGAACGAAAGAAAAGAAGAGAAGAGACCCCTGTGCTCGCTACCATAGGAAAAACTCACCGAGAGCGCGTCACGTTCCGCAACAACTATGGCTGCCGAGTGCCAATCGATGGTTTCTGAGAATGGTAATATCCATGAATCAGAAATTACAACAGGAATACATCCGGAACGTAGAGTTTCGAGGAACCTGAAAATCTAAATTATCAAGAAAGCTGAAAACGGGATCTATCTACAGGTATCATCTACCGCAATTTGCATTCATGCGGTTTCGAGTTAAAGTATCTACATTTTGAATCATCACAAACTTCTCAAAGTGTCAATCTCTTCCAGTTGAGAATTATGAATTCCTTGAGAGGAAACTATATTACAAGAAGAATGTTCATCTTGCTTTGATCTTTGATAAGTGCAAACTAGCTCATCCGTATTGAGCCACTCTAGATTCCTGATCCTTTCAGTATGTTTCTTCGTGCGGAAAACCTCATTATTCTCTCTTTTTAATTAGCAGCACACCTCATTTTCGTTGCTATAGGGATATGCAGATGGCTTGCAATACAAAAGTCATTACCGACCCTCTAAGTCTCCCGAATCTATATAATGAAAAAGATGCTCGAGAAGCTCTAATGTCCCTACTTTTTGTTTTCGAGTCTCGCTTCTCCATCGAGGCTTTAAGCAGCGGGCAGACACTAATCATGCTGCTCTTTTGGAAATGGGCTCTAGATTAAAACGAGAATGTTATGAAAAGTTACCGAAATGATCCTAAACGGCGTCCACGTGGAACCAGGCAAAATGTAGAGTTTGAGAGTAAATCCTCATAGTCCCATTGATCATATTCATTATTGTCTTGTTGACAACGATCATCTTGGTATGCCTGAAGTTGACATTTTTTGCTAGATGATACTATAGAAAAAGTGCAAAATACAGAGAATACGTGTACAGGTTTCTAACCCTGAACAACACTAAGAAAGGATAAGAACACATTTGCTTAGAAGGAAATTGAGCTCAACCTCACCTGCCAGTCATTGTTGTGTTTGCACGTCGTCACCATAACAATATCATCCCCATTATGCAAATGGTGTACAAGGTTTCTTGTTCCAGAACCGATTCCATACACATAACGCTTACCTTTGAAGCTAACTAGATACCTTCGACGTGTTTCACTCTGTTTTTCATCAAGCTGTAAAGAAGCCACGTTTCCATTATTTCTTTCCGCTATGCAGAATTAGCCCACTTCTTCTCCTTCTTCTTCACCCTTTTTTCTCATTCGATGCCTGCTTCAGCATGCACAACGAGCATCAAAGAATCGACATCGCCTGCCGCCAGGAAGCTGTCGCCAACAACGCGGCGGTTGCGGCTCACGAAAAAGCTCAAATTTCTGTGTGAGGCGTCCAACAGGCGCCGTTGGAGCACGAAGAAGAAGAAGAAGAAGATGTGGGAGAAGGAGCAGAAGAGTGAAGAAAAGAGAGAACAACGGCCCTATACATCATTGAGAGACGAGTCGACAATAAGTACTTGCATGTATATCTCCCCAATAAGAAGTAGATGATGAAAAGGAAGAAGATGTTGATGTCCAAGGGAAATTATCTTATTTCAATCTACGTCATTTTATAAGGTGAGAGCTGGGGAGCGTCTAGCTCGTTATGAAACTAATAGGTGATGTTCTATTAGAGGTGGTCGTATGGAAAAGATTACACGCACTTAAAGCACCGAATTTCTTACATTTTTCTGGGACTCCATACTATAGGGATGGTTCTCGTGAAATAATGGCAGGGAGACATCAAAACCTTTGAAAAAGTTCTGAAAGAAAATATGATTACAGTCGCCAGCTACTAGCAATCTGCTCACTTTTTCACTGGAGGATGCTCTGGCAATCATTGCCTCTCCTGTGTCAAAGTTTAAATTATGATCATCATAATCGGGAAAAGTTCCATGATAGAAATTAAAAATCAAATGATTTCGACCATTATTCCACACTGCTGGGTCAAGTGATGTAATATATTCGTTGATATCTTTCACATAGTTTTGGCTGAAAACTTTTTTTTCTTCTAATACTAAACGATACTCAAGACCTCCTTATATCTCGGTCCGTTGTGTCGATACCCAGAAGAAATATGCAAGCTTCGTTAGGATCATTCGTGTAATGCTCACTGCAATGTTCATTTTGATCGAATGTTAGTGAAACTACCTTTATTAGTTTACCTCTCTTGAAAATGTTTTAGTATTTTCGAATAAATGGCTGACTGTGGAGATTCTTCGAATATTTTCTCCATTGGGTGAATATAAACATTTTTGGATGTTGAACAGCGTGAGAAATCAAAGCAATCAGACATTGTGCATGATTTTCTAGAAAACAGAGGAAGTTGTGAGGTTTATGCTTTTATGTTTCTTTCTCACCTCTCATATATTTTGTTCTGTGCTTCGCTCATTTCAAGAATGAGTAGAGAAGTGGCTAGTGCGAAATTTAACAGTGTGAAATTTCGCATATTCCTATTCTAAACTTGAATTATACAAGACATTCATTCCAAATCTTTGAAAAATAATGTGCCCGAGTTCTACAGTTTTTTAATTTCCCAATATTTGGAATAAAACACTTTATTAGTTATATTTATAGATACATTAGTGTAAGATTCCTCTGAGATATCATTTTTCAGTTGACATGTAAACGTAAAAGGGGACAAATAGATGTACATATTAGAGAAATCAAAATTGTAGTGTACTTGGAACTGTAGCGTAACCCGTGCTTTTGTAGAAGATTAGTGATTATTATGATTGGCATTGTTGAAAGGTAAGAATGATGTTTTAAAGCACAAGATAGGGGATGGAAGCAAACAGTGGATATTATGAATTAATCAAATTCTGTTTAAGGACTGATACTTGTAGCCACTTTCAGCGAGTTCAAGATATCATCAAGAGTTGGTGATCTTCCACGAGGCCTTGTGGAGTTTATGATATCAGGTTGTGAAAACGATTCAGGACTGAAAAAAAGAAGTGAAGGTATAAGCACGAATAAAAAAGACATTTTACCTTTTATCGTCTTCTAGGCTCGTTCTTCTCGATGATTCGGAGCTTTTGTCTGTGCTTCTAGCGTCGAGAATTCCCGTTTCGACATCCGACTTTTTGATTGTGCCATTTTGGGACCTGAAAAATTGTCAAAAATTTAAAAGAATAAACAAGTGAGCAGATAGAGTGAAGAAGTGTAAATCGAACTTACGTGGAAGGTTTCATGTCAGTACTGTTTTCCTTTCTTATCAACTGTAGTTGGTCTCGCAGTGAAGACTTCCCGATGGGTCGTACACCGGTGGCGTTTATTTCCGTGATGCTTCCGTTGTTTGCTGGCAATGTTGTTGCTCGTTGCTTTACCATCGGTGCATACATCGTTTCGTGGGAATCTCTTCTTTCTGTCAGCTCAGCGGTTTTTGGAGCGGGACTGATAGAACAGGAAGCTGCGGACATGTATTGAGTTGACATGAGTGGAGGCGGAGGTGAAACATATTCTCGTTCTTCTTCTGGATCCGTACTCATAGATCTCAAATTTTGATGCTCTCGATTTTCTGACCGAGTCGGTTCAATATGAGAATGTCTAAGAACAGAAATTCCTTTTGATCCATCTGACGACAAAGAACTATTTTTGAAGATATTATTCAATTCATTGGCGATTCGATGGGGCATTTCACTTCGAATAGCCATATCAACACTGTCACTTGCTTTTGATCGATTTGATGATCGGCTGGATGCGATAGGAGCATAATCAATTTCATTATGAGTTGAAGATCCAGCACCTCCTCCGTTTGACGGTGAAATTCCATTTGGTGTGGCTGTATTAGCTTGTGAAAGAATAGGAGAAGAGAGAAGAATCCGATCAGCCGATTCATAAGTGGAATCCATCATATGACGACTTGGTGGCAGTGAAAGTTTATCATGGGCTTCGTCATCTTCCGAAACCAAGTCGCTGAAAATTATATTCATATAGTAAGGCATGGTCTGCGAAAATTCAAACTTACTTCTCTTCAATGAAGTTACCATTCATGTATCTTTGCATTGCGTACTTATCATATATGGGTCCTGCTAGGTCTCTTGGAAAAACGTCATCTGCATGAACAATCAAATTACGAACCAACTCGTTCACATAATTATGATAGAAAACTTGATCTTTTCCTTCAGGAATTGGTAACAATGTTGGACCAAAACAGATCGCAAGATTATGTGGCTCCATCATATTCTCATCGGCAAATTCGCAAAGATGACTCAGAAATGCGAAAAGAAAACGTAGTAGAAGAACGTGAGACATCGGAAGTTTCGAAATAAGGTCTCTTGCTCTTCTTACAAATTCGATCGGAGAATCAGCTTTAGCACAATCACAAAACTGCTCAAACATGAATATCGGGAAAATTGGTTCTCGTAATTCTCGGAAGTAAAGTTTTAAAACTCCCGCTGCGGAGTTTGCATCACTTCCATCTTCCAGGTATTGGAACAAGTCCTCCCCACGTTCATAAGCTTCTCTGAATCGATTAATTTCCGATTGTGATCCTGACACTCTGAACAGTCCTTGGTTTCGAAGTGAATAACGAGAGAGATAAGCGATGGCGGATTGTACAAGCAGTGGAATTTTTTCTCCTGTGGCCTCGACGTATTCATCCAAACTTCCTCCAAAGAGCTTTGGACGGGGTCTATCATCGGGAGACTTAGTCACAATTCCACCTATTCTTCTCGTTTTGGACCTTCTCTCTTCGAGCAAATTATGATTATGTGATCCACCGTTCTCGACTGTAAACGATCCATTACGATCACTAGAAGATCCAATAGAAGCTGACTTCAGCGAAATTCCATGTTTTGCAAGAGATTCACCAATTGAGGCACTCCTAGCTTCCAAACGCTCCATGAGGTTTCCATTTAGAAGAAAATGCTCGAACTTCTGAATATTTGGAAGTCATTTTACGTTATTACTTTATGAAAATAGAATTTGGTAATTCAACTAACCTTCAAATAATACTGATAAGTAACGTGTAGATCATTTCTCCATTTCCCGGCGTCTCCCTCAAACTGCGTGTTATACAATTGAAGCAGCTGTTTCTCAGAAGCTTCAAGTGATTTCCAAACTTCGTCAACTTCGAATTGCAGTCCTTCTAATCGCTTTTCAATTTGCAGTTGTCTTTGAAGTAAATCCGCTGATAAACTTTGCTCTGCTGAAACTTCCATTATATCATCGCCAAGTTGTGGCCGGAATTCGAATTGTTTCGGAAGCATGAAAAGTTGATGATTGGCTTCGAAAAATTTTTGTTTATCAGCTTTCACATCAACTGATGAACGAAGAGTGCTGAGGCTCGCAAGTGAATCCATTTCGTGTTGAGTGATATTCTTTCGTTCTTCTATTACTTTTTCTAGTAAAGCACGAAGCCAGAAATCCATTCCCAGATCCATACAATCCACAAGGTATGATAAATCTTGAGCGAAAAAACGATGAAGGGCAGCATTTGCGGCCTTTACACACAGAAGATATTCGTTTCTAGCTTTTGTACACTTCAGTCTCACGACTTCGTACTTTTCTTCTCTTCGTTTGTAGTATTTTACAAGCGATCGATGCCTTCTGGAGCCTTCGTATTTTCCGGGGTTAGAATCTTCATACTTTTTCACATCATCTTCTGCGGATCTCTTTTTTCTCTCAATCCCACACATTTCGGCATAACACAACTGATATGTTTTCATTGCAGTCTGCAGTTCTGTGAGTACTCGGTTCAATTCATTGTGAGAATATGATCCGATTTCCCTACATCGTTTCGAAATTTTAGCAAGATCTTCACATCTTGTCTCGATACTTGCAGTCATTTGCTTCCCATAAAGCTCACCAAGACCTTGTCGTTTCTTGTATTCTTCTTTAGTTTGCTCTACTAACGTATGCCACACTGTACTGGATGTATGTTGCGACCAACCTTCTCGTCGACTTCTCTCTGATTTGTGCTTCTGGGCTATACTTTTTGAGAGCTTCTCCAATTTACACGCGTACTCGGTTTCAATTTCTCCTCGTTTTCGGAAGTAGTCTTGAAGTTCCGATAAACTACTTAGCTGGACATCTGTTCGATCTCCGAGGCACTTGAGCTGATCGCTCATTTTAGAACGAAACTCTGAAAATAAGAAACTGTTAGATTTCTGAAGAGCAAAAGTTAAAGGGTGAAATATTAGTTGTTTTCTGTGGTATACACGAGTCAAAAAATTGAAAACAAAAGGACCCTTTTATGAGCCACAATATTGGCAGAGAGCCTTTTCTGGTGGTGTCTCTCCTCAACAATGATACTTCCGCGTTTCCCCTCAAAAGTCATTTAAAGTATTGAAAGAAGAAAAAACTGCTTGAATTCAACAGACTAGATAACAAAGAGTCGTGAACGATGCGAGTTAAATAAGTATGTCTGAGATGAGCTCATAAAAATTCCACTGAAATTTAAAAACGTGTATAACTGAACACAGTTATATGGCTGTTGACAGTTGTGATGAACAAAGTCCTCAGAAAAAAATCGTATAAGATAAGATGCTGGCGACCGTTGTTGCGTAACCACACCAAGTTCAAATTTCTTGATTTTTTAGGCGAATAGGTATCCCTATGACAATTAGATGGAAAACTATGAACATTCAAATAACAACACATAACAATTGGAAGTGGGAGAAAAAAAAACCAAAATGAAATTTTTGCGACACGCTTTACTCTTCCCACACATACACTCACGCATAACATTTCGCAGTGTTTCTCGGCCAAAAAACACGGGAGAAGGCTTGTAAAATAACGGCTGAGGCAAAGCATGAAGGACACGCACATGCTCTATGCTCCTCCGTTCTATTTTTTCTTGCTTAGTTTTATTCTAAATTTCCTACGAGATGAAGACGAAAAAGCATTGAAAAAATGAAACGAAACGGGAATTGGAATGAAGTGCGTGAATTAGAGATGAGATGAAACACTGAAGACACCACTTTTCATACGAGGTACGAGAAGACTATGGAACCCTGGTGCCCAACGTAAGAAAAATGGATGCGCTCTTCTTCTCGTTTTCTTTTCAACGCATCGTTGCATAATGAAATCGCTTTGGAGACATACGGACACATTTGGCGGTTTTCTGTGTGGAGTGGTGCCGCCACCATCGGCCTAAATGACACAACCAGTGCTTGTGTGAGTGTGAGGCAACGCCGAGATGAGAGCAATATCATATTCCCATTTTATTTGGTACTCTCCGACGACAACAGTAGTCGTGGGAAGACTATAGAAGGAAGAATATCACACCAACGACACTACCTAGCTAATTATGTAGTCATAGTCATTGAATTGAATTACATTCTTTGGAAAGTGCAAAGTTGAAGGAGAAAGGGAAATAACTAATTCTACGTGGGAGTTTCTGGTTGTTGCTGGTGCTCATGACTCGTTAGATGAATATTCTAGACTCGTTTCATTTTTACTTATATTTAAACAGTTTATAACTGAAACTATAAAACCTTAACATTATTAGTGAGGTAAGGGATACATTATAGATTGGGAAAAGATGAGCACTTTCGAGACCTAACACGCTTATGGCATTTATTTTATTGCCAATTGGCCCAGAACCCAACTGAAACGATGAAAATTGGAAGAAAAAACTTTGGAAATAAGAAGATAAAGAAGCAACATGTGGTGTCAGACACATGGAATAGTCCTTGCAGGTGTGACATATACACACTGAGGGAACAAAATGAGAGAAAGGAGCCGATAGATAGATGGACCAAGCCCTGAAGAAGAGTCCATGAGCAAAGACGGAGTGGACGGGACAGACGGGACAACGAAACTGACGGATCAATTTTGAGGATGATTTATGAAATGGGTGGCCGGTGCTGCAGAAAGAGCATCGAAGGATACACTACTATTGTTATGAACACAGGTCGATCTTAGGATATAGATTCGAGGAGAAAATCGAGAAAGAGGAGATGACGGTTGTGGTCTTTTCGATAAGAAAGTAGAAACAATTAAACTTCGAGGACGAGGACGGAATTCAAAGTGCGGAAAAGAAGAGAAAAAGATCATGAAAAAGGATCAAAAGTAGTAGGAAGGATGTTAACAAGAATTTTGTCACTATTTAGAAACTTGGCCATGTGAATCATCAAAAAAATTGGGTCTTATTGTCTATCACAGTATGTACGTGAGATAAGATTTGTCGTAGGAAGACAAAAACATCAGGGAAATGATTCATAAGATAGTCGATACTGCCACGTCACATGATGGCCTGCTGTGCTATTTGTGTTTCTGTTGTTTTCGGCTGTATTTGCATAGAGTGGTATAAAGTGTAGAAGATTTAGTTTTTTTGCAAACATATTTGACAAAACATTTGCTCACCATGATACGTTTTGTTTACATTTCTATCTCATCTCCGGAAAAAGGTATATTCTACTGATTGGTGAGAAGGTCAGTTCTAAGTCCAATTTCTAAACTGATTGACAACACATTGGTATTGTGATTAAAGAATTTGAATCCCTTGTTTTACTAACCTTGAAAATCATATTGATCATCGACTCCTATCGATGCACATAAAGGTAGTCGGATACTCATGTTCGCATGACGAATAGATCAAAACGAACGTTTCAATAGAAAAGGCAGAAGACTGACTGGAGGACGAAGACTGAATGACTTTCGTTCTCTAAGAGAATCTCGAGAATCGAGAGACAACTGCCTTCTCATGGCTCCCGGGTGGGGCGATGATGATCCGTGTCTATCGCATGCCCTTTCTTCTTCTGCGTCTTCTTCATCTCTCATCTAAGTTCCATAGAGAAGAATGATTCCAAAACAACTTTACACACTTACGACACAGGTATAAGGGAAAACGTTGTTGCCGGCAGTAGCTACGAATTATTCACTCTTTCTCTAGTTACCCTATCACATTTCCATTCTTTTGCTGGCCTCCAGATATAACTATTCATTACTTTGGTTCTAGTGACAAGCGACTTCCCGCAGTCTCCAACACAATCGCAATAAATTGTCAATGTGTTGAAGTCGCCGGAGATGGGGGGGGCAAAAATGAAAACGTCTCTTCTTTTCCTGTACCGCATGAGTGTGTTCTTTGTGAATGTGTCACTTTTCGCGTACGATTGTTTAGATAAAAGGAGGAAATGCGCGAAAACATAAGAAAGACGATATCGACAGAGACAAAAAACGCAATTAGTTTTTTTTCAAATGAACAAAATGTGGGAGGGGAGCGAAACCGCTGTTCGAGTTATTAATCACTTTTTTATCCCTATTACTCTCAATTTGGAATGGGATCAACATAAACTAGCCGAGAGAATGGCTTTAGTCGTGCGAGGTCTAATATATCCGGTATAGGTTGTTAGATAATGATTATCGAGAACACGGGTCTTATCAGTATTTAAAATTCAAAAATATAAAATTGCAAAATTACCTTTGGCAGCACATTCCAAGTCGTGCACAATAGCTTTCTCCTGCTTATGTTGGGAATGTTTTCTTACATCTTGTGAACATCTTCTATCATTGGATGCCGATGATGTCAAAGTCATTGAACTCTCTTCATTGGGTCCGCCGGCCACACCTTCTGACGAAGAAACCGTCATTTGAGAGGTAGAGGCCGGAACTGGTGAAGCAAGAGGTTTGGGAGAAATTCTGAAAACGAAAACTAAGGGAGAATTGATAGAGGAACGGAAATAACCCATCAGATAAGATAGACAGGACAAAAAACATAGAAAAAGAAAAAAAGCTAATTTATAGAATTGTTTGATTGATTTATAAGAGTTGAGTAGCTAGAGTTAGCTTGAGAAAGCGAAAAAGAAGAAGGTGGGCAAGCAAAAAGCGCAAGGAACGAAATGAAAAAAGTAACCAGCTTGGTAGATGGTAAAGCCCGCTTTTGCCCCTTACTGCTACTTCACATAAATCAAAGTGTAGCCCGCAGTATGAAAAGGAAAAGAGTGAACGTGATGGCGATCGGTACGAAAACAACGGTTGGTATACGAGCGTGAAAAAGTTGAAATACGAAAACAACTGAATCTGTTTTGAATTCATTTTGACAAAGCATAGAAAAAAATAATTCATTGCGCATGCGAAAACGATCAGACATGTGTTACTAATCTTATTTATTTCAAAATCGTATTTTTCTTAAATTTGTAACAATAGCCCAAATATTCAAGTAGAGGCTTCGCTTTTGCTGTGAAACTCAAAAAAGAGTTCTTATTCAAAGGCGTCTTTGATAAAATATGAACGCAGCCGTAAATTACGAACAAAATAAGACAACGATTTCACAGGGGCCTAAAGAAGAAAATAATGTTTTTTCTTTGCGAAAGAACCGAAATAGACGCCGTTCGAACGGCGCAAATGTTTATTCATCCGGGATTATGTAAAAGTATTACAAAGTGGCAACAGGAGGATAATATAGAAGACAAGGGCAATATTATCTTTATTGTTCATCATCGCCCTCTCCATTCTCTTACATTGCAAGATGACACTCAATCTATATCTAACATCACCTAACTTATTTATATTAAATTAATGTAATGTAAAAGAAGAAAAGTTGTTCGTTGTTCGAGAAAAAAACTACAACTGAAATTCAATAGAGTTAATGTTGTTTTCAAAATAAAACCCCGTTTCCTTTGGAAAATTTGAAGGCAACAAGAGAGAACGCTAGACGAAATGAAATGAAACATGCGAAAATCTTTCATAAAAATGAGAAATGTATTTTAGTTTTTCTACATAATAAACGAAGTCGCTTTCCATGCGCGTTCGGACACCACGAAGAAAAAAAAACTATCTTTTCTGCATTTCAGAATGGAAATTAGGCAACAACAAAGCTCAGATGCCGATTTATTATACCTTATATACTAATTTTCATTATTTTTCATCTATAAGAACATTAGTGAGATTGCTTAGAATCGGATTCAAATCGATCAATAAAATTGCTATACAGACTGAGTAAGTGCAGATGAGGTCCCCCATCATCACCTTCTCGTACTGGTCATCTCATAATACTAATCCTTCGACAAATGTACTTGTTCGAGAACCACGCAGAATGAGAAAAAGAGAGCGAATACAATCCACCTATTTGCATTTTGCAATACTATAGCAAAATTGAAAATGAAAGAAAGAGAAAAATAAAGTGTGAAACGTATGTTTGCCGTAATTAACAGGCGCATTCGACGACTAGAGGTGCGTGCGCACTCCGCCGAGCCTTTCCAAGGTCTGTAAACACGGATTGGAGAAAGTATGAATGATAGAGTGGTCAAGACCAGAGAGACGCAGTCAGTTAGGTGCATGTTCTTCCCAAAGGAAGAACCAAAAAGACCGGTCCAGAAAGAGAATCTATAAAACTATTCTTATTTCCATCACTGAATACATGAACACTGGAATGGGATGAGAAGTCATGCGTGTCCGGCAAAAGGACAGAAAAATCCGGGGCCTATCAAGTAGCCACATCTAGAGAGCGTCTTTGCGAAGATGTCGCGATGAAATTCGAGATTGTCAACGATAGTAGAGGGATTAGGTCAAGTAGAATGGGCAGACGGTAACATTGAGAAAATGACGTGGCGGCTCGGTCACAATGAATCGGTTTGGATAGAGAAATAATATAAACAAAAGCGTCTGAAGGAATACATTGTAAAACATGAACCGAAAAAATCCTTTAATAAAACCGCGTTAAAAGGGGATTTGAACCGGGTCACTCACGCAAGCGTTGACTATACAAATTGGCTTTGAATGCCCTTGTAAGGTTCAATGTTCGTATATAGTCAAGAATATTCCATTGTATTAAATCTCCTTATTTTTACATATTGAACATCACCTTGGCTCGTTAGGAATCTCGATAGACTTCACTAGTTTTGCCGGATAATAACTAACAGAGTAACTATAATCCTCAGCAAATAATGACACTCGAACGACTAGCCTCAAAAACGAAACGAATGAACAGGTGCATTCAGGTGCATTCGGCACCTTAAAAGGATATGATCGAAGATTCATTGCTTTTTACGACCATTGTCGTAACATGTCCTAATAATGTAATGAATATTGAATTGCGTAAACAAAAAAGCGAAAAAAGATATCTAAAAGATTACGACTAGCTACATAGAAAAAATATCTCCATTGTTAAAGGTATATAACAGTGAGTATAAGTACGAACCGAGTTGAAAATAAGCGAAAGCATCACTTTTTGAACGTATTGGAATGAATGTTACAAGTTGGGAGAGGAAACTGAGCCAACTGTTTACTAAACTCATTTAGCGGATACAGCCTTGATTTGAAAGACTCGTAAATTCACATTAGTTCATACATTTAGGAGAAAAGTATAAAATGACCGAACAAGACATATTGTCGAAGAAAATGCATTCACAAGATCGAATAAATGATTATGGATGCCATTCTATATTCGGGTTCTACTCAAGAGGAGTACTGCCCAGCAGTAATACAATAACTTAACCTTGGACCATAAGTGGCCGCAGAAAATGATGCAAAGCCTAATTGCCATCAGAATCGGGTAATTTGTGTCGCTATTGTCCCGAAAAACTATAGAAGCGGACTGTGGTCATACTTTTAAATATCGAAAGTTGAAACCAATACAGATATTTTGTGAACATGAGTGGGCCGAAAAAATGAAAAAGGTGGTGAGTGACTAATGTAAACCGAAACTGTACAAACATCGTAGTTGGGACATAGGTGCAGGTCGGACTTCACAAAACTTTTTCTTGTCAGTAATAGGAAAAATTTATATATACAAACGTGCTTTTGAAGAGGAAAGTGCTCATCCAACAATATGAAACATAGAAGCATAGAAACAGCTGGCGCCAATCAATGAGCAACAATTAGAATAAAATGGACCTCATTAGAAAGAATTTTCTAGCAGTACCAATCTGTTGTACTTGCAAATTCAAATTTTCTTGATGGGAAACGGCAAAAAGAAACGCGTTTCCACAGAGAAATTAACAAATAGACAATTTTGAACAACTCTTGAATATGAATCTATTTTCCTCAATTTCTACTGGAAATTCTCGTCCCCTTTTCTCTTCCAAAAAATTGATAAAGTTTGTTTATAAACTTAAGAAGTAAAAGAAAATGCGAAAAGAAAGAAGAGAGTAACTCTGAAGAAAGCAAAAAAAAATAATTCAAAAATTGCCGAAAATGACGATAGAACGCACTAAACAAGAAGAGACGCAGCGTTTCAGGTCTCACAGCGAATGGCCATTAGGAAAGACGCAGACTACGATATTGCGTGCTATGACATGGAACTTTACATCAAATCTACGTTCTTTTCAAGATTTAATGAACTTTAATTCAACGTTTATTTGTCTTATTGTGAAATAATGTAACAATCAAATTTATCTTCTAGGATGGCGTACCAACCGCCACAGTACGGCCAAATTCCTGGAAATCCTCAACCGCAGTTCAACCAAAATCAACAGTTTCCGTCTAACGGGTTCCCCCAACCTGGTAAGTTTCAAAAAAAAAGAGAGCATCATCATGGAAATTAAAAATTTCAAGGTCATCCTCAGAAACCTGTCCAAGGGTTCCCAACTCCACAGCCAACACAGGGACAACCACCAAACGGAGGAGTCTACCAAAATGGAGGTACTAACGGAACTCAATCGTATCCACAACAACCAGGTGCTGCCCCTCTCCAGCAATATCCTGGACAGTTAGCTCAGTCGATGAATACTATGTCGTTAGGACCAAATGCAACACCAACCCCTCCTCAGAGTAAGTTAAGAAGTTTCATTTTGAAAAATTTTGAAAAAGCTTTCTTCTAGATCAAGGGTATCAAGCTGGAGGTTTCTCTGTCGCTCCGACACCCGCCCCGCCACAGCAGCAATTTCAGCGACAGCAGACCCCGCAAAATTTGCCTCAGCAGTCTCAAAGTAAGTGCCCTGGACTTGCATACAAGTTTAGTTTTATCTCTGTTCCAGCTCCTTCACTTCCACAGCCAAGTGCAAAAACTGCTTCGAATCAGTTTATTCCACCTGCACCCGGAGCTCCGCCGTTGAATCAGTTAGCCTCTGGAACTGGTGTAGTTGGAGTTCCACCTTCATCTGTCTCAGGAGCTCCTCAAACCCCACCTACGCATTCTATTCAACAGCCAACTCCATTAAGACCACAGATGCCTGGGTTTCCACCCGCACCAGTTGCCGGATCAGCGCCGCTTCCTACCCCAGGTGTG
The DNA here is from genome assembly GCA_963572265.1 of Caenorhabditis doughertyi. NCBI lineage: Eukaryota > Metazoa > Nematoda > Chromadorea > Rhabditida > Rhabditidae > Caenorhabditis > Caenorhabditis doughertyi. Next base: position 15,098,687 of record OY751556.1, on the reverse strand, counting down.
TATCCTGGTAATGTTGGTAATCAGACATCTTCAACAGGTACCTTACTTAATTTCACATATCACTGATATCGAAAATGTTTATAGCTACTCCTGCAATGATTCCACAGAGAGCATTCCCACCAGGCCCACAAGTTCCAGTCAACTTCCAATCAGGGTCAGGGATGCCCGGCGCATTCCCACCAGTCCCTCAGGCAACTGGAAACTTTCCACAAGGGCCAGGAAACTTCGCTCCAGGGCCACCGCAAGCTCCGGGAAACTTCCCTCCAGGGTCTGGCATGCCAGCTGCTTTTCCACCAGGTCCACAACCTCCGGGAGGGATTCCATCGATGCCGAGTGGATTTCCTGCTGGACCACAAGTTCCAGGATCTTTTCCACCGGGTTCAGGAGCACCTGGAGCATATCCACAAGGGCCTGGAGCACCAGGTATGCCGGGAATGCCTGGAATGCCCGGTGCTTACCCAGGCGGCCCCCCACAACAACGACAACAACGTCTGGATCCAAATATGATGCCAAGCGCTGTTCAAGTTATGGACGACGATTCTACGCGTTCTGGGCTCTTCCCGACAGGATATCCTAATGCTGAGTTACCAACTCTTGTTTCCACCTTTTCTTATGCTCAAGACCAAGGAAACTGTAATCCAAAGTTTATGAGATCAACCTTGTACACCGCCCCGCAAACGAACGATATTCTAAAAGCAACTCAAATCCCTCTCGCTGTGGTTGTCTCGCCTTTTGCACCGTTGAATGAATACGAGGTTGGTTTTTGTATGCACTGTGATTTAAAAAAAAATTACATTCAGAAAGAGCCTCCGGTTGTTGATTTAGGAGCACAAGGCCCGATTCGTTGTCAGCGTTGTAAAGCCTACATATGCCCGTTCATGGAGTTTCAAGATGGTGGCCGTTCTTTCCGGTGCCCATTCTGCCACGCTCGAACACCTGTCGAAGATGCTTATTTTGCTCACCTCGATCATACTGGAAGACGTACAGATATTGAGATGAGACCAGAGCTTTGTCTCGGAGCATATGATCTTGTTGCCACAAAGCAGTACTGCAAGGTTAGATCAACATTATTTTGGTGTGACATAAATTTGCTCATTTCAGAACGGACTCGCTCCAAAAGAGCCTGCTTTCATCTTCATGATAGATGTTTCCTACAATGCCATCTCGAATGGAATGCTTCCAATCCTATGTCAAAATCTAGAGAAAGTTTTACGGAATCTTCCACGAGAGACTGGTCAACTGGAATCAACCATTCGGGTCGGGTTAGCTACTTTTGATCAGGCAGTTCATTTCTTCGATATTTCATCTGCTTCTCCAAAGATGCTTGTAATGTGTAAGCGATTAGATTAGTCTCAATCTCAACTGGTTTGAGTATTATTTTTACAGCTGATGTGCAAGAACCTTTCGTTCCGATGGTTGATGGATTACTTCTCCCATACAACGAAGCTCTTCCTGGACTTCGCGCAGCTCTTGCTGAAATACCGAAGATATTCTCGCAGTCGAAGACCACTGAAACAATACTTCAACCAGTAGTTCAGGCGGGCCTTGATGCTCTTAAATGTGCTGATCGTGCAGGAAAAATAATTCTATTTTCGACTGTGTTACCGACTTGTGATGCGCCTGGAAAGTTGAAAGTGAAAAATGATCGATCGTTACTCGGAACCGACAAAGAAAAGAGCGCACTAGTTCCACAAGATGATTCTTACACAAAGTTAGGAGAACAGTGCGTCAAATCTGGGGTTACTGTCGATTTGTTTCTTTTTCCAAACGCGTTCATTGATGTCGCCACGATTGGACAACTGTCAGCTGTCACTGGAGGCTCGATTTTCAAATTTCAATATTTCTCGGTTTGTTAAAAAGTTTTTCTTTCGAAACATAATTTTATTTAAAGGCTGACAAGGACGGAGTTCGTATGTTGAATGAATTGGAAAGACATGTATCGAAGAAAATTGCCTTTGATTGCATGGCAAGAGTGCGAACTTCTACAGGAATACGCCCAATCACGTTCACTGGTTCTTTTTACATGGAAAACGCTACTGATTTAGAACTGGCTACTATTGATGAAAGCAAGGCGTTCATCGCGGAAATCAAGCATGATGATAGTCTGAAAGAACAGAATTCTCTAATACAAACTGCCGTATTATATACTTCTATGACCGGACAGAGACGCCTCCGTATTCTGAACATGTGCCTTCCAGTAACTGCTGACTACAACAATGTCTACCGACTTGCTGATCCAGAAGCTCTGACCACCTTCATGCTGAAGCAAGCTGTCCAACTGAACCGCGACAAGGGAAGCTCTGAGATGAAAGAATCCCTATCATCTCGTTGTGCGCAGTTTTTAGCAACATACAGAGAAAAGTGCAGTGAAGGTGCCCCACTTGGGCAACTGATTCTCCCAGAATCTCTGAAATTGATGCCACTTTACGTGAATTCAATTTTGAAAAATGATGCGATCAGTGGTGGTAGTGAAATGACAGTTGACGATAAAGTTTGGCAAATGGAGTTGATCCGTGGAATGCGAACCGAAGATGTTATGCCTCTCATCTATCCAAGAGTAATGCCAGTCTCAGATCTTAAAATCAATGATACAGAGGAAATGAAAGAACTCCCGAAGCCAGTCAGAGCTAGTTCCGATTTCTTGGAAAATTCGAAAGCTTATATAATTGACAACGGTGTTGTTCTCTTCGTATGGGTCGGATCCCAATGCAACCAGCAATGGGTCCAAGATGTGTTTGGAGTCGGTTCTACGAATCAAATCGACACAGAAAGTGTACGTTTATAATGGTAATAGCTGAAGTTTAAAGTGTAAGATTTTAGGGAAGCATACCAGAGAAAGATAATGCTCATTCGCGTGCTCTTCGTCGTGTGATTCAACTGCTGCCACGAGGAATTCGTCACAGAAAAACATTCGTTGTAGTTGAGAAGAGCGGTTTGGAGCCATGGATGAAGAAATTCTTGATAGAAGACAAATCTGGTCCAGCAAATATGTCATATGTAGATTATCTTGTAGATATTCACCGCAAGATTCGCGACATAATATCATGAGTTGATTTTAATAGTTTTTTTCCTCGTATCGAATATTTCGATATAATGTAATGAGGAATTTATAATTTACCGGTTGCCTTGAAAACATTCGTGTTCTTTGCCCTTGTATCGCTGTCTTTTTGAAACTATTTTCTTCTGGGCAATGTAAAAATTAGTGTTTTTTGTTTTGTACTGGTCATTTCAATGTCCTTTTTCAGGACGAAATAGACTTTGTTTTACCAATTCTCTTCTTGGATTCCTTATTTATTTTTTTTCTTCTTTCCTAATTTATAGATGTCCATTGACGTTTTGTAAAATATCCGCCTCATTATAATTTATTGTGATTAAAACTGGGACTGAATGTGTGTAATTCTATGGTGTCTTACAGAAATGAAGCTTTCTGAAACTTTCAAATGGTTCTAGAACACAAGTACAGGCAGTCATTTTTGTTGTTATATTACACAGTATATTTTCAGGATTTCGAAAGGTGGTTGACGTAAAATCTGTATTAGTGTTGCTCTTGAATTAGCACATATTTTTCAACAATAGTGTTATTACATTCAAAACATACGTTTTCGCGAAGAACGGGCTCGAGAGATGTGTGGCGCTTATAGTGGAAGTGTTCCTCTAATAGTAGTGCCTCCGGATGTAGAGTTTCCGGAAAACGTTCTCAAAATAGACGTGCATGCACAACTAATACAGGTTTTGCGATGTATAATTTCTATCAATGCAATACGCGCTCTACCGAACAATGCCGCCAAAATTATGTTTCAAACTCTTTTTGGAAATTATTCGGCAAACGCTAAATCTCCTTAATCACGATGGAAAGTCCATGGAGCAACAATTTAGAATATAAAAATCTGTCGGATCGCTACTTGCTCACAGAGAAGGATAAAAAAGGTAGCATTTCATCAAAAATTTCCGAAAATGTTATTTTTCCAGGTGCTTTCGCAAGGCAGTACTTTGAAGTATACGAAGCTCGATTGAAAGAATTAAAACCACGAATTTTAGAAAATGCTGAAAGAGATATAGGTCAGCATCGCAACCTCGTGCACCACTGTTATATTAATTAGCTCTGTTTTAGATTTTGAAACTTTTATTTTCAGGAAAAGGGAATTTCAAGCATATTCAACTGAGTGAAGCAAAACAGGAGGAAGAGATTTTCGTTGTTGGTGTAATTGTCAAAAGAATCGAGGCGAGACCATCAGTTCTGAAGTCGTTATTGAACGAAGATAAAGTGGCGTATGATGATTACGAAGAAGATGAAGGAGAAGATATAAAAAGATACGCCGGGAGTAGTGATGATCATATCGAACTAGAGTCCGATAAACAAACTGTTCGTCTCGAAGGAGCCATTTCAATGGACGAATGTGCTACCGGTTGTTGCGTAGGAGTTCTCGGAAAATTGGGAAAAGAAGGAATATTTCACGTCAACCGTTTGATTTGGCCATCTACGAAATTGTCAAAGAAGCCGAAAACTAAAGGAACTTTAGTGTTTGTCAGTGGTCTGGAATTGACAGGAGACTTAGAAGAAGATGTGAGTAAAATTACCTTCAGTATTTTGAGCTAGCTTTCAATTTTATATAACATTTTTAATTGAATAATATTAAGCGTCTTACCATCTCTGGTTTCGAGTTCATGTCTGAATGGATGAATTCTCTGCCTGGCGAAGATAATAACTGTCCTGCGATTGATCGTCTTGTAGTTATCGGACCAGTTGTGGAAACAAAATCTAACGGGTGTGACGTGCAATCTGTTGTAAGAACACTCACACTCTCTCGCAGTGAAAAGCAATCAGCTGCCAAATCACTGGTCACCATAGATAAGCTGATCAGTTCTATTTGTCAAAAACCTTTTGTGAATACAGTTGATCTGACCCCTGGAGTTGGAGATCCATGCTCTTCAATGTGGCCGTTGCCTCCAATTCACAGAGTCTGTCTTCCTCGATGTGCTATGAGTCAGAAAAAAGTGAATTTGGTACCAAATCCGTATGAGTTTGGAGTGAATGACGTTCGTGTGATGACGATGTCTGGAGAAAACGTTACCGAATTGCTACGTACGTCTCATAAGTGGACCGGCACCGATGTTCTCGCCAATCTTGTCAAATGGCAACATGTTGCGCCTAATTGTCCAGATACTCTCGACGCTTTCCCAGTGACCGAAAGGTAAAATCTGTCTGAAGTTGTTATATGTATAATACGTTTTGATTTCAGAGATCCTCTCGTCATGGAAGAGACTCCGAGCATTATCGTTTGTGGTAATCAGCCTCATGCCGAGTTCAAACGTGTTCCAATTGATGGCACTGATGCTACATGTCTTGTTGTCTGCCTTCCGAAATTCTCGAAGACTCGGGTCGCATGTTTCCTCAATTTGGAAGATCTCACTCTGAAATGGCAATGTTTCGATCATCAATTCTAATTTTCTCAATATTTTTCCACTATCGTTTTAATGTCCCTGTTAAAAAAGTTCCGGATAAAACCTTCTTACTGTGCCGTCACTTAACATCCACTGCAGATAACAAAAACCTTCATACCTCGATGATCCTTTCTCCGTTTTCCCTAGCTTATCAAACTTTCGCTCATTCCGTAAAAACTAGGTCAGCCGAGATTTTCGTTTTTCGCAATCATTCCATCCCGACTGTCTTCGTCATTGACTTCTGATGTGGCTTCATAGTATTGCCGCTCTTTCAATTTCATTCTCATGTCTTCTAATAATTCTTCAAATACTCTATTTTCCTTATCTGATATCACAAGCTGAAACAGCTCATCAGCTAGTCATGAGCAAAATAGATGCATTCAAGGTTAGCTGCAATCAAAGTTGTCTCAGTTACGGTATAGCTTATTTCGTTTTAGATCATAGAATCGGAGATTACTCAAGAATTATCGGACTATGCTTTCTTGCATGTCGCTAGGAAACGTGACATAATTTCTTGTGAACCCGGATATCCAGGTCTTCCTGGTTCAAACGGGCGTGACGGTCAGCCAGGAATAGATGGTCCAAATGGAATACGTGGATTGGATGCGCGTGACATAATGGAAGAGATCCAAGCGAATCAAGAATGTATCACTTGTCCACAAGGAGAACGTGGACCAACCGGGGCACCAGGAGATAGAGGAGAGACTGGTGATAAAGGAGATAAAGGAATTGCTGGAATACCTGGACAAGATGGGTTGGATGGTGAACAAGGAGAAGAAGGACCTGTTGGGCCACCTGGACCACCTGGAAGAAGAGGAAGAAAGGGAACTGATGGAAAATCTGCAATGGGAGGATTCGGAGAACCTGGACCAAAAGGAGTTCCAGGAGCAAAGGGTGGTCCTGGATTACAAGGACCAAGAGGAAAAGTGAGTCTATAGAAATTTTCGAAAATTGATTCAAGCAGGCACAAACTATAAATTACAGCGAAACTACATCTATGGCCCTCCTGGTCCAATTGGACAACCAGGACCATCCGGATTGGATGGAGTTTCTGGAAACCCTGGAGAAAGAGGACCAAAGGGGCCACCAGGAGATAGAGGAGCTGATATCAAGTTTTGTCCATGTCCTCTGGAACTTGAGCTTCTGAAGGGAAAACATACGAAATCAGTTCATTCGTCTCCTCCATCTTTCCCATCTTCCACTGAATTTCCAGCTACAACTAAATTGACTACAACATCTGCACCGATGCCACCTTCTTCATCTACTACAACTGCTTCAGTAGACATCACGACAGTTTCAAATAATGAAGAGAATGAAGAAGCAACAATGGAAGATATAACCGCAACTACTACTATGGAAACTATAACTTTTGCCTCACAAGATTTGAAAACAACTGAACAAAATATTCAGGAAGTTGTAGATGTTTTTGGAGCAGCTCCGGGAACTGGAAAAGGAAAAATAATTGAAGCAGAAACTTTGAATGTTGAAGATGATGAAAGACAGACAGTGAGTTTATAAGTAATACATTTTACCTATTAATCTTACAACATAGATCGAAGTTCCAAAAGAATATGACAATGAAGAGCCGCGTGGCCCCGTAATCACAGTAGAAGATGATGATTATGCAGATGAGACAACAACAACGTAAGTTTTTTTTTTACACCTTCGCTCGCATCAATAGACATCACTTTGCAGACGTCGATTCCGTTATGTCACAAAGCGTCCAATTCGTTTTGAATAATTCAAAATAGTTTTTCAATTCACAAAATAAATTTATTTTCCTGGCACCATTTTTCTTCATTTTTCTCTCGTATGCAATCACCTTCCTCTTTCCTCCGCTGTTACTCTTATGAGTGTCTGTCCGTGCGCAATCTGCTGTTGAGTGTTTGGCCGAATGGTAAACCCTCTCGTCTTTCATTTAACTGACGCGGGTTTAAAGCCCACAGCGGGCTGAAGATAAAATCAAAGACACTGACCGGTAGTGATGTTGTGTCGAAACCTCTAAGAAGTACTGACCGCTTGAACTTTTGATGTTTCTCATTCTTTCTTTCTTTCTCCGTAAATAACTTTTTGCTCCATGCCTCTTCCATACGTGATAGGCCTATTAAGGGGTGCCCGTCATCGTCATCATACATGTTTGGCGTGTGCTCACTTCTTCGTCTTTCTTCTCGCTCATTCATTTCTACACGACACATCTTATTTCTTTTTTATTCGCCCTTTCTCCTTCTCTATTCATATTTACTTAACACCCAAGAAAGAAAGCCTATATTCAACTTTATTTTTCAACGAATACGTACAACGGGAATATGTATAATTACCAAAGACGACAAGCAGTTCGTGAGAAGAAAGAAGAAAAGGAAAAGGAAAAACCAATTTTCGACAATTCTCCCATAAATCAGTAAAGGGGGCAGGGCCTTCAAACAAAAGTATATCCTATTCTCAGTCTCTCTTTGGCTCCAGGAGAGCAAGAGAGCAAATCCAAACTTATTGCTAGATGCACAAATGCTGGCAGGTGCGTTGGTTTCACCAAAATATTTGATTATGGCTTCGAAACCAGATAATATTGTACTATTCACTCATATTGCCGTTGATCGGCTGATGCAAAAGGATTTCAACGAAAGAGTAAGTGTTGCTATTGTAATTATTTTGACAGATGTTGAATTTCTATACAAACATTGGAGTTCTATTTTGAATGTGGTGGAGATGTATTGCTAAATTCTGATTTGTAAGAGTAATTTATTTGCAAAAGACAGCAACTGACAACAGATGTTCATGGATAACCAATATAAAAATTCCTATATTAATGAATGGGACGTTGACGTTTAGAAACGGGATCCCTAACTCTTTTAGAGCTTTAAAAACTGAAAGCTGATATTATACCAAATCAAAATTGATTATCGTCTCATTTTTCTCATTCGTGTTAACGCAAAAATATTTTTAGTGCTTATCGGAATAACATCTCTCATTTTCACCTGTTTCAATATTATCAATATCGTTCAAAACACCTGTTTTGTTTTCATTATTAGTACCCCGGGATACTGTAGTCTTGATTTTGAAATAAACCTTCATCATCTGTTAACTACAGTAATTCGTAACAAAAAACCCGAACTTCAAACATACTCTAAACACTTTTCATATTCTTTTTTCTTCTTATTTGATTGACACATTGACATTCTTTTCCTTTTTCTTCTCTATTTTTCTCATCCATTCCATCAAACATTCTGAAAGCCGTTCAAATTGCGTCCATTCAAAAAACTTGGATTCTCGAAGAAAACTGAGAGAACTCACACATAAAGAGAGTCAGTTTTTGGAATGTCCACTCTCTAATTCAAACATATAAGAGGTTATAGTATCCCTTTGAAACACTTTGCACTCAATCATTCGAGTGATTTCTTCTCATTTCATACTCTTAAATGTGTTTTAATCCCCGAGTTTTCCTATTTTCTTTTTTTCCTGAAGAGTAAAAACAAGGTGAATTATCGGGAAATTGGACGTTTTTCTCCAAAAGTTCACCAGACAAATTGTGTTTTTTCTTCTTTGCCTCGTTCCCGTCTTCTCATATTAGATTTGGGTTCCGCGCATTTTGATTGGGCTTTTCGGTAGACATTGCTTTTTTTTGTCTTCATCTCTTTTTGGAATAAAGTTAATGTTCAAAACAAAAAGTTAAGCCCAAAGCCAACTAATTAAAACAAATAAACTTCGAAACTATCATTATTCAATTGTGGTCTTTCCTTATAATGTAAGATATCAATATTTTTTCAAGTTGAATCTTTTATTCGGTTTAGACGCGTTCCTTAAAAAAGATATTCACTAATCATCTATGTGTTATTTTTGAAATCTTAATAAAATACATCCAGAAGAAATGAGTGGTCTTGCATTCCAATTCTTTCAGAAACGAATTGTTCAATGAATCTTCTCATAATTTTTGTCTATTAATAAGCATTTGTCCGAAATGAATGGTGAGTTCAGTGAACAAATAACGTATATTTATAAAAAAATGTCTGCAATTCGAAATACTATTTTATTCAATTATAGTTGTGAGAAACACCAACTTTGAACTCCTTCAGTAAAAGAAAATACTGTGTTTGGTCAATAGTTGTTAAAATGTTTCACTTGATTTCGATAATTTTAGTTTCGTTCAATCTAAAAATAGGCATAGAAGTTCCACTTTTAATTTCCTCTGCTTCCAATCCATTTTTCGAAAAAAAATGTTCGAAGGAAATTAGATGAAGATTCATTTCTTAGACGTCACAAACGACTTTTTCTTAATTGGAAAGTCTTCAGCACTTCTTGATCTTGACATTAAAAAGAGTTCATTTAAGTAATTTGAAATGAATCATTCACAAAATAATTATGTCAAATTCAGATATTTCTATTCTGTATTCTTTCTATTCTCCATCTATCTCTATCTTCCAATTCTCAATCTCATTTTCTTTTTTTTTTCGTCTTCTTACAATCATTCTTTTGAGCAAATTGAAGAAGAAATTGAAGAGGCATCTTCCAATTTTTTGAGTTACTAGAATATTTTCCATTTATTTCAAAGACCTTTCTGAAACCGTTTCCTTTCCCAATCCACTGAATTTCACGTGCCAAAACAATTTCTGGTCCGTTTTAAGCCATTCTTCCTGTCTATATCTTACTTAGAAATTATTTTCAAAATCCAAAGAACTAACCTTCTACGGAAGAGGGATTTAACATACAGTATCTTATTCATAAAATTTTGAAATTGTTGTCTAAAATTTCTTTAAAAAACGGGTAGGCCTTTGGTAATGATGATGAAGACGTCGAAATAATGATGATGATGATGTCAAGATGAAGAAAAAAACGAATGAGGAAAAACAAACTGAAGAGTCTTTTTCCGCCTAATTCGATCGTCGTTTTCTTCCTTCTCTCCAACGTCTTCTCAACCGGTGTGCCAGCTTTTTCCGGAGGGTGTCCCCCAAGAGGATTGACTCGTCCCTTTCCTTTCCACCCGAATATTTTTATATTTTTTTGTCATTCTTATTTCCCCCTTCTTCCATTTTTTTTTCTTCTTCTTCGTCTTTTTTCTCCATCGTTGTCCTATCCGATGCCATTCACTCTTCTTTCTTATTTCTCTCCAATTCAGATTTTACGCAGAACTATTTACACTTTCACTGAATTTATTCATGACTAAATCAAGAATCTTTTGACTGAAATTATTATTATCCATTCAAACTGAAAGGTTATGTCTAACTGTATGGATATGATAGTTACATTCTTTTTTCCGAACTATATTTCCTGAATTCTGAAAGTCCATACATCAAAAGAAGACTCCCTAGAGATATGCAATCAATCAACTTTATGGTTTCAAAAAATTATTGAATCTTTCTCAAATCAAGATTTCATAATGCCGTGTTCAAAGTAGCAAAAAAAGAGAAAAATATAGAAAAATACATGTTCAAAGTACGCAAAGTTTACGTCTTTTTTGTGCAAGCCATTTTCCACTGAAAATGAATCAAAAATTGTAAAATTTACGTGATAAAAAAAACTGCTCTAAATTTTTGAATTTCTAGTTGAAAATGATCGCAAAAATTCGCAAAAAAGACGCAAATTTTGCGTACTATGAACAAGTATTTTTCTATATTTTTCTCTTTTTTTGCTACTTTGAACACCACATAAGTGAAATTCATTATTTTTCAGGGAAAGAGCTAAAATGACTCTTTTTTTTCCTCCCATTCAAACTAATTGTTTCCTGGCTAATTATATTTGAAAGCTATTAGTTCATAAGAATTTTAAAAGAAAACGACTCAGACTGGTTAACAATTATTTGCCATAACAAAAGGTTTTTTTGTTCAGCACATTTTATCGTTTTCTCAAAGGATTACTGTAGGGTTACGGTACCTCTAATTTTTCTTCTAAGGTGTGCGTTGAGGGTTAGGGTTACAGTCCTCTATACCATTTTTTGAGCGTTTCCCCGTAATAAACTTGGTTTCATTAGTTTTAATAACCTTTTGGTCTCAAAGAAACAATAAAATACATCTGTCTATTTCTCTCTTTTTTTCCATCTCATAACTTTTCCATTCTTCACTTCTTTTTTTCTTCTTAACCACCCAGATGTCTTTTGATTTTCTTCTTCAACTTTTCCCCATTTTTCTATATTCTTTCGTCAAAAACTCTTGACTCTTTTGCATTGGATTATAAAAGTCATTCGAACGTTCTCTTTCCAAAAAAAGGAAGTTTTACATCAAAATAAAAACATTTCGGTTGTTTTCAATTTCTACTACTTTCAGATTCTCGAATAGAAGAAAAAGTTCATCTATGAATTTCTAAATTCCAAATCAATTTTCTTAATAATCATTTGACTTTTTTCCCTGTAATGTGCTCAAAAAGCGTGGTTTTGCTCTCTGACTTGTTTTTTTTTCCTCCAAAATCCGCAAATGATCCGAGCAAGATCCCGCAGAAAAACTATCTAGCAGAGTGATTATTTTGAGAGCTGACGTCTTTTATTCATATTTCTAGATGATTATTATGCGGTCTAACTCTAAAACTGTTGTAAGTTTTGAAAAATGTCAAAAGTACTCTGAGAAATTAGAAATTAATCTCATATGCTTTGACATATTTGTCCTATATGCCACTCTATTAGGGGGATTTCTCTATAATTAGCCAGCATCTCCACGTTCAAAATTATTCTCCGATTTCTTTAACTCCAAAAAAATATGTATTTTAAATGTAGATGTCAAGTTCTCTCACATCTTCTTGACTTTATCTTGTTTTTCATCATTTCAGATATGGATGGCGTTCACCTACCAAAACTCGTTAATCTCTCAATTGCCAATTCGTCATGCATCTACAACATTTCGAGAATCTTCATTCAACACGGACCACCAATTCTCTACACACATTTATGGCAAGTTTTTCTTCATCGTTTCTATAGAGCCTTCTCTCTGCGTCTCAAACTCTTCAGGTATCCATTGGTGACCCATTTATTCTGGGACCTTTTTCTTCTTTTTCTTCGTTTCCTCCTTTTTTTTCATCAGAGCCTTTTTTTGAAATTTCTCATTTTCCCGGGTGAATCTATAATTACTCATGTTGCGTGTATCATCTTTAATAATTCTGAAAATGTTCGGACCGATTTCAAAAGAAAATGAAAACTCAAAACTCAAAAATTTAAATATATTTTTTTTCTGTCTCATCTTTCGATGTATGAACTAGATATTCTGAAACTTTGGACAACTCATCGAAATCATGAAAAGGTAAACATTTTTTGTAAATTTGGTTAATTATATGACTCGATATCTTCATAAAATGAGAATAAAAACAGATATAATGAGTGTCTGTGGCTGTCATTTCTTCTATTTTCAACATGACAAAACGTGACATTCAGCTAGTTTCCGTCGTGTGAAGTTGTATATCTAACTACTTTTTTTCTCAAAAAGTAATCAGAAAAGTCGATTTGGTTTTGATTCTGAAAACATAATTCTGATACCTTTCATTGGAAAACGTACATATTATTCTCTTGAATTCGGCTTTTCTCGAATAAAAGTAAGATGACTTTTCAGCTAGGCCTCGCCAAACCTCAGTAGTTCTCATTTGGGTATCTGGATTTTAAACCGAATACCATAAAAAATTTTATATATCAAAATATTTCCATAAGATCCGATGATGGGAGTCGAATCAAAAGCTTCGGAAATTTTAAAACTTGTTTCTCTGTAAAACTCTCCAAATACTTCTGTTAGAAAATTTTCAAAACATTATCTGTAAGGAATCGACCGAGAAATAAAAATTGCAGTTCTAGGCTGTCCAAATTCTATTCGGAAACTTCTGAAGGAATATAACCCAAACAAAAACTCAAAGAATTTTTTCGAGTTCTATGAATAATCTGAGTATCATTGAAACATCCTTTGAAATGAATGAAACTATAGACACTAGACTAGTTCCGTGATGCTTCCGGATGTTCCAGTTCATTATATGAATCATTCTTTTTTAAATACTTTTTGTTATGTTCTCTTTTGTCCAAATGCAACAACTCAAAAAGATATTCATTCAGTTTGCAACCAAATTCTATTTCCTCTTTTCTTTACAAAATGAAAACTCTCTTTTCATTGAAAACATTTGTATCATTGTCAACTATTCACACCTTTTTCTCTTTTGTTTTCTGTCCTTGAATTCTCAATCAAGGTCCCATCTGAAAAGAAGTTCAGACTGCGTGGGCACGAATTCAAAAAAAAAAGACTTCGTTATAATTTCCAAAAGGTTTTTTTCGGTTTTTGAAAATAATTGAAGTTTTCAGAGTCTTTTTGATGTTTCGAAAAATCATATTCAATTATAAGTTCCCGTTCTAAACCCACACAATTTAGGTTTTTACTTCAGCTTTTTTTTCCCATCGCCCTCATTTTTTTTTCAAATTTTACCAGAAAAAAGAAAACGCCTTCGTTTTCTTCCAAAAATAATTATTTTCTATTTGTTTTCCAGTTGTCATTTGAATTGGTAATCAAGAGGTTCTAAACCAACTGACCTTCTACACGATGACTATGTAATCATGTTCTTTAAGAGCCCTTCTGTTTTTGAAATTGGTTCGTATTTGGTAGAATTCACGTTTTGATCCCATTCCGGAAGATTTACTTCGAGTCAACCAGCTGTGATTTGAGAAAAAAAGTAGTGTTTGAGTAGGTTTTTCTCAATATTACAAGATTTTTATCGATTTAAATTAGTGTCTACCGAGATTTCTCGCATTTCTCTTCCGTAATGAGGCCTAATTTTCTGTTTCTCTAAGTTTGAATATCTCGAAAAATCATTATTTTGGAAGTCCTATCCTAAAAAGAAAGCGTACCCTTCATTCAATTTGTTTAGTTCCGTTCATTTTATTTCCAAGAATAAAATAAAGAAAAGATTGCTCAATTGTCAAGTGAAAAACAAATGAAAAAAACAATAAAAAAGGAAACGAAAAGAGCGAAAAATGAGGACGAGTAGGTCGATTTGTTATTCCGTTCTTCGCTTCAGCAGTTTTCAAAAAAAGGG